>OY037008.1:2400000-3600000 GCA_955831195.1 Pilophorus perplexus | reverse complement strand
GGGGCGAAATTGGGAACACTTTTTTGGGAATCACGATTTTGGGTTTTCTCACTTTATCTAGAATCACTTCTAGCAGGATTTTTCAACAGCAATGTGGGCTTCAGGAATCAATGACAGGACCCCACTGGTAATATTCAGCATTTTTTTGGACGGGTTTACCTCAAAACAAAGCTACTACAAGGAAAAACAGTTAGGGTAGGCGGAATTTGGGACACTTACCCTAATAACAGATTAGGGCACTGACACCATCTGCACATTTATTCCCGAAATTTCCGAGGTTTTGAACCCGTAGCGGCCTCATCAGAATGCAGCGCGAAGTGATCGCCCAGAACCCATCGGGCTGCCTTTAATGATTTTTTAGTAATACTATTGTAGTTCAGTTTTAAAGAACGAAAATTACACAGTCCAGTTAAGTAGAGTCAAATTCCCAAGCTGTTCAAAATTTCGTCACGCTATCCTCAAGACAATGTTTGAAGGTAGTTCATCAGATTCACCTGGAATTGTGGATTTGGAATCATTATAAAACTGACAAATACACCGCTTAGTACGCAGTTTCTACGTACTTTGGATTTTTTTTTTTTTTTTCAAATCGGAGGACCAATTGAATTATTCATCGTCATTTATATTTTTTCGACATAATTTAAAATAGCGGGAAATTTTACCTACTTGACGGCATTCGCAATTTGACGATCTGTATCCTTCACCACCAATTTCTTACGCACAAGTCCGCACAATGAAAACTCGCGAAACAAAAACGGTGCGATCCGAAACGCGCCGGGCGGAAAATTCGACAGGCGGCACCCGCGAAGACGCGACGCGCGAGACTGAATGAATTCCCAACCTGCCGGCCGTCAACAAAACGCCCCTCTCGAAAGGGTCCCCCTCCTTCAAGACCGCTACGCTTGAACCCCTTCAGGCCCACTCGGCCGTGTTCAGCTGTTTACGTAAGCAGAATTAAGTGTTTCCAAAGGACCGAGATAAGAGTTGGTCGACCTAAGACAATATGCGCACCTCAAAAATTCCACTTCACCTATGGAGACTATAATATATTATAGTCTCCATATTATGGCACTCAGTAGGTGTATTCCTTCCGCGACGAGTTCAGGGTGTAAGGTGCAAGAAAGTTGGGTACATGAACCCAAGTGGGGGGGGTGTTAGAAAGTTTTGAAAGGTGCAGAAAGTTTTGAGGTAAAGTCGTGTACCTTGGGACAGTAACGATATCAATATGAAGGAAAGAGGAAAAAAATCGAGTAAGGCCGCTAGAAGCAGACCAATAGGTTGGCAACGCTGTGGCTTGAGCGCAACTCCCGCTACTATCCACCGTATCAGGCTGATAACAGTTTGTTTACTTCGTGCTACTGACGAAAAAATATTGCCCAGCAGTTGAAACGTCGATTGTAGAGACGGTAAGTCGAATATTTCAATCATTTTGGTTGCATTACGTGCCCTGAGGTTTGTTCTGAAGTTCCTAACGTTTGCGAGATGTTTCCATCATTCTTCAAGTCATCAACACAAATTTCCTAAAAAGTTGCTATTCTTGTACCTCGGGACATTCCGTTTCCTGTACCTTGGGACACGATTTTTTGGTGAATAATGAGATAACCCTCAAATATTATTATATCATTTTTTTCATAGATTTTTTTTTTTTTTTTTTTAGATGCCACGCTCAGCAAAGGGTGTGAAGAGAAAACCTGTCGACGGAGAGGCCATGAAGAGGGCGGTCACTCTTGTGGTGGAGGAAAAGAGGTGGAGGAAAAAAATTTGTAATATCCGCATTTGTAATTTGGATTTCCCCATTAGTAATAATTACAAAAATATTACTTAAATTATTTTTAAGGTTTCGTTCTTTTCTTTTCTAAGCCAATTGTACCTTCTCTTCAATTCTTTTTAAACTATTTTTAATAAGTGGGTAATTTGTTATTGTCGTAAAATTAATTTTTGCACCATTTAAGAAAGAATTAATTTTTGCACCATTATAAGAAAGAATGAAAAACACTACACTCCCCTGTGGTAGGACAACTGGTATTGAGCGAGCGGCAACGAGCGTAGATCCAACTTTTTTTGGAGCGCATCGCCGCTCGCGTACGCACATTGCCGCCCGCTCGCAGCCCCGTAGAGGGGGGGGGGGGGGCACTGGACCCGTTGCCCCCGGGCCCGGCCTTCGTAGGGGGGCCCGGATTTTCTTGAGAATTTTTTTTTTTTTGTAAAAAAAGGGGGTAGGAGAGGCAAAATGGGAAAAGGGACAGATCAATATTATATATATATATATATATATAGGAAAAATTTCCATACCTTTTTTTTTTAGGGGGCCCCGATGAATTTTCATACCTTTTTTTTTAGGAGGCCCGATAAATTTTCATATTTACAATTTTTTTTTTTTTTTTTTAGGGGGCCCGATGAATTTTGCTCCCGGGCCCGGATTTTCTCTCCACGGCCCTGCCCGCTCGAACGCGCTTCCAGTGGACGAATAGAATAGAATCGAACAGAATAATTTATTGATGGCACAGAAATGATTGTTCCATTTAAGCGCATCATTACATTAGGTAGTACCAGTAGTACAATGTCGTAGTAACATTACCTTGTAAAATTTACTAATTTAAATAAGCACTTCATCAAGTGTTAAAAAAGAAGATTTTAATTTAAAAAAAAAAAAGGATGGTGTCAAAAAAGTGAAAAAGAGAAAGAGAAAGAAAAAAGACAAAACGCGATGAAAAAAGGACTCATCAAAGGTTGCTTAAGACGGACTCTGAATACATAAACGTACAAAGATCTAATCGTCTGCAAAACACATGAGGCAGGCACGGCGGAACGAGCCGATGGACTAGAAAGAGCGGACACTAACGGGTACCTAACCTATTCCAGAGCCTGACCCCCGCCACCCCGAGAGACCCATCCTTTATCCTATCGATGGAACGGAATCATTAGAGCAGACGTTCTAGATGACGACGCCCTCACAAAGAGATCCCGAAGGTAAGTGGTAGTGTTGGAAGAGTTGATGGTACTGAACATAAAGCAGACCACGTGCGTGTGCAGATATCCCCTAAACGATGTGCCCAGTAATCTATGAGCAGATGAAGAAACTGGATCCCCTTTCCTGATTCTATACGCGAACCGCAAGCAGCTGTTGAAGGCCACCCGAAGACGGCGAAATCCATGGCAAAGAACACAGGAAGACAGTACAAAAAGTGGGGCATGATCAATGACTTCACCAATTGTTCCTTCATTGGCTCGGGCGTGAAAAATGTAAGCTGGCGCAAGGATCGCAGGGTGATATAGACCTTTCTGCATATCTGACCAGTGTAGTCGTTCCAACACAGCCTGTCATTCAACGTTAGTCCCAGATCCCTGACTACCCATTGCAGGGGCACAATGTGACCATTCAGAATGACGTTCTCAGTGGGGGTATGACGAATTGACTTGTTGGAAATCAGGACAAGTTGAGTTTTTGACGGGATTACAACCATGGCATTTCACAATAATTAGCTATATTCGCCAAGTCCTGGTTCAGAAGCTTCACAGCAGCATTCACGTCCGAAGGTTCAAAATGGATTATTAGCTGCGATTCATCAGCGTACGGTGCTATTGCCAACCACATCGCCCGTATCATTTATGAGCAAAGTGAAGATGAGTGGCGACAGACCCTGTGGGGTTCCAGGTTTTAGTGGAAGCAGATCCGATTGCCTGTCGTTCACCACAACTTGCTGCTCCCTCCCTGTCAGGTAAGAGTTCAGAAGATCTGTAGCATAACGTGAGAATCCCATTTTCCTCAGCTTCAGCCCCGTAGAGAGGGGGGGGGGGGGACTGGACCCGTTGCCCCCGGGCCCGGCCTTCGTAGGGGGGCCCGGATTTTCTTGAGAATTTTTTTTTTTTTTTTTTTTGTAAAAAAAAGGGGGTAGGAGAGGCAAAATGGGGAAAGGGACAGATCAATATAGGAAAAATTTTCATACCTTTTTTTTTTTAAGGGGGCCCGATGAATTTTCATACCCTTTTTTTTTTTTTTTTTAGGGGGCCCGAAGAATTTTGACCCCGGGCCCGGATTTTCTCTCCACGGCCCTGCTCAGCTTGTGAGTAACCAGATCAAACTGCACCGTTCCAAACGCGTTAGTAAAATCGAGCAGGGCTACAAGGGTAGGGGAAGGGCGGCTACCTTCAACCACTTTTTGTTTATTCTGATATTTCTGTTCTGCATTAGCGAAATTTGAATTGGTTTTCCCTTCTACAATCAGTTTAACTATTGCCCTGAACGATTAAATAGTAAAATCCTTACAAAAACAGAGTCAAATACCCGTATTCTGTCCATAAAAAAATTGTTTTTTTGGTTGAAGCTACCCCACCATGATGTGGGGTACCTTCAACCACTTCCATAGGGTAGGTAGGTGAACGGGTACACCCATTAAAACGCGTGAATATCTTTATATTTGGTAAAACATTAAAATTTAATGCTTATTTAATAAGCCTTGGTAAAATGAGGTCAGTTCTTCTGTAGTAGGTACTAATAAAGTTTCTTTTTCGCATCACAATAAAGAAACAAAATACTTCAGCTTCAAAAATAAACTCAATGGGCTCCTTGAAAAGGTCAGAATTCATAATTTCTAACAACATGTTCGGATTCAGCACCCTTTAAAACCCCCCTACATAAATTTTTAGTTCGAAAATCTGTGCGAAATTAGGTACGTGCAGAACTGTTTTAGAAATGTAGATTTTGAAATGAAAGCGCGGGGGGGTGGGGGGCACGTGACGTCACTAAGTAGTTGGGCACAGAGCCACCAGAGCGCTGAATAATAAATCTGAACGGAATTTGAATAAAAACACTCGACCCGGGTCGATTTTGAATTAACTTACGTAATTTGCTCATAATAGGGATGGTTTTTGAAGGTTTTCGCAGGTTAACCACTAGAAATAGTACGTTTTTCAAACTTTTTATGGTTGGTACGTGTTCCTTACTGAATTCCCGACAGGATGACGTTGCGAAAGTGTAAATATATATATTCCTTGTATTTTTATTTTATTTTTGAAAAGTGTCCCTATTCTAGTTCACATGTGCCATAATAGGGGCACACCTTTTTTTATAGCTTAAACCGCTTCACAGTCCTCGTATTCTCAATAGGGACATAGTTATGCTTTTTAAAAAACCATTTTCCGATCCAAAACATCAAAAACAAAAATTTTAATGAACTTTTTCATATAAATACAAAGGGTTGCCCTAGAAAAAAACTGCATTTTAAGACCCTTATCAAAATCACAGGTTCCATATCACATGTTTCATAAAAATACAAAGGGTTGCCCTAGAAAAGACTACATTTTAAGACCCTTATCAAAATCACAACTCTCAGGGTTGCGCAGCCTCGGAGCCGTGGCGTTGAAAAGACAGAAACATGATGGTGAGCGGTTTACAGGTGGTAGGTAGGTAAATGCCGTCAACGTGGTGGCTATATTCATATCCATTGTGGAGAGATGAGCGAGTCCACGGCCGAAGACGTCCTCATTCGATTCGGTATGGCTGAAAACTTGCAAATTGACCCAAACACCGGCTTATTTCCATTCAAAACAAAACGAGTCCAAAGAGAGGGCTCACTACGTTCGACAAAACCGAAATTTCGTCTATATAAACCCATTAAAACACGCTGAAATGACGTTTTTGATCGAAAATCGGCCAAAACAGCAATGTCCCTATTGAGGAACCTGGACACCCCTAAATTGCCATTTTGGGAAAAAACACTTGCCAAAATTCGCTGGTTTCCCTTTTTTGAAATCTGACAACGGCTTCCCTCTAGTTAATTATGAGGCTAATAATAAATCCAGGTGACAACTTACCAGATGGTCCCCTTATATGATCACCATGAGAAGTTTTTCGTACAAACTGACAAAGCCCGTTATCACGTTATCATTAGAGAGTTTTTGTTCTTCACGTGCGAACTTTTCGTTGAAACGAAAGGAGCAGCCCCTAGCGCGAGCACACGAAGATGCTAACTATTTTACGTTGACCTTGGGGCGGATCCTTAATGACAGAGTAGGAAAAACGAACTGCGCATGCGCCAACTACGAGAAGGGTTTCGTAACAACGAAAACCGCTTTTCGTTCGACGTGAGGGGACCCCCTTCACGTCGGTACGAAAACCCTTTTCGTTTGTACGAGACCCTTCTCGTTGTTGGCGCATGCGCAGTTCGTTTTTTCTTTTTTCGTTCCAACGAAAACAGTAGCTACGTAGAAAACAAAAACTCTCTACTGTTATCACCTCCCAGACGGCGGGAGTTGAAAAACTTCTTCTTCTTTTGTTGTTGACTCATCATTAACATCCAGAAGAGTTGACTTTCACCATGAACGTGAATTTTAGTGTAATAGGACGCCGCCAGGGGCGATTTTAATCTCGTTCCGCCAGTTCTGTCCCTATTCAAGGTACTGTCCCTATTATGAGCAAATTGGTACCTTCTTTGAATTAACTTACCTTCTTTGATGATAACTCGATGCTCGATTGCTTCTCTGAGGATTACCCAGATTTTTGACTTTCGGGGTCGTATTTTCGCGTAGCAAAGTTGGCTAACTTGCATAGATGCGAGAGAGAGGGAGATTTCTCGGCCAATCAAAAAATGATCAAGCAGCCGACATCATATACCCCCTCCAGGCCTCGGAATTCAAATATTATATTTTTCCAAAAGCCCTATAAATAATAGAGACGCGTTTTCTGCTATGTTGACTCATTTTCGTAACTATTGAAGCATGAACTTTCCAGGAAATTTTTTTTAAAATCATTCAAGGAGCTCATAGTATAATTTATTTCTCTCTTTTTTCTAAAACTAAATATCCCAGTCTTTTGAAAACGTTCTTCATTACATCTGTGAATTCTCTCTTCTATTGCATCACAGCTTTGACTAATAACTAGTTTCATCACAAAGAACAATAGGAATTCAGAATAACTAAGGAATTTTGAAAGGTAGGTACCCAATAGATGGGGTAGATTCAACCACTCAAAAAAGTGGTTGAAGGTACCCCACTTCGTTCTGGTTGAATCTACCCCACCATCACTTTTTGAACTAAGTGTGACTTGACCTTCAAAGAGAGCATGCAATCAGAAAAACTCCAGTTGTTCCTAAAACTAGAGTAAATTATGAATCTAATGATGCAGAGTTCATTCCAAAATACATATCCCGACATGTACAACAAAGCAACAAAAATTATGATTTTACAAGCCTTGCACCCTAGAAAACACGTTTTAATCTGCAGGAAGCCACACAAATAAGCTGAAACCTCCAAAATACGGTTACAATGTCTTCTTCACTACTTCTTTCTTTCGTAATTTTCTCAGCCCGAAAAACGTTCATCATGGTGGACAAATCGCCAGTGGTTGAAGGTAACAGCCCTTCCCCTATGTTTACCATTTTCCATCTGGGCACGCATATCCTCCGTTATCCGCAGAAGCGCCGTCGTACAACTACAGCGTTTTCGAAAATCGGACTGATAGGGACTCAACAGTCCTTCCCGGTCAATAAAATCCATCATCTGGTCCCTCAGAATGACTTCAAGTACCTTGGAAGGAACTGGCAGACGACTAATTGGACGAAGATCCTTCAACGGCTTTGGATTTTTAAGTCTCGGCAATTGGTTTTCCGTTGGATTTTCCCAACTGAGCCAGCAAACATTTAATCAAACACGGAACCCGTTTTTTGAGCCATTTTGAGCGGCCTTTTTGGTGTTTACAGACTTTTCTCGTACTATGCTCGCCAAGACGAATTTTTTTGGTTTGTGATTCAAATTTTTGCGACATCTAGAAGTGCCTTATAATAAAAGGGAGCTCTCCTCGTCGGGGTGAAGCTCCAATATAATAGATGTTTAAATATAGGGGAGACCGTTGTACCTTGATCACGTTGTACCTTGAAACATTTGAATTAGCTCCGGCTGGTGCTGTTATCCAGCAGATCTTTGTACGCCTAAATTCTTCTCTGAGGAGGCCTAACTTATCAGTGTAGTTTCATCAATGCACGAAAACGATTGGGGGTCGAATTGGCAAATGTGATAAGAAAGTAACTTTTTAAGATCGTCGAGTTCAACTCATTTATCCCACGCTTACGAAGATAAGTGTTCGATGGTTAGCTGTTATGGCTCTATATGCTATATAGACACCAAATTACTGACCAATTTCAATGAGAAAAATGTCTGGTTTGGGTATTTTCCGTTTTTGCAAATTGGGAGACCATGTTGTACCTTGGAACAAAAAGGGTCTCGTACCTTGGAACTGATGTTTGGCTGGAAGGGTTGGTACCTCGTGTACCTTGAAATACTAAATTTGCCATCAAATTCATCAATTTTCTGTCTGAGCTATAACCCAACGAGATCTTCTATTGTTTCTATAGCTTCTTTATGTAACGTTTCAGGGTTTTTCTTCGGATGCTGATAAAATGATATTTCAGACGATGATGAACAATTATAATAATTATTACTTCTCTTAACGTTTTCAAGGTGTTTTTTACTGCTGTTACTAAGAGAAAAAAACGTCGTCGTTCACTATATTCTTCATTTTTCTCGAAAATAAGCGTTTCAAGGTACAACACACCCCGTTTCAAGGTACACGAGCATTGCTGTACCTTGGAACAAAAACGTCCCTTCAGATTTTGCTTCATAGCTTCGCCTATGCTTCAAGGAATTACAATTTTGGCACACAGAACTATTAGTCAAGACTGCTGTAAGGTGTTGCAACCGAAAGCCGAGCAATATTGACGAATTTCGAGGCAATATCTCCAAAAAACTAAAGTGTTCCAAGGTACAACGGTCTCCCCTAAGTGTTAAATGTTTAAATGAATTTTCATCTACGTGAGTACAGTTTAATATTATGAGTCGAAGCCAGCCAAATAATATTCATATTATGAAGTCTCCGTTTTGTTAAAGGCGAAGAAGACGAAGAAACAAGGAGTCCAAACGAACAAAAACCAGCCGCTTATGAAACACATAATATATTATATTTGTTCGTAGTTTACCACAAGTGTAAGTTTACACAGCGCTGCGGTCAAAATTGACTATACGATCAAGTTAATCACGAACAAAATACAAATCTTAAAAGCTCAACTCGGAATATACAATTCGTACGAAAATACCGTTCAAAAAATATAATTTCAATTCCGATGGTAACTTTTGGTCTCAAAATTCGTCGCTCGCGTCGGTTTTCCAACTTTCGGGATTTCCGGAGCCATTCAGGACTTTTCCGAAACGGGTTCGGCCGTTTGGCTCGGAGCCAGCAGATTTGAAGATCCCCGCCGTACGAGGGACGCCGGAACGCTATTTCAATCCCATCGCTCTCGTGGCCTGAAAGGAGAAATAAAGTCGTGAGTGGAAAACGGTTGGTGAAAGTAGAAATTTCATGATGTTATGGTTGGTGAGGTTGGGAGGTCTCATAAAACGAGTCTACGTCCGGCCCCTATAGCCCAACGGTGAGATGCAATCGGTCTGAGACCCCCTTAAGTCGATTCTACGTCCAAAACCACTTCGAAAACGACACCTCACACGGCCCAGTGGCTCAAATCCTCCCGACAACTACATCTGTAGCCCCATAGAGCCCCTCGGTGAGGTACAATCGGTCTGAGACCCCCTTAAATCGATTTTGTGCTCAAAATTACTTCGAAAACGACACCTCACACGGCCCAGTAGCTCAAATCCACAGGGCAACCCAATTTGTAGCCCCTTTACAGCCCCATAGAGCCCAACGGTGAGATGCAATCGGTCTGAGACCCCCTTAAATCAATTCTACGTCCAAAACAACTTCGAAAACGACACCTCACACGGCCCAGTAGCTCAAATCCTCAGGGCAACCCAATTTGTAGCCCCTTTACAGCCCCATAGAGCCTCTCGGTGAGGTACAATCGGTCTGAGACCCCCTTAAATCGATTCTACGTCCAAAAACACTTCGAAAACGACACCTCACATGGCCCAGTGGCTCAAACCCTCAGGGCAACCCAATTTGTAGCCCCTTTACAGCCCCATAGAGCCTCTCGGTGAGGTACAATCGGTCTGAGACCCCCTTAAATCGATTTTGTGTTCAAAATTACTTCAAAAACGACACCTCACACGGCCCTTTGCCTCAAATCCTCCCGACAACTACATCTGTAGCCCCATAGAGCCCCTCGGTGAAATAAAATCGGCCTGAGACCCCCTTAAATCGATTCTACGTCCAAAATTACTTCGAAAACGACAACTCACACGGCCCCGTGGCTCAAATCCTCCCGACAACTCCATCTGTAGCCCCTTTACAGCCCCATAGAGCCCCTCGGTGAGGTATAATCGGTCTGACACCCCATTAAATCGATTCTACGTCCAAAATTACTTCGAAAACGACACCTCACACAGCCCCGTGGCCCAAATCCTTCCGACAACTCCATCTGTAGCCCCTTTACAGCCCCATAGAGCCCCTCGGTGAGATACAATCGGTCTGAGACCCCCTTAAATCGATTCTACGTCCAAAATTACTTCGAAAACGATACCTCACACGACCCCATGGCCTAAATCCAAACCCAAGTCGCTAAGTACGGAATCGATAGTTACCTGTTCATACACTGTCCAGGCCATGGCTGCCATCAATGTGCGCCGTAGCGTTCGGGGAACGAGTCCTTTGAAGTAACCTTTCATACCGTATTTCTGCAAAAGAAACCAATCGGTTAAACGACATAACACGGCGGTGGCTAACGTACCGAGCAAGTCATCCACTGACGTACCTCGTGAAGATGGAAGACGACTGAGCGGATGTTGGGGTAAACGTCGGGGTAAAGTTGCATTTTAGTTTTGATGACGTCAGCAGGTTGGGTGATGACTGAGGCGAGTATGCCGGCGATGACGCCGCAGCTGAACTGAACGGGAGCGACGAGGTCGCCTTTGACGAGCTCTGAAAATGAACAGATTGGTGTAATGGATGTTTGTGGGTGAAAAGTAGAAGACAAAACTTGCATCAATTTAACATACCGGTGGGTATAGAGCTCTTCAGCTTCGTGTAGAACATGAGGTAAATGCCGGAAAAGGGGGCGTCCCTCACAAGAGTCGGAAGGAGGCCGCAGGTCATCCCTCGTATCCCTTCCTTCTTCCAGATCTGCCCCAAAGCCTCGGACATACTCTTGTAGCCGAACTCGCCGCTTTCGAAACGGGTTTTGACGACAGTCATTGGAATGAGGGAAACAACGGAGAAGGTCCGACCGGCGAAACCGATGGCCATAGCTTGAAGCGCTGTCGGACGTCCGTCGGCCAACGTGTGCGTCATCCAGTGCATGGACGAAAAGTACAAACCAACTCCGGGCACCGTTCTCGTCAATGACTGCAACAAAAAAAGAACAACAATGTCAACTTTAGCTGAACACTGGAATCCAGAAAAGGAGAGTAGGACAGTAGAAAATGGTGCGGGAGATGATTTTGAGGAGGAAGAGCCAAAGGACCACTTGAGACTACGCTACTTGATAAGGTTTAGTGGGGTAAGTGCATAGCGGAGCTACCACAGCTGTCAGAATGGGTTCAGGGAGCTGCAATCTTTGGGAATGTTTGCAAAAAAGCCTCCTCGTTGAAAGGCTGCTCACTAGAGAGCGTTGCGCTGATATTTTGCGCTCCACTTACTTAACTGTCATCGTGAAACATCAATTTTTCTGTAATAATAATTATTACAGAATTAACTGTAATAATAATTATTACAATTTGCAATTATTGCAAACGTTGATTGATATTCTCCAATTGTAAACCATGAGGATTTGAATAAGTCATACATTTTGGGATTTCAACCCACATACACACTTGGCCCTGACTTTTGGCTGGTATGGGGCAAGTGCGTTTTGACTGTTTTTCTCGTTTTGGTTTATTATTCTTGGAATAATACACCTATGTTTTCGCGACGGGGGTCGACGACTCCGATCGGCCTCAAAATTTGACATTATCCGTTTCAAGAGGTCTACATTCAAAATCCGAAATGTCCGTCCGCCGTCCGGGCCGATTTGGGCAGTAGGAATTTTTTTTTAAATCTGAAATTTTGACAAAATACCATCTAGTTGTGCCCCCAAGGTTTTCAGTCGATCGCCCAAACCCGTGGGGCGCTATGGGGCTAAAATGGGGCTACGGGAGGCGGTTTTTAAGGCTTTTGGCTATGGGATCGAGTTAGGTGTCGTTTTCGAAGTATTTTTGGACGTAGAACCCACTTTTTGGGGGGTCTCGGAACGATCCACTCTCACTGTTGCGATCTGTAGGGCTTTCATGGGGCTAAAAATGGGATTTTTGAAGGATCCCAGGGGGTTGAGTATTTTTCGAGTAAAGAATTAAGAATGTTTGAAAAAACAATTTTTTTGAAAAAAAAAAATCCAAAAAATTTTATTTTGAAAAAGAAAATCCAAAAAAAGTTTTTTCCAAATTATTTTCTTTTGACACAGAAATAATTTTTGCACAAGTAACCTATATCAAAGAATAATTAATCCTTGTGTAAAATTTGCAGCGGTTTTTTTTTTTGAGGCTTTTAGCTGTGGGATCGAGTTAGGTGTCGTCTTCGAAGAATTTTTGGGGGTCCCGGAACGATCCGATTTCACTGTGGCGACCTATAGGGATTTTTGAAGGATCCCAGGAGGTTAAATATTTTTCGAGTAAAAAATAAAGAATTATTGAAAAAAAAAAAAAAAATCCAAAAAAATATTTACACAGAAATAATTTTTGTAAAAGTAACCTATATCAAAGAATAATAAACCCTTGTGTAAAATTTACAGCGTTTTTTGGGGCTACCATGATCGCTGAGGTTTAAAAATCAGTCAATATTGACCCAAATCTACAATTTCAAAGAGCTACAGATTCTGCAGATGTTGGAGTTTCACGCACTTGCCCTTCAATGGCCGTTTTGCGGGTGATGTCCAAATACGAGGCCTGTAACGCACTTGCCCCATTTTAGTGAAAATTGGAATATTTTCATCGATTAACTTCTATTGCCGCCATAAATTAAACTTTCAATTTTTGGAGTGCAGTTACCCCCAACTCTCCTTGCTTAACACTTCAAATTGACAGAACACCACTCCAGAATTATATTTGTTTCAAAATTTATAATCAGGAGCTTCTACGAACCGGATTAAAGTCGCTTCAATGACTTTGAACTCAACCTTAACGGCTTTAAATTCGACTGATGGCCCTTGTGAACCGCATCAAATTGGACGTGAGCCGCTTAGAAAGATGTTGAACCACTTGGAAGCACGCGAGCACATAAACTCTCAGCTCATGCTATCATTTTACATAATCAGGAAGTGCTGAACTGGATGGTCAAGCCAGCACATCTACCCCCCTCCCTCCATCCACTACTCTGAACGTTCAATTTGGAATACTCACAGGAGTGACGCCTTTCCACAGCCCGCTGACATGCTCTTTTCGTAAGATGTTGTTCACCATATGCAGCATACTGACTTGGGAACCAGCCCTGTAACACAAAAATAAATACATGAAATAAATCCTCATTTCCTGATCCCGTAGGCTGTCGCTAGTTGCAGTTGGTACCTACCCAGGGCTGGGCACAGGGGCGTTTTGCAGTCTCGTCTTGACTAGATCCAAAGGTTGAAACAAAACGGTGGAGCACGTGCCGGAGATGCTGCCAGCGAGGAAAGCCTTCAGTACCGGGTTCTGCCAACAAATACAATAGTCAGAATATTACATCAATATGGTAGGTAATGTATGTGATATGAGAAGAACGTGCCGCTGCCAATGCTTGTTCAAGACACGGAGGACAACAATGCGGGCTGATTCAAGGATTTTCACAACATGGCTTGGGATGCTGTCCGGCAACTTTCGGAGGAATTGGAGAGAAAAACAGTCATTGAATGCTTTTTGTTGGGAGTTGGCGTAGACCAGACAGGGACAATTGGTCACAGCGCGCTCTCCAGCGATAGCCCAAGAGGGTGCATGCATTACCTTGTGTAATCTGGCCAGATCTCTTATAATATAAGAGATATAGTATATTATACTGACTTCAAAAGTTTTGTTTACTTGAGTTAATTTTTGAAATCCTCGAAAAATCACAACCTACATCCCCTCACGCTCAGGGAACAAACCTACAGCTGGGTACAAGGTGCTCCCAAGCGATAACGTTTTTCGATTATGATATCCAGGCTCTTGTCAATTATTTGTAGAATGAGCACTAAATAGCAAAAGCCAATAGCAGGAGTGGCTTTCGTAAAGTTCATAATAATATTGTGTAATATGGCAAATAAAACGCTTTCTGATTCTGATTCTGATCTGATTCTGAATATTATGAACTCCATATTATGGAGAAAGCCATAACAAATTATGCTTTATGACTTTCTGGCAAGTGAACGAGAGTGGTAAAATTTACAAGCACGTTCAACTTCGCGCACTAATGCAAAACCGTTTCCTACCCGCGGTGTTTGCTTTCCTGAGGGGTAAATCCAAGGACATGTACAGAATTTCGAACCACTCTGAGAGCTCTGCTGGTTCCCGCGGCCAGGAAGACGGGAGCTTTGAGTTTCTCCACATGGAATTAGAGAACGCAAGAGATCCAACGAGTAGGAAGATTATAATTGGTAATGTTTTGGGGAGAAGGAATTTTTCAAAAAATATGAAATTTGACCAAAAAAACTCGGTTTACCATCTAGTTGTGCCCGCAAGATTTTCAGCCCGATAGCCCAAACCCGTGGGAATATGGGAGGGGGTTTTCGAAGGTTTTCTGCTAGGGGATGGTATGGATTCCTATGTGGTTGGAGTAGGTGTCGTTTTCGAAGTATTTTTGGACGTGGAATCCATTTTTGGGGGTCCCACAACGACCCGATTTCACCGTGGAGAACTTTGGGGCCTTCTCGGGGCTACAAATGAGACTTGTAGGATCACAGGGGGTCAAATAAGGTGTCGTTTTCCGAGTAATTCTGGACGCAAAATCCGTTTTTCCGAGGTCTCATATGATTTTTGACATTTTATGTCTTCACTTTGGCACACAACCGAAAAAAGCGTTACGATTCACCCGTGGCAACCCGTAAACTTTTGATGTTACTTTTTAGTGTAATGAAATAGCATCACGAAATTTGTAACTAAGTAGCTTTAATAATCTCCTGGTCAAAAACAAACACAATAAATTGGTATCCATGTTGGTATAAGATGAAGCCGTAGGTAGAGATACAAGGGTAGGCGAATGAATAGGAAATGGGGGGGGGGGGGGGGGCTAAAGACATAAAATGCCCCAATGTGTTGCAGACTCGTATGCAAGCGTTTCACAGAAGGTTTTGATTTTCTAGAATTTTTGAAAAGGTCCACTATTTTGAAATTCGGATCCTAGAATTTGAGCTTTCTGTGAGAATCACACATAAGAGACTACTGTACCCTTATTTTTATTTTTTTTTTTTTTTTGAAAAAAATTATTTTTCGCACAATTGACCTATATCAAAGAATGTGTAAAATGTGCAACGTTTTTATAGTAGGAACCTACAATGTAGTCATATTATGTCATATGTCTACTACATCTACAAATTTTCTAGGCTTTTTTTTTTTTTTTAATTTTTTTATTGCCCATCTGACAGTGTTGGAGGAAGTTTTATTTTTTAATTAATTTTACGTTTATTTTTTTTTATTACGTATATTTTTGTGATACATTTTTAGTACATAATTAATTTTATTTAAGTGAAATCCCTCTACGACGGACCCCCTTGGGACCAGCAAATAGGGGTGTCCGCCTTAGAGGGTTGGCGTAGAAAATGGTCCGAAAAGAAATTCCGAATTTTTTTAAATTTGTTATTTTATTGGACGGAAATTGAACCTCCACCAGACCTTGGAACAAACGGATCCTACACCAAAGAGTAAATACATAGTACCTACGTATCACATCATTCATCATTTTAAATTTCATTTTTTTCAAAATAATTTGTGATCAACTTTTGGTTCTTCATTTTGGTTTATTACATATTCTTGGAATAATACACCTATGTTTTCGCGACGGGGGTCGACGACTCCGATCGGCCTCAAAATTTGACATTATCCGTTTCAAGAGGTCTACATTCAAAATCCGAAATGTCCATCCGCCGTCCAGGCCGTTTTGGGCAGTAGGAATTTTTTTTAAAATCTGAAATGTTGACAAAATACTTGGTTTACCTTCTAGTTGTGCCCGCAAGGTTTTCAGTCCGATCGCCCAAACCCGTGGGGCGCTATGGGGCTATAATGGGGCTACGGGTGGGGTTTTTTGAAGGCTTTGGGGTATGGGATCGAGTTAGGTGTCGTTTTCGAAGTATTTTTGGACGTAGAATCCATTTTTGGGGGTCCCGGAACGATCCGATTTCACTGTCGCGATCTATAGGGCTTTCATGTGGCTAAAAATGGGATTTTCGAAGAATCCCAGGAGGTTAAATGTTTTTCGAGTAAAAAATACATAATTTTTGAAAAAAACATTTAAAAAAAATCCCCCAAAAAAAATTTTTTTTGAAATATAAAAATCCAAAAAATAATTTTTTAATTTTTTTTCATTGACAGAATTAAATTTCTGTACAAGTAACCTATATCCAAGAATAATAAACCCTTGTGTAAAATTTGCAGCGTTTTTGAATTTGACATAACTATATTTGAAGAGATGAGTTGAAATAAGCCTACAACGTCCGCGTTGGAGGGGTACGGAGGCAAGCCGGGGAAAGATAAACAGACTCCGGAGTCCGCGAACAGAGGGTCGAGTACATACACACAAATCCCTATTCCTATAGGATTCCTATTATAGGAATCCTATATAATAGGCATATATGCCGGGACCGCGGGAAAAAAGTCCGCCTACAGGGGTGTTCGTCTTAGAGGGCGTCCGTCAATGAGGGCTTTCACTGTATTAAATAAAAAATAAACCTAATTTTTTTTTAAAATAAATCAAATAAATTTATCATTTTTTTCCTGAGTCTGCGATTTGCGACTTGAGCCAGCTGCACATTTTTTGCCGAAAATTCCGTGCTCTTCAACGGGATTCGAACCCGTGGCACCATCAGAATGGAGCGCGAAGCGCATAACCAGAACCACTCGGCTAACCCAGCCGCCTTAAGTTAAGTGTACGCCTGAGACGAAATCTCGAGAGAAAGTCTCGAGACCGATCTTGAGACAGATTCGTAAGACTCCAAGTCTCGAGACCTGGAATATTGAATTTCTACATGAGAGTTCGATGGCATTATGTTAAGATAGTGATCAGTGCACTCTCGGAGATGTGTTGGGACTTGTCTCCGATACTACTCTCAGGTCCATGTCCGTTGGCGATTCCAGTCTCATGACTACTCTCGAGACTGTTTTGTCTCACGTGTACGCTTAATTTAACATATTGTCAAGTCATTAGTTCATTTTTACTTGTTTCACTATCTACCCTGGTGACGGAAAAAGCTCTCAATGCGACAAGTATTGAAACACCTTCCGTTTCCACAACTTGAGTCAAACCTAATCGCTCGAACGGGGAATGACAGCCAACCCCCCACAATAAAATTAGCTCACTTATGGAACGTACAGTGTCAGCCCATACGTGGATATCTTGTTCTTCTTTCCCTCCTTTCAAATCGCACTGCTCCAACATCACAGCTCACTTTAATACTTGAATAGGTAAACAACACCGAAACGTAATACTGCTGAGCGGCCCCACTCGCGTGAATTGGATTCACAGGGCCGTTTTTTCATCAACTACAATTTAGTCCGCATGGTTCCACTTAGGAGAACGGGTTTGCGAAAACTGAAAAATGTGGAAGAAAAATGTCAAGGTGTTATCAACGGCGATAAGATTAGTATCGGGCCAGTGATGCCAGACCGCCGTCGAGAACGGGGGAAGAAAACAGTCGACGCGGGGGGAAAAAAAGAAAAGAAAAACGCTGAAAATTTTACACAGGGGTTAATTATTCTTTGATATAGGTAGGTTACTTGTGCCAAATTAATTCGGTCAATGAAAAAATTATAAGTGAAAAAATGTTTTTTTCGATTTTTTTTTTTCTATAATTTTCTGTTTTTGCAAAAAAACTTTTTTCTTGGAAAATACGATCAAAAAAAAAAAAAAAAAAGACGGTTACTTAAATGTCCAAATATTAATTCTGTGTCAACAAAATAATTTTTATTTTATTTATTTTTTTTTTTTTCAGAAAAATTCTTTATAAGTAGGTACCTACTCGGAAAATATTCGACCTCCTGGGATTTTTCGAAAACCACATTAAATGGCTTCAACTCTTGTAGCTCCATGAAAGCCCTAAAGATCCCCACAGTGAAATATGAACTTTCCGGGACCCCAAAAAATGGATTCAACGTCCGAAAATACTTCGAAAACGACACCTGACTCGATCCCATAGCCAAAAGCATTTAAAAAAAAAACCTCCCGTAGCCCCATTTTAGCCTCATAGCGCTCCACGGGTTTTGGCGATCGGGCTAAAAACCTTGCGGACACAACCAGATGGCAAACCGAGTATTTTGTCAAAATTTCAGATTATAAACAAAAAACCAAAAAATCCTACTTACTGCCCAAAATGGCGGACGGACATTTCGGATTTAGAATGTAGACCTTTTGAAACGGATAATGTCAAAATTTGAGGCCGATCGGAGTCGTCCACCTCCGTCGCGATTACATAGGTGTATTATCCCAAGAATAATAAACCAAAATCTAATTTTGGATTAAAAAAAAATTAAAGTGAAAATTGTTTAAAAAAAAAATTAATCGTGATTGAAAAATTGATGAAACAAATTAATATTTCTTTCAAAAATATCGATTTTTCAATTAAGGAAAAAGTTTTTACTTGAAGTGGAAATTATATAAAAAAAAAATTAAAAAAAAATTAACCATGATTGAAAGATCGATATTTTTTTAATGAATTTATTTAAAATAAAATTATTCAATCAAATTAATATTTCTTTCAAAAATAGGTAGCTATCAATTTTTCAATCACTTTTTTTACGGTTTTCCCCTTTAAGGAATAGGTACTTAATTTATTTCAAAAATATCGTTTTTTCAATCATGATTAATTTTTTTTTTTTTTTTTTTTTTTTTTTTTTTAGCATGGAACATGCTTTAGCCTTGAGCTAACTGCCCGAAAACGTGACGCGAGATGGCTGAAGTAGAAGTGTCACGCGAGTATTAGGAGGTTACGAGAACAAAGGAGCTATTTTTTTTTTATCAAACAATTATTGTTGATTTATTTCCGCTTGGCAACGTTACTAATCAAACGAGTATTAGGAGGTTAGGAGGTTAGGGGAATAAAGGAGCTATTTTTTATCAAAGTTGATTTCTTTCTGCTTGGCAACGTTACTAGTCAAAGCATGTTCCATGTTTCTAGAATTTTAGCCAAAGGCTCTAAGCAATACCCTGTGGGGTTTTTTAGCGTAGAATACGCTTTAGCCATGGACTAACTAGCCGAAAAGTGTCACGCGGGAGTGGAACGAAAAAGGGTATGGTATCCAGGAACGAAAACGGTGACGCGAGACCAATAAACATAAGAATATTTACATCCATGTGTAGTAGTTGCGACAAACCCGTTTGAAGTGAGTCATTTTATTTATGTAAATCGGAGTTTCAGTCGTTCGCGAATCGTCCTTCGGTGATAAAAGGTAGGTACCTTTTATTTGAATAAATTTTATTTGAAGTTTAATAAATATTAAATTAAATAAATTAAATTCATAAATTTCATAAACCGTTATTGTCCATTACCTCTAACGATTGTGCATCACAAAAATAAAAAAATAAACCGTTTTTACATTCTTAACATACCTTTATTTTTATTCCTTGTTCTCGGAGAAATACACTTGCTTAAATCCTTTCGTAGATTCAGTTACTTTGAAAAACAAGTTTTCCTTCAAATTTGAGCCATTCATCGAAGTTTCGTCCATTTTTGCATATCGGACTGGCAAGAAACAGCTAAAATCATCGCTGATCACCATTAGTCGTTTGCCATATTTGGTAGTAACTCTCTTGAGTGTATCCATTCTATACCATTTATTCTGCTCTACTTCATCTACCTTCAGCAGAGGTGTTTCTGGACAATCTGCCAGAGCATTAATTGCATCCAAAGAATTCATTATTTTCTCTCACACAGCAACCTTTTCATATATAATGTGAAATGTTGCGCTCATCAACGTTAATTCACGTTCCACGAGCGCCGAAGAACGATCCTTAAACGTTAATGAACGTTTCTCTAACGATAATCAACAATACTAAAACATTAATGAACGATCCTTAAACGACAATGAACGTTCGATGATCATCGTTGAACGTTCAGCGTTCAATCGAGGCTAAAGCGTATTCTACGTTCCTATACTTGTGGCAGTAGTCTCTAAATAAAAGCAAAAGGGGGTCCAGGGGGCTTGCCCCCTGGCGAGGCGCGGAGCGCCGAGTTTTTTTTTTTTTTACAATTTCCACTATCAAGTAAAAAATAAATCGTTTAATTTGGAACATCCGTTGTTCGACTACCCATTTTTAAGGGGGTTCTCCCCTTAAAGCCAGCATTTCTCAAAAGGACGGAGATGCCCAATATTACTTTGCGAACGACATCTCACTCGACTCACTTGCCCAAATCCTTCAAAAACCCCATCTGTTTGAGATCCCCGTGAATCGATTCTACGTTCAAAATTGCTCGACAAACGACACCTCATTCGACCCTTTGGCCGAAGTAGTCGAAAAACCCGCCAACAGCCCCTTGGAGGCCCCATAGAGCCCCACGATGAGGTTAGACTGGTTTTATAACCCCCAATAATCGACTATACGTTGAGGACCACGAAAACAACACCTCGCTCGACTCACTGGCCCAAACCCTTCAAATCCCCCCACAATAAACCCGAAAGGTAGAACGTTGCAAAATTTCCCATTTACTTACGTTTTGAATTTTCTCCTTCCTCGTACCACTCACACATTCATTTTCAGCCATTTTCAAAGAAAAATTCAATGTTGTCCCGTGACTTAAACTTTTCTCCAAAAACGCCACCTCGGATCGTACAAGAAGGCAATTTATGTCGTTTTATGACTATTTATGAACCACAGGAGGATCTGGTGTGAACGAAGAGGAGATCAGCACTGCGAGGGGCGTTTGAAATTTATTCCAATTAATTAGGTGACAAGGTTGAATTCTGATCAACCTGGGACAGGAAGTGAGTCAATCAGAGTTCTCAGGGGGTCATACCGGTGACGACGCAGAGAAAAAAAAAGTATCGTTAAATATTTTAAAAAATGTTCGTACCTCTGGGATGATCATTGTGGTGATGCGGTAGTTTTCCGAAGGGAAAGCAAACTGGGGTGTTCAAAGGGGGTTCAAACAACGTCTGATGAAGCTGCTGGGGGTCGTATCGGTTTTTATACTCGAGCTGGCGTAAAATTACGAGGGGGGTTTAATCTGTGAAATTTGTGACGTCACGTGAGGGGTCGCGTAGGTTGAGAAAAAAAAAACGATAAAATCGAGGACCCCCGCAAACATGATTTGATTTCTTGGTTCCAATATCTGATTATTTCGTCAGGCGATCGAGAAAACAATGAGAATCACATAACGAGGGAGAGGTTATGCAGAGCAAAAAATTGGGTTTTTTTCGTCGGCGCTACGTCACGGGTTTATCGTTGACCCGACGACGGCCGTTTCCAGGTTCCTGACAGCTTTCTCGATTGCATGTTAATGCCTCTCATTCAAAGAATAGAACGTTGTCGATACATCCAGTACGATTGCCCATCTACTGTCCCAGGTACCCAGGTACCACAAACTTTCCAATGTCATTCTCCATTCCGTCTTTTTCTGTCTCAACCATCTCTGACTTGCATTCTTCAGCGTTGATCACAACTTCCTCTGGCATGGCTTCCGCATCCTGGGGGATCTTCCTCCCCCGTCGCCGTCCTCAGGCCCAATAATCTCTTTTTGGGTGTCCAGATGATCCTTATCCAGGCCCTCGAATCGCGAAGACTTATCTACTGTATAGAGATTGCTCTGAGTCCACGACAGGATTGTAACCCTGAATAGCCGTTGTTGTTGGCGATCGGCTTACAACATTCATAACCAGATTTCATCGTTCCAGATGTTATCCACAGTCTTCTAGACGATCTCTTCGAATAGAAGGTTCCAGGAAAGTGTCCTAAAATAGCTGAACGCGCTCGTCATCCCCCTGCACACGGTCAGTTTGCTCGCCAACAGGAGTAAGCTGATGCGTCGAGCTTCTGAAACGACCATCCTCCAATCATGGGAATCCCACCGCTGCCACCAATGTAACAATCGCAGTACACTCAGCCCTCAACATTTGCGGGGGATAGGGGCCGGTAAAATGCCGCGAATGTCTCGTCTATTAAGCTGTGTAAAAAGGGGAGATGCAGACCACCAAATTGCAGAATATGAGGTGTAAGTCAGTAATCACAACGTAACGTGCTTTAAACCCCTTTGTCAACTTGCACAGAACAAAAAATACATACAGTCAGGTCTATCAGGAATGTACGTTCAACTACCTCAAGTCACTCTGGGGTGTAGATGAGCTTAGTAGCTCGAAACCGGTCCCCACGCTACAATTGTTTACCGAAATAAACAATTTAGAATTCAAAATAGCAGAGGAGTCGTTCTCTCTCCCTAACCAACTCATTTTTTTTACATTTTCTTCCCAATCTTAGGCAAGTCTTTGGAACATGCCGGAATTTTTTTCCAAATTTTTCAAAGAGGTGGAATTTTTACTCGTTTTCAAGTTGAAAATGGAAAGTAATTCGGGAATCAACCTTAATGGTTCATTTCTGGCACCAAGACTTTCAAGACCCAAAAAATGCCGTTCAGCAAAAGGACAGAATAATAGAATAGAATAATTTATTGATGGCACAGAAATAAATTATTATTGTTCCATTTTTAAATTAAAAGCACATCATTACATTAGGTAGTAGGTACCAGTAAATTTTAAAGTAATTAGTAAATTTTACTAATTTAAATAAGCACTTCATCAAGTGTTAGATTTTAATTTAAAAAAAGAATTTAAGAAAAAAATCATTGCGCGTCAATCCTCTAGATGCGTCCCGCATTTTTCCCCGAAAGTACAAAACATGTTTACCAACTTCCCCTACACTGTCGGGAACTCCCCTTTGAAGAAAAAACCTACCATCAAATCATCCGCCTATTTATACGACAAGGACGTTTGAGAGTATGACGTCAACATTTCTCTTCGTGAAAGAAAAAGGTTCTTCCTGGTTATGTATTGTGATGTTATAATCGACTCGTACAACAAGATAAGGCTGAACTAGTAGGATTAACAAAAGCTGATCTTGCCAAGTCACTTCCAAAATTTGAAATTTAATAGCGTATTCGGTAATAAACAAATTTATAGGGGTGCTCGGCAGCCTTAGCAAAGATTGCATTAGACTTAATATTAGGATGATTATGCTTTTGCCGTGACCTAACTATCGAAAGCCGCTACACGGGACAAATTCGGTGACAACGACTCGCGACCTGTTACCAGGGATCAACGCGGTAAGCACACTCGTCATAAGAAGACAAGATAAGAACGACTCCCTTTAAAAGTGGTTCTTATTTATTTTTAAAAAACTTAGAAGTCATTACGTACCTAGAGCCTAAACAGTACCTATTGAATAACTATATATAATATATATATTATGGAGCCATGGGGAACAGCAGTTACGGACCATTCTTGGCAGACTTGACAACCACAGCACCATGCGCTTTACCCATAATATTTCCACTCAGTCTGTCAACTTTTTGGATGTGGAGATGTCACTGGATGGTGCTGAACCAAGCACCAGAGCCCAAGTCAAACCCACCAACCCTCAGCAGTACCTGCACTTTAATAGTTGTCACCCTCCTCACACTAATCGGCACCAGGATATGCAGCGACAGAACTGACAGAGCAATGTTCAATGCGGGTGTGCTGCTGCTCGAGGGTCGGACGAGCGTGGAATGAGGGCTTGGTGACGCCCCAGGTGTCAGTCGTCTCAGCTGGTGCTGGAGGATGGAAGATGCAGCTCTCCTAATAATCCAAATGTTTATTCTGCTGGTGGGTCGGCGGATTGTCAATCCACTAATCGTATTCATGAGCTACTCTGTCGCTACTGTGAAGGTTGGTAAGGCCACGTCACCGCTAAATCTTCGGCTGAATAATCATCGAGCTTCGATGACTGTTGATTGTGACCAGCCAGTGGGCCGACATGCTTATGATGTGCATCGCGATGTAGTCCGCAGACTACATTCAACGACTGCTACCGACTCAGAGTGCTGAAGCATCTACCCCTGTCGACCCCTGCCCCGAAGGTCCAGAAGAGCGAAGATGCCCATATCTGGGTCCTAGGTGCCCTTCAATCTCCCGGGTTGAGCACCTACTCCTAGGGCCCATAATTTCTTTTTTTTTTAATCTTCACAGTCCCATACTCCCCTTCTCCTCCTCCTCTCCACCGTCTTCTTGGCTGCCTGCTGGCTCTTCAGTCTGCCGATGACGCGCCGTAACGCGAAACGAAACGTTCAGACCGTACCCAAGTATTTGTTCAAAAATATTTTTTTAATGACAGAATTAATTTTCGCACAATTGAGTCGTTGAGTTGCAATGTTCACTGGTAAACAATTTTCTACCAAATCCGAGATAACAGCCATTCCTGAAGGATTTCAGTGTAAGGAATCGAATGGCGAGGTTATTTTTCATCATAATTGGTTAGATCCTCGAAAAAGATGCGTTTTGGTTTATTATTCTTGGAATAATACACCTATGTAATCGCGACCGAGGTCGTCGACTCGGATCGGCCTCCAAATTTGACATTATCCGTTTCAAGACGTGTAGACTTGTAGAGTCTAAAACCGAAATGTCCGCGGACGCGTCCGCCGTCCGAGCCGTTTTGGGCAGTAGGCATTTTCTAAAAAATCTGAAATTTTGACAAAATACTTGGTACAAGAAACCTATATCAATGAATAATAAACCCTTGTGTAAAATTTGAAGCGTTTATATAATATATATATATATAAACATATTTTGTAAAATAGCGCTTGGGGATAAAAAATAGCCCTTGGCGAAATCCTGCCTACGCCCATGCTTCCTCTGCAATTTTTACTCTGTTTCATGTTATGTTTCAGGAACTTTGGTCTCAGTCTGCCACCGGCGCTTTCGCACATCACGTTGTTACTCATCGAGTAGTTTCAAGTCAACCCTAATCATGCCACGGGACACGACATCCTTAATCGGGCGTTATCTCCATTACGTAACAGGATTAGCCTCTTCAATTTTCGCTCGGCCCCAGCAAGGTCGGTGTCAGATCTGCTGGGGGTCTCCGATAACCCGCGTAGGTCAGCCAGAAAGATAACCGCCCGGAAAAAATTCCCGATAAAAAATAGGACATCAGCGTATAACATGTCACAACGTTATTGACCACTTGCTAATTTCATTGCGGTTGGTCTTTCTAGGTGATCGCCGCCTATGAAGCCTAACAAATCAATCAATCGTAAGTTTTTATTGCCGAAGCCAATACTGACATAGGTAGCAATCGTTACAATGTACAACATGTCATGTTAAAATTAACATAAAAACTAAACAAGTAACATTCCGACCCATAAGAAAACATAAAATACACGGAATAAACAAACGAAAAACGCTGCAAATTTTACACAAGGGTTTATTATTCTTTGATATACGTTACTTGTGCAGAAATTTAATTCTGTCAATGAAAAAAAATTTTTTTTTTTTGGATTTTTTTTTCTTCAAAAATGTTTCTTTTTCAAAAATTCTTTATTTTTTACTCGAAAAATATTTAACATCCTGGGATCCTTCAAAAATCCCATTTTTAGCCCCATGAAAGCCCTATAGATCGCGACAGTGAAATCGGATCGTTCCGGGACCCCCAAAAATGGATTCTACGTCCAAAAAATACTTCGAAAACGACACCTAACTCGATCCCATAGCTAAAAGCCTTCAAAGAACCCCTCCCGTAGCCCCATAGCGCCCCACGGGTTTGGCCGATCGGACTGAAAACCTTGCGGGCACAACTAGATGGTAAACCAAGTATTTTGTCAAAATTTCAGATTTTAAAAAAAATTCCTACTGCCCAAAACGGCCTGGACAGCGGACGGACATTTCGGATTTAGAATGTAGACCACTTGAAACGGATAATGTCAAATTTTGAGCCCGATCGGAGTCGTCGACCCCCGTCGCGAAAACATAGGTGTATTATTCCAAGAATAATAAACCAAAGACTGACGTGAGAGTTCCGATCCATCTTTCATGGCTTTCAGCTATCGTGTTACTTTCAGCTTTCAGTCATGGAGCCAATTTTAACAGTGGATCCATATTCCAAAATTATTATTGTCAAGTAACCACCATTCTGGACCGATTTCATCAGTAACTGATGAACTGTTATAACTGTTATACTTTGCACTATTTGTACTTTTTCATAATATGTATAATATAATTTTTTTATGGTTTTCTCTGATGCTAATGACAAATGGTTCTCTTGTCACGGCTGTAGACGAGCTTAGTAGCTCGAAACCGGTCCCCACGCTATAATTGTTTAGGTACCGAAATGAACAATTTAGTATTCAAACCAGCAGAGTAGTCGTTCTCTCTCCCTAAACACATCACTGAGAGGAGTTCTAGTCACCTATGAAGGCTGTGACAGGAGGACGGATCTCGGGGAAGTGAGCCTCTTGAATGCGATACCTAATGCTCATTGTGACGGTATGCAGAAACTGGCAGGCAGCCAATGAGACCAGCAAAGTGCTGTGGGTTTAGAGAGCATCACAAGACTTGTCTGGTCTCAACAACTACCTGCCGAACGTGTCACAGTAGACGATGGCTTGGGCATCTTCACGATGGACCTTAGCAGTATGTTGGAAGACGCCCCCTCAATAACGCAGAATGTTCCTACTTGAGTAAATGCAAAGCAGGAATATTCGGAGTTATGGAGTTAGAGTATACATAGTCGAAGAGGATGATCAACGTCCAAAGGCGAGAGCAGACGCCAAAGTCACCAAGAAGAGCTCCAGTCACATGAAAACATTGGGACACTAGAGCTGCTCCCGGTGGACTGAGCTTCCTGGTGAGTTCATATGACTGGCAATGCTGTCTGAACGATGTCTGGATGTACCAAGTGGATAGCCTCACGAGGTATCTGCAGGCTGAAGGGATGCTACAGATACGGTAAATAACTCCCAGTGATGAAAAATAACACACAGCTGAGGGAAATGATGTGACTCTCTGTGGGCGCTTTCAAGGTTTTCAACTGCGAGAAAGATCGAAGTCCAAAGGCGAGAGCAGAATCCAAAGTCACCAAGAAGAGCTCCAGTTTCATGAAACCATTGTGACACTACAGCTGTTCCCGGTGGACCATCCTGTGAGTTTCCAAGAGCCTCAGTGTCGCTTACTAGGCAGCAGGAGGGCTACAAAACCCAAGGTAAATAACTAGGTACCACTGATGAAAAATAACACACCACTGGAGAGCATTTACCATTGGAAAATGCAGTATGATGAAACTTGGTGTAGAGTTGTAGTACACCTAATTGAATAGGAGAACAAAGGTCTGGATGAGGAGTGATGTCCATGTTTGTAATTCCTTCTGGCGAGGAGAAGTGAAGAGAAACTCCTGTGAACATTTACAAAAACTATTGGAAAAAATTTATGAATTCGGAACTCGGTATTTCAAATCAGGCTCAATCAAGGCCGTCAAAACTGAGGCTGCAACTTACCCTGACGAATGACGAGTTCACGAACTATTAAGGCTAAACACGAGCACAGCAGATAATGTTATGGCTTCAAGGCTTCCTAGAATCATATACATTCGTAATTGAACTGATACCATCCATTGTAATCTGAAGACGAGCCATACAACATAGCAGTGCACGGCCAGCAGCTATCAACTCAATTTCTTCAAGGGGCACTATCACGTACATCTAAATTTTAATTCTTATGCATAACGAAATGACGTGCACATTCATCTAAACACAAAAAATAACACAACACTGTGCAAGCACTTTTGTGAGACGGACTCAAATTCAACTAGTGGCCTTCACATCAATCGTCTGAGGCCAGCGCTGGGAATGCGGGTCCAAGTCGCTTGAACAAATGTCACTCATTGATGGACTGTGAAACTCATCACGTGAGAGCATTCGTCCAAGTGAAATGAATAGAAACAGCAGCGAAGCGAAGCAACGAAGAGCCCTTCTAGTGATTATGAGGTTTTGTGCATGGAAGCAGCCAGCTAATGGGAACTGCGAAGTTTTGTGGTATGATAGAGCATCACAAACCCTTCACAGATTCCAGCAACTGAACGCTAAACACTCCTGCAACAGATTGGCGGATGATGATGACAACGAGATTCACAACTACCTACCAGGGCCCATACTACAGTTCCATTGACTACACGCAGTATGAATCATGATGGAAAGCTGGAAACCTCATTGATGATGTGAATGATGAAGTAGCACCAATATCACTATGTTGAAACACGTACGTTCCCACAAAAACGCAGTAAGTTAAGCTTAATCAATTAATTGTACAGTATACATAGTCGATCATCGACGTCCAAAGGCGAGAGCAGAAGCCAATCTCACCAAGAAGAGCTCCAGTCACATGAAAACATTGTGACACTAGAGCTGATCCCGGAGAACTCAGCTCCCATGATGTGCTGTCTGAACGATGCCTGGATGTACCAACTGGAGGATTCTCTGCAGGCTGAAGGGATGCTACAGATCCCCTAGGTAAATAACTCCCAGTGATGAAAAAGTAACGCACACCACATGAGAGCATTTACCTGAGGGGAAATGTGGGCTCTTGCGAGGTTTTTCAACTGCAAGTCAGGCAATGGTTGAAGGTCTGCTTGAAGATGAAGAGATGTCCATTTGGCGAGAGTAGAAGCCAAACCCACCGAGAAGAGCTCCAGTGACATGAAACAATTAGGAATGGAAGTGCTCCCGAATTTCGGGTTAAATCATCCTGTACCGTGTTGTTAGAAGTCAAAAAGGGAAAAATACATCATTTTTGTGACAAAAAGTCTTTCACGTAGTTTACAATCATCTTAAGTAATTTAGGCCGATTCAGAATTTTAATTGGTTTAAACCACTGTGAGTGACGTCACCTACAGGTGTTCCGGTTTCCAATCAAAAGACACCAGAGTGCAGGTCGATTTTTTTCTTCTTTTTCGATTTTTTCTTGGTGTTTGGCTCTAGTGACACTGGAGTAACGAGAAAATGGCCGTGTTCGCTTTGTTTTGAATGTGATCATGCTTATTTACTCAACTTATTTGTGATATAAATTAACTTATTCCAATGAGCGATTCTTTAGTTTTTAGTTTTGTAATGGTGGCCAACGTGTCGACCAATAGGAGCTGACCTCGGGTTCCCGCCAAAATTCAAATAGCAATTTTTCCATAAATTTTATAAATTCATACGAGCTTGCAGTTTGTGTTTTAACCCCATTTTTAGTATTATTTGGACGCCTTCTATCGATAAAAAAAATTATCCAGAAACGCTTTCATTCCTAATTGTGTGACACCAGAGCTGCTCCCGGGGAACTCAGCTCCCATGATGTCTGTATGATAGCTGCAGAAATTGACAGGCGAGAGACCAAACAAGTTATATCAGTTTAGAGAGCATCACAAGACTCGCCTCATCTCAGCAACTAGCCTGCCAAGTGTCGCAAGTCGTCGATGTGTAGGAAGCGCACTGCAACACCTATTACTCCCTAGCATTACAAACCATCACATCTCGTGTTCATGATGTACCTGTATGTGCAGCATTCCTACCAGTTGGACAAACTGTAGAGCTAAACAAACTGAAATCAATACCCAGTGATGGAACAGTACACTACCTCACCCTGATATCAATGTCCCGTGAATGTGGTCTACGTTTAGATAGGTAGCTGATCTTATCGTTTCTTCTGCTAGATGGTAAAGAATATCGCCGGTGAACATTCACAACCATTGTTAGGTATTGGAAATTCCTCTGTCAAAATCCCTGTCGTTACAAATGGAGCTCATACAATACAGTATAATGCAATCACAATAATCTGGCCACGGCGAATATCTTGTTCCTAAGGTTCTTCAGTTTTAGTACAACTATAATGAAGTTGAATTCAGCAGGGTAGTGCATATAACGTAGGATGGCGTACCCGCCCTCAATAGAACTGACTGTCCCCACTGAAGGAATCGCACAGTAAGAGACTGCAATCAGTTCTATAGAGAGGAGGCACAACGCGGATGATCTCTTCAGCTGGAGACAAAAAGCCGAGGGAGTTCGAGTCACTAATGAAGAAGGCTGTGAGACTGGAACCGTTCTTGAATTTACATATCCCAGCATGTTATAGACAACATTTACTCAAAAATACAAACAGGCACATACGAAGGCAAATACCAACAACCACTCAAGCGTTACCTACTGAAGATGGATTCCAATCGCATCAGTTGGTTGTAGTCACAAACTATTCAATGGAGTACCCTCTTCTCATAAGAAATGAATGGCCCCTACTGGAATGAATGGCACAGTAAAGGGTGGGATTCATTTCTAATGAGAATCAGTACGTGTAGTCCACCAGGCAGATCATGCTGAGGACAGAAGCCAAACTCACCGACAGGAGTTCTAGTCACCAATGAAGAATGTGACACTAGTACTGCTCTCGGAGAACTGAACTTCCTGTATGATGGTAGCAATCGTTACATGGTAAAATTAACATAAAAACGCTGCAAATTTTACACAAGGGTTTATTATTCTGTGATATAGGTTACTTGTATAGACATTTAATTCTGTCAATAAAAAAAATTAAAAAAAAAAATTTTTTTGGATTTTTATCTCAAAAATTTTTTTTTTGGATTTTTTTGTTCAAAAATGTGTTTTTTTTTCAAAAATTCCGTATTTTTTACTCGAAAAATATTTAACATCCTGGGATCCTTCAAAAATCCCATTTTTAGCCCCATGAGAGCCCTATAGATCGGCACAGTGAAATCGGATCGTTCCGGGACCCCAAAAAATGGATTCTACGTCCAAAAATACTTCGAAAACGACACCTAACTCGATCCCATAGCTAAAAGCCTTCAAAAAACCCCTCCCGTAGCCCCATTATAGCCCCATAGCGCCCCACGGGTTTGGGCGATCGGACTGAAAACCTTGCGGGCACAACTAGATGGTAAACCAAGTATTTTGCCGAAATTTCAGATTTTTAAAAAAATTCCTACTGCCCAAAACGGCCTGGACGGCGGACGGCGTACGGCGTACGGCGGACGGACATTTCGGATTTAGAATGTAGACCACTTGAAACGGATAATGTCAAATTTTGAGCCCGATAGGAGTCGTCGACCCCTGTCGCGAAAACATAGGTGTATTATTCCAAGAATAATAAACCAAAAGGAACTTGAAAATTAAAAATAAAGACTTAAAACCATTGAAGGTGGAGCGCAATAAAAATAGAAAGCGCGATTAAAATAGTAAAGCACAAAGAAATAAATACCCCCGCAATAAAAAAATTAAAGCACAATGCGCAATAAAAATAGAAAAAATCTTATCTGCTTTTGGTAACTAGGTATTGATTTTATCACAAATATAAGAAATAATGTACCTAAATTAACCTCACTAGAACAAGGAACATGAACATTTAAAATAGTCAAGTTGAAACTACTAAGGTTGAAACTACTACTCCATTCAGGAACAATGAGTTTGAAAAATTGAAAGTGAACCACTTCAAATACATATAGTCACGGGTTTTTCTTTCTTTTCTCCTCCTCCTGGCTTTTTTGCTAGATGGGGAAGGGACTCGTAATATGAGAAGAAATCTTTGGGTATTAAATCCTTCCGCCGCTTCTCCTGCTCTAGCCGCTTTTTCCACAGCTGAGGTTCTGTGAAGGGTGCTTTCCTCTTCCGCTGGGATTTTCTTTCGAGAGAAACGTCAGGCGATTGGCCCTCTTCTTCATTTTCTGCTTCGCACCTCAGGTCATCTAAAGAAAAGGAATAGTTTGATTTGATTAGATTTGTGGAAGCTAAATTAAAAATTACAGAAGGTGGTGTTTAGATCTAAACGAGGGGGGCAATGAGGATGAGTCGTACCTATTAGGTCAATGGGTAAAACGAGAGTAAAAACTTCTCACGTGACAAACCTTGAATACTGATGTCGGACAACTTCTTGTTTGATTATGGGTCAGTGACGTATGTATCAGGCGAATCGTTGGGCAAAAAAACTTTTTCTGCATTTTCAGTTGAACATCCTTTGCTCCTCAGGTCATATAATGGAAAGGAATAGTTTGATTTGAAGGAGCTAAGTTGAAAGTTACAGAAGGAGATTTTTAGAGTGAAGCAATGAGCATGCGTGGTATTACTGTAATAACTTAGGATCACAAACCTTGAAATACTGGGTCAATGACAAATGTATCTTCTAAAACATCCAAGTTGTCATCAGCCTCACTGACATAGTTTTCCCTGAATCCATGCGCCTCGTCTCTCCATCCCATCGTCGGGTCAGATTGAAAGTAGGTAATCCTCTGAAAGAATGAATCTTGATTGGTACCGACCCTCTGCAATACACGACCAGGTGGGTGATGTTTGTCAACTCGACCCCCGCTTCACTTACCTACCTGGTACTAAAATATTACTGTAAACAACAGGAAACATTGGGTCTGGCTCTGGCACGATCTCACTAATGTCACTCACTGTCTCACTGTTGTATGTAATTACTGTTGTATGTACAGGCAGTTGGCGACCATGCTCACTAATTCCTCCAATCTCACCATCTCGTCGTCGGATAGGGCCTGGAGGGAGAAAAGAAACAAGAATTAGGTAGCAGCACAGTTTTTGGTGGATCAAAATGCAACGCGATGAAGCCAGCGTACCAGATGCCATAAACATTAGTTTAGGGGCAACTGGTCAACCGGGGTCCCTGGTGGTATTTAACTTTTAACGTAACTGAAGCATAGCAAGGCTAGATGTGATTATGTAATAAATGCAATTACGTACGTCGCTAGAAGTGTCTCCCAAACAGAGAAACACGAAAATCACATTGTGATGACCAGCAGGAGTCATCGTCGTGGTCCTTCTACAAGGTTGCACAATTTGCTCAGGCTGGTGGCAGGACATGTACACATGGTGATGAATATTACAGGCTTCTATCATAATATCTTGATTGCTAGAAGTGGTTCACATGGCTCTCAGGGTACCGTTCGATAGTTTGTGACTCCTACTTACTGTTATGTAGTGAATCCATTTTAAGTAACTCTGTTGTAGTTGACCTTGAAACCTCATAACTAGAGCAAGTAAATTGATCTGACAAATTTTTATGAGTTTCCATGTGAATCATTTGCTGGCCTTTATACAGTATACCTATTAATCCTACATATACAGCAGCAAATGATTCACATGGAAACTCAAAAAATTTGTCAGATCAATTTACTTGCTCTAGTTATGAGGTTTCAAGGTCAACTACAACAGAGTTACTTAAAATGGATTCACTACATAACAGTAAGTAGGAGTCACAAACTATCGAACGGTACCCTGAGAGACATGTGAACCACTACTAGCAATCAAGTTCCGTTCTACACTACAAATCACTACGCATTACGTCTCGTGATAGCAATCAGGGGTTTACAACAATGTCTAAATTCACAAGATCAGCAGGTAGGAGCAGCCTAATGGCGGAACATCAACCAATACACCATCTAATGGCAGCAGATGAGGAATGTAGTTTGAGACACACGGAGCCAGGAGATCGACGGGCTGTAATGAATTACATGTCACGATCTCCTAACTCCATGATCTCCTATCTCTCCTCTCCTTCGCTTGATGGGAGCCTACAGAATGACGCGGTGCCACATCAGCAACAGTTGGCACAGTTACTGTCCCTGCCAAGAGTCCTGAGTCGCTCATGCAGACGGTGGGGCCACACATTCCCGAGGGAAATAACTACCAGTGATGAACGATAATACACATCACGTGGGAGCATTTGCCTGAGGAACATGCAGTATGACGTGATGATGGCTGACTGGAACAAGACAGAAGAATAAGACAATCACAAATACCTACCAGGGAACACACTACAGTTCTACAGATCACACGTAGCATGAATCATGATAGGGAGCGGTAAATCTCTGATGATGATCAAACGCACTAGTCGAGAGCAATTAAATCCTTTCTGTATACGCACATTAAATCTTGCGATTTTGCCCACTCATTTCGAACTCTGTAGTTTCTATGTAGAGTCAATCAAGTTGGTCAGATTTGAGGTACAACTTACCCTCGTAGGAGGTCCGAATTACACCTGGACCATGTAGAGGATTAAAACGGAGCACTGCAGATCCTGAGGGGTAATTGGCTTCAACGATACTGGAAACATAAACACGGATAATAAGCATTAGCCACAGGCTGGGCAATATAAAGATGATCCAGACAAACCAAAATACACTAGAAGGAATTGCAAAGGAGATTTAATAACAGACGGCGACGGAAAGAGGCTCCAAATCACCGAAACAAATGGTTTCCAGAGATGGAACAATCCACACGCCACTAGAGAACATTTGTCTAAGCGAAATGAAGAGAATTGAATCAGCTTCGTGATGATGAGACAGCACTGCATCGGAGGACGGCGGCATCGGATAGGGAGCGGTAAATCTCTGATGATGATCTAGTCGAGAGGGATTATTCCTGCGATTTTTCCCACTCATTTTGAATGACGACCCTTGTTATAATAGTATACATAACATACATGAGCTGGTATTCTTATATTAGGAGAGACAGTGGAATATAAGTAGTAGCGCTGGCAGATGTTAGATGTTAAAGCGTTTGGAGCGAGTTTACCCCACTATCATCAACTGAATGAAAAATTAAGTGACAGAAATGAAGAAATCCTCAACTGCAACCACCTTTTCACAATACTCACAGTGGATGAAGAGCATAACTTCACTTTCAACCTCCACTTCAAGACTAGATTCCTGTAAGGTGACACAAAAATTACTAGAGTTTGAAATACACTAATAATGATGGTAACAACTATTTCAAATCCCCCAATAATACTTGCCTTTAAGCACTACTGAAAGGTTAATTAACACTCCAGTGGCGGCACACAACATTGTCCAACATTTCAAACAAGCACTCAGCAAGTTAACAATAACAGCTAAGAATAAATTTAAAATTTAGATCCACAGCAGTTCATCCTTATTAGCCCCGACTTATTGCCGAAGTGTCCGAACTGTCTAACTAAATTTACAATAGTGATTTTTTTCATTTCAAGATATTTATGCGAAATTTAAATAAACAATATGAGACTTAACTACATTCTGCATTGCGGGGTGGGATGCAAGTGTGAGACAAAACGCTATCAACTCATGGACGTAAAAGGGGCGTGGCTCGATCATTTTCTACAAACAACAGGAGCTTACGAAGTCAGTGTTTTGTCCGATGAAGGCGAAGACAATGAACAATAATCAACGCTCACGGGCCGCTCCATGTTACACTGTGCAACCTCTTTTGTGAGACGGACTCGAATTCAACTAGTGGCCTTCACAACATCAAACGTCTGAGGCCAGCGCTGGGAATCCGGGTCCAAACCGCTTGAAGAAATGTCTATCATTGATGGACTGTTAAACTCATCACGTGAGAGCATTCGTCCAAGTGAAATGAATAGAAACAGCAGCGAAGCGAAGCAACGAAGAGCCCTTCTAGTGATTATGAGGTTTTGTGCATGGAAGCAGCCAGCTAACGGGAACTGCGAAGTTTTGTGGTATGATAGAGCATCACAAACCCTTCACAGATTCCAGCAACTGAACGCTAAACACTACTGCAACAGATTGGCGGATGATGATGACAACGAGATTCACGACTACCTACCAGGGTCCATACTACAGTTCCATTGACTACACGCAGTATGAATCATGATGGGAAGCTGGAAACCTCATTGATGATGTGAATGATGAAGTAGCACCAATATCACTATGTTGAAACACGTACGTTCCCACAAAAACGCAGTAATGAACGCAGTAATTGTACAGTATACATAGTCGATCATCGACGTCCAAAGGCGAGAGCAGAAGCCAATCTCACCAAGAAGAGCTCTAGTCACATGAAAACATTGTGACACTAGAGCTGATCCCGGAGAACTCAGCTCCCATGATGTGCTGTCTGAACGATGCCTGGATGTACCAACTGGAGGATTCTCTGCAGGCTGAAGGGATGCTACAGATCCCCTAGATAAATAACTCCCAGTGATGAAAAAGTAACGCACACCACATGAGAGCATTTACCTGAGGGAAATGTGGGCTCTTGCGAGGTTTTCAACTGCAAGTAAGGCAATGGTTGAAGTTCTGCTTGAAGGTGAAGAGATGTCCAATTGGCGAGAGTAGAAGCCAAACCCACCGAGAAGAGCTCCAGTGACATGAAACAATTGGGTGACACCAGAGCTGCTCCCGGAGAACTCAGCTCCCATGATGTCTGTATGATAGCTGCAGAAATTGACAGGCGAGAGACCAAACAAGTTATATGAGTTTAGAGAGCATCGCAAGACTCGCCTCATCTCAGCAACTAGCCTGCCAAGTGTCGCAAGTCTGTGCTGAACCACCTCAAGCAATCCTAGTAGCAGCGTTTTTGAACTTTTAACATGTATTAACAAAACTGTGCAACCTCTTTTGTGAGACGGACTCGAATTCAACTAGTGGCCTTCACAACATCAATCGTCTGAGGCCAGAGCTGGGAATGTGGGTCCAAGTCGCTTGAACAAATGTCTCTCATTGATGGACTGTGAAACTCATCACGTGAGAGCATTCGTCCAAGTGAAATGAATAGAAACAGCAGCGAAGCGAAGCAACGAAGAGCCCTTCGAGTGATTATGAGGTTTTGTGCATGGACGCAGCCAGCTGTTGGGAACTGTGAAGTTCTGTGGTATGAAAGAGCATCACAAACCCTTCACAGAATCCAGCAACTGAATGCTAAACTCTACTGCAACAGATTGACGGATGATGATGACAACGAGATTCACAACTACCTACCAGGGCCCATACTACAGTTCTATTGACTACACGCAGTATGAATCATGATAGGGAGCTGGAAATCTCGATGGCTAACAAGAAGGCTCGAGGCGGGACGGAAAGACACCTGAAATCCTGAGCATTAAATATCTCGTGAACATTTACAAACACTATTAGAAGAATTTCTGCACTTTGAACTATGTAGTTACTATGTAGGGTCATTCAAGGTGGTCAAAATTGAGGCACAACTTACCCTCGTAGGAGGTACGGATCACTCCTAGACCAGGCAGACGATTAAAATAGAGCTGAGGGGTAATTGGCTTCAACGATCCTGGAAACATAAGCATGGATAATAAGCATTAGCCACAGGCTGGGCAATATAAAGATGACCCAGACAAACAAATTCTCTAGAAGGAATTGCAAATGAAATTTAATGACTGACGGCGACGGAAAGAGTCTCCAAATCACCTAAACAAATGCCTTCCAAATCTGGAACAATCCACACACCACAGTATGGACTGGAGGTCGACAGCCAAAAGACCGAGCTCTGGGATATTGCAGAGAATCACCAACCTTTCCAGAATCCAACAACTGAGGGCTGAAGTGCACTACACAGGACGACAGGTGATAAACGTAGCCGGGTACGTCGATAAATGCACCCTCCCTCGATAACACCGAATGTTCCTACTTGAATAAGTGCAAAGGAGGAACGCTCAGTGTTACGGAGAAGTAGTACGTGGAGTCCACTTGTGACATGACGTCTTCAGGTAGACAGAAATCCAGATGGAAATGTGAACCACTGCTTGCTATCAAGTTACGTACTACAGCATGAATTACCATGACATGGTAATTACCATAACACATTGTATTACGCCTCGAGATAGCAAGCAGGAGTCCATAAGGTTGTCCGTTGTATGAGACCGCAACACATTATGCATATTCTACATTAATGATTCGAACAGCCAAGAAGCATACGATAGAGCCAGAGTTACAATTGTTAGGAGATGGTCTACTAAATCAACAACGTTACATGTATTCAGTCACAAAATATTGAATGGCGTCCCTAGGTACAAACATCAAATCCAATTTACATGCATTCCATTCATATGACAACGATAAAGTAGTACAGTGCTGAACTGGTAATCAGAGTCAAACCCTGGCACGTCCTACAGGCCACACAATAAGACGTCTCGTTATAACAAGTAATAGGCAATAATGTTCTTCTTTTAGTTACATAATTGAGGGTCATGAATCTAATATAAAATATTCCTTCTGCAAATTGTACTCCACACGTACAGCATAATGTATTATGCACTTCATTGACGTTAAATCGACACAACATTGGATCCGCAGTGGCAGCACAACAAATAGATTTACATACATAATATCAGCAAGCAGTGTTGAATGGCGTACCATCTTGAGCATGAAGAAGCCGTAACGCTCTCAGCTATACTATACTATACATGATAGATGTATTTAATTGTAAGGAACCGTTGAGTGACGTACCCTTCCTCAATAACACCGAACGTCCTACTGGATGAGTAGCACAGTAAGCCATTCAGAGTTAAAGAAAAGAAGTACAGTTAAGAAGTACAAACGTCAAGAAGATAACACGAAGACACAGAAGTCCTGCCGAATGACTGATGAAAAAGAAATTCACAGCTACCTACCAGGGTCCATACTACAATTCCGCGGTTACACGTAGTATGATTCATGATAGGGAGCTGGAAATCTCGATGATGAGCTGCGACACATAGGCTGCTCCAAGACAATCCCATGTATGGTACGACGTGTCGATGTGCAGAAATTGGCAGGCAGCCAACGAGACCAAGAAAGTTCTGTGGTAGAAGTGAGCTTCACAAGACTCGCCAGATCTCAGCAACTGCCTCCTGTGGCGTGACTAATCAGATACTAAAGAGCTCACTGACGTTTGGATTCCACAGAGCGAAGAAATCAACACCCAATGATGGAACAACAAACCACCTGAGCGCCATCTCCAGGCCCCAGGTCACGTTGTGTTGGCTGAGTTCCAGTTCCAGAGAGTAAATAAACCCTGTGAACATTCACAACCACTGTTAGGTATTAGAAATTAGTCAGTCAAAACCCCTGTCGTTACAAATGGAGCTCATAAAATACAGTATAATGCAATCACAATAATCTGGCCAGGGCAAATATCTAGTTACAAAGGTTCATCAGTTTTAGTACAACAATAATGAAGTTGAATTCAGCAGGGTAGTGTATATAACGAAGCATGGCGTACCCTCCCTCAATAGAACTGACTGTCCCCACTGAAGGAATCGCACAGTAAGAGACTTCAGTCAGTTCAGTAGAGAGGAGGCACATGCGGTCCACAACGCGGATGATTTTTTTCAGCTGGAGACAAAAAGCCTCTCCTCATGCGGAGGACACACAATAAAAAAGGCAGGGACACTAGCAGTATTCTTGAATTTAGTTAATATACTCATAGTCATATTGCTTGATGTTGCACAACAACACTTACAGTCACTAAAGATGGATTCTCATAACATCAGTAGGTAGTAGACACAAACTATTCAATGGAGTACCTCTTCTCATAAGAAATGAATGGCCCCTACAGGAATGAATGGCACAGTATAGGGTGGGATTCATTTCTATTGAGAAGCAGTACGTGTAGTCCACTAGGCAGATCATGCTGAGGTCAGAAGCCAAACTCACCGACAGGAGTTCTAGTCACCAATGAAGAATGTGACACTAGGACTGCTCTCGGAGAGCTGAGCCTCCTGTAAGATGGTGCATCTGGAAGACTGCTGAGACGGGATACATCCTCGAAAATCGCACCCTCCCTCGATAACACCGAATGTTCCTACTTGAATAAGTGCAAAGGAGGAACGCTCAGTGTTACGGAGAAGTAGTACGTGGAGTCCACTTGGAGGTGGTCTTCATATGAAACTTGCAAGCAGGTGCTCAGTTGAATGATGAACAAGATCAAAGCATTGAGAAGCTAATTCTTCGGACAGCGCATGTAATCGACCTCGTCAGAACAATTTAACCTAAGAATACATCGATCCATACAATATAACATAGCCACTGCGGGTCGCTATCAAGAGCCTGCCAAACGCACCTAGGAGAAATTCAAAGAAAACACGGTAGAGTCGCCATCACGATACCTACCTACAATTATTGTACATAATATCCGTTACATTAAGTTACAATTATTCAGGTACCTACATTCAAGTTACATACAATTTCAAATTCACATACGTACATAATTGTTTTTGCAAAAGCTCCCACATATATGAACACTAACAATAGACAGCAAGGGAAATTAAATGGACAGTTCTGTGGTATTATAGCCTACTTATCAGAAAAACAGATTCCAACTACCTACTGATGACTAAGAAATTCACAGCTACCTACCAGGTTCCATACTACAGTTCTATCGACTCCACGCAGTATGAATCATGATAGGAAGCTGGAAATCTCGATGAAGATCTGGAAGACTCTGCGCGGGATATTTCAATAAACGTACTCTCCCTCGATAACACCGAATGTTCCTACTTGAGTAAAAGCAAAGGAGGAACGCTCAGTGTTACGGAGAAGTAGTACGTATAGGCCGATGATAATGCAGGATGGAACAAGAAGATCATCGTCGATATGCTGAGGACTGAAGCCAAAATCACCGAGAGGAGTTCTAGTCACCAATGAAGAATGTGACACTAGGACTGCTCTCGGAGAGCTGAGCCTCCTGTATGATGGTGCATCTGGAAGACTGCTGAGACGGGATACATCTTCGAAAATTGCACCCTCCCTCGATAACACCAAATGTTCCTACTTGAATAAGTGCAAAGGAGGAACGCTCATTGTTACGGAGAAGAAGTACGTGGAGTCCACTTGTGAGACACGCCTGATCTCAACAACTAGCCTGCCAAAGGACTACGTAGCAAGTCATCGATTTATAGGAAGCCTGCGTAAAAGATGTATCCTGGAGATGGGGGAGTTACAATGTGATGTGGCCTGAGACAATTCCTTGCAACATCTAATGGCAGAAATGTAGTGTGATTCCACATAATGGGCCACACATTCCCTAGGTAAATAACTCCCAGTGATGAAAGATAACACACAGCACATGAGAGCATTTGCCTGAGGAACATGCAGTATGACGTGATGATGGGCTGACTGGAATGACGTCTGAAGAAGCAAAATACTTCATAACTATCGTAGATGAATTCTCCTCCCTGATTCACGTTCTGATAAAGGGTCAGTAGATGTAGCTGGATGGTGTCTTGAGCTGGAAGCAGGAAGAACGACGTCCACAAGATTCACATCTACCTACCAGGGTCCATACTACAGTTCTATAGACTACACGTAGCATGAATCATGATAGGAAGCGGGAAATCTCTTATGACGACCACACACACACGACGAGAGCCTCAGCAAAATGTAGCACACAGATGCAACGGAGGCAGCTTGAAGGAACAACAAGTTCAGAGGAGCTGCAAGGCTTCGTAAAACATTTCTGACCTGATCAATTAGGTGTAAGCACTGATTCAGCATGGCGATTGGATGTGACGCTACTTAGGCGGCCTACTATCTACCAATTGGACTTAAGTCAGCCAAGAAGCGCAATACAATAAAATTCATATGGACATTCTTACAATACAACAATTGGGATTTAGTCATTTTGACTTACGAAATATGAATTGCAGGAAGATCGATAGGTCGACACGGGATATTATTATCGAGGTAGTTTTGAAGGATGAATATCCTGATGGAGACGTGAACACTACTAGCTATCAAATTCTGTACTACAGTATCATCATAAACATACACTATGCCCCGTGATAGCAAGTAGGAGGAGACAACGTTGTCCTTCTTAGGGATCTCAAAACCCACTCACATGATCTAACATCTAACTAGTGCCATCCTAACAGGATAACATCAGCAGAAGGAGGCAGATTATTTGTAATATAAATTAATTGAATATATTATTATGCATTGATGTTGGAATATGAGCGACGTAGAAATACTAAAAGAGGAACTCCTGATGATCACATTCAAATTACATACATATAATTCACATACATAGTTATGTTAGCAAAAGCTCCCATACACCTGAACAGTGAAAATACACAGATTTAATACCGGCACTCACTGTTGGCACTCACTGTTGAACCGTTCGAATCTGGTTTCAAAGAAACTATACAAATGCCTCCTAGTGGAAGATCGTCCCACACACGACTTGAGAGCATTTGCCAAAGCCAAGTGAACAGAAGAAGTAGGTACATATTTAGTGCTAAAACAGATTCCAGCAACTTAACGCCAAGGCGTAGCCACATCAAATGATGCATGAGTGATGACTAAGAAATTCACAGCTACCTACCAGGCTCCATACAACAGTTCTATTGACTACACGTAGTATGAATCATGATAGGAAGCTGGAAATCTCGATGAAGATCTGGAAGACTCTGTGCGGGATATTTCAAAAAATGTACTCTCCCTCAATAACACCGAATGTTCCTACTTGAGTAAAAGCAAAGGAGGAACGCTCAGTGTTACGGAGAAGTAGTACGCATAGGCCGATGATGATGTAGGTAGGAACAAGAAGATCATCGTCAATATGCTGAGGACAGAAGCCAAAATCACCGAGAGGAGTTCTAGTCACCTATGAAGAATGTGACACGAGGACTGCTCCCGGGGAAGTGAGCCTCCTGAATGGAATTATTCTCATTGTGTCGTTGTGCAGACTGTGGCAGACAGCCCATGAGACCAGCACAGTTCTGTGAGTAGGTACTATGAGCATCACAAGACTTGTCAGATCTCAACGACTGCCTGCGGACGGCGGTTTGGGTAACTTCGCGACAGTGCTGACCCGTAGAAGTAGTTACGTTCCTTTAATGTCGTCGAATGTTCCTACTATAATAGTATATAATAATTATAGTAGGATTGCGATTACTCAAGTATAATAATTGAGTAATCGCAAAGCAGGAATATTCGGAGTTATGGAGTTACAGTAGACATAGTCGAAGAGGATGATCAACGTCCAAAGGCGAGAGCAGAAGCCAAGCTCACCGAGAAGAGCTCTAGTCACATGAAAACAGTGTGCGACACTAGAGCTGCTCCCGGAGAACTGAGCTTCCTGTGAGTTGCGGATAACTGGCGATGCTCTTTCAGATGTCGCTCAGCAGCATGAAGAGGGGGCTACAAATCCCCCAGGTAAATAACTCCCAGTGATGAAAAATATTACGCACCACATGACAGCATTTACCTGAGGAAAATGCGTTATGATGTATGTAGCATATAATGGAATTGTAGTTCAAGAAGCCCGTACATTGTAAAACAACAGGTATAGATGAAGGCTATGGCCTAATGAGAGCATTTGCTTAGAGAACGATGTGTAGCTACACACCTAGGTGACCGGTCCAGGTAGTCAAGAGGCTTCTGGCATTGCACCTTCTCTGCTTCAGAGTTATGCCTCAAGAAGGGCCACACATTCCCGAGGTAAATAACTCCCTGTGATGAAAGATAACACACAGCACATGAGAGCATTTGCCTAAGGAACATGCAGTATGACGTGATGATGGGCTGAATCATGATAAGGGAGCCGCAAATCTTTCATAATCATACCACACCAATCGAGAGCATCCGTCTCAGAAAAATGTACAGTACACAAAATTTTTCTGAGACATGCAACGAGCATTTAATGCAACGAACTAAGCCTGAAGGAACACCAATTTGAAGAGATCAGATGAGCTGCCGCCTTGTAAAACACTTCTGACCTGAATTACGCCCCGTGCCAAAATAATACCCTCACATAATTATACGCTTTTGATTAATTAAACAGAGGGATTTTTAAAGAAACACTAAAGTTTCGCCGTACAGTTGGCTTCATCAGAGTAGGGATGCTAAAAAAGAATCGATTCGTAAAAATTCGATTCTTTTATATTCTTTCTTTTTTTAAAGAATCGCCCCGATTCGATTCTAAATGTCTAGAATCGAAAACTGATTATTTTCAGCTGTATTTTTTAGCTCTGTTTAAACCAGATCCATGTTTAAAAGAATCAATATTATTTTTAAGTTGAGTTACTGCAACGACCATGGGTAACAGCTGAACACTTGTTAACAATATTTTTTATTCTTTCCTACTTGCGTACTGGAATTCAGGATTCATAATGTAATAATGCTTCTTCTTCTTCTTCTGATAAATTTGAAATTGATGATAATTAACTTGGAAAAAATCGATTCTTTTTGAAAAATAATAGCAATTAATTTCGGAACATTTCTAAATAATCGATTCGATTTAAATCATTCACTTTTGAGAATCTGACATCCCTACATCAGAGGGTACCTACGCTGTGTTTGATGGCGGTCACTTGAAGATGAAGAAGGATGAACTGTTGTTGTTGGCTCAGAATGTAGTAGAAAAAAAATCTTGAGTAACGTCTTGACAGCTTAGACCTTTACGAACAGAATGGGGCCAACCGCGGCTCTCAAAAATTGAAATTATGGGAGCTACAATTCTTCTAAGTTTGACAACTAAAGCTAGGGAACCACTACAACGAATCCCCCCCCCCCCCCAGGGACTCTCCCGAAAGGAAAATCAACTTGAAATAGGCGATTGGTAGATCATCTACTCTGGCCTGTTCAACCGATATAATCGCCTTGAAATTTTAGTCAGCATTTGGATTGACGAGGAAGAGGTCTGATAAAACTTTCAAGTTGATTTTCCTTTCGGGAGGGAGATTCGGTGGAGGGTGTAGTTCCCTAGTTTTAGTTGCCAGACTTTGAAATTTTTAGCTCCCTTAGTCTCAATTTTTGAGTCGCGGTTGTTCCCATTTTGTTCAGAAAGATGTAAGCTTTCAATACGTTACCCTCGATTTTTTTCCAGAAGTTTTGGAGCGAGAAGAGAGTGGAATATAAAGAAAAAACCGTCGAAAAGTGCGATTTTTGCTCATTTGTCTGTCGTTTTTTGAGGCTTCTGATGGTTTAAAAAAGGTTGTACACTAAAATTTAGTATAATTTCATTCATTTTCATTTTTTTCTTCTTCTTTTCTCGTTGCTCTACAACTTTCATTATGTTACATTTCTTGATAGGACGGCCCGTTTTGAAGGTTCCGCTGTGTGAATTGCCAAAAAGTGACTTTTCGAATAACGTGCAATAACTCGACCTTTTTCAAATCGCTCTATCTGAGCTATTGGGTCTACAATCAACTTAGACGAGTGGATTTCATAGGAAATTCAATGCTCTTTCTCTTGCATAATAGTGAATTTTGCAGTGGGAGGCCTAGTTTCGGAGTAAGAAGAAAAAAACTTACAAAAGTACCAAACGTTTGGAGTATTTTGCCTCTAAACCTATAAGAAATAACGGATAACTATTTATTATATCTCTTCAGATTCGGAGTCAGCAGCACCCCAAATTATTTAGAATAAGAATAACGATATCGTCTTGATTTTTACTGGCTGGCCTAACTGAGGTAACATCGATTTCACCCAACCATTATCAACAGAATGGAAAATCAACTGGTTGAAAGTAATAACCCGTCGACAGCTATTAACTTCTCACAATAGTGGACGATGAACAAAACACCAATGGTTCTTCAATTTCTTAGACTTGATGCATACATGACGAAATAAATATTACGAATGTTTGAAATCCAAATTAAGCAATTCTGAACACCCCAATGGCTACAGACAGCATTGAACAACATTTTAAAAAGTACTCAGCAAATAGCGACGGCTATGAATTTAAAACTTAAATCCACTCAGCAATCATTCCTTATTAGCTCCGAATCTTAATATTCCCATTTGAATGTAGAATAGTGATTGTTTCATTTCTAGATATTTATGCAAATTATCCATTTAGCAATATGAGACCTACTGTGTATAACAACATTCTGCTCTGTACGGTGTGATGCACCCACCAAGTTAGAGTTTTCGTCAACAAGTCATGTCGAAGAACTGAATATAAAATTTGTATGTACTCACCGAGCCGCTTCATCAAAAGATCTCACCACACTACACATTCACAAGTTGTCACTTCACTTGCACAAGACCGAATAATCTAGTAACCCAAAGCCGCCCTTTCTATACCTGGAAGGCGGGCCCAGGGAGAGGACACGCCCTTTCCCCACTCCTCTTCGGTCCTCTGCGCCAGTTATGGCCGTTGAGCGAAGTTTGGGGAATTTCCTTCAAACCAAAAATTGAACGCGGATTTCCCTTCACCTGGTGGGTCTTCACTTAAAATATAATTAGACACAGGTTGATTATTATTAGGTATATGAAACATTTGTAGAGCGGTTGAACAGGTTCAGGAGCCCCTCCACCGAATGATAAAGATGAACACTGATTCCTAACAAGGCAACCTTTTCTAAAGAAGAGCAGAGAATTGCCAGGGAAATACTGTAAATTCTTATACTACCTTCTAGATCTAGTGAAAACCTCCATAATCCATTCCCTTAGCTAAACCAAAATACATTACATTAGTTCCAGAAACGGCAGTTGTATTACAGACACTTCAAAAACCTGGTAACCCGACAATTGTTCCCCAGACGAATTTTCCCAAACAAAAAATCCCCAAGTCGCCAATGGACTGGAAATCGCATTAATAGAAAATTTGAGTATGAAATTGCCCTTGTGTTGAAAACCCTGACGATGGTCTCAAGCAATAGTACAGGGAGGAGAGAGGAAGGCTGGAGTTAGTAAAATATCACACCTTACGGAGGTGCTTGCGAAAAGTACTCAAGTCCATTTCCAGTTCCATTTAGCAAAACTGTACCCCTCAACCAGTTGTTGTGGTTGCCGCCGATATTATTTATTATTCTTTGATGATATAGAAAAACATACATACATAGGACGGTTCCAAAGAATACTTGGGTAGTAGCTTATTAAGGCCAATCTGCCACGTACCTACTTCGTTCATTCCCGACGTTTCAAAACCATAATAAAATTATTACACCAGGGTTCGATGGGATGAGCGTAAGAAAAAGGTCCGCTTGCTTTTGGTGGTTTTACTACTGACAAGCTTTCGGCCTCACTGTGCCATCTTCAGGTCTACAACAATAACGCCAGGGGAGACACAATATGATGAGTGGCACCAACCCTTACAGTACGAATCTTATAAGATAATATCTTATTATATACTATAGTATGAACTGAGTAAAAGTTCCCCTGGTCGTATTGTGTAAACCCCAGCAAAAGCAAGCGGCCCTTTTTCTTACGCTCGTCCCACCGAACCCTGGTATAATAATTTGGCCATGACTGCCCAATGAGACATGGAAACACACGTCCAAAAACATCATAGTCTTCATCTTCAGGGGAGGACTTGACAACACACAAAAAAGGGCGTATCCCAACTGGGTTCAAGGATCCAAGTTGAAACAAGCTTGAAAATTACGAGCGTACAGCGTGGGATGACGAACCGTCCAAGGAAAACGTCCGAAGAGAATAATTACCTATTGACATTCCTACAACAGTGCTGGGAGTCTTTCCCCGAGATTAAGGACGTGATGTCGTACATGGACCAAGACTTGGTCCATGTACGACATTGTCCAATGTCGTAGTACACTTAGTGTCCAATCTCTATAATAACAATTTTCAAATAATTTGTGACGAAGGGGACCGCAGCGACTGGAACTTCCATGTACATATACCTACCTTTGACAAATGATTCATTTTTATGCGTTTTATTCGTGGTTTCATGTATGTATAGGAGGGTGGGTCGAATTTTTTTTTTTTTTTGCACCGCTTTGAGATAGTTCCACTGGAGTTCTCAAAGCGTTAGAAAGTCACTCCACAAAAATCGGTGCATAAAACGCAAATGAAGTGCCGCCCCAAGCTGGTCACTTGCCGCCCAGTAAAATTGGTCACTTTATAGCGTTTTTTCTGCTTTATATCGCAATTTCTCGGTTTTTAGCGCAAACTTTTTCCAAAAAATGGAAAGGTGCGCTCACCTCTTCGACATGTATGTTTTTTTTTTTGTTTTTTTGTTTGTTTGTTTGTGTACAGAGCATCACGCCCGAGCGGCTCAACAGATTTTCATGAGGGTGGTCTCATTGTCATCAGCGAGTTCCGGGGGTGGTTATAGGCTACCTTGATTTTCCCTCCCTCATCCCCTTCATCGGTTTTCGGGAGGTCCTTCACGACGAAAGTTGTTTATCTCTGATGTGTAACTAAGGAGGCCTCAAAAGGGGGACGGAAGTTTTTGTCCGATTTCGTTGGTACAAGGGTCTATGGAATGAGCTTTTCAGGCTGATTCCAACGACTCTAAAACGATTTTTGCAGCCTGAGCCGTTCGTTACCTCTGATCGGCATAAGGTTTTATTACGCATCGGTCGTTAGGGTGCAGTTGTTTACGTAATGAGCATCACGTGGATGATGTGTTGTGTGGCATAGTTTGGTCGCTAGATACCTACTGTTTCTTAGTTTCTCTCGCTCATTAAATATATCGTAATAACAAAAAGGTTGCGCTCATCTATTCAATTCAATTGATGGCTTGTTAATAGACACTTTCGTTTTCAATGAATAAATTGAAGAAGTCCAATATTAATTCGTCATTTTCTACCATTTACTAATGCAAAATAATGGTCAATCGCAATAGATGATATGCATAAGATCGTCGCAATGCATAAAATGACAGTTGTATAAAAACACTATAGAACATTATAGTAAACACTATAAAAAATATAGATAACACTATAGAACATGATAGAAAACGCTATAAAGTGACCAATTTTACTGTTACAGCTTGGGGCGGCACTTCATTTGCGTTTTATGGAACCGATTTTTGTGGAGTGACTTTCTAACGCTTTGAGAACTCCAGTGGAACTATCTCAAAGCGGTGCAAAAAAAAAAAAAAAAAAAAAAAAAAAAAAAAAAAAAAAAACAATTTATTTCGACCCTACCTAATGTAGGTAGAGCTTTTTTTTTTATTGTTGAATTATAAGTTCTTGTGAAACTCTTGATTTTTCATATAGGTCTCTATAGAGTCTATAGCTCTCTGTACAGGTTGGGCCCAGTTGGGCGGTACCACGTCAGGATTCCCGTACCCAGTTGGGCTGTATCTTTTTGCCCAGTTGGGAACTGCCCACAAAAAACGTTGCAAATTTTACATAAGGGTTTATTATTCTTTGATATAGGTTACTTATGCAGAAATTTAATTCTGGGACAATGAAAAAATTTTAGAGAAAAATTGTTTTTTTGGATTTTTTTTTTCAACAAATTTTTTTTAAAAAATTGTTTTTTCCTGAAAAATATTTGACCTCCTGGGATTCTTCAAAAATCCCATTTGTAGCCCCATGAAAGCCCTACAAATCGCAACAGTGAAATCGGATCGTTCCGGGACCCAAAAAAATGGATTCCACGTCCAAAAATACTTCGAAAACGACACCTGACTCGATCCCATAGCCAAAAGCCTTCAAAAAACCCCTCCCTTAAATTCCATTTAAGACAGTCTTTGTAAGAAATTGATCATCAACACGATCGTGAAATCAATACAGTTTTGATGTTGGCTCCTCATTAAATTCAACTTATTACAGGTTCAATGACACCTGACTCGATCCCATGGCAAAAAGCATTAAAAAAACCTCCCGTAGCCCCATTTTAGCCCCATAGCGCCCCACGGGGTTGGGCGATCGGGCTGAAAACCTTGCGGGCACAATTAGATGGTAAACCAAGTATTTTGTCAAAATTTCAGGTTTTTTTAATAAATTCCTACTGCCCAAAACGGCCCGGACGGCGGACGGACATTTTGGTTTTGCAATCTAGACCTCTTGAAACGGATAATGTCAAATTTTTAGGCCGATCCGAGTCGTCGACCTCCGTCGCGAAAACATAGGTTTACTTATTATTCCAAGAATAATAAACCAAAATTAAACTATAGGAAAATGGTTCACAAAATGTTACCATACTGGTACTATCTCTATTAGGTATTGGAATAATAATAACATTATTAGGTACTCAAAAGTGAGCCAGCCAATCCAGAGCTTAGTTTTGAGTAATCCAATACCTACTAATAATTCCAATAATAGAGATAGTACCAATATGGTAGGTATCATTTTTTGAACCCTCTTCCTACAGTTTATTTTATTTATTATTATTATTATTATTTTTATTATTTTTATTTTTTATTTTTTAACTTTTTTTTTCAGTTCGAGGAGAGCCATTACTTAGCCATCACTACATTGATTTTGCTCGGGGAAATTTTTTCCGGGGTTGTAAGTAGGTTGTAGAAATAGTTTCCGGGAGGGTTTCCCATGGAGAAGTTTTTTTCCGGGGAAATTTTTTTCCGCACCCCAATAATGCTCAGAAGGGAAACCACTGGATTTCCGCCCTTGAGGGTGAATGACCCTGAATCCAAACTGACTTTCCCCGGATGACCCTTACCTTGTGGTTTACCTGAATATGGTTGTTGTGGGTCATTCACTGGAGGCATTCCAATCATCATTGTCCAGCTCAACCGGTGAACGTCAGGTAGCTGAGGGCCTGATGTCCTCTTTCCAAATCTTCTGTAGGTATCTACATTGCATACCCTGTGAATCAGACAATAAAATTATTATATTATGTATATTTTAATATTATTACATAAAAGTAAATATAAAATTATTACCTATAATGTAAATCGTTAACACAAAACGAGGAAAAACTGCATGAAGGGCACTTGGTACACCCAACATTTTTCCCCCAACTTTTTTGTTTTTTCTTCTTAAAAAAAACTACTTAAATAATAAAGAAAATGGTATATTTCAAACTGCTTGAACTTCAATTAAAATTATTAAAAAAATAGCTCGGAAGGTGCCTGCATCAACTCTGGCACTCCTTCTTTCTCCGTCTACTCAATGGAAAAACAAAACACGCTCAGACAGTTACCTTTCAGTTTTTTGGCTTTCCTGAAAAGTTGCATTTTTTTAAGGATATGACCCATTTTCTCGGGAACCACTCAACCGATTTACATTTTGTTTTTTTTTGGGGGGGGGGGGGGGGAAGGGAGGAGTTATTAAATTAAATTCACACTGAAATTGAAATTCTAATTATGAATTTATTTAAGTTATTTCAAGAAATCAGAAGGGGCCTTTCATACAAAAAACAAAAAAAAAAAAACAAAAAAAAAATCAACAAAATCTGACCAGGGAGTGCCGAGATTTTGGGGCACGAATTTCGCTGTTTTAAGGGGGGTACCAAGTGCCCCGGTCGGAAACACTTCTTTTTTTCTACAATTATTTGATTTGAGTGCGACAACACAAAACTAAAATAAGTTATCTCATCGATATTCACATAAGCAAATTGAAATGTACAGGAAAATTTATTTTCGTTTCACGATGATATCGTCAAATTTAGTGTTCCCCTAACGTGTTGTTTTTCACAGAAAACCCTTCCCCTAACGTGTCGTTGTGGTTTCCCCTAACGTGTTGCTTTTTGGGCTCCATTTCCCCTAACGTGCTGCCGCCGGCAGCCATAACTCTTCCAAACGACCTCAATGCCGTCTTAAAATTATGTATTAACATAGTGAACTACATTAAAAAAACAGTGCACTAAATACCCGACTGTTTAAAATTCTTTGTGAAGATTTAGGAACTGTCCACAACACAATGCTATTTCACACAGAACTACGCTGGTTCTCAAAAGGAAACATGTTGGCAAGACTATTTGAGCTCCGAGATGAAGTAACTTCGTTCTTGGAAAACCATAAGCAAAATGAGCGAAGCATGAACTTCAGCAAACCTAGTTCTCAAGTAATGTTGGCATATTTGCCAGACTTCTTTGATTCTTTAAACAGCCTTAACTTAAAACTGCAGGGTGGAGACTCAAATATCATAACTCATCGTGATGCCATCAAGAAGTTGAGAAACTACAACTTTGGAGACGAAAAGTACCTATCAGCAAACCCCTGCAACTTTTCAAATTTCCCAAAACTAGTATCAATCTCAGAAGAGACACGCTTCAAGGAGGTTTTTGAAGGATCACACTTGTCAAAACAAGTGTCAAACCATTTGGATACGCTCACTGATGAATTCGGGAAATCCTTCCCTAACACTGCTGACGAACATATTTACAGACTTTCAACATATCCTTTCCATGTCAACGTTGAACATGTTCCAGAAGCCCTGCTGAAGAATTTTCGGAAATACAAAATGATTCTTCTGCCAAATATGACTTCGAAAAAATTGTAAAGTCAACATTTTGGATCAAATACTTCCAAGTGTATCCCAGAGTGTCACAGGAAGCTCTTCGGTAATTTTTGCCCTTTTCAACCACCTACTTGTGTGAAAAAGCATTCTCAACACTCGTATCAATAAAAACAAAGAATCGGAACAAACTTGATGTTGCTAGTGACTTACATTGTGCCCTTGCCAAAACTTAACCAAGAATACCAGCGCCTGAAAGTGACTTTTTTTTTTTTTTGTAAACCTGTGTTATCAGAAAACACAGGAGAAAAGCAGAATTTGCAACGAAAACGACATCTCACTCAACTTCCTGGAGGAAATTCCTTCAAAAGTCCCACCTGAAGCCCCTTAATAGCCTCGTGAAGTGGTGAGACAGCTATGGAGCCCCTAAAAATCGATACTAGGTCCAAAAGAAAACCTTAAAAATAAGTTTTCAAACTCGATTTTAAAAGTGAAGTAAAATTTTGATTGAAAAAACGATTACACCACAGAAAAGAGGAGGTTTTTCTCTTTCCAAAACACTGGCGATGTTATTTTTTTGGTGGCGGAATAAGGGCGGTAGCAGCCGGCGAAGTGAACCCACACCTGCCTATTTTGCTACCTTTGACTGCCTGTGGAGCGACGAAAATGCGACGAATCGGTCTCCAAATTTCTGGGAAATTTTTTCTCACCTAGGGGTACAACATACCCAAAAATGGTTGATTTCGAAGAACTTTATTTTTTTGAGTTCAACCTTTGCCGTGGAATGCCCCCTATATCAAAGAACAATAAACCCTTGTGTAAAATTTGCAGCGTTTTGGGGATTGGTTTCCCGTCCTGCAGGATTTTTTCCCCCAATTAACGTGAGATTCAGATAATTTTAAAATGGAAAATGGGCGGAAAAGTTGAATTTAAATAATCTTACCCACTGCTCACAAAAAAAAGTAGGTAATAATGAACTTGTACCTCCAAAACTAGGCATTTTTGCAAATCGAAAACAATCCCCTGCTATTTGAAACAAAATTTCTGCTTGAACAAATTGTTATAATGCTTAATGTACGAGTGGCGTCCACGGCTTGGCTGAACAGGAGAATTTCAATAATTGAAATTATTTCTCAATTATTGTGGAGAAGGTGACAAATTTACAGTTTTTAAAAAGAACCATCTACAATAGGATCGTCTAAAACAGGGGTTTTTCTTCCAAATTTGTTTGCCTCGTAGACTCTCGTTAGTCAGGATGAAAAAAATAGCACTGGTCAATAGTAGATTTTTTCGACAGAAATCGAGATACGCATGCGCTGTGCCAACCTGAGAAAACAACCGTTTTCCTACAGATTTCTCGTACAATATCAGCGTTTGTTGTGTTGCCTACCCTTTTCGGACACCGTTTTGTCATCATCAGGCTTGGTTATCGTGGCTACGTAGTACTTGTAGTTTTATTTTACCAGAAAGTACGTTTGTTTAGAGTTTTTCCTACATACTGATTTTACGATTCTTTATTGTAAAATCATTGTTAGATATGCCGGCCCATTGTTGCTTCGGTATTTGTAAGGACGATCAACGATCAACGTTACCCGAAAGAAAGGGTATCATTCTATCACTTATTTCAGTTTTTGCTCTATATCTAATAAACTATGCATTGTCCTACGAAAAGTACTATATGAGTTTTCAAATAGCTCATTTTAGCCCAACAGGAGCTGTGTAGGTAAATTAGTTTCAGAGTTATGGCAATTTGAAAATTGGCCTTTTTTTTTCAAAATGTGAACATTTTAGTTGAAGACCTGAAGACAGCGGAAGCACGTTTTTCAGAACGTTTTCGGCTGTAGCTCAAAAACTATTGGTCCAATTCCAAATTTCTTTGTTTCTCGTGAAAGTTAAATAAATCCCCCATCGCAGCTATTCCGTGTTAAATTTTGATTTAAGCTTTGATAAAGGAGGGGAGGGCACTGCAAAGAAGTGGTAAATTTCGAAAAAAAAAACTGTTTCTTTGCACTTTTTTGCCTACCACGTGGGAACGGATTGGTCCGATCTTACTTTTCTTCTGTTTAGGTTAAAGCTGATTAAATTTTATACAGGGGACGGCACGTTGAACCACAAAAGCGCCATTCGTATTCGTCGGAAAGGGTGGAAACAAGATATTTGACCCTCTACGACCACGTTTTTCGGAAGATTTTCTTCTCTCCCTCCAAGACTATGTCTCCGATCTAAATTTCATTGCCCCCACGCGAAGCTGATTAAATTTCCTTTCAGAACTGATATTATGATTTTCGAAGACCTCAGGAAAACAGGCATAAAGTGCCTCCCCAAATAGGTATTTATAGGTAAAATTGTCGATTCCCCGCAAAATTTTCAAAGTGCTCTTCCAGCAGTTATAACGTTGAAATGGTTAGTCCTAGTAAAGAAAAAACTAGGCATTGAATGAAAGTTGTAGAATCTACTTTCATGATCTGATCATGAAATTTTACATAGGTAAGTTGATCATCCTAGTTTTCAGATTACCTGCCATAACGGCCATTAAGGTGAAATTACGGTGGTTTTGCTACCTGCTAATCTGAAAATTTTCGACATTTTTAAATGGTAGCATGCCTTCTTTGTCATTTCCACACACAAAAAAAAGGTAGGTAAGTACCTAATAAGGTTTTCAAAATATAGCAAATAATTTCTGGAAAAATGCGATTTTACATTACCTATATCGATTTTTGAGATTTTGAAAGAACTAGAGGGCCTACTGACCCCGCTCTGCGCTTAATTTGATGCTAATTAGATTGCCTACAATGTCTGTTGCATGAGTTTCATACTTAGAATTAATGATTTCCCCGCAACATTGGTCTAAGGAAGGTCTTCAACTAAAATGTTCCCTTTTTGGAAAAAATGGCCTATTTCCAAATTGCCATAACTCTGAAACTAATTTACCTACACAGCTCCTGTTGTGCTTAAATGTGCGCACATTTAATGCTATTTAAAAACTCATATAGTACTTTTCGTCGGACAATGCATATTTTATTAGCTATGGAGCAAAAACTGAGTTAAGGCCAAAAAAATCGTAGTTTTTAGTGTGCTATGCGTGAAGCACAGCTTTGGGGAAGTTGCAAAATTGGGTTAACACTACCTTATTGGGTCCGAACAACATATGTACTAAAAAATCAGAGATACATCTCGTTTTGCGAATTTAGCTTTTTATTTTCTTGAATGGCTGTTGAGCCACAGCTCTGAACGAATTATTTTATGGGACGCAACTATTACAGAGATATCACATTAAATGTCCTAATTTTTATCACAGCCCTTATCATCTCCTCCTTCCTCGAGTTGTTGGGTTTCCTACTTTTGATGGCCTCGCTACTATGTCCGCCATCGACATGCGCAGAACGGGTCGGTAAAATCTACTATTTGAGGACAATAATAATTATTGTTAAAATTATTTAAACAATTTTTAGAAGTCGCCCAAGCGTATGGGAACATAACATTTCTTATCAGGTTAAAACTGCGTGAGAAATGTCTCACGGATTTCCCCAAACGGAGATCCTCTCCTTCAAATACCTACTTAGAATGTTGTGACCCCACAGGTGCACAACGTTAGGAGTTAGACAATCAAACATTCGAAAATAAACCTTTTGAACCACCCTAGTGCACAATAGCGGTAGTTGACAACACGATAACGTACGGTCATAAATCCTTTTGAGGGAACCCGAGTGGTCATTAGTCGCTAACGGATTTGCCTTGTACCGTTCGATACTGGCGAAAGGGTGCATGTCAGCAGGGCCCAAGTAAGAGGTTCAAGGCTGGTACAGGTAAGGGCCGATGTAGAGTTGCTAATGAGGTCCGTCTCGAGTGAAAGGTTGCGGCCATCGATGTAGTAAACTAACTGGATTGCTCTTGCCGGGAAGGCTGGCGGTCCGATGTTTCGGAGGCCTCCCCCCTCCACTGAGGGGCAAGAAGGCTGAGGGGCCTGCGCTCACAGCAAGGATTCCCTTCATTTTTAGGGGAATCATTGGGGAATGAATACTAAATATCCTTCGAAGGCTGAATGCTGATCACCCTCTTGATCTGATAGTCCACATTTCCAAGGAGGGACTTTCGTATAATGATAATGCATCAATGAAACCCTACAGAATAAATAAAGAGAACAGGTAATTCGGGGTAGAAACAATATTAACCGTTTTCTGTTTTGAGTTTGTAAAAATAATTTATTTCAACGAGGGCATATTTCCATTGGAAGTTACTTACAGACTAGCGTAGGTAGGTACACTTAATAATATAATAATTAAAAAGAAATTGTTAATTTTTTACCACCGATTATAATCAATAATTATTGAACAAAATTACTTTCCCCATAATCTCGAGTGATTATTGGGAACGAAACCGACTCGTCTCATGGCGATGATCTATCTCTTCAGGATTTCTTAATCTCGCAGGAAAGAATAATAATTAGAATCTAATTATTAGAAGATATGTTTAATTATTACAGAATATCTATGTAGGTACTCAGTTAACGGTCGATGTACATTTGGACGAACCCCATGAAGCCGAAACGAATTTTTTTAAATCTGAAATTTAGACAAAATACTTAATAGGTACGTGGCCAAGTAAATGGTAGATGGTAAACCAGTTTACCATCTAGTTGTGCCCGCTATGGGGCTAAAATGTGGCTATGGGAGTGGTTTTCAAAGGGTTCGGCTATAGGCTCGAGTTAGGTGTAGTTTACGAAGTTTTTTGGGCGTAGAATCCATTTTTGGGGGTCCCAGAACGATCCGATTTCACAGTGGGGATCTATGGGGCTTTCATGGGGCTACAAATGGGATTTTTGAAGGATCCCAGAAGGTCTAATAAGGTGTCTAAAAAGACGATTTTTAATAAGGTGTCGTTTTCAGAGTAATTTGGTCGCAAAATCCATTTTTCGAGGTCCCGCAACCTTTCAAACATTGTACAAAAAAAAAATTTTTTATTTATTCAAAAGAATTTTCTTGACACAGAATTAATTTTTGCACAATTAACCTATATCAAAGAATAATTTTGTAAATAGTCTTGTGTAAATTTTGCTGCGTTTTCATCATACAAACAGTTCAAAATTAAATAGGAACATAAAAGTTGAGGAACTCAGAGCAAAAATTAGGAAACTTCGGAGCTTATCACACTGAGTAACTAGAAAAATGAGGAAAGACGCATCTTCCCCTCAGGTAGTTGCCCCTCAGTGGTGGGGGATGAGTGACAGAGAACGGCTCGGGATAGGCACGAAGCAATCCAGTACATCGATGGTTGCGGCTACTGTCATCTGGGCCTGTCGACTCTTGACTTCTGAGAATCTCAGGCCCAAGACAATACTTGAGGAGTTTGCTTTCAAACGGGCCGATATCCAGTTTCAATTTTTTCATGGAAAACGAAAAAAAAGTTTGCTGCACGAACAAAAATCACGTAATTTCCAAAACCTCACAATATTTTGGTTTTAGAACATGTAAGTAAGAATTACCCGAAGTTTGACAGAAAAAAAAAACAAAAAAAAAAAAAAAACAGTTCTTCATGGAGAAATCGCCATATTTATTTGGGATAATATCCAAAATAAACTGTTCCCTTATCCCTTTCGGTTGAGAACAGTGGATATGCTCCTCTTTGGTGGAAAAGGTAGGTAACGGCAGTGGAAAAAACAATCTATTGTTTTATCGAAGAAAAACAGACAAAAAAAGTCTGTGACAAACTTTTGATTTATTGAAGGATGTCGATAAAATAGTTTAAAAGTAAATATGTTGTATTCAAATGTCAAAAAAACGTTTATTTTCAATAGGTACTTTTCTTAAGAATCGATTCATTTTGGAGGATAGGACATCCATAATATAAGGCAAACAAACAATGCCATAAAGCCATTATATTACACAGGTTTACAAAAAAAAGGTCAATCTCAGGCGCCGCGGAAAAAACCATCAAACTCTATGTTTTTTGGGGTGCTGAATCCGAATCCGACCCCCGTTTTTTCCGGTCACGTCCAAGTTTTCGAGATATTGGCGATTTTTCGTTTTTTTGGCCTTTTTCAGTTCAGAAATTCGCAGCTAAACGTGCGATTTTCTGAATTGCGAATGCCCAAAAATTCCACAAAAACTCTCTTCTTACTGGAAATTTATCGCTGATTCCGAAAAAATATATGAGTTGGTGTCTAAAACCACGAGAAATGTGTGATTTTGCCAAAAAAATGTTGAAAAAACGTGGGTTTTTCAGAACCAAAGTCACGTTTTTTGATACTTTTTACCTCCTACAGTAAATACTAAGGCCGTTGAAAATTTTTTTCCCAACGAGGTCTTGTAGGTAGATTGCGTCGAATGGGACCAACCGCTATTCTGTACCTTCCATAATAAGGGAGCTATGATTTTTCAAAGTTGCTACCCATTTTGGCCATGTCGCAGAACATGAACTCCTGGAGTCGGCAATGCAACTTGATCACAACAAAACTTTCTTCCGAGGAATATATTCGACTCGGAGGCTTCAATTCAGACCGACTCAAAGATGGTTTTATTCATCAGGAACACCGTTATGGATGGAGTCTAGCGCTTGTCTTTCAGGGCTTCAAGTGCAAGTCCGTGAGTTCTTAGTTTCTTAGTTTTGAACGCTTTCTTAGCTTCTTAGTTTTGAACGCTGAATCGAATGAGACCAACCGCAGATCTGTAGGTTCAATAGCCTAGGAGCTAGAGCGTTTTGAGTTTTATTTTTTATCGAAATCCTCGGATTCGACATAATATGTTGAATATATTATATTTCGCATATTTGGAGAGAGCAAAGCCACCATAATATTGTTTAGGAGGTGGTCAAGGTGGTTTCTTATAGTATTTTGAACGCTGAATCGAATGAGACCAACCGCAGATCTGTAGGTTCAATAATCTAAGAGCTATAGCGTTTTGAGTATTTATTTTTGAGTGAAAAAATATCGCCCAAAAAATAATCATTATTTTCTGAGCAGAAAAATAAAACTCAAAAAATAATCATTATTTTCTGAGTGAAAAATAAAACTCAAATTTTGATTTTGAGCGATTCCCAAAAATAAAAATCACTCAATTTCAACCCCTGATCATAACAGTTATGATCATAAGTTACTTATGATTCACACTGGCCGAGATGACAACATGGTTACCCAAGAGCTTGAATGCTGCCTTCCTGTGAGAGGGAAGGGTATCAGGCATCATTAGAGATGCTCAGGCTGTGCTTCACTCTAGCAGTATGGTTGGGAACTACATTAAATGTAGATGTATTCAAATTTTGAATAAGCGGCGGGAAATGTCATTTTTGGATATATAAACTGTCAAATACTGGCTCTACATCGAAGGGATAAGTTTCACTTTGCTGGAAAAAAATATGGTCTACAATAAGGGGACGGAGGGCCGCTTTGGTTGCTACATCAATGTTTGGCTATTTTTTTAAACTGGATAATATCCAGTATAATATAAGCAAGAATAATATACCCAGTATATTATATTATAAGCCGATTCGAGAGGAAAGCCGTTCCTAGGGCGATTGGGTTTTTAATATAAATATATTATCACAGGATCTAAAACTGCAAAACATTTTTCCCGAAAAATGGATACAAGCCTGTTTGAAAGCAAACTAGCTACTCATTTTCATTCCAGCAGTAACCCAAGAGTCATGCCCAATGGCATCCAGCATTATTGATTTATTACGGTACGATTCCTACAGCCCAAAACGGCTCGGACGGCGTACGGCGGACGGGCATTTCGGTTTTCAAAAATGAAACGTCATATTCGTATTGCAGAAACTCTGAAACGTCAAGATCATCTGGAAAAAAGAAGTTGTGGCTAATTTTAAACTAAATTTAATTTGTTAATTTGATGATGATTTGTTTGTTGAATTGTTAATAATTAACAATAATTGTTGTTGAATTATTCAACAAACAAATCATCATTGTTCAACAATTATTGTTACTTACCTGTCAGCGATGCCCACATGCAGTGAGGGAATAGTGCGTTTTCATCCACGTAGTTGTCATGTAAATAATATTTACATGATTCCAAATATTATTTTGAGAACAGTTTGCAATTTTCAGAACCTAGGTATCAGGAATGTGCGACAACCATTCGAGGTACACTTCAGTATCGTCTTCTGGCTCCAACATTGAAAGTCCGAAAATTCATCTCAACCATCTGCCTGTGTAGCGGGCATCGTCTTTGTAATCACTAGAGACTGGAATTTGCACATTTTGCATAATATGCAAAATATGCGAATTCCAGTCTCTAGTGATTAAAGACATTTAATCTTATTATGTCTTTAAATTGCGTAACTATATCTTATGAGGTGGTTAGGGTGAGAAATGACTCCTCTGCTGAGTACTAAATTGTTTATTGGAATAAACAATCTCAGGTACCTACCTATATAAACCCTCAGGCGTCTAACACAATTGTTCAGAACTAATTGTACGTTCAACCACCTCAAGTCACTCTGGTAAGCTCATCTAGATATTTCTATTTCACCCAACCTCATGTACTTAATAATAATTTTTCAAAAATTACCTCAGTATGAAAACTGCTGAAAAATCAACTCTTATAAAAATTTAACTTCTCAAGATTCAACAGTAACTTCAAATAGATTCACAAATTCAATTAATTTAAAGACTTTATTATTAATTTAAAGTCTTTATTTAAACCTTCATATTCAAATTTACCTTCTGTATAAATTCAAAATTCACCATGTCAACTAGGTCACCTAGGTATGTCATCATTTTCTGTAGTTTTAACTTATCAATTGTTTTTTTAAAAAACGAATAATTCCAAATTCATCTTTCCTAGTACCAATTAATAACCTTGTCAAATGGGTCCATTTTTAAAATTATCTCTGACTTTCTTACCTCTAATTTCTCTTTGTCACTAATCATATATCAAGTAGATGTTTTGCCACTAGAATAATAAACAATTCTCCTTTCAGTACCTGTAGTATACCATAACTGGTTTTCAAATGGTTCACTGGCCATCAGTCATGGAGCCAATTTTAACAGTGGGTCCATATTCCGAATTTACTATTGTCAAGTTATGTACCACCATTCTGGACCGTTTTCGTCAGTTATAATTTTTCACCATTTGTGTTTGTTCATATACCTTCAGTATAATATAATTTCGAGCTTACATTGTTAATATAATTTTATGGTTTTTCCTCTGATGCTAATGACAAATGGTTTTCTTGTCAGGGCTGTAGATGAGCTTAGTTGCTCGAAACCGGTCCCCACGCTACAATTGTTTATTCCAATAAACAATTTAGTACTCAGCAGAGGAGTCATTTCTCACCCTAACCACCTCATTGGATTAGACCTCTGCACCGTCGGCAAACACCACACTGTAACTATATCTTTCTACTTTTGCGTTTTGAGGGTTTCTGAAGCGTTTGGCGTGTGTTAAATTGAAATTGCCTATTTTGCATATTTTTGACGGTTTTGACGATTTCTGCATATAATGGCCATGTTGTGCATTTATCTGCATATTTATTCAAAATTGGAGAATTTATCTATTTTAAATTCATTTTTTGAATTTTTTAGTTTGACTTGAATTGTTTGAATTGTTTAGTTGTGTGGTTATTTTCACCATTTATATTTTACTATAATATATACAGTACTAAGCAATATTAAATTGACACGTTCTTCAACTCCTGAGTGGAATTTTTTCTCATACCTACGAGTTACATTTTCCAAAAATAAGGCCGTTCCGACGTAAGATGGACTCGTCCTCTAATTACCTGTTGGGGTTACAATAGGTATAAGTATTATCCCGAAGGTATGATTTTTGGGCACCCAAGCTGAATCCCATTAATCCCGTTAAAAGGGCGATGGCCCAAACGGAGTGATGCCCCTTCACTCCAGGCTATAATATAGCCTATAGATATTATCTAGTACTGGAGCGAAATCCTGGTTGCTCATTTGGACTGGAGGTTGGAAACATTTTGAGAGGATTGCCCTTTGACTTGATATACCCCAGATGAGCTGTCGTCCTTCAAGTTTTGGCCCATCGTATCCTGCGACGTCGAGAGGTCGTTTTCCGCCCTGAAGCTAATCCTCTCAGAGAAACGAAGGAACTTCACAGTCGAAAATTTGGAAAAATCGATTGTAGTTCAATGTTTTGTGGTGGATGAATGACTTTTGTGTATATCGAATGTAAATATTTTTAAGCATTTAAATAGTAGGTACTATCAAAATACAAGATGCCAAGAAAAAAATGTGTAATTAATACATTCACGATTCTGCGGAATCAGTTAATTCCATTTCATTCCTTGAACTTTTTCAGTAATAACAGGACGCCACGATAATAGCTACCTGTAAATACGGCTTACAACAAAATTTGGTAATTTATGACCTATTTAAAAAAATTTTAACGTATTTTGGCTTGGGGTGCATATTTTGCATATTTTCCCCATTTTGTCTGCATAAAATTTCCAAATTTGGTGCATAAAATTCCAGTCTCTAGTAATCACAGACAAGGCCTAATTTCTGGATTTTTTTTTTTTGAACCTGTAATAAGTTGAATTGAATGAGGAGCCAACATCAAAACTGTATTGATTTCACGATCGTGTTGATGATCAATTTCTTACAAAGACTGTCTTAAATGGAATTTAAGGGAGGGTTTTTTTGAAGGCTTTTGGCTATGGGATCGAGTCAGGTGTCGTTTTCGAAGTATTTTTGGACGTAGAATCCAGTTTTGGGGGTCCCGGAACGATCCGATTTCACTGTTGCGATTTATAGGGCTCTCATGGGGCTACAAATGGGATTGTTGAAGGATCCCAGGAGGTTAAATATTTTTCGAGTAAAAAATAAAGAATTTTTGAAAAAAAAAAAAAAAAATCCCCCAAAACATTTTTTTAAATTGTTTTCATCGACAGAATTACATTTCTGTACAAGTAACCTATATCAAAGAATAATAAACCCCTGTGTAAAATTTGCAGCGTTTTTCTGTCAACATTGTCAGCAACATTGTCCCCAACATCGATTTTTGCTATCGCCCAAGGAGCGATCGCAAAATGGGATCTTTCAGCAACATTAAATGTTGCCGAAATTTAAATCCAAATTTTGGATTTGGTGTTATTACAAGGGCGGGAAAAGGGCAAGCGGGCGCAAATCCACATGGGTAACAAACTAAGTACCTAATTTTTTTTTTTTAATTTCCTTCTTGAAAACTATCGATCACTGTCGGTGGTCATCGATATACACTAGTTTTCGTTCCTGGTTTCGGTGACCTTTGCTTTGTTGTGTTTATAATTGGCTTTTGCTGTCTTCGTTTGCTTTCTTCCATGTCCTATATTACTCTGTCCTTTCTTCGTTGAGTTCGTGTTGTTTATTAGTGAGTTTACGTTGTTTGAAGAGTTGGAAGACGAATTGGGAAAAGGATGAGGTTTTGAAGCTCGTTGAAGAGTACAGAAAGCTTCGATGTCTATGGGACGATCAGTCCGCACAATGCAAAGATAAGCAGAAGAAAGGAAACGCCTGGAAAGTGTTGGGAAGTACTTATTATATGTCGCGATTGGGTTCAAGTCGAAAAAAAAATGAAGTGTTTGACTGGGAAATTTCAACGTGAATTGAAGAAGGTTAAAGGACATTCTGGCCAGGGAGCGGAAGATGAAGACGATGACGGTGACATCCCAGGACAAAGCAAGACTTGCTTAGTGGTTTGCTTTTGAGAGCCTCCTGTTCCTGAAGGACAAGGCTAAACCTCATTCAACATTCGACCTCGGCATTGCGGTAAGAAAATAAGAGTTTTATTACAAAGTTGATACCTTTTGGTTTTTCGCGGCGGAGGTCGACGACTCGGATCGGCCTCAAAATTTGACATTATGCGTTCCAAGAGCTCTACATTCTAAATCCGAAATGTCCGTCCGCCGTCCATTTTGACGAAATAGGTACTCGGTTTACCATCTAGTTGTGCCCGCAAGGTTTTCAGTCCGATCGCCCAAACCCGTGCGGCGCTATGGGGCTACGGGAGGGGTTTTTGTGAAGGCTTTTAGCTGAGGGTCGAGTTAGGTGTCGTTTTCGAAATATTTTTGGACATAGAATCCATTTTGGGGGTCCCGGAACGATCCGATTTCACTGTTGCGATCTATAGGACTTTCATGGGGCTAAAAATGGGATTTTTGAAGGATCCCAGGAGGTTAAATATTTTTCGAGTAAAAAATAAAGAATTTAAAAAAAAATCCCCCAAAAAAGTTTTTAAAAATCAAAATCCAAAAAAAAAATTTTTTTTAATTATTTTCATTAACAGAATTAAATTTCTGCACAAGTACCTAACCTATATCAAAGAATGATAAACCCTTGTGTAAAATTTGCAGCGTTTTTATTAATAAAAAAGTATTAGTGAAGTTGTGGAATAACCTGTTGGTAATAGGTATTCCAAAGTGTAAATAAGCGTTTGATGTACCCACCAATGCAGTGGGTACATAACTCAATAGAAGGAATCGTTCATTTTGAATAAATGAGTGCTTTCCTACCTACTCTACCGCACTTTGTGGATCTATACGACCTTCAGGTGACATAATAGGTCTGACTGAGTCTGTCGACAGAAGTTGGGCAGCTTTCGACAGAACCCGATCGCACATACTTGAGCTGTCGGTTTCCGTCCAACTGCTGTCAACCTACGATCGACCTGGAACAGCAGTTTCTAAACTGCGCATGTCTCCGGCGATTTCTGTTAACATTCCGTCAAACCTGGAACAAACCTAAAGTACCTATTCGCAAACTCCTGTTGTACCTACCGCTTGGGCTTCAGTTGACGCTCTTCTTCCAGCTGCTTGTAGTGGGATAAGTGCTTATGGTCAGGGCCGTGGAGAGAAAATCCGGGCCCGGGGGCAAAATTCATCGGGCCCCCTAAAAAAACGTTGCAAATTTTACACAATGGTTTATTATTCTGTGATATAGGTTACTTGTGCAGAAATTTAATTCTGTCAATGAAAAAATTAAAAAAAAATTTTTTTTGGATTTTTATTTCAAAAAAAAAAATTTTTTTTGATCTTTTTGTTCAAAAATGTGTTTTTTCAAAAATTCTGTGGACGGCGGACGGACATTTCGGATTTTGAATGTAGACCTCTTGAAACGGATAATGTCAAATTTTGAGGCCGATCGGAGTCGTCGACCCGCGTCGCGAAAACATAGGTGTATTATTCCAAGAATAATAAACCAAAAAGTTTGTATGAAAATTCATCGGGCCCCCTAAAAAAATTTTACACAAGGGTTTATTATTCTTTGATATACATTACTTGTGCAGAAATTTAATTCTGTCAATGAAAAAATTAAAAAAAAAATTTTTTTGGATTTTTTTTTTTGGATTTTTATCTCTAAAAAATTTTTTTTTTGGTTTTTTTTGTTCAAAAATGTGTTTTTTTCAAAAATTCCGTATTTTTTACTCGAAAAATATTTAACATCCTGGGATCCTTCAAAAATCCCATTTTTAGCCCCATGAGAGCCCTATAGATCGGCACAGTGAAATCGGATCGTTCCGGGACCCCAAAAAATGGATTCTACGTCCAAAAATACTTCGAAAACGACACCTAACTCGATACCATAGCTAAAAGCCTTCAAAAAACCCCTCCCGTAGCCCCATTATAGCCCCAGAGTGCCCCACGGGTTTGGGCGATCGGACTGAAAATCTTGCGGGCACAACTAGATGGTAAACCAAGTATTTTGTCGAAATTTCAGATTTTTTAAAAAATTCCTACTACCCAAAACGGCCTGGACGGCGGACGGCGTACGGCGTATGGGGTACGGGGTACGGCGTACGGCGGACGGACATTTCGGATTTAGAATGTAGACCACTTGAAACGGATAATGTCAAATTTTGAGCCCGATCGGAGTCGTCGACCCCCGTCGCGAAAACATAGGTGTATTATTCCAAGAATAATAAACCAAAAGTATGAAAATTCATCGGGCCCCCTTAAAAAAAAAAAAAAAAAAAAAAGGTATGAAAGTTTTTCCTATATTGATCTGTCCCTTTAGCCATTTAGCCTCTCCTACCCCCTTTTTTTACAAAAAAAAAAAAAAAAATTCTCAAGAAAATCCGGGCCCCCCTACGAAGGCCGGGCCCGGGGGCAACGGGTCCAGTCCCCCCCCCCTCTCTACGGGGCTGCTGATGGTGGCTGCTCAGCAGAGTCTGCTGTCTCATCGTCACGAAGTATTTTTGGACGTCGAATCCATTTTTCGGGGTGCCGCAGCGATCCGATTTCACTGTTGCGATCTATAGGGCTTTCATGGGGCTAAAAATGGGATTTTTGAAGGATCCCAGGAGGTTAAATATTTTTCAAGTAAAGAACAAAGAATTTTTGAAAAAAAAAAATTTCCAAAATTTTTTTCAACATTTTTTCTTTTGACTCAGAAATAATTTTTGCGCAACTAACCTATATCTAAGAATAATAAACCCTTGTGTAAAATTTGCAGCGTTTTTGGACTTCTTCGACTGTGACAAGACTTAGTGGTATTCGAACTTCGTGAGATCCTTCTGTTTCAGGGGTTTCTTCTTACAACTTTATTAATAGCGACTCAATCCGTCTCAAATGTCAATGTTTGGAAGTACCTACCTAGTAAGGGTGTGGTTTGAATTTGAAAACTCCAAATAGAAATTACGAAACAGGCATTACATGTAATTTGGTCAACATACAGAATTATGTTCGGTTTCGAAGCCAACAATGTAATATATGTAATTAAATTACATATAATACATTTTAATATAATTACAAATAATAAATTTTATTGTTTTATTGTAATTTATTGTATGTAATTACCTATGTAATTTATTGTCTATGGCTATGTTTAGTATTGCGAATTGGTCGTCTCTGGTCTCCTAAAATTTTCTAATAAGATCACGAGGAAGCTTCTGTGCCATTAACTTAGCAGTGTATTTTTGCTTCTGTGCCATGCCCTGTGAACCATCGCGCCGAATATGCGTGGTGTGGAAACCGATGATTTCGAAGTGTCTTAAAAAGGAATGATGTTATCGCTTTCCGGCATCCGTATAGAAGGCTTGGGACGAATTGCGACACATAATTTTCGGGGTTCCGTAGGTCCAACCCAAGAAGGGTCGGATTAGGCTTCGAACTCGAAGTCGTCATTAGCACGGTCGTAAAAATGAGCGATCCGTCTACCTGCGATGATCCTTTGAGACACTCTGTGAGCAAGGCCCACTACACGAAGCAAAGCTGTATTATGAGTAGGCCTATATGGGTGAAAACAAGACTACTATAGTGACCTCGTTTTCACCCAAGCTATAGCGATTCTTCCTCTAACATAATATAAAGGTTATTAGTAACAAGGAGCTATGTTATTAGTAAAGGGGCTTTTAAAGGGTCAAAAATAGGCTTTTTCGAGGATTTTTGGTGTCTTTTACAAGGTATAATATCTGCGAGTTTGCAAGGGATTTAGCCTTCAATTTGAGGTGCTTTTGTGCTAAAATCTGTGGTCGAGCTTTAATTTATTTGTAAAATGGTTTTACCAATAAATTAAAGCTCGACGTTAATAAGTATCACACTCATTTGGGTAAAACGTCATGAAATGAGCACATTTTATTAATAAGCGTTGTGAAACTGGGAAAGAAAAGTCTTAATAGTCAAGCAATCGTTGTATTTCACGTACCTAAATATTACATATTCTAAATTTACAGAAGGTACGTATCCTTGGATTTTACAAATTAGCTATTTTACAATAATTGTAAAGTGTGTGTAGTTTCTAATAATTATTATTAGAAAAGTTGATCTACCCTAGAAAAATACCTATTAATAAAAATTACTTTTAAATGATAGAAGTAGGTCGTTAAGAACAACAAGAGCAAATCTGTACAGGAAATTTATATAGGTGAATATCGGACTGTCTCCACTGACCTGAACATACTACGGAATGAAAAATTATTTTGTGACGTGGCTGTAAAAATGGGATGCTGATGAGAGAAATTTCAGTAATTGGGATTCGTCTGGATTGGCATTTGTGCGGTAGGAGTTTATCGGGGAATGTAATTTTTCGGATCGTTGTGGGATCCCCAAAAACGGATTCTACGTCCAACAATACTTCAAAAACGACACCCAAATCGACCCCATAGCCGAAAACCTTCGAAAACCCCTCTTGACATCTTGAAACGTATAACATCACATTAAATTTTAGAGGCCGATCAGAATTGTTGACCTCCGTCGCGATTATATAGTGTACTATTCCAAGAATAATAAACCAAAATAGTGAGTTAGGTTCGACATTTCAAGATCCTTTTCTGATAAAATTTTTTCCACAACTTCAGACATGGTGGCTACAACGATTTTTCTGAGACACTTCGAAAATTTCTTTAGCAAATGAAATTACCAAACTCATGTTTACTGTTAATTTCAGGACAGATGCCCCACTCCTTAGTAAATGTTACTCTGACTTAATCCATAAAGGGAGGTTGCTGACATGATAACCCTTCATTACCTGCATTGTCCGTTGGGGAAATCTCTAAAATCGGCTCCTTTGAAGCCGTTCGCCACGTTCACAAAGCTCCCGACCGCCGACTGTTGTCAGTTCCTTCCGTATAAAAGTATTCCCATAGTCAGAAATTTATTTTGTATCATTGAATGATTTTTACCTTGCTCGCTAACATGATAGGTTTTGGACCGACCGCAAAATGCACAAACCGCGGTACAATATTCGGCCTTGGTGCAGGCATTGCTGTCCAATTCGCAGATTGAACAGAAAAACACTGCAAATTTTACACAAGGGTTTATTATTCTTTGATAATAACGTATATTATACGTTACTTGTGCAGAAATCTATTTCTTTGTCAATGAATCAAAATCAAAAAAAATTTTTGTATTTTAAAAAAATGTTTTTTACTTGAAAAATATTTGACCTCCTGGGGTCCATCAAAAATCTCATTTGTAGCCCCATGAAAGCTCTATAGATCACAACAGTGAAATCGGATCGTTCCGGGACCCCAAAAAATGGATTCTACGTCCAAAAATACTTCGAAAAAAAAAACCCTCCCGTAGCCCCATTTTAGCCCGATAGCGCCCCACGGGTTTGGGCGATCGGGCTGAAAACCTTGCGGGCACAACTAGATGGTAAACCGAGTATTTTGTCAAAATTTCAGATTTAAAAAAATTCCTACTGCCCAAAACGGCGGACGGACATTTCGGATTTAGAATGTAGACCTCTTGAGACGGATAATGTCACATTTTGAGGCCGATCGGAGTCGTCGACCTCCGTCGCGAAAACATAGGTGTATTATTCCAAGAATAATAAACCAAAATGTACCAAGTCGATCAAGGCAATTTCACAACATTTGCTTTCAGTGTGACTTAAGCAGTCACCACTGTACAAACTAGTGATAATTATTTATTCTTCTTGTTCTAGTTAGATAAATACACATCTGCCTTTTTGACATCAAAGTTTCCTCTTTGTTTGATTTCTGAATTCCCGGGTCTTATTATAATAACTCCACACCCCCTCCTCACCAGTTATTATTTTGGAGCCATCTATATAGCTCGTTTTACTGTAATAATTACAATTATTGTAATAAAGTAATTAGCGACAATATTATTTTAACCATAGAATTCAACTTGAGTTTGACCATTTTTTAAAATGAATTACATCAATTATTGAATTTTTCCTGACTGTATAAAACCTATCGTACAACGAAGATCAAGGTAATCGGCACTGTACATAAATGTTGTGCAATGCGCGGTTTGAACAGAAAATGTTGTACCATATCAGAAATTTCTGGCTCGGATCGAATAAACGGTTCTCCGCGCTTTGTACGAACATGCGTTATACAATAATATTGTATACAATATATTATAATACAATATATACAATGTATACAATATATTACATTGTAGGTATACCTAATAATTATTGTTACGTACCAAGAAGCCGATAATAATAATTATTGGTCAACAATTATTGTTGACCACCGTCGCGAATACATCGGTGTATCACTCCAAGAATAATAATAAAAGAAACCAAAAATTTGTAATTCATTAGCGCTGAACTCACATATAAGTAATTAAATTTTGGTGATGACCTGTAAGTCAGAGTTTAATTTTACTGCGATTCAGTATCTCTCAATCCTGAACCCCGGGCAGCCGGCCTTCTCACTTGAATTTGGGTAGCCAGTGAGTATTGACCATTTGAGGAGGTTCTGGCAGAGGTCATAAACAGCTCGCCTTCATCAAATCGGATTACCCCGTTGACAGCTAAGGGTCTTCGAGACTGCCCAGGTAGAAGGCCAGGTATAAGTCCAGGTATGGCCAGAAATCGTGTGTCGCAATTCGTCTTTTACCGTATAGAACTATATTTGTATGTTTTTCTATATCATCAAAGAATAATAAATAATATCGGTGGCAACCACAACAACTGGTCGAGGGATACAGTTTTGCTAAATGGAACTGGAAATGGACTTGAGTACTTTTCGGAAGCACCTCCGTAAGATGTGATATTTTACTAACTCCAGCCTTCCTCTCTCCTCCCTGTACTATTGCTTGAGACCCTCGTCAGGGTTTTCAACACAAGGGGAACTTTCATACTAAAATTTTCTATTAATGCGATTTCCAGTCCATTGGCGACTTGGGGATTTTTTGTTTGGGAAAATTCGTCTGGGGAACAATTGTCTGGTTACCAGGTTTTTGAAGTGTCTGTAATACAACTGCTGTTTCTGGAACTAATGTAATGTATTTTGGTTTAGCTAAGGGAAGGGATTATGGAGGTTTTCACTAGATCTAGAAGGTAGTATAAGAATTAACAGTATTTCCGTGGCAATTCGCTGCTCTTGTTTAGAATGGATTGCCTTGTTAGGAATCGGTGTTCATCTTTATCATTCGGTGGAGGGGCTCCTGGACCTGTTCAACCGCTCTACAACTGTTTCATATACCTAATAATAATAATCAAGCCGTGTCCAATTCTATTTCAGGTGAAAACCCACCAGGTGAAGGGAAATCCGCGTTCAATTTTCGGTTTGAAGGGAATTCCCCAAACTTCGCTCAACGGCCATAACTGGCGCAGAGGACCGAAGAGGAGTGGGGAAAGGGCGTGTCCTCTCCCTGGGCCCGCCTTCCAGGTATAGAAAGGGCGGCGTTGGCTTACTCGATTATTCGGACTTGTGCAAGTGAAGTGACAACTTGTGAATGTGTAGTGTGGTGAGATCTTTCGATGAAGCGGCTCGGTGAGTAGATACCAATTTTATATTCAGTCTTTGACATGACTTGTTGACGAAAACCCTAACTTGGTGGGTGCATCACACCGTACAGAGCAGAATGTTGTTATACATTGTAGGTCTTATATTGCTAAATGGATAATTTGCATAAATATCTAGAAATGAAACAATCACTATTCTACATTCAAATGGGAATATTAAGATTCGGAGCTAATAAGGAATGATTGCTGAGTGGATTTAAGTTTTAAATTCATAGCCGTCGCTATTTGCTGAGTAGGTACTTTTTTTAAATTTTGTACATTGCTGTCTGTCGCCATTGGGGTGTCATTAACGTTAACATTAATTCAACGTTCAGAATTGCTTAATTTGGATTTCAAATATTCGTTAGGTACCATACATATATATATGGTATACCATACATAGAGTATTTCAAGTAATTTTTATTTCGTCATATGCATCAAATCTAAGAAATTGAAGAACCATTGGTGTTTTGTTCATGGGTCATTCTAAAATTATGGGCCTTTTTGAGGTGACGAAAAAAGTGAAAATGAAAAGTTGATTTTTAACATTTTGTTGGTTCCTAGAGTTTCATTAGGGTCTCATCAGTAATACCCTGAAGTGGGACCACACTTTACCTCGTAGTTTTTGAACTATTGAATTTTAAATATTTTGTCTATTTTACCATTTTGTAGGGCGTGAGAATAATTTGTAGGTTGTGAGATAAACTCCAAATCCTTTTTTCTTTCTTTTAACCCGTTTTATTTTCAACAGTGTAACAATATCAAAAGTATGAAAAATACATCCTTTTGAGCTTGTTGATCACAAAGGAGTGTCAATAACAACTAGCATACCGATTGTCGGAAATTCTTAGTGACTATAATAATATTATATCCGCCTATTTATATATTATATCCGCCGCGCTTGGTAAGGACCAATTGGTCATCCTGCCTCCTGTAAACCACTTGTGCCTGAAATGCTGGAATGGTTGAAGGCATAACATGTTAATGTTTTTTACGACCTATCCGTACGACTAGGGAAACAGGCTCATGTTGAGATGGGTCCCATAGGCCATGGAGGATACATTGAAGTGGATCCCATTCCAGCAGTCATTAAATTTTAGCAACGACCCAGGAGACTGATGGTGACATTTCTAACGTTATCCCTAATAACTTTGATAAAGCGACAAAAGTAGTCTATGTCCCCAACAAGAGCAAACATTTGATCTGCCGTTCTTTTTAGGCAGCCCCGACTCCGTCAGGAGGTCCCTTCCCGTGTCCAGATTCCGTGAAATAATTGCATTGTAATTCCACGTTGTGATTTCCACTGCAATAATTGCAGTCAATTATTGACTATTGAAGCGACTTTGCCAGAAGGTAAAATATTGTTTATTTCGATACTGTGGGATAGGGCTGTCCGTTAAAAAGTGGAGAACTCGCACATTTAGAACAGAATCTGTTCTATGTCTGATAATATTATGGAATCCAACAAACTGATTCCGAGACAGTCTAGTTACAATATGGAGTTACTCTACATCAATTTTGAACATGAAAACGCTGCAAATTTTACACAAGGGTTAAGAAGAAGAATTATTCATTGATATGGGTTACTTGTGTGAAAATTAACTCACACGGTCAATAAAAATATATTTTTGAAAAGAAAAAAAACTGTAATAATTACTACTAGGTACTAAAAAATACTGTAACAATTATTGTTCTAACTAGGGCTAGAAAAATGGATTATGCGTCCAAAATTACTCGAAAAATATTTGACCTCCTGGGATCCTTCAAAAATCCCATTTGTCGTCCCATGAGAACCCAATAGATCCCCACGGTGAAATCGAATCGTTCTGAGACCCCAGAAAATGGATTCTACGTCCAAAAATACATCGAAAACTACACATAACTCGACCCCATAGCCAGAAACCTAAAAAAAAAAACCTCTCAGCCCCTATTTAGCCCCATAGAGCCACACGGGTTTGGGCGATCGGGTTGAAAACCTTGCGGGCACAACTAGATGGTAATCCGAGTATTTTGTCAAATTTTCTGATGTTCAAAAAAATCCTACTGCCCAAAACGGCTCGGACAGCGGGCAGACATTCCGTTTTTGAAATCTTGACATCTTGAAACGTGTAATGTTAAATTTTGAGGCCGATCTGAATTTTCGACCACTGTCGCGATTACATAGGTGTATGATTCCAAGAATAATGACTCAAAAGCCAGCATTTACGATGAAAACGAGTGTGATCGCATTCGGAAAATTCTACTTCTCACAACCTACAATCTCGACTTTCCCCACTTTTGTAGGGCGTGAGATTTCTCATGTTTTCATGGCGTGCTGTCCACAAGAGGGGATATTTTGGACAGGAAAAAATTACATGCAAATGATACATCAATATCTATAGTAACTACCTGTAATTATCAATTTAAACTAATTAATAAATTAATTTGGTCGTTGTAGGTTGTGAGAAAGTATAAAACCACGCTCAAGAAATTGAGGATTAACCGATTTTTGCTGCAGACAGGCCACGACTAATCTGATCATCAAGTGGGTGCTTGTGAAGCCATGATGTAACAGTGTTGGATCCTCCTAATTTCATTGCGAAATTACACTTTTCCTGGTTTTGGGGGGAGATTTAAAAAAATTGTAGGTCGTGAGATCAAAACCATGTGACAGACGAAAACCGGTATGAAAGTACAGTCCAGAGACGGATTTTATCTTCAACCTTCACTTATTATTGAAGAGGAAAGTAACCTGAGTCGAAAATATTTTTGCTGTTATTTACAACGGGGTTTAACGGGCTCAAAATAATTTTAGAAGTAACAACCTATACCTTGTGACAGTTGTAGGTCGTGAGAATTGGGGTATTCAGCTTATCCTGATTAAATGTGTTATCACCTATTGATACAAAATTGAGAATATTCATGTAGAAGCTGTAATGTTACACCCCCCAGAAAAAGAAAAAAAATTCTAGCTCGAACGGTATAGGCGTGAAGGCTTTGTGACATGAAAAGTCCCATAATTTTAGAATGACCCTCATCTTCCACTATTAGAGAGTTCCTAAAGAAACATCAGAGATAGGTACGTCGACCGTTAATTTTTATTGCCGTAAGGGATTTGTCTAGGGAGAATCAAAGAAAAGCTAACTTCACGAAATACGGTCTTATCAAAAGTCACGCTAAATTTAAAGTGCCGCTATTTACCTTATATTGTTCGAAATTAACGGCGTTATCCTTAAGACCGTAAGCTTATCGCCGTATCTTTACGGCAATATCGTTCGACGTTAGGCTTAAGGACGTAAGTTATCGCCGTTATTTCTGCGCATGCGCGAAATCTCGAGTTTAGGCACCGTTAGGCAAAAAGTGGCTTTAGGAACTCTCTAATGTGAGAAGTTAGTGTCGACGGGTTATTACTTTCAACCAGTTAATTTCCCATTCAGTTGATAATGGTTGGGTGAAAACCGTGTCAAGATATCATTATTCTGATTCTATATTGTTTGGAGTGCTGAATCCGAATCTGAAGAGATCTAATAACTGTACCTGTAGCTCGGAAATTATTGGTCCGATTCAAATTTCGTTTTTTCCACGTGAAAGCTTATTAAATTTCCTATCAAACCTGACATTCGGATGCAGGATTCCATCACGTAGGGACCTGCAGGACAAGAAAATGTTTCATGTGTATAACTCCGAAAGTGTGCGTCCTTCTGGGTGCAGGTCAGGTCGTCCGAAATAATCGGATTACGCATAAGCCGATTTTCGGCCCGTAATGAGGTCCGACTTGAGTAAAAGGTGTGTGAGAGTGTCAGGTCGTCCTACCGAGTTCGAAGTCAGTCAGCTGGGCCGGCCTTAGTTGTTTTGCTGGACTTGGAACATTTCTTTGGAGTGATAGGAGTTTAGAAACCATGAATGTGAAAACTAATGACGGCGAACCTTTCGTTTTATTCCATAGTGAATCTGATGGTCTCGTGATGTTTTCAACTGATCGTAATTTGCAGTTTTTAGCCCGTTCGTCTATCTTATACGTGGACGGTACGTTCAAGTGCCGCGCGAAGTTTTTTTACTCAGTTGTACCGGACCAAAATGGTCATTATATCCCGTCAGCTTTTTTCCTTATAGCCGACAAAAAGCAGCAAAGTTATGAAAGTTAGGATTCATGGTTGTAATTGGCGTTCTCCACCCCAGAAATGTTAAGGGCGATGACAAAATTTGTGTAGCTCGGTAATTTGAGAGAAAAGGGGAAGTTTTATTAACCCGAACCACCTCATAGAATACTCCAACGAAGGCCAGTATAGCCGCGGAGGATGAACTACAAATCAACCATTCATTTCTAAGTTTTAAGCGTTTCCCCCGCCCTAAGGACGAGTTGACAGTCAAAATTTTGAGCATATGTCAAGTCGTCCTACGAGTAGGATTAACTGGGGGAGGACGAGTTGACACAACCACCTTCGGACGAGCTGACACTGTAATCGGACGAGCTGACCGGAACCCGTCCTTCTCCTTTCACCGAGCAGGTGCTATTCTTACAGGAAATTTAACGCTGAACACGCCTATGGGTTGATTGGTCTAAAATGCTTCCTTCATGTGTTTTTTGCCGAAAAACTACCAAATACGTGGTTTTTCTTCAATCATTGTTCACTATTCTGACGATTCTGCAAAACCTGCAATACTTAGCCAAACGAACCAAAATTTGGTTCGTTTAAATTAATTTTGCCATATTTGCCATGCTTGGTAGGTACATTTTTGCGTCGAATGCGACCAACTGCACCTCGGTAAGTGCAATAGCCGATTTTTGGTGACTGTTTAAAGTTTCAACCCAAATCCGCAAGAACGCCCAAGTTTAGACCTAGTGTAGGAATTCCCAGTTTTACACTTGATGAAGAGCAGTCTAATTTATTGACAATTTTCCGTCAAAACATAAGCGAATAGCTGGTGGGTCTATAACGGAAAAGATTCGGTAGAGCTCAATAGCTCATGTATGTCATATTGAATATAAATTTTATATAAGATTATTATTGTGGCACGGGGCGTACTTCAGGTCAGAAGTGTTTTACAAGGGGCACACAGTGGTCCAGAACCCCCGAAAACGTGATCGAAACTCAATTTTTTCATATTTTTCTACAGATTTAAAAATTGTATCCTTTATTCTACAGTTCTTGAAACACCCAAAAAGCCGAAAAATGTCATTTTTGAAAGATTTTGAAAGCTTGAAACACACAAAAAGCCGAAAAATGTCATTTTTTGACCATTTCTGGGTCTCAAAAGTGAATAAAAACATGATTTTTGGAACCTGCGCACTCAAAAACATAAGACTTACTCATTTTGAAAGCAAAAGTAAAAAAATTGAAGTCGCTAGGAGTTTCGATCTCGTTTTCGGGGGTTCTGGACCACTGTGCGGCAGTTCATCTGATCTCTTCAAATTGGTGTTTCATCAGCCTTAGTGTCATATCCCGCTACTCACCGGGACCATAAAGTATACATATACAACAACAATGTTTGTGTTGCTGCTCTTACGATTTATCTTCTCTCGATTACACACACGTTTTTACATTTTCAATCCGCCGTTTTAATCTAAATTCCTGCTCCATCGATAATTATAGTGTTAATAGTGTTACAACACTTAGTTCGTTGCATTTGTGTATTATACATTTTTTCTCGACTGGTGTGGTATCATGATGAAAGGTTTACCGCTCCCTATCATGATTCATGCTACGTGTAATCAATTGAACTGTAGTATGAACCCTGGTAGGTAGTTGTGAATTGTTTTGCGTCTTCAGTCGTTCCAGTCAGCCCATCATCTCGTCATACTGCATGTTCCTCAGGCAGATGCTCCCATGTGCTGTGTGTTATCTTTCATCACTGGGAGTTATTTACCTCGGGAATGTGTGGCCCTTCTTGAGGCATAACTGCGAAGTAGAGAAGGTGCAATGCCAGAAGCCTCTTGATTACCTGGACCGGTCACCTACACATCATTCTCTAAGCAAATGCTCTCATTAGGCCGTAGCCTTCATCTGTACCTGGTGTTTTACAATGTACGGGGCTACAATTCCATTACATGCTACATACATCGTAACGCATTTTCCTCAGGTAAATGCTCTCATGTGGTGCGTGATGTTTTTCATCACTGGGACTTATTTACCTGGGGGATTTGTAGCTCCCCCTTCTTGCTGCTGAGCGACATCTGAAAGAGCATCGCCAGTTATCCGCAACTCACAGGAAGCTCAGTTCTCCGGGAGCAGCTCTAGTGTCGCACACTGTTTTCATGTGACTAGGGCTCTTCTCGGTGAGTTTGGCTTCAATTCCCGCCATCTGACGTCGATCATCCTCTTCATCTTGGACTAAACATCAGACTGCTGAGGCTATTCGACTGTGTGTACTGTAACTCCATGACTCCGAATATTCCTGCTTTGCGATTACTCAAGTATAGTAGGAACATTCTGCGTTATTGAAGGAACATAACTACTTCTACGGGTCAGCACTGTCGTGAAGTCACCCAAACCGCCGTCCGTAGGCTGTCCGTAGTCGTTGAGATCAGACAAGTCTTGTGATGCTCGTGGCACCTACTCACAGAACTTCGCTGGTCTCATGGGCTGTCTGCCACAGTCTGCACAACGACACAATGAGAATAATTCCATTCAGGAGGCTCACTTCCCCGGGAGCAGTCCTCGTGTCACATTCTTCATAGGTGACTAGAACTCCTCTCGGTGATTTTGGCTTCTGTCCTCAGCATATCGACTATGATCTTCTTGTTCCTACCTGCATTATCATCGGCCTATACGTACTACTTCTCCGTAACACTGAGCGTTCCTCCTTTGCTTTTACTCAAGTAGGAACATTCTGTGTTATCGAGGGAGAGTACTAATATCCCGCGCAGAGCCTTCCAGATCTTCATCGAGATTTCCAGCTTCCTATCATGATTCATACTACGTGTAGTCAATAGAACTGTTGTATGGAGCCTGGTAGGTAGCTGTGAATTTCTTAGTCATCACTCATGCATCATTTGATGTTGTCCCTACGCCTTGGCGTTAAGTTGTTGGAATCTGTTTTAGCACTAAATATGTACTTCTGTTCACTTGGCTTTGGCAAGCATTTAATGCTCTCAACTCGTGTGTGGGACGATCTTTCACTAGGAGGCATTTGTTTAGTTGAATGAGATCAACAGTGAGTGCCGGTATTAAATCTGTGTATTTTTGCTGTTACTTGCTAACATAACTACGCATGTATGTGAATTGTGAATTATATGTATGTAATTTGAATGTGATCATCAGGACTTGCTCCTTTAGTATTTCTACGTCGCTCATATTCCAACATCAAGGCATAATAATATTATATTCAATTCATTTATATTATAAATAATCTGCCTCCTTCTGCTGATGCTATCTTGTTAGGATTGCACTAGTTACATGTTAGATCATGTGAGTGGGTTTTGAGATCTCTAAGAAGGACAACGTTGTCTCCTCCTGCTTGCTATCACGGGGCATACTGTATGTTTATGATGATACTGTAGTAGGTACAGAATTTGATAGCTAGTAGTGTTCACATCTCCATCAGGATATTCATCCTTCAAAACTACCTCGATAATAATATAGCGTACAGACCGATCGATCTTCCTGCAATTCATAATTCGTAAGTCAAAATGACTGTGCTAAATCCCAGTTGTTGTATTGTAAGAATGTCCGTATGGATTTTATTGTATTGCGCTTCTTGGCTGACTTGGTAGATAGTAAGCCACCGAAGTAGCGTCACATCCAATCGCCATGCTGTATCACTGCTTACACCTAATTGGTGAGGTCAGAAGTGTTTCACGAAGCATTGCAGCTCCTCTGAACTTGGTGTTCCTTCAAGCTGCCTCCGTTGCATCTGTGTGCTACATTTCGCTGAGGCTCTCGTCGTGTGTGTGGTCGTCATAAGAGATTTACCGCTCCCTATCATGATTCATACTACGTGTAGTCTATAGAACTGTAGTATGGACCCTGGTAGGTAGATGTGAATCTTATGGACGTCGTTCTTCCTGCTTCCAGCTCAAGACACCATCCAGCTACATGTACTGACCCTTAATGAGAACGTGAATCAGGAAGAGAATTCATCTACGATAGTTATGAAGTATTTTGCTTCTTCAGACGTCATTCCAGTCATCCCATCATCACGTCATACTGCATGTTCCTTAGGCAAATGCTCTCATGTGCTGTGTGTTATCTTTCATCACTGGGAGTTATTTACCTGGGGAATGTGTGGCCCATTATGTGGAATCACACTACATTTCTGCCATTAGATGTTGTAATCTTAGGCCACATCACATTGTGACGCCCCCATCTCCAGGATACATCTTTACGTAGGCTTCCCATAAATCGATGACTTGCTACGTAGTCCCTTGGCAGGCTAGTTGTCTTCAGAGATCAGGCGTGTCTTGTGATGCTCTCTCAACTCAAAGAACTTGCTTGGTCTCATTGGCTGCCTTCCAATTTCTGCAGCCATCTAGGAAGCTCAGTTCACCGGGAGCAGCTCGGGTGACACAATGCTTTCATGTGAGTCGGGCTCTTCTCGGTGGGTTTGGCTTCTAATCCCGCCAAATGGTCGTCGATCTTCATCTTCAATCAGACCTTCAACCATCGCCTGACTTGCAGTAGAAAACCTTGAAAGCGCCCACAGAGCTTCACATCATTTCCCTCAGGTAAATGCTCTCATGTGGTGTGCGTTATTTTTCATCACTGGGAGTTATTCACCTGGGGGATTTGCAGCCCATCGTCAGCCTGCTGCGTTCCGCACTGTGATCGAATTTGTCCAAGCCTTCCATAATGCTAAGTTTTGGCAGGTAGTTGTTGAGATCGGTCAAGTCGTGTGGTGCTCTCTAAACCCACAGAACTTTGCTGGTCTCATTGGCTGCCTGCCAGTTTCTGCTCCACGACACAATCAGAATGTCATTCAGTAGGCTCAGAGCCGTCCTGGTGTCAAAGCCTTCTTCATTGGTGAATTGTTGTGTGTGAATTCTTCAGTCAGCCATCATCACGTCATACTGCATGTTCCTCAGGCAAATGCTCCCACGTGATGTGTATTATCTTTCATCACTGGTAGTTATTTTCCTAGGGAATGTGTGGCCCCACTTTCAGCCTGCACGAGCCATAAAATGGGTGCTTGAACTGGCCCGCGTCAATGAAGCCACTCAAGCCACTCTTCCTCTCCTGCTTCATCTGGTACCATTTATTGGGTCATCTTCAGCCGCTGATCATCTCGCTCCAGCCGAATCAGCTAAATGGATTAATTGCACTGCCTCTCTTGCCATTCATCCTGTAGGAACATTCAGTGTTATAGAGAAAGGCTGCAGCATTCAACATTGCGACTCCCATCTGCCGAGCACATACCATACGCAGGTGATTTCCTAATACCGAATCTGCAATATAGTTTATGCTACTGACTTTTACGCTTTCATGTGATTGGAAGTCTCGGTCTACTCTTGTGTACTCCTGCTTGCTATCACAAGACGTACTACATGGTGATGATGACTGTAGTACGACACATGGTAGCTAGTAGTGGTTCACATCTCCATCAGGACTGTCGCCTCCATGAGAACTGGATCATTCTGCTATTTGTTCCCGTGGAAGTTGTGCAGTTCTTTAAATATCTGTTGTCAGTTATTGGTTATGTATAAATCACACGAGAAATCACTGTATACACCTAATTGATGAAGTCGGAAGTGTTTTACAATGCGATTAGGAAGCATTAAAGATCTGATCTCTTCAACTTGGTGTTCCTTCAGTCTGACTTCGTTGCATCTGAGTAGAATATTGTGCTGAGACAAATGCTCTCGTCGTGTGTGTGATCCGCTGCTCCCTATCTTGATTCACGCTACATGTAGTCAATAGAACTGTAATGTGGACCCTGGTAGGTAGGGGAGACCAGGGCAACATGAACCAACGGCCATTTCGTATTTTGAGAAAGAAGAAAATTCGTTTTTCTCTTCACTGTGTTGTTAGGAAGACTAGAGCTTTATTCTAATGATGTTGATAATCAGCCACCAACAGTACTATGGACGCCATTTGCTCGTTACGTTCTTGAGAGCCTGAAGTAAGCTTTCAATTTTCTCTTCAACTCTTCTGCATTTTCTCACTTGTTGAGTTCCCAAATCAGCTCTATAACTTATAATAGGCCATGATCCAAGGTGCGCGTTGCATATAAAATTTTATCTATTAATATCATGATGGCATTATCAGCACTATTACTGAAACTCCCATTGTGCGCAAGAAAAGCCAAGCTAAAAATGGTTCATCTTGAACCCCCCCCCCCCGCCCCCCGCCCACAAGTACCAGTACAATGCTGGTTTTGCCCCCGAGTTCTCAATTTTAGACCTGGAAGAGAATAGGTGTTTAAAAACCAATGAAAATTGTTACAAATGTTGATAGGTACCTACCCCATGAGAAAAATGCATGTCCATGCTAAAATTGTCTTAATTGGCTATATTTTCTTTATTTGGGCTGTTTTCTACACGACTATGGTTTTCAGAAAAAGAATAAATATTTTTAAGGGCATGGTGTTCTTTCCCATTTTTATATTTTTTCTCATCCTGAGGACAGATTCATTTTACTGCATTGGCAATATGTTTTTTTAAATGCCTTGTTATGTAATTTTTGTATATTATGATGATTTGTGCTAGAGGAACGTTTGAAGAACACCATTGTGGCGTCATGTCTCTGTCGTGGGCTTCTTGGCTGTTTGAATCGTTCATGTAGAATGCGCATAATGTGTTGCGGTCTCATACAACGGACAACCTTGTGTACTCCTGCTTGCTATCACGAGACGTAATACATGGTCATTCATGCGTAAATGTACGTAACTTGATAGCAAGCAGTGGTTCACATTTCCATCTGGATTTCTGTCTACCTGAAGACGTCATCTCACAAGTGGACTCCACGTACTACTTCTTCGTAACACTGAGCATCCTCCTTTGCACTTATTCAAGCAGGAACATTGGGTGTTATCGAGGGAGGGTACGTTTTTTGAAATATCCCGCGCAAAGTCTTCCAGATCTTCATTGAGATCTCCAGCTTCCTATTATGATTCATACTGCGTGTTGTCAATAGAACTGTAGTATGGAACCTGGTAGGTAGCGGTGAATTTCGTAGTCACCACATCAGTAGTTGGATTCAGTTTTTCTGATAAGTAGGCTATAATACCACAGAACTATCCAATAAATTTCCATTGCTGTCTATTTTTAGTGTTCATGTACGATATGTGTATGAGAGCTTTTGCAAAAATAATATGTAGTAGGTACCACGTATGTGAATTTGGAACTTCACCTATGTAACCATAATGTACCTACTTTTAAGATTGTGCTACCTAATGTAAGGGATATAATGTACGGTTATTATGTAGGTATCGTGATGGCGACTCTACCGTGTTTTCTTTGGATTTCTTCTAGGTGCGTATGGCAGGTTCTTGATAGCGACCCGCAGAGGGACTGTTATATTGTATGGGTCGATGTATTCTTCGGTTAAATTGTTCTGATGAGGTCGATTTCAAGCGCGGCCCGAAGAGGAGGTTCTCAATGCTTTGATCTTGTTCATCAACTGAGCACCTGCTTGCAAGTTTCATATGAAGACCACCTCCAAGTGGACTACACGTACTACTTCTCCGTAACACTGAGCGTTCCTCCTTTGCACTTTTTCAAGTAGGAACATTCGGTGTTATCGAGGGAGGGTGCAATTTTCGAAGATGTATCCCGTCTCAGCAGTCTTCGTCTTCCAGGTGGACCATCATACAGGAAGTTCAGCTCTCCGAGAGGGGTTCTAGAGTCACACGTTTCTTCATTGGTGACTAGAACTCCTGTCGGTGAGTTTGGCTTCTGTCCTCAGCATGATCTGCCTAGTGGACTACACGTACTGCTTCTCATTAGAAATGAATCCCACCCTATACTGTGCCATTCATTCCAGTAGGGGCCATTCATTTCTTATGAGAAGAGGGTACTCCTTTGAATAGTTTGTGACTACTACCAACTGATGTTATGAGAATCCATCTTCAGTGACTGTAAGGGATTGTAATTGTCGTTGTAGAACATCAAGCAATATGATTATGAGTATATTAACTAAATTCAAGAATAGTGCTAGTGTCCCTACCTTATTTATTGTGTTTTCTCTGCATGAGGAGAGGCTTTCAGCTGAAGAAATCATCCGCAATGTGGACCGCATGTGCCTCCTCTCTACAGAACTGACTGAAGTCTCTTACTGTGCGATTCCTTCAGTGGGGACAGTCAGTTCTATTGAGGGAGGGTACGCCATCCTACGTTATATGCACTACCCTGCTGAATTCAACTTAATTATTGTTGCAATAGAACTGAAGAACACTTTTAACTAGATATTTGCCGTGGCTAGATTATTGTGATTGCATTATACTGTATTGTATGAGCTTTATTTGTAACGAAAGGGTTTTTGACAGGCGAATTTCTAATACCTAACAGTGGTTGTGATGTTCACAGGATTTCTTCACTCTCTGGAACTGGAACTCAGCCATCACAACGTGACCACAATCATGGGGCCTGGAGATCGCGCTCAGTTTGCTGTTCCACCATTGGGTGTTGATTTCATCGCTCTGTGGAATCCGAACGTCAGTGAGCTCTTCAGTTTCTCATTAGTCACGCCACGGGAGGCAGTTGTTGAGATCAGGCGAGTCTTGTGAAGCTCACTTCTACCACAGAACTTTCTTGGTCTCGTCGGCTGCCTGCCAATATCTGCACATCGACACCTCGTACCATACATGGGATTGTATTGGAGCAGCCCATGTGTTGCAGCTCATCATCGAGATTTCCAGCTCCCTATCATGAATCATACTACGTGTAACCGTGGAATTGTAGTATTGACCCTGGTAGGTAGCAGTGAATTTCTTTTTCATCAGTCATTCGGCACGACTTCTGTGTCTTCGTGTTTACTTCTTAACGTTTGTACTTCTTTTCTTTAACTCTGAATGGCTTACTGTGCTACCCATCCAGTAGGACATTCGGTTTTATTGAGGGAGGGTACGTCACTCAACGGTTCCTTACAATTAAATGCATCTATCATGACATGATTGTATAGCTGAGAGCGTTACGGCTTCTTCATGCTCAAGATGGTGCGCCATTCAACACTGCTTGCTGATATTATGTATGTAAATCTATTTGTTGTGCTGCCACTGCGGATCCAATGTTGTGTCGATTTAACGTCAATGAAGTGTAAATTTACACTTGTATTATTTATAATACATTGCGCTGTGTGTGCAGTACAATTTGCCGAAGGAATATTTTATATTACATTCATGACACTCAATTATGTAACTAGAAGAAGAATATTATTGCCTATTCCTTGTTATAGTGATACGTCTTATTGTGTGGCCTGTAGGACGTGCCGGGGTTTGACACCGATTACCAGATCTGCACTGTATACAGTGCAGAACTGGTAATGCTAAAGTAGTACCTAGAGGTACTACTTTATCGTTGTCATATGAATGGAATGCATGTAAATTGGATGTGATGATGTTTGTTCAGAGAGTCGCCATTCAATATTTTGTGACTGAATACATGTAACGTTGTTGTTGTAGTAGACCATCTCCTAACAATTGTAACTCTGGCTCTATCGTATGCTTCTTGGCTGTTAGAATCTTTCATGTAGAATGTGCATAATTTGTTGAGGTCTCGGACAACGGACAACCTTGTGGACTCCTGCTTGCTATCACGAGGCGTAATACATGGTCATTCATGCTGTAGTACGTAACTTGATAGCAAGTAGTGGTTCACATTTCCATCTGGATTTCTGTCTACCTGAAGACGTCATCTCACAAGTGGACTCCACGTACTACTTCTCCGTAACACTGAGCGTTCCTCCTTTGCACTTATTCAAGTAGGAACATTCGGTGTTATCGAGGGAGGGTGCATTTATCGACTTACTCGGCTACGTTTATCACCTGTCGTCCTGTGTAGTGCACTTCAGCCCTCAGTTGTTGGATTTCGGAAAGGTTTGTGATTCTCTGCAATATCCCAGAACTGGGTCTACTGGCTGTCCACCAGTTTTGACACACGGATACAACTCCCATCATTACGAAGCTGATTCAATTCTCTTCATTTCGCTTAGACAAATGTTCTCTAGTGGTGTGTGGATTGTTCCATCTCTGGAAGGCATTTGTTTCGGTGATTTGGAGCCTCTTTCCGTCGCCGTCAGTCATTAAATCTCCTTTGCAATAACTTCTAGTGTATTTGGGTTTGTCTGGATCATCTTTATATTGGCCGGTCTATTGCTAATAATTATTATCCGTGCTTATGTTTCCAGGATCGTTGAAGCCCATTACCAATCAGCTCTATTTTAATCGTCTGCCTGGTCTAGGAGTGATCTGTACCTTCACCGAGGGTAAGTTGTACCTCAATTTTCACCACCTTGATTGAACCTACATAGCAACTACAAAGTTCAAAGTGCCGAAATTCTTGTTATAGTGTTTGTAAATGTTCATGAGAGGTTCCCTTTTCTCTCTGCCAACAAGGGATTGAGTGTAGAGTGTTTCAGAACAGTTCACGAGAGATTCAACGCTCAGGATTTCAGGTCCATTGGTTGATAGCGTTTGTCTCACAAGTGCATCCCTCCCCGCAATGCAGAATGTAGTTATAGTAGGTCTCATATAGTTAGGACAGTTAGACACTTCGGCAATAAGTCGGGGCTAATAAGGATGGACTGCTGTGGATCTAAATTTTAAATTTAATCTTAGCTGTTATTGTTAACTTGCTGAGTGCTTGTTTGAAATGTTGGACAATGTTGTGTGCCACCACTGGAGTGTTAATTATCTTTTCAGTAGTGCTTAAAGGCAAGTATTATTGGGGGATTTGAAATATTTGTTACCATCATTATTAGTGTATTTCAAACTCAAGTTATTTTTGTGTCACCTTACAGGAATCTAGTCTTGAAGTGGAGGTTGAAAGTGAAGTTATGCTCTTCATCCACTGTGGGTATTGTGAGAAGGTGGTTACAGTAACTGTTGAGGGTTTGTTCATTTCTGCCACTTAATTTTTCATTCATTTGATGATAGAGGGGTAAACTCTCTACAAAATTTGTGCTGGCAGTTATTAGATGTTAAAGCATTTAATGCTTTAACATCTAATAACTGCCAGCGCTACGACCACGGATACTAAACTACACGGTATGGGTCACCGCCCAGCACCTCGGGGAATCCCCAGAGTGAGTGACGTCACTGGTGCACACGGGCCCCTTTCTCTCGTCCCTCAGCCTTCAGCCTGCTCTCAAGCTTTAACAGTTTTGCTCGGGCTTTGTTCTCTGCACGATAGCAACTTGTAATTCGGACAATCGGAAAAATCCAGGGCTATCATTTCATCGACTTCCTCGAGAAGAAGAAATTAAAAAGAGATGGATTAACGCTTGCAAACGTGCCGATAAAATCAACATCAATCAAGCTCGAGTTTGTTCCCAACACTTTGACAGAGGAAGTACTTCTGCTAACTGCAGAAAACAATAAATTGAAGGAAGAAATAGAAAATCTGAGGCACCAATTAAATGCGGTCAACAAAGAAATTTCAGAACTCAGAAATATGTCTCATATTTTTGAAGAGAAATTGTCTTCTTCTCGCAAAAAATGATCCGGGGAAGCTGTACGAAGTGGTCAAGTGAGGATAGAGCAAAGGCTATAACTCTGAGATGTATACCTATCCTACAAGGCTCTTGATTTCGTTAGAAACGTCGACGAGAACGTTATTCGAAATCTCAACGACTTGAAAGAAGACGGAAATTTAATCGAAATGCTTGAAGGTTATTTAGTGTTTCGAGTTAAGAAAAAATTTCCGGAAAAAGCACATTTGTATGGCTCTTTTTCAAAAGATGTAAACAAATCGTTAAGAACGTCTTGGCTGCAGAAATTATCACGGGGGTGGCTTATGGTTCCTAACGACGATTTTATGAATGTTGTTTAAAAAATGGAGAAAGAATTTGATATGTTCCACGGCAATTTTATTAATAAATCCAAGAATGTTTTTCAAGCCCTGAAGGAAAGGATCAATTGTAAATACCCGGACATTGATGAATTTGTGGTCCTTTATTTTGTGAGAACGAGGACTTTCATACGAATTAAAAGCCTAAAATTTACGCATATTTTTTAATATGCGTGCAACAGAAAAAAAATTATCAAAAAAAACGTTGTAGGTACTAGTATTACTAGAAAATATTCTAAGAAAATGAAAAAAATTGTCACGTAGATTAAAAATGCCTATGCAAATGTAGGTGCATTATTATATAGATGGATGTATATTATGCACACAAAATACAAAACTGTTTAAATAACAGTATAATGAAGTGATTGGGTTGGATAAAATTCTTTTTACTAGGTACCTAATTGAAATGTTGAGAAGACCGCCGAACGCGGTTATGAGGAAAGCTTCTTGAACTGTGGTCTGTTTTATATACCTACCTATAATTATAATTGTAAACAACACTACATAATATTCGAAGAATAAAACCACTTTTGAATCATCCATCAATGAATAGATTAACCTATTTTTCTGGGGAAATACTTAAAAACGGGATATGAATGAGTACCTACGCGTACGTTATTTGGGTGAGGGACCGGTGGTCGGTGAGCACCAGTGACGTCACCGCTCTGAGACGGCCAGCTCGTGACCCTTACCGTGTAGTTTAGTATCCGTGGCTACTACTTATATCCCACTGTCTCTCCTAATATAAGAATACTAGCTCATGTATGTTATGTATATTATTATAACAAGGGTCGTCAAAATGAGTGGGAAAAATCGCAGGGATGCATGCGTGTGCATACGGACAGGACTTAAATCGCTCTCGACTTGATCATCATCAGAGATTTACCGCTCCCTATCCGATGCCGCCGCCTCCGATGCAGTGCTGTCTCATCATCACGAAGCTGATTTAATTCTCTTCATTTCGCTTAGACAAATGTTCTCTAGTGGTGTGTGGATTGTTCCATCTCTGGAAACCATTTGTTTCGGTGATTTGGAGCCTCTTTCCGTCGCCGTCAGTCATTAAATCTCCTTTGCAATAACTTCTAGTGTATTTGGGTTTTTTCTGGATCATCTTTATATTGGCCGGCCTATTGCTAATAATTATTATCCGTGCTTATGTTTCCAGGATCGTTGAAGCCAATTACCCATTAGCACCTGCAGTGCTCTCTTACCTTCAACGAGGGTAAGTTGTACCTCGATTTTGGCCACCTTGAATGACCCTACATAGTAACTACAAAGTTCAAAATGAGTGGGCAAAACCGCAAGATTAGATGTGCATACGGACAGGATTTATCGCTCTCGACTGGTGTGTTTGATCATCATCAGAGATTTGCTGCTCCCTATCATGATTCATGCTGCCTGTGATCTGTAGAACTGTAGTATGGAGCCTGGTAGGTATTTGTGAATGTCTTATTCTTCTGTCATGTTCCAGTCAGCCATCATCACGTCATACTGCATGTTCCTTAGGCAAATGCTCCCACGTGATGTGTATTATCGTTCATCACTGGTAGTTATTTCCCTCGGGAATGTGTGGCCTCACCGTCTGCATGAGCGACTCAGAACTCTTGGCAGGGACAGTTGCTGATGTGGCACCGCGTCATTCTATAGGCTCCCATCAAGCGAAGGAGAGGAGAGATAGGAGATCATGGAGTTAGGAGATCGTGACATGTCATTCATTACAGCCCGTCGATCTCCTGGTTCCGTGGCTCTCAAACTACATTCCTCATCTGCTGCCATTAGATGGTGTATTGGGTGATGTCCCGCTATAGGCGGCTCCTACCTGCTGATCTTGTGTGAATCGAGACATTGTTTTAAACACCTGATTGCTATCACGAGACGTAATGCGTACCTAGTGATTTGTATACAAATCATTATTATACTGTAGAATGGATCTTGACAGCTAGTACCTAGTGGTTCACATGTCTATCAAGATACCGTTTGATATTTTGAAACTCCCACCAACTGTTATGTAGTGAATCCATTTTAAGTAACTCTGTTGTAGTTGACCTTGAAACCTCATAACTAGAGCAAGTAAATTGATCTTACAAATTTTCATGAGTTGCCATGTGGATCGTTTGCTGGTGTATAATATAATATTATGTAGGATGAATAGGTATACGGTATATGCTAGAGACCTGTAATATTCAAACCATGTGTATATGTCCTTCTACCTGAGCAAATTGCACAACCTTGAAGAAGGACCACGACGATGGCTCCTGCTGGTCATCACATACTGTAGTACATAGCTTGAGAGCTACAATTGGTTCACACCACCTAGGGTTCCAGCCTCTAGTTGAAGGCGTCATCCTCCATGTCGTCAACCTACAAGTACTACTTCTCCGTAACACCGATTGTTCCTGCTTTGGGTTTATTCAAGTAGGAGCATTCGGTGTTATCGAAGAAGGGTGCATCTTTGGAAACAGCCCACTTCGAGTCTACCAGAACGTCATCGAGATTTCCAGCTTCCTATTATGATTCATACTGCGTGTAGTCAATAGAACTGTAGTATGGATCCTAATAGGCAGTTGTGAATTTCTTATCCATCAGTCATTCAGCAATCGACGGAGTTACTACTCCTTGGCACTCGGTTGTTGGAATCTCTTTTGTGATAATCACTGTAACTATATGTAACTTAAGTTTACTTGATCTGCTAGTCGATGACGTATTGACATCTACAATAATAATATGTACACATGCTATTGTAGAAAACTTGATTGCGGCTCTACCATGTTTCTACGAATTTCTTCTACTAGTGTTCAAATGACTTCAAGGGCTGCCTGCAGAATTAGGAGCTTCTCAATGCTTTGATCTTGTTCATCAACTGAGTACCTGCTTTCAAGTTTCATATGAAGACCACCTCCAAGTGGACTACACGTACTACTTCTCCGTAACACTGAGCGTTCCTCCTTTGCACTTATTCAAGTAGGAACATTCGTTGTTATCGAGGGAGGGTGCGATTTTCGAGGATGTATCCCGTCTCAGCATTCTTCGTCTTCCAGATGCACCATCATACAGGAAGTTCACCTCTCCGAGAGGGGTTCTAGAGTCACTTCTAGAGTTCTTCATTGGTGACTAGAACTCCTGTCGGTGAGTTTGGCTTCTGTCCTCAGCATGATCTGCCTAGTGGACTACACGTACTGCTTCTCATTAGAAATGAATCCCACCCTTTACTGTGCCACTCATTCCAGTAGGGGCCATTCATTTCTTATGAGAAGAGGGTACTCCATTGAATAGTTTGTGACCACTACCAACTGATGCGATTGGAATCCATCTTCAGTAGGTAACGCTTGAGTGGTTGTTGTTGTAGAATGGTCCATCGTATGTGCCTGTTTGTATTTTTAAGTAAATGTTGTCTATAACATGCTGGGATATTAGTAAATTCAAGAACAGTTCTAATCTCACAGCCTTCTTCATTAGTGACTCGAACCGCCTCGGTGGGATTGACTTCTTGGCATGAGGAGAAGCTTTTTGTCTCCAGCTGAAGAGATCATCCGCGTTGTTGACCACATGTGCCTCCTCTCTATAGAACTGATTCCAGTCTCTAACTGTGCGATTCCATTCAGTGGGGACAGTCAGTTCTATTGAGGGCGGGTACGCATATAACTTGTTTGGTCTCTCGCCTGTCAATTTCTGCAGCTATCATACAGACATCATGGGAGCTGAGTTCTCCGGGAGCAGCTCTGGTGTCACACAATTGTTTCATGTGACTGGAGCTCTTCTCGGTGGGTTTGGCTTCTGCTCTCGCCAATGGACATCTCTTCATCTTCAAGCAGAACTTCAACCATTGCCTGACTTGCAGTTGAAAACCTTGAAAGCGCCCACAGAGCTTCACATCATTTCCCTCAGGTAAATGCTCTCATGTGGTGTGCGTTACTTTTTCATCACTGGGAGTTATTTACCTAGGGGAACTGTAGCATCCCTTCAGCCTGCCTGAGATGCCTCCAGTTGGTACATCCAGACATTGTTCAGACAGCATTGCCCGTCATATGAACTCACCAGGAAGCTCAGTCCACCGGGAGCAGCCCCAGTGTCCCAATGTTTTCATGTGACTGGAGCTCTTCTTGGTGAGTTCGGCTTCTCCTCTAACCTTTGGACGTTGATCATCCTCTTCGACTATGTATACTGTAACTCCATAACTCCGAATATTCCTGCTTTGCATTTACTTGAGTAGGAACATTCTCCGTTATTGAGGGGAGGTACATCTTTCAACATACTGCTTCAGGTCCGCACTGTCATCGTGAAGTTGCCCAAGCCACCGTCTTCTGTGACACTACGCTTCGGCAGGTAGTTGTTGAGACCAGACAAGTCTTGTGATGCTCTCTAAACCCACAGAACTTTGCTGGTCTCATTGGCTGCCTGCCAGTTTCTGCATACCGTCACAATGAGCGTTATCGCATTCAAGAGGCTCACTTCTCCGGGAGCAGTCCTAGTGTCACATTCTTCATTGGTGACTAGGGATTGCAATCCCGAACGTTTTTCTGAATCCCGGGATCCCGGGATTTTTCAGAGGCAATCCCGGGATCCCGGGATTGATGATTTTTGTTTGAACGTGAAAAAATTGATTAAAAACGACGAAAAACTTGTTTATTTACAATAATAATTATTGTACATTATTTATTTACAATTATTGTAAATTATATAAAATATTACTTCTCTCATGAAGGAAAAATTTCACTTATGTTCTCAAAAAATGTGCTTTTAGAAATCATAATGTTGGATCTTAGAAAGCACTCAAAGTTGGATCAGCCAATTTGCTTCTTAGCTTTGTCGAAAATAGTCCTGCTACTCAAAAGGCCCTCTCAGCTTCTACGGAGGTCAGTGGGATAGTCCTACGTGTTCGGGTTCTGCTTAAATTGAAGCTGAATCACTGCTCTACAATTTCATTCCTCATAACTTTCCTCGTGGGATGAATATTATAGTCGATATTCCGTACTGAAGAAGGATAAAACCACGATTTCTAACATTTGGAGGAAAATGGTCAATGTTTGAAGAGGGTTAATCTCGGGGCCCATTGGTCCTAGAAAGCTGCCGTTGCGCTCAAATGGTAGCAAATCTTGTCTACTTGAAAATAGTATACATGTATACTATTTTCAAGTAGACACTGCAGTGACTTTTTCGTTAGGGCGCACATTTTTGAAGTTAAAAGCCAAGAACTGAAAAAAAAAAAAAAAAAAAATCCGAAAATTTCGCGGTTTTTCGAGCATCCAGCATTAAATGCTAAATTTTAGCACAAGGGTTTCGACGCTGGTACCGTCCCTGACAACATTTAAAAAAAATTAGAACGTGTCTATTTTTCCGTTCTAAGCCCCCTTTTTTTGTCCGCTGACCGGCCAACAGGAGATATTAAACAGGAGATATTAAATATCCACAAATTTTGTATTCTAAATCCAAATGGTGGCCTCGGCTGCCTCCATTTTTGAACAGGCTCGTTTCTTTTTTAATTGTGGTCGATAAATCTTTTCGTATTTTCGGCACCGGCACCGGCTGGTTCATAGATTTCCGAATCCTTTCTTCAGAGGACTTCACAGTTTTCATCTTAGAGCACTTTCACTTAGCCTTCGAATTATTGTCCGTTATTAAAAGATTTTTCCCGACAAGACTTGAACAATTTACGTACGATGTGCAATTAATTCTCGAACCCCGGGATCCCGGGGTTGACTCCACGAATCCCGGGATTTCAAATTGGCAAAAATCGACCGGGATCCCGGGATTGCAATCCCTATTGGTGACTAGAACTCCTCTCAGTGAGTTTGGCTTCTACCTTCAGCGTCTTGGCTTCTACATTCTACCGAGCTGGCTACGGTTGCCAGCAGTATTGATACTGCAGTATGATATCTGATCAGATACTGTTACCAGACACAATGAGCTGAATACAGGAACCAGCAGTGTCAGTCACAGGTTGAGCCAGCAGTGTTTGTTAATATGTCGTGTGTGGTAATCACATTAGCGTGAGGTGGTCTGTATGTTAGTGACAGATTTAGCTGAAGTACAAAGATTGTACGTATCAAATACGCTGGCATGTGCAACTTTGAGGGAGCCACCAGACCCAAATAGCTTGACACTTGTTTGTTAACTTGTGCGTAAACCCACATAGCACCATACGCTTCAATAGCTATCAAAAACGCTGCAAATTTTACACAAGGGTTTATTATTCTTTGATATAGGTTACTTGTGCAGAAATTTGATTGTCTTTTTCAAAAAGTTTGTGTTTTTTCCTTGAAAAATGTTTGACCTCCTGGGATCCTTCAAAAATCCCATTTGTAGCCCCATGAAAGCCCTGTAGATCGCCACAGTGAAATCGGATCATTGCGTGACCCCCAATGGATTCTACGTCCCAAAATACTTCGAACACGACACCTAACTCGGCCCCATAGCGCCCCACGGGTTTGGTCGGTCGGACTGAAAACCTTCCGGGCACAACTACATGGTAAACCAAGTACCTATGTATCTTGTCAAAATTTCAGATTTTTCAAAAAATTTCTACTGGCCAAAACGGCGCAGACGGCGGACGGACATTTCGGATTTAGAATGTAGACCTCTTGAAACGGATAATGTCAAATTTTGAGGGCGATCGGAGTCAAGAATAATAAACCAAAACTTCCCCCTCCAACTTACCTCCAGGCTGTTCGAGAACCATCACTTTTTCGACAGCTGTGCCCACAAGGTTTTCAGCCCGATCGCCCAAACCCGTGGGGTGCTATGGGGCTACGGGAGGGGTTTTTTGAAGGCTCTTAGCTAAGGGATCGAGTTAGGTGTCGTTTTCGAAGTATTTTTGGACGTAGAATCCATATTTCGGGGTCCCGGAACGATCCGATTTCACTGTGGCGATTTATAGGGCTTTCATGGGGCTGAAAATGGGATTTTTGTAGGATCCCAGGTCAAATATTTTTCATGTAAAAAACAAAAAATTTTGGGAATATTTTTTTAAAAATTTTTTCACTGACAGAATTAAATTTCTGCCCAAGTAACCAAAGAATAATAAACCCTTGTGTAAAATTTTTGTAAAAAGTTTTTGGACGTGGAATTCATATGTGGAGGGTCCCAATCACGTATACCCATTACTTATATTAAATATAAGGGTAAATTTTATCCTTTTCCCTCACACATTTTCCGGAGGTTTGGGGGGGGGGGGATTTTATTATTTTTAGGGGGTTTTTCAATGATGCAGGGGGTTTTGGTTGAAGTCATTTGGCATCACTGGTTCATCTTTTCGCGCAGTGTTGTAACCGCTAGTGGAGGTTGCAATATTTTCGCGACGTCCGTTTTGTTTATTGTTGACGCTTGACGAAGAATAATTAAATTTTGTTGCAAGTGTGTGTTCTGTGATTTGTACTAGGTGTGTACGAGGAGAGACAATGAATTTCAACGAATTGCTGATAGAACTTGTGAAGTGCCGTGAGGAACTTTGGAACCCGAACGTGAAGGGCCGCAAAAACCCCGAAACTGTGAGACGCCTGTGGGAAGAAGTTGCCCGAGGGCTTCACGTAGACGGTGAGTTGATATTGATACACTTTCGTTGACTTCGTCTATGTGAGCCTGGTCTCTTAATGAATGCGCGTCTTTCGAATCTTCTCTGTTTGCAGTGGAAACGTGTCGAACTCGGTGGAAAACTCTCCGAGATCGATTCAACAAAACGAGTAAGAAGATGTCGACAGGATCAGCGGCCAGCAGTGCCAAGTGGCACCTGATGCCACAGTTGGAGTTCCTACTTCCAACCTCTACCCGTCGACAGTGAGTGCGAATTACAGTACTATTTACCATTTGAGGACCACAGAGGAAAACGCTGCCAATATTACGCAAGGGTTTATTATTTTTTGATGTAGGATTGATATAGAGGTGCAACAATTAATTTTGTGCCATTAAGAAGATATTTTTGGAAAATTAAAAAAAAAATCGGTACAATATTTGAGCGGATGTGGATGTTTGACGGAAAATTGAATTTTGCTTCCAAAATTACTCGGGAAACATCACCTTATTAGACGTCCTGGGATCCTTCAAAAATCCCATTTGTAGCCCCCATGAAAGCCCTATAACCCCCACGGTGCGATCGGATCGTTCTGGAACCCCCTAAAATGGATTATACGGCCAAAAATACTTCGACCCCCCCCCCCCCCCCCCCCCCCACATGGTTGTCTTTAGAAGGGGAGGAAAACTCCCAGCTTCATATAAATTCCGCTGTGCGGGTCGGGAAGTGAAGATGAGTAGTTTCAAACCAAAATTTGGTTATTACAATATCACAATCTGATATCAGCTGGAATGCCAACAATTATTTTGGGGTTATGAAATTCTTTTGCAATAACTTGTGAGTCACCGAACTCGTAAGTGGCTGCTCGTCATAGCTAACATTCGTTGGCTTCGATGTGCAGTTGACCCGTAACAACGAGGAGCTGAACTTCATCAAAGTTGCTTCTCCAACCGAAGTCTTCCTCCTAGATCCGATCATCTGGCCCAGATTCCTTCCTTTACTCCCAGGTTTGAAACCCAGATGATCTGGGTTACTCGACAATCGGTACCCACGTAGCCCCCCACCCCGTCCGCCAATCAAACCACGCAAACTCAGGGTTGCCAACTCAAAAAACCACTTTTTCCGTAGATCGTTCACATAAATGCAGTAGATTACGCAAAAAGTTGGTAGCTAGACTAGCAATCAAAACTCACCAACGCCAATTTTACACAAGCGTTTATTATTCGTTGATCCAGGTTCAATGGTTGTGTTCAAAGGGAACTTTTCTAGCAACCTGAGCTGGGACCTGTTTTTTTTTTTTTTTTTTTTTTTTTTTTTAAATAGGAGATGGGATCTGTAGGTATCATGTATCCTACATGAGCAACCTCCATTTCGTGTCCAAAATCCACAGAACCGTTTTGGGTGGTTGAAGCTGGGCACTGACAATTAATTTACCGTGAGCCTTGAAATTTAGGTGTTTGAGATTTAATTCAAGGAAATTTTCCAACTCGTGTCCGAGCCTTACAGGTAAGCAGGTCTGCTCTATTGCAGCGATAATTATATGCAACGATAATTAATCATTATTATATTATAATTACATTATTATGTTACCTAATTAACCCTTTCTTATACAATAATTATACAATTATTTATACCCCCTTACATTATTAATTTACAATTTCTTATACAATAATTATGTGCAACGTTTTTCAGACGAACGTTGCAGGTTTCGTACAACAAACTTTTCGGGACTCGATTCCTCTATTGACCGTTTCCAAGCAATAAATTGTCTTGAAGGTCTTGCGTTCTACTCTTAACTCGAAGTAATTTCTGTTGGAGATGTGTTTCAATCTCGTCGTTGCTTAAACTAACACTTTACAAGCCAGGCGTGATTGAGAACCGCTTCTAGACTTTTTAGGAGCATGATGCTTCTCCATCAAGGCCGACGGAGGCTAGTCCCAAACTGACATTTTTGGAGATAACGTGAACAAAATGAATAGGAACTGACAAATAAGTGTAAAAGTTTTACCGGCGTTTTATAAAAACTATAGTTACCAATATAATATATTATATTCTTCCTATTAAATAGGTTACCTTTTAAATTAAATTTTAATAATAATAACTTTATTATGCATAGGATACAATATCCCTCATAGCGCACAAGTATCAATCAGCAATAGATCCTTACAAGATTCCACTCCAAAGACTCCAACAACTCTGCCACAAAACCAAAAGATCAATCACAAAGTTTGAGAGAAAAAAAAACAACAATATTATAGATTGGTAACTAAAACGCCGGTAAAAAAGTTGGAAGTTCCACTACGAAGGCACATACAGCGCTGGCAACCCTGAGTTTACGTGGTTTGATTGGTGGACGGGGTGGAGGGCTACGTGGGTACCGATTGTCGAGTAGGGTTTGTCGAGTAGGGATTGTCGAGTAGGGTACCTATCTGGGTTTCAAACCTGGGAGTGAAGGAAGGAGCAGATCTAGCAACCCTGATGTACACCGCTTCGCTGGCAACATGCCAGGAGCAACAGAATCTGTTGCTACATCTGATGTACCTACTCATTTAAGTACTCGTCGATTTTCGCCAACTTGTCAACTACTGTTGGTTTATTATTCTTGGAATAATACACCTATGTTTTCGCGACGGAGGTCGACGACTCCGATCGGCCTCAAAATATGGCATTCTTTGACTTTTCAAGAGGTCTAGATTCCAAAACCGAAATGTCCGTCCGCCGTCCGGGCCGTTTTGGGCAGTAGGATTTTTTTTTAAATCTGAAATTTTGACAAAATACTCGGTTTACCATCTAGTTGTGCCCGCAAGGTTTTCACTGAAAACTTTTCAGTCCGATCGCCCAAACCCGTGGGGCGCTATGGGGCTAAAATGGGGCTACGGGAGGGGGGTTTGAAGGCTTTTAGCGATGGGATCGAGTTAGGTGTCGTTTTCGAAGTATTTTGGCCGTAGAATCCATTTTTGATGGTCCCGGAACGATCCGATTTCACTGTGGGGATCTATAGGGCGTGCATGGGATTTTTGAAGAATTCATCGCCCCTACACACAAAAATCGCCCCTACACCAAAAATTAAGGGGTGAGCGGATTTTTTTGACCTCGGATTCGGATTCAGCGTCGAAAAATACATAGGAATACCATAGTCAGACACCCGAAGCAGAAACTTTTTTATTGTGGGGCGGTGGGGTGGAACCGGTTCCATCAACCCCAGTTTATCCCCTCATTGGTCTCTCGGACTTCAGTAAAGGTCCACACACATCACAAAATATCCACGATGCGTTTGTACACTCCAAAATACTCATGGAGGGATGATTTCGCCCCTACACAAAAAATTAAGGGGTGAACGGATTTTTTTGACCTCGGATTCGGATTCAGCGTCGAAAAATACATAGGAATACCATAGTCGGACCCTGAAGCAGATTTTTTTTTTTTTTTTTTTTTTTTTTTTTTTTTGTTGGGCTGTGTTATTGTTTATCGACGATTGTACAATTTTTACTGCCTCGTGGAAACCTACAATGAAAAACTTATTGATTTGATTTGCTCATTTGCAAAACTGGTATAGTCTGTCTGCTGCTCAGGTCCGTCTGGGTTTGTTGAAAAATTAGCTTTGTCCGGCCTTGGGAGATTCAGCGCCAATCGATTTTAGGTATATGATGTAGTTAGTCCTAATTTATGACCCAGAACCATCATACCCTTTCCCTACCCACGTGTAACCTTCAAATCGTCGCTTAAGTTCTATCATGGCCTATCTCAAAAAATGCGATTTTGAGTTAGAACTGTTTTTTTATGTATTTTCCCATTCCCCGTGCGCTGGCACCACTGGTTTCGGGACACTTCAACTAGAAACCGGAGAAAAAGGCGGAAAAGTGATACTGGCTTATCTTAAATCGTTTGATTTTCCGCTATCATGGCCTATCTTATAAACCTGAGGCGTTCAGTCCATTTTCTTTCGTCTGTTTAGTTTTCCATCTCATTGCAGTCTTCTTGTCAGTGTTCTGTTCCTGTCTAGTCGTAAATGTCGAAGATGTCGGAAATCGACTATTCATTGAGTGAAGACGAATTGGTGATGAGTGTTGATGAGTTAGTTCATCATGTCAAGACTACGTACGGACTTAAATGTTGAGCTGAAGGGAGTTGACGTTTCCAAGGTACGTTTCTTCCTTTGGTAATAAAATTAACTCCAACACGTCAATCTTTGTTTGAGGAGAAATGAAGTAGTTCTTACATATGCAATCATTCATTCAGGTGATGAGTGAGGTTCCTGCTGATGACACAGATCTGCCGATTGAAAACGGTGATGATATTCAGCTGGTTGGCGTTCTCAATGTACCTGTAAGTATCTTCCTTTTTGAATGAAATGACTGAAATGAAGCAGGTTTTCTTTCTCATTCATTTCCTCATTCTTTCAGGAGATTGACGTTCCTGCTGATGACTACACCGATCTGCCGATTGATATCACTGACGTCACGACGCCTGCACCGGCCTGCGGTAATGATACTCCATCTTCCTCTTCAGAAGCAAAACGCTATGTAAACGCAAAAGCGCAGTGGAATGTGAGCGCAAATCTTGGTCAAAGGAAGAAAACAAACGAAAGAGATTAATGGGTGAATCATTCATCGGCTATCGTCGGGAGGACAAAACTTCGACTAAACGTATGATTCAAGATGTTCAACGTGAAGCTAAAACTTTAGGGCCTAGGTGCGAAGGAGGGGCTTGTGAGAAGTGGTCCACTAGAGAGTGCAAGGAAGTGACTGAGTCCCAAAGAAATGAAGCTGTGATTGTGCTTTTGAAGCTTGTGATATTTCAGTTAATTTCATTTTGTTAGTTGAATAAGGTTGTCCTCGACTCCATCCTAAGTCTGTCTAGTGTACTAAGTAAGTCTGAAGTTAAATTGCAATTTTCTTGTGATAATAATTAGGTAATACTGCGTTCTACGATTAGGTAGTAGTTAGTTTCAAGTAACTTGTTAATAATGATATTGCAATAAGTTGTTTGTTGAATTAAAACTGTTCTCAACTCTATTCTGCATCTTTTTTCTCCTTTTTACTAATTTCATTGACTGATAGTTTCACAAATGATTTGCACCTCTCTCATTTAGTTGTTGGTCGGCACAACCAGTTTTTATTTATTCGTTTACCAATTAGGAAGTAACAGATTAAAAGCTCCAGGTAATCACAACTTCTAGATAGACGACTGCAATTAATTTTTCAACGTCATTTTTTCATCTTGAGATAAGTCTTGATAGCATAATTTTTCTATCTGCAGATAGGCCTTGATAAATGCATCATGGCCTATCTTCTGACGGAAAATTACGTGCTCATGGCCTAACTCAACAGTTTTCCATGGAAACAGTTTCCAAGGAAAAATGGTATAAACATCTCCACAGAGAGTTGTCTTCGTTAATATGCATTGATAGAAAATACATTATCATGATAGATGGAGTTGCAAATCAGTTTTTTGTTGTTCCTGAAAATCGTCGTTTTTGAGATAGGCCATGATAGAACTTAAGCGACGAAATATTTTCTGGGTGGGGGGGGGGGGGGGGGGGTGTCTTAAAAATTGGGAGCGTTTGAAATGTTAACTATACTTATTGTGGAGTCTTCAAGTGACGTGTCAAAAAAGGAAGGTCAATTTTGCGCCCGACGTGTGGGGGATGGCGGGCTTGGTGACCCTATGCATCGTTCGCATTTCATAGATCAATAGTTCAATCGTAGAATCGGCTAGCCTCAGGCGTGTACCTTGGATATCAGTAATCAGTAGACTTGACTGTGTTGATTACCCACACAGCGAGGGTGACACGTGGACGCATCGGACCTTCCCAGAGGGCTCACTCGTCATAGGGTCATTTATACCCTCAGGAACTCTTGAAGTGGTGGTCTCGAGAATGGGCTTCTCCATCGATATCCGCACACCCGTGTGGTGGAGTTCCAAGTGACAGATTGTTCCTCGGCCCCTACTGACGGTGGTTCTTCAGTGTTTGCAGTTATAGACTTAACCAGTTCATCATAATTTAGCTCATACTGTCGTCAGCTTGTTTTCATGTGATCGACGTGATGTCTTGGTGCTCGAGTGGGTCTGTTGGTGTGTAGCATGAAACGCTGTAAATTTTACACAAGGGTTTATTATTCTTTGATTAAGGTTACCTACTTGTGCCTAAATTTAATTCTGTCAATGAAAACAGTTTTGAAAAAATTTTCTTTATTATTCTTGGAATAATACACCTATGTTTTCGCGACGGGGGTGTCGTCGGACTCCGATCGACCTCAAAATTTGACATTATCCGTTTCAAGAGGTCTAGATTCCAAAACCGAAATGTCCGTCCGCCGTCCGGGCCGTTTTGGGCAGTAGGCTTTTTTTATTAATCTGAAATTTCGACAAAATACTCGGTTTACCATCTAGTTGTGCCCGCAAGGTTTTCAGCCCGATCGCCCAAACCCGTGGGGCGCTATGGGGTTAAAATGGGAGGGTTTTTGAAGGCTTTTGGCTATGGGATCGAGTTAGGTGTCGTTTTCGAAGTATTTTTGGCCGTAGAATGCATTTGTGGCGGTCCCGGAACGATCTGATTTCACTGTAGCGATCTATAGGGCTTTCATGGGCTTCAAATGGGACTTTGAAGGATCCCAGAAGGTCAAATATTTTTCAAATAAAAAACAACAAAAATTTTGAAAAAAAAAAAAATCAAAAAAATCTTTTTGCAAAATCAAAATCAAAAAGAAAAAAAATTCTTAAATCCCAGCCCAGATGACTGCAAATTGCAGCTTCGCCCAAACCCAAGCATCAACTTGTGAATACGGGCGAGCCCACTTTTCTTTCATTTCCTGACCTTTTTAATTGGTTGAGAACAAGTTCAATTGATTTTTCGAATTGATCGGATGAGGTTAAGATTACTATAAATACGACTGTGAAATGCCAAACTTTAAAATGGCCTTTCCCCTTGTTTCCCCTGTGGTCTTGGTGTAGTTGATTAGGGTATGCAAATATTTGAAGCAAACAAATCCTCTCTTCATTGCTGTTATTGTTTGTCAACATAATATTATTTTGTACAATGTCAAGTTGAGGTCTATGATGAGTTCAGTAATCCAATATTTTCGCTTTTCACAGAACACTCCCAAACTTCCACCCGCCCTCTCAGCTATCAGATGTCGTCTGCAAGGTGGAAGAGGTCGATCCAGGTACCTACCGTACACATTCGCCTTTATTTTCTATCTTTATTCTAGGGCACTTCTAACGGTCGGAAAAATCTGAAATTGGTCTTAAAAAATCCAGTTTGGCGAGCATAGTGCGAGAAAAGCCTGAAACCACCAAAAATTAGCTCCAGTTGGCGTATCTGAGCTCCTAAAGTAGAAAAAACGGAAATTAAACTTTTTCTAAAAAATTTGAAAAAAATCCGTTTTGTCGAGTAGATGACGAGAAAAATGTGAAACCACCAAAAAGTTGCTCCACGTGGCGCATCTAAGCTCCAAAAGTGGAGCAAAGATCAGGGTTTGGAGTACTTGACTGGATGATGAGGTTGCTTGTAAATGTTTTCAAGATTTGGCCCCAGACGTATCCTTGGGATCTGTTGTAGGCCGGCGAGAACGGAAGGGAGTAAAAACAAGACGAAAAACAGTGAGAGGGCGAAGAAACATGAGCAAACACGAATGAGTCCGGGATTTAATTGATATAGCCGAAGACAAACTACGTGTGAGCCCCAGTTGAGATACAATCGGATTAAAAGACGCTATTCTCCTAATTGCCGCTGTTCCATTTACTGAATGTATTTCTTACTGAGTGAAATGTTTGCGAAATGCCCTCGAAAAACACTCACCTACTTGTTAAATGGGTGGCGCTGGACCACTCGAGGCTCACGAAGAAGTCTGGGTGATGCGGGAAACGTCAGACCAAATCTTCGAATCGCTCAACGCGGAGGAGGGAACTCAGAGGTATCAAAGCCCTGAGTCAGCCGCTGACGCTCCTGCTAAAGCACATTATACAAATATTAAAGATGGCCGTCGTTGAAACCGTAGAGCTCATTCCATTGTCCAAACTACGAGCAAGCAAGTCAGGCTGACGAACATGGATTTGGCCCGAAGTGAGCAAGACTGTACGTGAGTGGGAAGTTGGTAACGCCCATGTTGGGACGCTTTATGCTCAAATCAGGGACCAGTAAGAAATTGTATACCGATCGAACCGTAATTTTGGTAGCAAGCTTTGCCAACTTGCTCCTCTGCTGGAACCATGAGTTCAGACCGACAAGACGATGGAGAGGAGTCTCTGCGGGACACTTGTATCCAGGTAGAACTGAAACGGTGTAGAAATTCCGGCATCCTCCGTCTCACTCGGGGAAAGAACGGACACGAGAACATGAAGCGGTGGTCAAGCTCCAGCTGCTTTATGCGCCAGGTGCGACGCTCATTCGGGTTCGAAGGCTACACAGCCCCCCCCCGTCGTAATCACCACGCTCCTAAATGTTTTTTGGGTCGCCGAACACGAATCTGAGGTTTGCTGACAGGATTTTTGCCCGGAACATTGTCAAAATCGCAAATACCTCGAAATTTTGGCGCTATTTTTGGTTTTTCGCTTATATCTCCGAAACTATGCGTTCTAGCGACATGACCACTCCATACAAAATGAAAGTACATAAACTTTGCTACAAAATGCACTAGTAACATTTGAAGTTTAGTGCAGGGAAACGGCCGCTAGAGCGCGTTGAAAAAGTGGTAAAATCACAAAAAACGTGAAAAATTGCTAATCTCACCTTTTTACGTTCCATTTCCGTATTAACGATCCATATCTTGATACTGTACATCAAGATATAGTGTCATCCTCTATCAAAAACAATTAATAAGCCACTACGTAGTGGGCCCGCTGTCCAGGAATCTTTCCTGAACAAAATAAGTAGTCCTACATCAATGCGGAAGAAAACAGGAATGGATACAAATGAGTTGATGTACATATGTAAACGTATTATTTATAATTATAAGTAGGTAAACTTCGTGATAAAGTAATACAAATGTTGCTATAAAATAATTACAACAAATGAATGAAGTTAAATCCATCTTCCTCCATCCATATTGGTCCTTTTTGGGCGGGCAGTGTCAATTGATCATCTGAAACAAGCAGCACCAGTAATTTGTAATACCAAAGATTTTGTATGAACAGGCTGAAGAGCGTAATGATGGTAACAATACGGAAATACCTTTAAAGTGTTCAGGGGGGCGCCATGCGACGCGACTTTTTCCTCGGAGGACCATCTGAAAAGGGCAGGTAAGATGGAATCATTTGCGTACAGACAGTCAGTCTAGAAATTTTATTTAAAAGTAATCCAGTACCTACGCTACAGCATAGAAACTAAAGTGAAAAAACGTTCGGAAATAGCAGCAATGTTACACACCTTCCGACCATGAAGCTTCTTCTTCCTCCATCTCCTCATCCTCCAGAAGTTGGTCCTCCACTGCCGCCGCAGCTTCCTCAAGATCAAGCCCCAAATCTTGCTGAACGTCAACATCTTCAGCCTCGCCTTCTTCGTCAATATTTATTGCGACTGCTGGATTGGAGCACGAATTGTCCAGACAGTCGATGCAGAGCTCAGAACAACGCAGTCCTGCTTTCATGCAACTGCAGTTGCGTGCACATGTCTTGGTGCACTTGCATGTCACCAGATTCAGCAACTGTAGGGGAGCAGGGGCATCCAGTGTCGTGTTTGGCTGAAATGGTCCGACTCCAACCCCAATCCTCGGCGGGCTTGTCAACCCCCATCCATTGCTGTACCGTGTGGTAAACACGGTACATAGCTGTGCTGGGCGGCTGAACCTGCCGAAGGCGGAAGCGCAGCAATTTTGGACGACGCCTTGAAAGCAGCCTTCTTGTAGTTGAGGAATCGAAGCTTGTTAATTGAAGGTGTGTTTTTGCCATGGTAGCCGTATACATCAACCAAGGATCGTTCCCCAGCGGCTGCTATGGCTTGTGGTGTTGCTCGGCTGTTCTTGAATGCACTTACAACGTCGCCTAGTCCGGGTTTTTGTGAGAGTGCTATGAGAAACTTGACTTTCCCCTGGATAATAATAACACAGGTTTACAAAAAAAAGGTCAATCTCAGGCGCCGCAGAAAAAACCATCAAACTCTATGTTTTTTGGGGTGCTGAATCCGAATCCGACCCCCGTTTTTTCCGGTCACGTCCAAATTTTCGAGATATTGGCGATTTTTCGTTTTTTAGACCTTTTTCCGTTTTGAAAATCACAGCTAAACGTGCGGATGCCCAAAAATTCCACAAAAACTCTCTTCTTATGTACTGGAAATTTATCGCTGATTCCGAAAATATATATGAGTTGGTGTCTAAAACCACGTTAAATGTGTGATTTTGCCAAAAAATGTTGAAAAAACGTGTTTTTTTCAAAACCAAAGTCACGTTTTTTGATACTTTTTACCTTCTAGCGTGAAACCTAAGGCCGTTAATAAAATTTTTCCAACGAGGTCTTGTAGGTAGATTGTTTCTGCGTCGAATGGGACCAACCGTGATTCTTTACCTTCCATAATAAGGGAGCTATGATTTTTCAAAGTTTCTACCCATTTTGGCCATGTCGTAGAACATGATCTCCTGGAGTCGGCAATGCAACTTGATCACAACAAAACTTTGTTCCGAGGAATATATTGGACTCAGAGGCATCAATTCAGACCGACTCAAAGATGGTTTTATTCATCAAGAACTCAAGGAATTGCACTTGAAGCCCTGAAAAACAAGCGCCCAGAAACGTTGAAAAATCATAGCTTCCTTATTATGGCAGGTAAAGAATCGCGGTTGGTCCCATTCGACGCAGAAACAATCTACCTACAAGACCTCGTTGGGAAAATTTTATTAACGGCCTTAGTTTTCACGCTAGAAGGTAAAAAGTATCAAAAAACGTGTCTTTGGTTTTGAAAAAACCACGTTTTTTCAACATTTTTTGGCAAAAGCACACATTTCTCGTGGTTTTAGACACCAACTCATATATATTTTCGGAATCAGCGATAAATTTCCAGTAAGAAGAGAGTTTTTGTGGAATTTTTTGGCATCCGCACGTTTAGCTGTGATTTTCAAAACGGAAAAAGGTCGAAAAAACGAAAAATCGCCAATATCTCGAAAATTTGGACGTGACCAGAAAAAACGGAGGTCGGATTCGGATTCAGCACCCCAAAAAACATAGAGTTTGATGGTTTTTTCTGCGGCGCCTGAGATTGACCTTTTTTTTGTAAACCTGTGTAATTGCAAATTATTTTTCACGTTTTTTGGATTTTACCACTTTTTCAATGCGCTCTAGCGGCCGTTTCCCTGCACCAAACTTCAAATGTTACTAGTGCATTTTGTAGCAAATTTTATGTACTTTCATTTTGTATGGAGTGGTCATGTCGCTAGAACGCATAGTTTAGGAGATATAAACGAAAAACCAAAAATAGTGCCAAAATTTCGAGGTTTTTGCGATTTTGACAATGTTCCAGTCAAAAATCCTGTCAGCGAACATCAGATTCGTGTTCAGCGACCCAAAAAACATGTAGGAACGTGGTGATTACGACTATTACTAAACTTTCCGCTAACTGCCTTTTATTTTCCTAATTTGCCTGGCCTAGTAGGTAATTGTACACAGTTCCAAAGCATTGCTCCAAAATATCGTGTGATATCTCGTCTACGGTCTGGCAGGCCACTTCTTTTTGCTTGATATCACGTCTCTGGCCCACGCAGGTCACTTCTTTTGCGTCTCTGGTCCATGTAGACCACTTCTTCTCACGTCTTGCCTCTGGGCCACCTCTTCTCGCGAGATATCTCGTCGCTGTTCGTGAATGGGTTAATCGACTGAACGATACCCCACACGGCAATAGTGTTCCCCTGCCTGAATTGGAAATAATAAACTCAAAATTTGTGTCCCCAGTTGCGCCTTCATCGCCTTTGCCGGATTTTGGTCACATTCAGGAAGTTGAAATCCGGAATGGATCGGCATCTCCTGTGTCATCGATCTCCCCCTCGGAGCAATGGTTACGCCGCAGGAGAGGTGAGTGTGACTCGCTTAGTTACGTATACTTCGACTGAGGTCAGCATTACATTGTGTGGTGTCGTCAGGGCGAACGAACAGCGAAACCGACGCGACGGACCCGCTGGAGACAGCAATTTTGGAGAGGCTGTCAGCACCTTCGACGTCCAGGCGGCTCACGGGCCACGAGTATTTCTTCTTGGCCTTCGCTCGCTATGCCGAAGATTTGAGCCCGGCGTCACTACTTATCCTCCAGGAGGGTGTGATGAAAGCGTACAAAGCTGCCGTCGAACACGAAGAGTCCATCAAATCAGGGTGTGTACCTCACTTTTCTTTTAACACAGAATGTATTATTTCGGAGGTAGAACTCCACCTTGGCTGAGGGAGTGTTGTAGCTTGAAGATCTCGCTAAGGGGACCCCAGTTCGCGACCCAGCCTTTAGTCCAGTGAATAAGGGAGATTCACCTTACATAAAATCTGGTAGTTCTGATTTTTTGATATGTTTGGGACCATTAGGAGGTAATAAATCCAAGTTTTCGTCATTCTCGTGTGCGTTTTTCGCAATCTTGAAAAAACCGTCAAAATTTCGCGCATTTTTCAGTTTTTGCCCTATAACTCGTTCCCCGTGCAGTTTTGCGTAAACTATTCTATTACCCGAATTGTAGAACACAAAATTTCCTACAAATTTGGTCCAGTAAAGTTTTTGAGTCCGACCAACGGTAACGGATATACGACGCTGCAAAAAAGGGGTAAAATCTCGAGTTTTGCTAATTTTGGTTTATTATTCTTGGAATAATACACCTATGTTTTCGCGACGGGGCTCGACGACTCCGATCGGCCTCAAAATTTGACATTATCCGTTTCAAGAGGCCTACATTCTAAATCCGAAATGTCCGTCCGCCGTCCGGGCCGTTTTGGGCAGTAGGAATTTTTTTTTAAACTGAAATGTTGACAAAATACTTGGTTTACCATCTAGTTGTGCCCGCAAGGTTTTCAGCCGATCGCCCAAACCCGTGGGGCGCTATGGGGCTAAAATGGGGCTACGGGAGGGGTTTTTTGAAGGCTTTTAGCTATGGGATCGAGTTAGGTGTTGTTTTCGAAGTATTTTTGGACGTAGAATCCATTTTTGGGGGTCCCGGAACGATCCGATTTCACTGTGGCGATCTATAGGGCTTTCATGGAGCTAAAAATGGGATCCGAGGAGGTTAAATATTTTTCTAGTAAAAAAATAATGAATTTTTGAAACAAAAATCCAAAAAAATAAATTTTTTGAAAAAAAAGTCAAAAAAAAATTTTTTCCCAAAATTTTTTTCATTGGCACAGAAATAATTTTTTTTTCTTTTATCAAAGAATAATAAACCCTTGTGTAAAATTTGCAGCTTTTTTTTTTTTTTTTTTTGTATGATAAATCAATGAATTTGATCTAAAAGACTTTATTGTGTTTCTGACTAAATGGGGTGACTCGAATGGGTGTCAAAACTCTGCTTTTACACAGGGGTTTATTCTTTGATGTACGTTAATTCTGCAAAAATTAAATTCTGTGAAAATATTTTCGTGAAAATTGGAAAAAAAGTCTGTACACTGTTTGGACAGACGTGGGATGGCACCTAACTTGACCTCATAGCCGAAAACCTTCAAAACCCCCATTTTAGCCCCCACAGAGCCCCACGGGTTTGAGCGATCGGGCTGAAAACCTTGCGGGCACAACTAGATGGTAAACCGAGTGTTTTGTCAAAATGTCAGATTTTTTTAAAATTCACACTGCCCAAAACATATTGTTCCGATCGATATCGGTACGACGAACGTCTTCAAATTTCAGCGTCAACCCTTTGCAGTTGCCCGCAGGAATGCACATTTTCTCAGCCTCACTGATTGGCACATAGAACTGTTGAATGGGAGGTAAATAAATAGACAAATAAGAGAGAAAAAAAGCGATTTTGATGGCATGTACACATCGTTAGGCGATTAAAAGGTGATGAATTGTTGAGCAAGGAAATTGGCCTGTTTGGTACCAGCTCACAGTAGAGGTTAGCTGGTAGTAAGAAGAATGATCGTTCCACACCAACTGATTCGTTTCAACGAAGCAGCTCAATCCAGGCAATGCGACCGTGACTAGTAGTAGGAGTACTGATAGTCCTGTCACAAAAAAACATGTTCAGTTAGGGTAACGATATTAGTCGTCTGTAAAATATGGCTGTCAAATCTGTTCGAGATAAAAATGGGACAATGCAAGCTAGAAATCGGTTCTCCTCGGGACAGCCCAAAAACAAAATCGCGACGAGATCGCCACAATTTATTTAACCCAAAATACAGCAAAAAAAAAAAAAAAGAAATCTCAAACTGGAGGTAGGTAAATAAAATACGAATAAAACAATAAGAATTATGCTTATTGACAGAAATTATTTCATCAATAACACCGGACAACAACAAACAAGCCATCAATTGAATTGAATAGGACAGCACTAGTGTTAAATTTCTGCACAAGTAACCTATATCAAAGAATAATAAACCCTTGTGTAAAATTTGCAGCTTTTTTTGGGGGGGTTCCCCCCTATGTTGGTTTTGTGTTGGTTGTTGATGGTGAGATTCTTCGTTTGTTTTGGTGGTTCTTGTTTGGTTTGTTTGGTGTTGGTTGTTGTTTTATTTCATTTTGTTTGTTTTTGGTTGGTGTTTGATGTTGTTGATGTCGTCGTTGTCTGTGTGTTGTCAATGTTGTGGTTTTTTTGTTGTTGACATTTTCATGTCTTTACTTTGGCACGCAACCGAAAAAAGCGTTACTTTTTAGTGTAATGAAATCGTTACCGAAATCGCATCACGAAATTTGTAACTAAGTAGCGTCTCCTGGTCAAAAAACACAATAAGGTGAATAATATGGAAGACGAAGACATGAAAATGGTCTCCTGTGGTTGCAGACGAGTCTGCAAGCTGATATGTATACATCCCACCCCGAGCGAGCGAAGCGAGCGAGAAAACTAGGCATTTTTAGCGCAACCTTTTTCCAAAAAATGGAAAGGTGCGCTCACCTCCTCGACATGTATGTTTTTTTTTTTTTTTTTTGTTTGTGTACAGAGCATCACGCCCGAGCGGCTCAACAGATTTTCATGAGGGTGGTCTCATTGTGATCAGCGAGTTCGTGGGGTGGTTATAGGCTACCTTGATTTTTCCTCCCTCATCCCTTTCATCGGTTTTCGGGAGGTACTTCACGACGAAAGTTGTTTATCTCTGATGTGTAACTAAGGAGGCCTCAAAAGGGGGACGGAAGTTTTTGTCCGATTTCGTTGGTACAAGGGTCTATGGAATGAGCTTTTTAGGCTGATTCCAACGACTCCAAAACGATTTTTGCAGCCTGAGCCGTTCGTTACCTCTGATCGGCATAAGGTTTTATTACGCATCGGTCGTTAGGGTGCAGTTGTTTACGTAATGAGCATCACGTGGATGATGTGTTGTGTGGCATAGTTTGGTCGCTAGATACCTATTGTTTCTTAGTTTCTCACGCTCATTAAATATATCGTAATAACAAAAAGGTTGCGCTCATCTATTCAATTCAATTGATGGCTTGTTTTGTTCGGGTTCGTTAGTGTTCGGTGTTGGTTGATGGTTGTTGATCATTGGTTGTTTGCGTCGTTGACTGATGTATCAAGTGTTCATTGCGTCTCATTGTACATTGCGTTTGATTTCCAGTGTTCATTGCGTGACGTCAAGCAACCAAGCGTTTACTGCAATCAGCGTCACAAATGTGGAATCAATGCAGCATGACGTTTGAGCGAGGCAGCTACGAAACCTTCTGCCCATCGTACCAACCTAAGACTGAAGATTATTTGAATCCATCGTGAATTCAACCATCCGGTACCTTCGCGGACTGCGTACCGATGTTTATTTGTACATATGCACACCCACTAATTGTAACTTTTTTATAGCCGTTTTACTATTAAAGATATTCGAGATGATGATTGCATTGAGGGTACACATACCAGGTATTCGCGACTCGCCAGCACATCACCGAAGTCATGAGGTTCAGTAACTGTTCCGCCGCCCTGCAAATACATTTTTTTTTAACGAAGTGAATTAATTTCATCATAATATTATGATATGATTTAATATTATAAAAGACGATTTTCGATCATGAAATGTGTAACCAACCGAAATGGATCTGCAAGTGTTTATCGTGGAAATTAATCACATCGTCTTTTATACACTGTTAACGTCGCTTAAATGCCTCAGATTCATACTAAGATTGTTAACACCGTCTCAAGCGTTCCATGTGGCTTCTGGAGAACAACTGGTGCAGAGGTCGTACACTGCTTAATGAATAAAAGCGTTCGAATGCTGCATATTTGGCATTCGGATGACAATATCAAGTGTGCCGCTACAAAACGGATGCAGAATGATTCGGAATAATAAAGCAGAATAAATCGTTAGTTCAACTTTGAAGGCTCGTCATCCCTGCAATTTCCATCCAATCTTTTTGAAAATTTGACCATAGATTTGTCAAACTATCTTTGATTATTGGTTAGCTTTTGAAGTCAACAGCTCGATTAAGTAATGAACAATATACAAATTGGGATCAAAGTTACACTTGCACCACTATGTTCACATATAACTTCGCCCAATCCGTACGGGGCAAGTGTAATTAAAAATAGCATTAGAAAATAGCTAGAAAACTTGTATTTTGATTATTCATCAGTCGAAATGGGGGTTGCTTAAGATGTTTGCACAAATTAATTCTGGGTCATCAGCAACTGCCTCAACAAACGCCAGTTGGCAAATTTACTCTGATAGAAATGAAAAAAATGAAACTTACTGCCGCCTCAGACGAGGAGCCCATCAGAACGACCAGAACTATCAACAGCCAAGGCATGTTGATGACCTTAAAAACGGTGAAAATGTAACATGATAATATATGTTACATATTATGTAATATAATATTATTATCTGCCAACGCTCGCCTAGTAATTCCAAGGAAACGCTGCAAATTTTACACTAGAGTTTATTATTCTTAGATATAGGTTAATTGTGCAGAAATTTAATTGTCATTAAAAAAATTAGAAAAACAATTTTTTTTTTTTCAAACTTTTTTTTTTAATATTTGACCTCCTGGGATCCTTCAAAAATCCCATCTGTAGCCCCATGAAAGCCCTATAGATCGTAACAGTGAAATCGGATCGTTCCGGGACCCCAAAAAATGGATTCTACGTCCAAAAATACTTCGAAAACGACCCCTAACTCGATCCCTCAGCCAATAGCCTTCAAAAAAAGCCCTCCCGTAGCCCCATTTTAGCCCCATAGCGCCCCACGGGTTTGGGCGATCGGGCTGAAAACCTTGCGGGCACAACTAGATGGAAACCGAGTATTTTGTCAAAATTTCAGATTTAAAAAAAAAAATCCTACTGCCCAAAACGGCCCGGACGGCGGACGGACATTTCGGATTTAGAATGTAGACCTCTTGAAACGGATAATGTCAAATTTTGAGGTCGCGAAAACATAGGCTTATTCCAAGAATAATAAACCAAAAGTAAAGAAATCCATAAAAACATCAATACCAATGCGATCCCAGGCGTGAAGCCCATCATAAAGACCAGAACTACCATCAGCCAAGACATGTTCAAGACCTTAAAAACAGTGAAAATGCTATATACTATCTGCCAACACTCGCCCAGTAATTCCAATGAAAAGTGAAGAAATCCATTAAAAAAAACATCAATACCTACCAAAGCGGTCATCTGCCGACTTAAATCTCCTCGCTAAGACATTTACCTACGTAGTTAAATAAAAGAGGATATCGCGGTAAAAATCAATAAAAATGTTTTTGCAAGATCAAGTTTGTCGAATCAAAGCGTTTATTGGGTAAAAATAGTTGTCATCGGTTTTCTTTGCTTTGAGTTCAATAATGAGTTGGGGAACTTCGACTAATATTTTTTTCTGGAAGAACTTCAAAATTTGAAGCAATAGCTGTGTGTTTTGGGCTCGTACCTACGGCTTAATACAAGTTTCCAGGGCACTTTCGAGAATTTCAACTTTGAATCTGGAGGGAAGATTGGGTGTGGTTGCTTGCCGACGGTGCAGAGTTATAATCCAATAGCTAGGCATACACCAACGGATTTTTTCGGCGGATCAGATTCTCGTATCAGATCAGCCGATATTCCCACGGATCAGAGCCGCCGATCTCAGGTTTGTCGTCGCCCACCCACGAGCAGATAGATCCGTGAGAATCTTCGTCAACAAATCCGTCGGCAGATTTGATTTGTTCGTTTATGGGGGAAACCAACGGATATCCCACGTCAAATCCGCAGATCCCGATCTGTCGAGCGTGTCGGACGGATCTGGGTGAGATCGGTGGATTTATCACTTTTAAATCGATTCATTTTTGAGAATCTGACATTCCCTACTCTGCAACCTCTACCCACGAAATCCGATCCCGCACTTAAAATCCGCTCGTGTATGTAGGAAACTGACAGACCGGGATCGGCCGATCACGTTGTCAGCGGATCCACTCGGCGAGTCCCCGTACAACGTAAGGAATGGGTCGGCGGATTTCAGCCGGATCTGTCACGGTCTGGCCCTTGCCACTAACGAGCGGGTCAATCTAACGGATCTCCCAAAATTCTCGGAAAAATCCGCGATCCGTCGAAAAAATCCGCTGGTGTATGCCTAGCTAATGAGGTGGTTAAGGAGGGAAAACGACTCGTACTCAGCAGAGCAGTCGTTTTCTCTCCCTAAACCCCTCATAAGAACATTCATTTGACTCCCCAGGAGTCTCATAAGAAAGCTCCCCAGGAGCTTTCACTGTCTGACGAACAGCAAACGGGGACCCAATCTTCCCTCCAGATTCAAAGTTGAAATTTTCGAATAAGCCCTGGAAATTTTTGTATTACACCGTAGAAACGAGGAGCCCAAAACTCACTGCAATTGCTTCAAAAAATAAAGTTTTTTTCTGAAAAAACTATTAGGCGACATGAGGCGAGGAATGTTGGTATTCATCAGCCTCAATAAAGGGTACCTAAATCCCAGTACCGTAATCTTGAGTACTATACCTAATACCCCGGTTGGACGATAGGCTAACAAGTTATCTCCGTAAAAACCATACCGTTACGAAACCTAACAAAGATAGAAGAAACCTGACTGTTTGTGAGTATTCTGAACAAGTTCTGCGTTCTCAGAGCATTAGAACTCGAGTGTTTAATTCTTGGAAGCCGAGGTTCCCCCACTCACGGACCATGCCAAAGGCCCACCTGCGTATGCGCCGAGCGGTTCGGAATTTTCAAAACTAGGTACTCTGCGAACTCACCTACATACAAAAAACGCTGCAAATATTACACAAGGGTTCATTATTGATTGATATAGGTTACTTGTGCAAAAATTAATTCTGTCAATGAATAAAATTTTGGAAAAATAAATGTCAAATTTTTTTAAATTTTTTTATTCGGAAAATATTAGACTTTTTGGGATCCTTCAAAAATCCCATTTTTACCCCCATGAAAGCCCTATAGAACGCAACAGTGAAATCGGATCATTCCAGGGCCCCAAAAAATGGATTCTACGTCCAAAAATATTTCGAAAACGACACCTAACTCGATCCCATAGCCAAAAGCCTTAAAAAAAACACCTCCCGTAGCCCCACGGGTATGGGCGATCGGGCTGAAAACCTTGCGGGTACAACTAAACGACAAACCAAGTATCAGTCAAAATTCAGATTTTTAAAATAATTCCTACTGCCCGTACGGCGGACGGACATTTCGGTTTTGGAATGGATCTCTTGAAACGGATAATGTCAAATTTTGAGGCCGATCGGAGTCGTCGACCTCCGTCGCGATTACAAAGGTGTATTATTCCAAGAATAATAAACCAAAATAACTTTGTTTTATACCTTAGAAAGGATTCATTCACCTCCTAATTATTAGGACGTGAATGAATCTTTTCTAAAGTCTACGAGAAGTCTTTTCCAGTCCAGACGTCTTCGAAAACTAGAAAATTTCCAGTTTAAGGAAATTAATTTAATTTAATGAAATAAAATAAAATTTATTTAAATTTAATGAAAACACCGCCTCGGAATTTTTAGGGATTTTGCCGCGTCTGGACATTTTATTTTTGAAATTACTGTTCAATAGGCTACCCTCAAACATAATTTCCACAGGTGGTCTCGAAATACCGTTTGGACGTGCCATGAAGGGCGGTGATTGTCTGTGCCAATCATGACTTCTTGGTGAAATTTACAACAACAGCAACTGTTACCACCAGTCGCTCACGTTAGCGTTTCAACCCATGCTGATTAACGATTTCAAAACAACACACTAGCTTTATTTAAAAACATTTATTCTCGATTTTGATTATTGTGTGCAATAGATTCAGTTCTTGAATAAGATCACGTATACTACATTGTATTAGGTTTGCAGATAGTGTCTGAGGCCGGCGGCAACAACAACAAACTACCAGATTTTTGTTGGTGTAGTATTTGGAAAACTCGTTGGAAACTTCAGAGCAACCCTGTGCTGATAAACTTGAAGGAAAATAATGGCAGATGGGGATTCTCCAGAGCTCGGCCCTTCGGAACTTGGTACTCGAGATTAGTAAGTCCAGAGTTCTGTGATATGAGATGTGCAGACGAACTTGATGTACCTACATATTTAAGAAGGGTTGCTTGGTCTGTCTGTATGTTGAACCGGTTGACTTGTTACTATGTACTTCCCTGAGAAACGTCCTCATGTCGTGGAAAGGTCTACATAGTCCTCCTGTACCTATATTGAACGTGGAAAATTTTCCGAACTTGAAGGAACTTTTACAGGTTGTTCGGAGGTGCTGTGGGATGCCTCTGTCAACTTAGTTATCACATTCCGAGGACCCTATGGTAACTTGAAAGGGCGAAAACCTCAAAATTTTCGGTACTTTTCCGTTAGATTTTTGTTGGCTTTGGGTGCCTTAAAGCCATCGGGAGGGGCTCGAAATCGAGTTCGGGGGGGGGGGGGGGGTGTTATAACTGAAAAGGGCTCGAATTTGGGTGCCTTAAAGCCATCGGGAGGGGTGTTTATGAACACGAAATCGAGTGGGGGGGGGGGGGGGGTATAACGGAAAAGTACCAAATTTTCTTTCGTGTTCCGGTTTTTCGCTCATAACATCCAAACTAAGCGGATTTCGACCAAAAGATTCACTTTCAAAGTTGTAGATCGATAAATTTGCTATAATTTTGTGTATATAAACTTTTCCTCTAAACCTCATACTAATCGAGGTACAACCCATCAAAGTTGGAGCAATTTTCTCAAAATGGCGAACATTTGCTATACACGAAGGTGGAACTTTGATCGGCTGTACCTCGATTAGTGTAAGGTTTAGGGGAAAAGTTTGTATAAACAATATTGTTGTAAATTTAATGCTCTACAACTTTGAAAAGGAATCTTTTGGTAGTTTAGCAAGGGTTCCTCGAATATGAAAACGTGACTCTCATCCCACATCACATCACTCCCGAACAACCTGCAAAAGTTAAACTAAGTTCGGAATTTTTCCCAGCAGACTTTTGGCTTATTATTCTTGGAATAATACACCTATGTTTTCGCGACGGGTGTCGACGACTCCGATCGGCCTCATAATTTGACATTATCCGTTTCAAGGAACTACATTCCAAAACTGAAATGTCCGCCCGCTGCCAGGCCGTTTTGAGAAGTAGGTAGGTAGGAATTAAAAAAAAAAAATCTGAAATGTTGACAAAATACTCGGTTTACCATCTAGTTGTGCCCGCAAGGTTTTCAGCCCGATCGCCCAAACCCGTGGGGCGCTATGGTGCTAAAATGGGGCTACGGGAGGGTTTTTTGAAGGCTCTTAGCTATGGGATCGAGTTAGGTGGCGTTTTGGAAGTATTTTTGGACGTTGAATCCATTTGGGGGGGGGGGGGGGGGGGGGGGGGTCCGAGAACGATCCGATTTCACTGTGGGGATCTATGAGGCTTTTATGGGGCTACAAATGGGATTTTTGAAGAATCCCCGAAGTTAATATATTTTCTGGGTAAAAAAGTTGAAAAAAAAGAAATTTTTATTGTCACGGATTTAGTCTTTGCACAAGTAACCTACATCAAAGAATTTTTATAACTCCTTGTGTAAAATTTGCAGCGCTTTTTTTTTTTTTTGCTCTGGATGTCAAGTGAGACGTGAATCCTCTAACTCAATTTTATTTCAGCTGGGACGACATTTATGAGCGGGATAAAACCAATTTCAAAAACCATGGAGATGTCGGAGAAATTTGGTTTGGAGAAGACAGCGAGCTGAGGATTTTGAGGTGGGTACGTAAAGTAAACATTTTGGGCGGGTGTAAACTGGGCCGCGACAGCAGGCCAAAAAGCAGATGTCAACTCTCGATGTAAACTGGGCCCCAACTTGGACAGCTGTATTTTGGGTCAGTGAGTATTAATAGTTTAATTTAAACTGGGCCCCGTTGTGTACGTGAAGATGGCTTGGGGTTGCGTCCGAAATTCTCTCTGACTAGGAGAACTACTTCGAATCAAAGTTGATCTAGGAAATGAGCCACCTCCTGGGAACCAGGCACAGTCGGTCGCCTATGAGGGCTGGTAGAACGCCTCAATCGAACGATCACCAAATTTCTGACAAAGTTCGTCAACCAGAAGCAAAATGATTGGGACAGGCTGCTACCGCTCTTCCTGCTGGCCTACAGGAGTGCGCCCCATGTCACGACCGGCTTCTCGCCAGCATTGATGTTGTATGGTCGCGAGCTCCAGCTGCCAGGAGGACCATGGATTTGGGGAAATAGAAAGCGAAAGGTGATAAGCAATGTGTTTGGGTTAAAGGGCAGCATTGTGGGGTGATCGATGATTTACTTGAAATACTCGTGAAAGCATGAATGCAACTTTATAGAACCTACAAGGGAAGAAGGCACAAATCAAGTCCTGAAACGAAAGAAGCACCTAAACAGTTTGGATATTTTGCCACAGCAAGGCCACGCCCCTAAGTGACAGCCTTCAGAATACTTGCCACTTATTCGCCAAGGCGTTCAGCTTCAAATTAATGCATTGCTCTAACCCTGGCAATAAATTATATCTAATCCAAAAATCTGCTTTAGTCCTAAAAGTGGAGAAAAAGGAATGACCACTTAGCCCGAGCGTCTAATAGGAACTAAACTTCATTACATGAGTAAGGAAAGACACAAATCAAGTTCTGAAATGAAATAAGTCCCTAAATAGTTTGGATATTTTGCCACAGCAGGGACAATCCCTCAGTTGGCACCATTCAAAATGCTGGCTACATGTTCTCCAAGGGCCCAAGCTCCACGTCAATACTTTGCTTAAAGTCTGGCAAGCAATTACATCCACACATAGGAAAATTTGTTTTTTTATTCAATAAAATATTAACGCACAAGATACGAAAAAACCAAATGTTCGACAGCCTGACTCATTACAGACTTTTTCTTCCATTTTGAGGTTTCCTTCGATCCCCCAAACCCATCACTTTCTCCGTTGAGCCTTGCCCCAAAACCATTACGATTTTCCCCCAAACCCATTGCGTTTCAGATTCAATCCCCCAAACTCAAGCGCCCCCAGAGAACTTGGTCAGACCTGTCATGAGGGAAGAGCCACTCTCGGCTCCGTATGTGTTCTCACTTCGTGAGCACATGCAGTAAACCAGAGAGCGCGCTGCAAGAATCATGGGGGTTCAGATGGCGGCAGCAGACGGAGCGTTTTGACCGTCGGGCCCGGCAGAGGGGGTTCAAGACTGGGGACCCGAAACGAACGGTGGGGCGCTGCCCGCAACTCCAGCCCAGTTCGTGATGGAGTTCGGCCAGGGAAGGTAACAATGATCGACTTCTTTTATAAGCCCAATTTACATTCGTCCGCAAGGGGCCCAGTTTACTGAGGGGCTGTGTGTCAAACAGAGGGGACTCTTGGGGCCCGATTTACATGCATCATCTCAAGTGGCCCAGTTTTACAATCGCCCAACATATTCTCTTATGCGGCATTCAACACGTCACATCAAAGTGTAATTTGCGCAATTTTTAGGTGGTTGACCAAAAACAACGTTCCTTCTGAAGCTTCCATCGTCGATCTGGGATGTGGCAACGCCATGATGCTCGTTGAACTGGTATGTGCCGCTAATGTCGCTGATGCTGAGCCATTGAGAGTCCAAACAAATATTTGGTGGCCATACGTCACGGTATGATATATGATAAGGGATTTGAACAGCCTGACGTTAGGATTTGTAGGGGCGAATTCAGTTTTGGTTTATTATTCTTGGAATAATACACCTATGTTTTCGCGACGGAGGTCGACGACTCCGATCGGCCTCAAAATTTGACATTATCAGTTTCAAGAGGTCTAGATTCCAAAACCAAAATGTCCGTCCGCCGTCCGGGCCGTTTTGGGCAGTAGGAATTTTTTTTAAAATCTGTAATTTTGACAAAATACTTGGTTTACCATCTAGTTGGGCCTGCAAGGTTTTCAGCCCGATCGCCCAAACCCGTGGGGCGCTATGGGGCTACGGGAGGGGTTTTTGAAGGCTCTTAGCTAAGGGATCGAGTTTGGTGTCGTTTTCGATGTATTTTTGAACGTAGAATCAATTTTTGGGTGTTCCGGAACGATCCGATTTCACTGTGGCGATCTATAGGGCTTCCATAGGGCTAAAAATGGGATTTTTGAAGGATCCCAGGAGGTTAAATACTTTTCGAGTAAAAAAAAAAATTGTTTTTCTAAAATAAATTTTTATTGACAGAATTAAATTTTTGCACAAGTAACCTATATCAAAGAATAATAAACCCTAGTGTAAAATTTGCAGCGTTTTTTTTTTTTTTTTTTTTTTTTTTTTTACAGGTAGGTACCTAAATGGAGGAATATATTTTGCGGCATAGTTTACGTAGGAGTACCATGATATGTTACGGTGAAGCATAACTCTAGCAGAATTAAGAAAGATTCCGAGCACGGAGGAGAGCCTCAGTTTATTTTCAGAAATTACTGTCACTTGAGGTCTTCCATAGCGTTCAAAATCATATAGTTTCCCAACAAGTGCCTACTAAGAAATCTAAAGAAGTGAGGAGAAGAGAAGTAGAGCTTGATATTTTCTCCACTGATGTAACTAGGTCGAGGGCAACAAACACATGATAGAAATCTACAAGTATCACGATAGTAACAACACCTTCTGGTTTTTCCTCCGTAGTTTTCTGGAGCGCCGCGCAGTGGCCAATTTTCTGGGTCTCGGTGGATAAAAGTCGTAGAAAGGCCTTCTTCAGGAAATTTAACGCTGATCTCGAATATATCATATGATGGGTTACGATTACTATTAAATAGACCAAATTTTGGTCTTTTGACTGTTTTTCATTATTTGTTTGTTTTTGAAGATTCTTAAAAACTTCACCGTTTAGCGTGCTATAATAATTGTGCCATAACGTGGCACATTACTGCGTGAAATGCGGTAAACTGTAGACAATGAGGACATTACTAACACTTTTACACAAGGGTTTATTATTCTTGGATCAATGAAAAAAAATTTTGGAAAAACAGTTTTAAGAATCAAGAATTTTTTAATTTGTCAAAGCCAATAATGACAGAGCAAGAGCCAAAAGTTAGAAAATACAGAAAACGCTGACTGGTTATAGAGCCGATTATTTTTTATAATGACTGTAATAATGGGAATGACAGAGAAAATGGCATTAACTCATCTGCCGATATAATACACAACAATGAATGGCCGTGCCCAAGACAATAACTGACGATGGTTTAACCTCCGTATACTAATTCACCACCCTCCGTGTGATCTTGTAAAATTCCTCTAGAGAATATAATTCTTTTACCAGGTGGGACTTCACGTAGGTACTTATAGAAGGATTTAGCTGGTAAATCCCGAACATGGTGGGGTAGGGAGTTGAACAGACGGGAGCCCACCTGTATTGGGTCATTCTGATGGGCATTAGAGAGGCGGGTGAAAGGGATGATGACATCCCTTTCCCGGGAGCGAGTATTATGCTGGTGCGATTCAGCAACCACGGGCAGACACGAAGAATTGGATTTTACCAGGTTTAACACAGCCAATACATAAGTGCTAGGAATAGTAAGAATTCCTAAACGATTGAAAGAGCCCCTACAACTCTGACCCTATGATAGATCGCCCATTATTCTGACGACTCGCTTTTGAAGTTTAAATATGGTTAAAGCATGACTGGAATTGCCCCATGCGATGATTCAATAGGAGGCTCTGCTGGCGAAGCAAGCATGATAAACCGAAAGCAGGACCTGGTCGGACACTATTCCTTTCAATCTCCTAACCATGTAAATGCTTACATCTCCTCCTTTTCCTTAGCATGGAACATGCTTTATTCTTGAGCTAACTGATACACATTTTTATAGATTCAGGGATCCCTGCTCCTTCCTACTAGGCAGTGGCTTTGTGCGGTGTCTTTTTTATTTCGAATTTATCCCACAATTGTTGGTTAGTTTTGGATTCAACGTCAGATTTTACGTTCTTAACTTCTCTTAACCCATAACATCGGCAACCTCAGTTTTTGCATATAATGCTAAAACAGAGGTTGCCGATCCGGCATCGATTGGCGAGTGGAGCACCAGTTTAATCTCAAAATGGCCAAAAAGTGCCACTTCACCCTCGATATATAACGAACTATGTATAGTGGTTCAAAAGCTTCATTTTGTCGTTTCGACGTTATAGACGACAAACCAAAAATACTCCCAAAATGTAAAGGTTTTTCTGCTCCTCTGAATTGAACTCACACAGGGACCGTGCACAACTAGGATACTTTTATCGGGCTCACAATAACCCAGTTCAAATCAAAAAACCTTTGCCTACAGTCATTCCTATGTCATTCCCCAAAACTCTTCATTAACTGGCCAAAGGGAGGTTCTGTTAGGCGTGAGGTCTGTTATTGTACTACGACGCTAATACACTCGTATGAGCCAACTCTTATCTCAGCTTTATTTTTGGGGTTTAACCCAACGTTACACTTTCCTCACCTAATCCTAACGCAGGGCGCAAATTGGCGAGCGGAACGCGTACTAGTAAAGCTAACGAATAAGCCCGCCGATGACAAATTTTCTTGCAATTTCAGGCTCGAGAGGGTTTCACCAACCTTACTGGCGTCGACTACAGCGAAAGTGCCATCGAATTGTCCAAGTCAATCGTCCAGGCGCAATCTATGGATAACATCCGATTAGAAGTGAGTTCTACCGTTACAATGAAGCAGGTCTGCAGGTAGCTCAATCCGTCGCTGCTGGCTGCTCAGCGTAACTCAAGTTAGATTTCAGGTAGAGCTGCTCTGCACTGACGGAGAATTTTTTTCTAGAGCATCCATTTTTGGAGATTCTTTCCGACTAATGCATGTAACCACTGCTGTTCACTTCAGCAGTACCTGTTGAGCTGCCAGTTTTAGGTTAGGTACTAGGGGTCCACCCTGGCGGGGCGGTAGTTGTGGCCGCGTGTTCCGCCCTGAGGGGTGGTCGTTGCTGCCTGGCGAGCCGCGGGTTGCGCCTTGAGGGGGTGGTCGTTGCGGTCTGGCGGGCCGCGTGTTCCGCCCTGAGGGGGTGGTCGATGCGTCCTGGCCTGCATGTTCCCCTCTTTTTAATAATAATAACTTCGTTTTAATAATAATAATAATAATATCATCGTTTTAATAATAATAATCGTTTTAATAATAATAATAATAACTTTATTATGCATAGGATACAAGTATCCCTCATAGTGCACAATTATCAGTCAGCAATAGATCCTTACAAAATTCCACTCCAAAGAATCCAACAACTCTGCCACAAAACCAAAAGATCAATCACAAAGTTTGAGAGAGAGAGAAAAAAATAACAATCAGTTAAAATAAATAAATAAATATAATAGGAAAAATAATCAGTTAAGTAAACGGTTCAATTACGCACTGGACGAATGATAGGGATGAAGCAAAAGAGAAAAAAAGCAGGAAAAAAGTAGAGGGGGGGGGAGGAAATGAGAGGTCGGGTAGAAAGGAAGTTGAAATGAGTGAGACAGAGTTAGGCTGCCAGGCTTTCGAAATGTGACAGCGCACACCTCTTCAATGACTCAAGGGACTGAAGCGCTCTGGTTCTCGGAGGTAAAGAGTTCCACATGTTTCCACCCGCAACACGAAATGACAACTTAAAAGACCGGCAAGTGGCTCTGATCAGTCTAACTGTACGAAGACGAGCAGAGGGCCCATAGGAGAAGAAATTTTTTAAATAGGGAGGTAAGATAAAGGAGTCTGGGTTCAAAAGTTTAAAAATGAGACCAAGGCATCGCACCTGTAAGTACTGCCAGAAATGGCAACCCAATAGATCGGTGGAGTGGCTAGAAACATGCGCCCTTGGTTTCAAGTTGTTGATGTATCTTATGCAACTGTTGAACACGACCTGCAGCTTCCGCTTACAAGCTATATCCAATGAAAAAACAAACAAAAGTTCGCCATAAGTAAGTAAAGGAAGAACCAATGATTTTACAAGCTGAGATTTTAAATGGATAGGGGTAAAGAAAGAAAGTCTCCGCAATGAATGAAGTGCAGCATACGCTCTCCGGCAAAGATAGTCCACGTGAGCCGACCAAGACAAATTGTACTCAAGATAGACTCCAAGATTCTTAACTGTGTGGCTGTACGGGATAACAACAGAATCAATAGAAATTTGTGGGAGACACGATATTGCTAGCTTCGACTTGGAAAATATTATTGCCTGAGTTTTAGATGGGTTTAACATTAGACCATTAGCAACTGAGTAAGCAGAAATTCTCTGAACATCAAGATTGACTCGGGCGATCCTCTCACTGAGCTCATTAGTGGGGCACTTAAGGTAAATCTGAGTGTCATCAGCGTACTGATGATGTCTGGAGTATTGAAGGCACAAATAAAGGTCATTTACGTAGAGTGAGAAAAGCAGGGGCGCCAGTACCGACCCCTGGGGAACATCTGATAGCAACGGCAGTGGAGCGGATGAGTGAGCCCCAACCACAACATTCTGCGTTCGCCTAACGAGAAAGGATTCAACAAGGTTAGAAGCTGAAGTAGAAAGATCATAGAGAGAGGATAACTTATGTCGAAGGGTACCAAAATGCAGCGTTCCAAAAGCATTGGAGAAGTCCAACAAAACCATAATGGTGACACAATTATCGTTAAAGGATTCCCGAATATCCTCAGTAACCCTCAACAATGCAGTTGAACAGCTATGGTACCTTCTGAAACCAGATTTAAATTCATCGAGGGAATTATTATCATTCAAATACGAAGTAAGCTGATCATGAATTAGATTTTCAAAGGCCTTAGATATAATGGGAAGCTTGGATATTGGTCTAAAATTCGCCAAACGCTTAGGGTTCGCTATTTTCTTTAGAGGGGTGACAAGCGCATGCTTCCATGCCTTGGCAAAGGAAGAGGTGGTTAGACAGGTGTTAAAAATATGTTTTATGAAGGGCAGAATTACCGGCATAAGCATCATGATGAATCGACGTGGTATCTGGTCACTCCCCATTGCATCAGACTTCAGTGAAGAAAAGGCATTCAGTATGTCAGTGTCATCAACACACCTAAAGGAGAAACCCTCGCTGCCCGGGGAAGAGAGCCCAGAAGGAGCAGCCGACGAAGTATCACGAGGTGAAGCAGTAAAATGCCTATTGAAATCGTCAGCCCCAAATAGAGAGGAGGTAGAATCGGCAGAATTCCTTTCATGCAACCCCAGCCTACGAATGTTGGACCATAAGTCCCGAGGGTGAAGATCCGGACCAAGGTCGGCTAAACAAGAGTCTCGCTTAGCCCGACGTATCAAAGACTTCGTCTTATTCCGTTGGAGTCTGAACAATTCAAAATCACTGGAGAGACGAGAAATTTTCCACTTGGCATACAGCGAATCTCGATATTTTATTGCTAATCTAATGTCATCAGAAAACCAAGCATTTTCAGGGCGCTTGATCCTAACTCGGTGCCTTGGGGCAAATGTATCAATGAGCAACAACATGAGAGCATTGAAATGGTCAATCATTGCATCAACGCCAGTAAATGAGAATATTATAGCCCATGGGAGACTGGATGCAAACGACAGCAGCGCGACCTCATCAATTCGCCTGAAATTACGAATCTCAATAGAATTAGCCTGTGGCTTCAAGGCGGCCATTTTATACTTAACCGCCACACACCTGTGAGCAGAGACACCCGGGACGTCAAACACCCCTACACCTGCGACCCGTGAAGGATCCCGAACGATAGCAAGGTCAATGGTGCTCATAGAGTTGCCAGTAAAATGCGTCGGAGGCGTAGGCAGCACAGTAAGAGAGAAGGGGCCCAACATCGAATGCAGGCGGTTATAATTGGTCCGATCATAATCAGGATTTGTATTGAAATCCCCCATCATAATGATATGGTCATAAGAAGAAACAAGAGAGCTGAGAGGATCTTCCAAGTCAAGCATGTTAACTCTGGGCTCAGGGGGGCGGTAGACCTCACCAACCAACACCTTCTCTCTGCCAACAACCACCTCAACAAAGATATATTCAACCTCGGAAGCCTGCGACTCCAGGACAACTGAGCACCGCAACCCCTCGGAAACGTAAACCGCCCCACCGCCCCCTCTAACCTTGCGAGAACCAGCTGAATGGCGATCACGACGAAAAATGCGATACCCCGGGATGGAAACTTGCCCATTAGGTATACTCCTCTTTAGCCACGTCTCAGCCACACCAATAATACCAAAGCCACAGCCCGCAACAACCAACCTAAGCTCATCAATATTCCGCACCAGACTACTCGCATTAAAATGGACAGCAGAAAAAGTATGCCTAGACTGAATGCTAACAAAGTTCCTTAACTCATCATTAGCCGAAGGGCCATCATACACATTTCGTTTTCATACACATTTTTTCACACTAGGTACATGTAAACAGTGTGGTGTTTGCCGACGGTGCAGAGGTCTAATCCAATGAGGTGGTTAGGGTGAGAAATGACTCCTCTGCTGAGTACTAAATTGTTTATTGGAATAAACAATTGTAGCGTGGGGACCGGTTTCGAGCAACTAAGCTACAGCCCTGACAAGAAAACCATTTGTCATTAGCATCAGAGGAAAAACCATAAAATTATATTAACAATGTAAGCTCGAAATTATATTATACTGAAGGTATATGAACAAACACAAATGGTGAAAAATTATAACTGACGAAAACGGTCCAGAATGGTGGTACATAACTTGACAATAGTAAATTCGGAATATGGACCCACTGTTAAAATTGGCTCCATGACTGATGGCCAGTGAACCATTTGAAAACCAGTTATGGTATACTACAGGTACTGAAAGGAGAATTGTTTATTATTCTAGGGGCAAAACATCTACTTGATATATGATTAGTGACAAAGAGAAATTAGAGGTAAGAAAGTCAGAGATAATTTTAAAAATGGACCCATTTGACAAGGTTATTAATTGGTACTAGGAAAGATGAATTTGGAATTATTCGTTTTTTAAAAAAAACAATTGATAAGTTAAAACTACAGAAAATGATGACATACCTAGGTGACCTAGTTGACATGGTGAATTTTGAATTTATACAGAAGGTAAATTTGAATATGAAGGTTTAAATAAAGTCTTTAAATTAATAATAAAGTCTTTAAATTAATTGAATTTGTGAATCTATTTGAAGTTACTGTTGAATCTTGAGAAGTTAAATTTTTATAAGAGTTAATTTTTCAGCAGTTTTCATACTGAGGTAATTTTTGAAAAAATGTTATTAAGTACATCAGGTACATGTAAATTCGTTATCGCATTTTCACCATTGTTTCTCCCTATTTTGAGCTCCGCGGTTTATTTAAAGTCCGCGGAGAATTGCGGACACCGCCCACCGCCTCCGCCCAACTGAATCCCCGTCAGCCCACCGGCAAAATGCCATCTTTTTCTCGACCTTTCAACCTCCGTGTAGACAGTCGTCAGGGGGATTAGGTCCAATCGCCGGTGCGTGTTTCACAAACCGCGGAAATTGGTGCCAATTGCCGGCACGCGTCGGGAACCCGGCGATCACCGTCGAGCCTCGCCCAGTTTAAACACATTTTTGAGCCGTTTTGTGCGGTCTTTTTGGTGTTTTCAGACTTTTCTCGTACTATGCTCGCCAAAGTGAATTTTTTAAGACCAATTTCAAATTTTTGCGACATCTAGAAGTGCCTTAGAATAAAAATGGGCTCTCCTCGTTCTCCTTCTCGAGCTGGAGCTCCAATATAATAGATGTACTCAACTTAGCTCAGCTGTAACTCAATGAGGTTTCATTTCAGGTTGCAGATTTGACGGAACCCTGCGGCCTGACGGGATTCGACGTCGTTCTCGACAAAGGAACCTTCGACGCCATCAGCCTCTGCCCCGACGACGTGGAAACCAAGAAAGCCTCTTACCTCAAAAACGTGAGCGTCATGCTCGCCCAAAACGGCCTTTTCATCATAACGTCGTGCAACTGGACTGAGAAGGAACTCATACAACAATTTTCCACCAGTGAGTATCAACAAGTGGGGAAGCTGGCAAGTCCAAAAAAACAGGTCCGGGCCGTGACGTACCCGGCAAGGTGGAAGTCTTTTTAATCCCCCCAGTTAGAAAACAAGTTTCTTAAGTGTGCACTGTCGCAGGACTTTTGAGTTTTGTATGGCAGCCTCATCCCACGAAATGTTAGCCATTTTCTCAGTTTTTCGCTCATAACACCTAACATAAGCACTTTATCTCAAATGATTCTATTTAGTCGATGAAAGAGCTTTAGATTGTGCGTCGATTGAACCCCTAAACTTGAAAATTTAAGCAATGCATAAGGTAGCAATCGCCGGCTGATGACCAACAATTTGTCTCAATTTTCTCTCAAATACCATAATCGACTTTCAGTAACTAACTGTTGTCTGTAACTTCCAAACTACTGATCCAGTGAAAATAACGATATGAATAAAAATGAAATAATAATAATAATATGAATCATATTTGTAGAGTTGAGTGAGAATGAGAATGGTGAGCATAAAGGAAACGATGGTGCACAAGCAAGTTTGTCGAATATCCTTTGGAATTTATTATTTAGTGCAACTGAAATGGGCCAAATTTTAAAACTGGTGAGCTCTTCTGAATCGCCTTTAGATTCTCTACAGCTTGTATTCCCTCGGTTTTTTGCATTGTGTGGAAGGTACAGACGAGTAAAAGTCGATGAATGGTTCGTTTGAGCGAAAATGGACAAAAATTGTCGGTTGTGAAGCCGGCGATTACTACCTTATAAATGGGCCTTTCTGTCGAGAACAAAGTGGGGAGCGACACAGGACCTTCTGGGACTTGCCTATAATGCCTATTTGAGACCAGTCATTGATCATGGTGGGAAAGTCATACAGTGCTTGAGTGCTGGACAGGGTTCAAAATTCGGCGCAACGATTGATCACTGGAGGCCCCCAATCCACCCCTATAACATCCATGGAGCTCCAAGCGGACGTGGAGCCACAAGGAGGGATATTGCAGCTATGGTTCTGCACGAAAAGCTCCAGCGTCTCGATTAGTCCAGTGAATAGAGACCAAAAAATGGGGTTTACCCTACATCAAATGCGGTAGTCCTGAATTTTTGACATGTTGTTTGGGGCTATTAGGAGGTAACAAATCCAAGTTTTCGTATTCTGATCGCTTTTGCTTCCGCCGCAATCGTCGAAAAACCATGAAATTTTGGCACTTTTTCGATTTTTCGCCTGTAGCTCCTTTCTATTGCGTTTTTCGGCTTTCAAGTTTATCTGAAAACTTGTAGAGCATGAAATTTCCTACAAAATTGAATTCATGACGTTTCTTCGTAGGAGTGATCATTTCGGAGCTACGGGGCTGCGAAAAAGAGCTAAAAATCGTAAAATTGCGAAATTTTAACTTTCTCTCCACTTCACACGGCAAAAACTCGGGGAAGACATCGTCTCAGCGAAAAGTGTAGAGAATGAAAGTTGTAGAGAATTTAATTAGCTTTCTAATGCTTGTTTCGAAATTATTTTGGACCAACCTGTAGGAGTATGGGTAACATAACGTAAGGTAGATGCGGCGAAATAGTGGGAATCTGATGGGAAGTTGATGATGTTATTGTCCTCTTCAATGGGACTGATAGGCAACTAGCTAATTTCTTTAATCAGCTCAACTCTGTAGATCAGCATATTCAATTTACTAAGGAAGTGGGGGGGAATGAGCTGAATTTTCTAGATTTAACTATAAAATTGGAGGGGGGTAGGCATAAATTTGCTGTGTTCAGGAAACCAACCTATACGGATGTGGTTATCCATAATAGTTCCAATCATCCAACATCTCATAAATTGGCAGCCTTTTACAGTATGATTAACAGGGCATTATCGGTCCCAATGAATCAAGTAGCTTTTCAAAAAGAAAAAGAAGTAATTTACTCTATAGCGGAGAGTAATGGTTATCATAGGGCTACTATAGATAGAATTTGGGGAAAGATTGGTATGAAGAAATTTCAATTAGCAGTCACAAATTTGGAAAGGGAAGATAGGGAACCAGATAATAGGAAGTGGGTTAGTTTACCGTTTTATGGGAATGTAACTCAGAAAGTGGGTCGCATTTTAGAAAATAGGGGTTTCAGAGTATGATTCTATTCACAGAATTCTACAAAGAAATTACTAGGGGGTGTGAAAGATAAAATTCCTTTAGAGGATAAAGGGGGTGTGTATATATTAAAATGTGATTGTGGGATTCAATATGTAGGACAAACTGGAAGAAAATTTAAAATTAGATTGAAGGAACATAGTGATGATCTTAGGTTGGGAAGGGGTAGGGAAGCTTTTGAAAAACATTTGTCAGAAGAAAACCATAGAATCAGTTATGAGATAGGTAATAATAATCCAGCCATTGGGATAGCTCATGTTTGCCAAAAAGGTCCAAAACTAGATGCTTTAGAATCTTTGGAAATTCAGAAAGTTTACAATTTAGGAATATCAGTAAATGACCTGGATGTAATTAGGCGTTCCCCTCTAATCGATATTTTCCTGTGAGTTCTCCTTTCACCTATTTGCCTTTCACATTCTCTTTTCTTGCCACCTTTCTAATGCCACGCCCATAAGAAGGCACATTCACTTTTGTATATAAGGAACTTCTCACAACTTCCTCATTCTGTATTGTACTGATGATGGTTTAGTAAACCGAAACGCGTCTACAAGTTGTTATTTTATTTATCGTGGAAATAGACTACTTCGTCTGAAATCGTCTTTTTTTTAGAGTATGGGTAAGTTTAAAAGAAAAATGAAAAAAATAGCTATTTCGTGATGCAGCACAGGGACGCCATTTTATCATGATTTACCCATTTATGATTGTTCAATTTTTTTTTTTTTTTTTTTAGCGTAATTCAAGGTCGGGAACCCTCATGTACTCAACTTTGCGTCTGTCCGTCTGTCCGCAGACCCAATATCTCGGCCTCTAGGCTACCTAGCGACTTGCGGTTTTCACTAGATGATAGGGTAGGAGCTCTAGTTTTACGTGATAAACAATTCTTAGGTCCGCTGACCAGGTTCAAGAACTTCAATATGTGGCTTACCTTCGTACATCAACGTATTTCAGGGAATGAAGGAACAAAGTAAAAAAGTCTTAGAACATTCCTTAACAAATATGACATATTTTACAAATTGAACATTGTTTAATTTCGAAAAAAAATTATTCGTTACAATTAATCTGCAATTAATTACTACTTATTTAATCAAAATGAAAATTAATAATAATTTTATGCCAGTCGTGTACGTTTGACTGGGGGCGTCGGTAGCGGCGATTCCTCGAACCAATTCTCTTCTGTCGGTGGCTCGTCCATGTCGTCGAAAAGCCGGAAAACGCAATTGAAAGGAGCTACAGGCGAAAAACCGAAAAAAGTGCCGAAATTTCATGGTTTTTCGACGATTGCGGCGAAAGCAATAGCGTTCGGAATAAGAAAACTTGGATTTGTTACCTCCTAATAGCCCCAAACAACATGTCAAAAATCCAGGACTACCGCATTTGATGTAGGGTAAAACTCCTCTATTCTGGACTACGATGTGCCGTACTGGAGAGAGGGAATCCAAGCTACTCAGCGGCTCAAAACCCAAGAGGAGGGACCCTCTACTAGGGTAGAGGAGATTGCTGAAAAGTATGGTGTTGCTCTTGGCCCATGAGAAACGTTTCCGCCGGCATAAGAACTTCCCGGAATGTTGCGACCAGACTACAAGCTGGATCTTGTGGTCGAGGTCAAGATGGGTGTCTCCCACCTGAAGAGCTAAAAGCTGCTGCGCTTGCGACGATCCACGAGCGGTATCCCTCCCCTGCTGCTGCAGAGAGGTGCTCATTTGACTCTCCCAGTGGCTCCCTTCACATTGCGGCATAGATGGCAACGAGGCTGCCGACCAACTGTAAGCAAGGTTCTTCTCAACCCCAAATTGCGACTCCCCTCCCCTTGCCTACATCGAAACGAGAAATTAACCGCTGCATTGGGAGCAAGGTACAAAAGCTGCACGGATGAAGTGGGAAAGCCTGACAAACGGTCGAATACCATCAGACCTACCAAGGAATCGTGGAGTTGCCTGCTTCCGACTCACAACTGGACACGACTTCTTGCAGAAGCACCTGCATCGTATCGGAGTCAAGGACACCCCTGTTTGCTGCCTTTGTAATGCTGGAGAAATGGATGGTGAACATCTGGACAGCTGTACGACGCTCCTTGGGCGCGGAAACAAATCCTTTCCATCGAAGGTCATTACCAGAGACGAGTAAATGGCATACTAAAATGACATAAAATGCCAATTTTTCGAATAAATGGCATAAATTGCCGAGATTCCGAATAAATTACAGAAACGTGAAGGTGAACGCTTAGGGCCGGTTTCACTCAACAATCAAAGCTGCGCTTAAATTAAAGCTGCTCAGCTAAATTAGCGTAAGCTCAGATTTAAACTGCCGATTAAAACGAAATGGGTTTCATCGCACAAAGAGGCGCGTAACTTTTTCGAGCAAAGCTGCGATTGAAGTTATTCTCTGCTTAAGTCGACCAACACCGATGTAGCGCCTGCGGTTGTCTTCCCCGTCGGATATAAAAATCTTCATCGTCCTCATCCTCGAAGATCATTTGTAGGGCCTGGATTCTGCTCATGATGTCAAATAACACTGCTCAAAATCAAAAATGTCAACAAAAACGTCTACACAATGGCGGCCGGCGGAATCCGAGATAATGGTACAATAGTCGGCTTAAGCGCCCGATTTTGACCGCTTAACTTTATTCTCAGCTTAGGCGATTTTAAGCTTCGCTTAGGCTAAGCGGGCCTCGGTGAAACCCGATTCGTGAGTAAATCGCCGATTACCGTCAACCGGGGTGACTATTGTCCATGGGGTGAGAATTGTCAAAAGCTAGGAATTTTCAAATTTGGTGGTGAAATTTTCCCTGTCGGTTTTTTAGAGGTTTTTTGGTACCTGATATGTAGCTTACATATTTATGGACAATAGAAAAAAAAACCCATAAATTAAATGAGCATTTCTTCAATTTTCAAAAAAAAAATTTTTTTTTGAAAATTTCACAATGTTGTGCAACTTTTGTTATGTTCGCAAAACTTCCTACCCAGAACATCTCAGTTCGGTCTCTCAGGTCTTCCTGTTGGTTTTGGTGCTCGGTAGTCACCTCGTGGGAGAGCAGTTAAGCCTAGATTGTTTATTTTGATGTTTACATAGAAGTTATTGCATTTTTCCCAAACCCTTGTCATTTTGGACTAATTTTGGGGTGACAATTGTCACAACTTTAAGGTTTTGAATGCACTTCCATCTATGGCCAGCACACCACACTCAGCCGCAAGCTCTGCTCAAAGCGCCATCGCCAACTCTGTGATTGATTTCCTCAAAGAGCATAGATTCAAGAACAAGACCACCACAAGAGGAAGGAAGAAAAGACTTGATGTGGAACTTGGGAGGAGCATTTCTCCGTCTCACCTGGAAACTGAACCTGGTCCCAACGAACCCAAAAAGGGGAAGAAGGCAAATCCAACCACTGAACCCTGAGAGAGAAAAAAAAATCCCAAGGAGGGCAAAAATGCAAACTTAAACGTGAAGAAAACAAAAAAAAAAAACGTAGAAGTGGAAAGTTTGAAGAAGAGACTGAATCAGAACTAGTAGCACTCTCCCTCCATGACATCGAATCTGAAATTGATTACAGAGATCATAATGCTCTTTAAATTTTTTTGTATTAATTCATTCTTTAAATTGTGCCTACCTATTATAATTAAAAAGGAACGATAAGACTGTAATTTCTTGACATAAGGAATTGGTTATTTTCTTCAAATTATAAAAAATGTTAAAATGGTGATACGATTTTTTTTATTAAACGTTTTCTGAAGTTTGAGATTTTCTCTATCTGACCATAGTCACCCCATTCCTCTGAAACGTTTTCTTCCATTAAAAATACCTGTGACAATTGTGACCCCACTCGCGGGGTGACTATTGTCACGAACATATGTTGCTCCCCGGCCAACATATGTTGGCCGAAAAATCTGAAAACCTCAGGGTTGAAAGGTGAGTTGTTCTACTATACAACCATAAGAAAAGCCAGATTTCTATAGCAACCATGTGATTGTAGCAACTGAAAAACCAAAATTTTGGCAATAGTCACCCCGGTTGACGGTACTGATTTAATCTATTCTTAGTTAAGCCAGACGCGTTGGTGAAACCGGCCCTTAGTTATCATGATTCTAGAATGATTTTCCTCGTAAATTTCGTGAATTCCTTGTACCTTATTATTGAAATAAATCGGCATTAATACCTACAGAAAGTGTTGGGAAAATGTCTTTCCTTTTCTCCAGTTTTTACAATGATTTAGAACTTTCTAGGATAGCCAAAACTTGCAAGTTTCATGAAAAATAACTGACATGAAATGATTTATAAATGACATAAAATGGGCATTTAGGTCGAATAAGTGACATAAACCACGAAAAATAAATGGCATAAATCGCAATAATAAATGACAAAATCTGTCACATTTAATGTTACTCGTCTCTGGTCATTACTGTATTGGGCTGCTAGACGTCGTATGGCGGAAATCCAAGCCGATCTGGCGTAATAAGAAAAAAAAGTATACGAATCAAAAGCGCGAGGTGGAACTGTTACATTTTCTACGCGGTAACTTGGGTGTGACTGGAACAGGGAAAACCTGAAAACAATTATTGCGGTGGGGCTTTTGAAAACTCAACTCAACATTTTAATTGTCCAAAAACACATTAATGTATAGACAATTGTCAGCGTAACACATGTAGATAAAAGACATTATAGCATAACAGTAAAACATCATGAAGGTCATTTTGAACATCAATTAATAGGAAACAACTTAAACTTGTTAAAAACCCCAATAAATTGTTTCAATTGCATAAACAATAGGTAAGACTATGCTGACGGAAACCCATTGACAACATCTGTTAAGAATTCTTCAAAATTGTAGGGAGCAAGATTTAGAAGGTATCTCTTTAACCGAGACCCAAGAAGATCGACTGGAGCACTTCGTGAGTCAAATGGAAGAGCATTTTAAAATTTAATGCCCCACCATGAGGTTCCGCTGCGCGTTTTTGTTAGCCGGAGATGTGGAAGATTAAGGTTATGCCTATTGCGGGTAGGATAAACATGATCCGGAGCTCGGAACTTATCCACATTTCTTCTCATATGGCATACGCATTCAAGGCTGAAGGCGGCAGGGATAGTAAGAATTCCGAGGTCTTTGTAGGCTTGTCTACAATCTTCCCGGTAGCCCAAACCCGCCACAACTCGCACAGCTTTTCTTTGGCAGGCGAAGATTTTAGAGGAGGCGGGTGAGTGTCCCCAGCAGATGATGGCATATACAGCCCGTGACTGGAAACAAGCATGGAAGGCAGCCAAAACGGCACGCCTCGAGAGACGCTCATTCAGGCGCCTCAGCAGAAATGTGCAACCGTTCAGGGCTGACTCCAGGCGGGAACATGGGCCGTCCAACTTAGTTTGGGGTCAAGCAGCACCCCCAGGAATCTAACTTCCTCCAGGTTATTGCTGACACTGGACAGATCTCTCAACCCAAATCAATAATGTTGGTCTTATCAGCGTTCATCGACAGCTTGTTCATTTTGAACCAGTCGGAGACCACCTGAAGCGCTGCAAGTTCGGAAACGTGGAGTGAGGCGAGAGTAGGGCCTTTTATGATTACAGAAGTATCATCCGCAAACAGCAATGTTCGTGCATCAGTGCATTGGGGCAGGTCATTTATAAAAATCAGGAATAATATAGGCCCCAGAACGGAACCCTGTGGTACCCCAGACTCCACAGGCAAGAAACAAGATAATTCATCATTATGGCGGACTGCCTGGGATCCATCCGAAAGTTAGCTGGAAACCATGCAGCGGGCACTGTCCGAGAAATTGTATTTAAGGAGTTTATTAGCGAGAAGCGAGTGGGAGATACAATCGAAGCATTTTGCGACGTCAATAAATGTGGCAGAAGAATATTCTCCGTCTTCAAAAGCTCGTGCCACGAAGTCGGTTAGTTTTTCTATGGCGTCTTTTGCAGTCCTGCCATGACGAAAACCAAATTGATCTTTACTGAATAGGTCATTAGTTTCAAAATATACATTAATATCGAATTTAGGGGACTTTTCAAAGACTTTTGATAAAACAGGGAGCTTAGAGATCGGTCTGTGGTTGGACAACACATCCCGTTTACCCTTTTTGAAAAATGGGATAACCTCTGCAACTTTGAGAACTGAGGGGAAGATCCCCGCTTCAATAGAGGAGTTAATGAGGTGAGTGAGTGGAAACAGTAAAGCCAGTGCCGCCTGCTTCAACATACTCGACGTAATCCCATAAACATCTGGCCCATTTGACTTTTTCAAACTAGAAATGATTTTCAATACGGTCTGTGGCTGAATAAAAGAAAATTTAAAAGACGGGACAGTTTCCGGGGTTACAAAAACTAAAGGATCCGCATTACTGGTTTGGATGTTAGGTACTCACAATATCAGCTGGGACATTTACAAAAAATCTATAAATTCCTCAGCCGTGATTAAATTTGATGCAGACTTTGATCCTTTTCCGGTTTTACGGTTTGCGTTTATTTCATCCCAAATAAAATCTCCTCCCAAAACTAGCCCTTTTGACCATAAAATAATAATTATTTTGACCATAAAATAACAATTATTGTTAGATTTGACCCTTCTCGCGTACAAGAAATGAGACAAGATATTGTTGTTTCCATATTATGTTGGTACGAAATGTTTCGCCTTGTACAAAATTGATGCGAATAATTATTGTTTCAGGCTTCCGGCACAAACAGACGATCCCCACGCCTTCGTTCAATTTCGGCGGGAAAAGTGGCAACCTCGTGTCGTCCGTCGTTTTCGAAAAAATATGAACCGCTGCGAAAAAGTGAGGTTTTATTTGTCAAAGGTTTAATACAATTATTTCAGTTCTGCGCGTACGTTCAAACGTGCGGCTCAATTCGGTTTCTTAAAGCTGAACGGGTTTTGGGCTTGAAGATGTGGACTTGACGCTGTTGAACGTCATTATCGTTGTTGAGTGGCCGGACAGGTCTGGGACCTCCCTAAATCAGTCAGAAATTATTATATTAAAAGCTCCAAGTGGAGGAGGAGTTACTTATAAAACGACACCTTACTCGACAATCTGCCCAAAATTATTGAAAATCCAACGGGGAAATTTTATAAAAAGACGATTTCAGACAAAGTAGTCTATTTCCACAATTAAAATATTTATATAATAAAATATATAAATATTTAGTTAGGGGCTCATTTCGTCCGGCTATTGAACTTTTGGGGCTCATTTCGATTACAGTCGTATTTAGAAGCCTCAATAGCCTTACTTACGGAATAACAAGTTTTCAGAATGAAAGTGCACTTTATCTCAAGCTTACTTTACTCTGTACAGTGCCCAGTTGATCCTTTGTGTCATACACGTTGAGTCTCGGCGTTTGCTTTGAGGGAATTCCGTCTGTGGTCGTTCCTGGGAGAAATTCAGTCCGGAAATGTCTCACGTCTGCCCGAGGAGGTACAACACGAAGCTCGCCCTCACGTTCCAAATGTCCCAGTCTCTTGCTCATTACGGCGGACTTCGCTTCGAACCGGGTCGGGATTTTGGGCTTTGGCCTCGGAACGACAGGAGGGAGGTCTCGTTGGACGGTTGAAACTGTCTCGGTACTGACGCACCTGTCGTGTGAGAGTTCGGTGTTCACGCTGTCGTACAATCTGCGACATAGTCAATTGGGTATAAAGCAGGGTTTAAATCCATGCGGCAATCCGTCAATGGTCGAACGCGTCAGCAGTGGGGAGCAGTGGAGGGGATTCGGGTCAGGCGTTCACATGCGTTTACAGGCAAATTTTCTGATTGCAGTGCACATAGCAGTTCCTTCCCGCGTTTATTTGTGTTTTGTTGATGTTGCTATGGCGACCACAACAATCTGGATGCGCAGAGTGAACTGTGCAGTTCAATCGTCAAACCAGTGGCGGATCCAGAGGGGGGGGGCGCCCCCCTCAACGAGAAAATATAATATATTTCTCATATTATGAGATTTAAAATGTTATAACCGCCTAAATTTGAAGAGAAGTACTCAACATAAATTTGATTAAATGTCTGTTTGTTGTGTATTGGCTGCGCTGCGTTCATCACTGTGCCGAGAAGGTGTCAGGACGACAAGCGACAGGGGTATAGTGAATCTATGGACTCATGGAGGAAAGAAATTTTCTTTCCTCCATGCTATGGAGTCCATACTATAAAATATTTAGACTATAAAATATTTGGTGGTCGGAGGGGGGATGGCAGTTGGCAGTGCGCGGCAGCGCCAGCGGTACGGAGGCGCAACTTGTAATTTAAGTTAGAGCCTTAGGCCCGTATTTAGAAACGTCGACTTAACTTAAATCTAAGGCTCCCTTACGTAAGGCCGCCTCAACTGGTAAGGCGCCCTTAAAAAAATTTCGTATTTACGAAGCTTCCTTATCTCAAACTTACGGAAGGAAGCGACTTAAGTCAAGGTCAAGAATGACCGCCCCAGTGCTTCCACATTGCGTTCCCTAGGCTTGAGATCGGCCGCTCTCGGCTCTTTTCGGCTTTTTCCGACAGCCGAACACGCCGTTCCCGCAAAATATCCCCGTGTTTTGGGGAAATTTTGCGGGAATTTTAATGGTTGTCAATATTGTTCTGTCGTTTGGTTGTCATTGACAACTTGTCAACAACGTGTCTCAAGTGATTCGGAGATTGAGCCGGCAAAATTTAAAAAAAGTGATTTTGTTAGAGTGACCAAATAATTCCGTGTGATACAAACTAAAATGTGTGAAAGCGTCACAATCGAACAAGAGATCGAGGATGAGAACAGGCCAACCAAGTGACGGATATCCGAAAGGTGAATGAAATGTTCTTCGTACGACTTTCCGTATTTTGGGCAGCCGGATTTTGTTTGTCTGATTTGTTCTCAAAGTACTCCGTTCCCCATCTAGTCGGCAAGGGTTCAGCCCTATCCGGACTTGTTTACGCTGTGTCCCCGATCGCACTAACCTCAAATCGTCATTTTCGAAGAATCTGTATGAAAGGTCAATAAAAAAGCAGATATCGTTGTAATTCTTATTTTATTGTCAAGGACATCTCCAATTTTTTTCTAATGGTTTTGAAAATTCATCCATCAAAATTTAATGATGGATTTCCAAATACTGATTTGGAAACGATTTTTGAAGTTCCGTCGGTGTCGGACTTGCATGGATGGAATATTCGTGAAGTGTTCGTTGACGCTATGCGTATCCCCGGTAGGTAGGTACTGATCTGAAACATAAGACGAGAATCTTCTTAACATCAGTAGAAACTTGGCGATACCTGAACAAAATTTTCGACCTCAGTTGTCATGAGGTGGATCCTCCCTCTTGCAAGATTCATGAATGTTGTAAACATTAGTAAAAGTAAAAAAAACTGAAATAATTTCACTTTGTTACACAAGTAAATTTTTACACCTCCCACTAATGCAATCTACATCCGAAAATACATACCTCGAAAATTACACCGTACTCGACCACTTACCCGATTTTTTTCAAACCCCCAGTTATTTCAGGTCGATCTAAATTTTCAGCCTCTGTCGCGAATGTGTGTTAATGGGGTTCAAAGAATAATAAACCAAAAGAAGTTAGGCCGATTACGTCTAAACTGCAACTAGCCCCAAGAAAATTTTACTGAACAAGGCCAGGACCCCAGTACCTAACCTACGATGTCCGAGCCAACAAGATTGCTACGCCTTGTTGCTTCCGATAAAGATTGTCTTACCTGAAATTTCCCTGTGGCGTTTAATCGAAGAACGGCTAGCATTTTCACAACAGCCGCTGTTGAACAGCGGGCTTGGAGCATCCTCGTATTGACCTCTCGTTGTTGATCAACAAAGGTTAAATCCTGCGAGTGGAAGATTTCGTTAGTAAATCCGAGACAAAAGACGGCGTAACCCCTAGTAGGTACATTCATTTATAGTAACTATCATTTTTATTTTAAACGTTAATAAAAATGTTGATCTAACATCGATGAGAAGAATCGGCTGCATTCGGTGAGGCTCTTGTGAATTTTGGGTGAACGTAGCACGTACTTACCGATATGTTACGTTAAAGACCATCAAACGTTTCCGAGATTTCTTCATGGTCCTCGTCCTCGTCCTCGTTCGGTGATTTCTCTTCGATAAAACAGATAATTCGAGAAAACTGTATTCTTCCATAACAACAACCCGCACATCCTCCAAAGAACTAACCTCTCACAAACACGCGTTAAGGGAGCCTTGGAGCACTTAAGGCTGGTCGCGACCTACCTTAGACTTAAGTCAGGATTTGCGTCGAGGCTGCCTCAAATGTAAGGACGCGCCCGAGTCAAGGAAGGTTTGTAAATACCAAACACGGTTAAGGGAGGGTTTTAAGGAAGCCTTACGATTAAGTCACGTTTCTAAATACGGGCCATAATGTGACGATTCTGCCGTGAGAAGGAAAAACGACTCATCGCCAAAATTAAAACATTGCAGAAATTAGCTCTAAAGTTTTCCGCAGAAACCCAGCTGTAGATTAAAAGTGCATTCTAGCGACCCAATTTTTTGAGGGTTCATAGATAGGACATCAATTCACTCAATTACGATTTAAAATACTGAAAAAATCGATTTTTTATATCGTTTTGTCGTACTTAAGGCGGTTTTTTTTCAATTTCTCAATGACTTTACCCGTATAATTTTGAAGCTAAAATGCCTCAACTCGCCGTGGGGTGTTTCATCCTCAAAAATAACACTATGGCTAAGGGGTTTGTTTGATGGAGAAACGCCTCAACTTCTACTAATTTGAGTATCCCATCATTGTTTTTTTAAGGAAAAACGCCTTATCCAGTCGTAAAAGCAGCTGTGAAAAATCGCCTTATCATCGGTCAGCTGTGTCAACATTTGGAGGAGAAACTTTTACGTACGCCTCAAGAATTTCTATGAATGCTTTACTCCAAATTCGAAGCCAATATTGACAAACAATTTGAAGGAAAAACGCCTCATCTCAATTTTTGCCGAGTTGAGGTGTTTTACCGTCACAATATTGAAAAATAAACAGTTACTTGAGGCATTTCAATCAAGAAGTTGAGGTGTTTTACCTACAAAGCGCGTCGATGAGGCGTTTCTCCTTCAAACCGACCGAATTTCGGATTATTATGGTCGGAATGACCCCCACTTCCGAATCGAATTTCGAAATTTTCCTCCCACCCCCTCAGAAAAATCCTGGATCCGCCCTTGCGTCAAACGAGTGATAGTTCTCCAAGTCTCCGCTAGGGCGATGGTTACACAGAAGTCAGTAAGGTGTTGGATCCCGCTTACCCCCCCATACACATGTGAAGCTCAGGCTGAGCCGCTCAGCCTCTCCGAACTGCAAATCTGCCGCTGCCCAGGTGTTGCATTCTCAAATAATAAACTAATAATTATTATTAGTTTATTGGCCCGCTGGCCCAGGGGCTAACATTTAAATAAAACAAATAGTGTGGGTCTGCTGACCGGATATCGTAATAATAATAATATTATCAAACTACGAGTTTATGGGCCCACTGACCCAGGGGCCAACATTCAAATAAAACAAATAAGGTGGGTCTGCTGACCAGGTGTCGCAATCTCAAATTATGCGTTTATGGGCCTGTTGACCCATGGATTCTGGATTCTACGTCCAATTAACAAAGATTTATTAGGAGTTATTGTCTCACTACAAAATTACACACTACTTCAACTATAATGTAGGTAATAGAAATTTCTTCTGGGCTCAGGGGGGTATGCTTCGGGGATGGGGGGTATGATCCGCCCCGAGTTGAGTTGTGCTGGGAACAGGGCCGTGGAGAGAAAATCCGGGCCCGGGGGCAAAATTCTTCGGGCCCCCTAAAAAAAAAAAAAAATGAAAATTTTTCCTATATTGATCTGCCCCTTTTCCCATTTTGCCTCTCCTCCCCCCTTTTTTTACACAAAAAAAAAAAAAAAAAAAAAAAAAACGTTCTCAAGAAAAATCCGGGCCCCCCTACGAAGGCCGGGCCCGGGGGCAACGGGTCCAGTGCCCCCCCCCCCTCTCTCTCTCTACGGGGCTGGCTGGGAACACCGCAAGCCAGACGTGAAGGTGCTATCTTCGTCGTAGGGGAGTGCAGCGCAATGTTGTGTGATCTGGTGTCAGCTGGCCGCACAGCAAGGAGCCAGGTCGTTGTTCTCGTGGGAACGTCGCGATCGACCCTGATCCACCTGGAACACTTGTGTCCAATTGGGCATTGGTGGTTGTGATGGACAGGGGGGAAAAGACGCGTATGTCATCTATACTGACCTTGTTGGGGGCTCAAAGAGCCCCCGCGTGGTTGTTCCGCATGAATGCTGACCAGAGGAAGCTACTGCCATCAATGACACGTCGCGACGTCCACTCAAGGATGAACGATGGGTAGACCCTCCTGATAAGCGCAGCAGACCGTCGAAGCCATCCACCCTTCCAGTGGAGAACCAATGGTATGATTTTAACTTCAGGAGCAGATGTCAGCTCTCTTACTGCCGTGATGATCTCGGGGGCGCCGTATTTCATTCGTTTGTAGGAGTAGACCTGTTCCAATGAAAATGTTGGGGTATTGGCACTAATCGCAACGTCCAGTATGTACGCCGTGTCATCCTTTTTGACTATGAGGTCTGGCTGGAATCGTCTATGCCCAAGATTGATTCTAACCTCCTGCCAGAGCGACCATCCTTTTCTCCTTGCATACTCGGCGAATAAGGCACACGTTGCATTATGACGCTTGCAGCGCATCAACCGCGTTGTTGGGCACATCTGAATGACGTGGTTGGGAGTCTCACGTCTCGCGCATCCCCTCCTGTAGTCAGTGTTGTTGGGGTGGCCCCTATATAGCCGAGATCTTGTAGGAATAGCGCCGCATAAGGTTTTCAATGCTTTAAGGGTCCTCCATGCTGGCACTCCAGAATCGCCCGTTCGTATCCACCGCGTCGACTCGGCTACAGAGCGCACATGTTGAAGATCATGGCCGTCAGCAGTTGCATGCCACAGTTGTGCCAAATTATGCGTTTATGGGCCTGTTGACCCATGGATTCTGGATTCTACGTCCAAAAATACTTCGATAACGACACCTAACTCGACCCCATAGCCGAAACCCTCAAAATCGCCCTCCAAGAGCTCCTTTTTAACCCCTCAGATCCCCACGGGTTTGGGCTAACGGGCTGAAAACCTTGCAGTCACTGCTGGATAGTAAACAGAGTATTTTGCCTGCATTTCAGTTTTAAAAAAGCTCCTAGTGCCCAAAACGGCTCGTACGGGTACGGCGCGCCAAGCGTTTGAACGTACCCGTACGAGAATTTGAGAATGCGACACCTGGTCAGTGGACCCACACTATTTGTTTTATTTAAATGTTAGCCCCTGCGTCAGCGAGCCCGTAATCGCTTAATTTGAGAATGCAACACCTGGTCCGCGGCCTCACACTATTTTGACTTTTATGGTGGTGGGGGGGGGGGGGGGGGGGGATGAGGGGTCGTCGGCGGGGTCCAACACTTTACCGACTTCTGTGTAACCATCGCCCTAGCGGAGACCAGGAGAACTATCACTCGTTTGACGATTAACGTCCAGCTATCGCTGTTATCAATGCGGCATGTGGACATTCAGCTTCGAAAGTGCTTCTCCGTCAAAACTAACTTCTTCCCGCCCGCTGGCATCGGCCAATCAGCGGACTGAACGCAATACCGCATGGATGTGAACCCTGCTTGAACCATTCTTTAGATTACAATGTCTTCCTTTTGAAAGTATGCTAGATGGAGTAAATCACCGTGGGATGGGTTCACATCCATGCGGTATTGCGTTCAGTCCGCTGATTGGCCGATGCCAGCAGGCGGGAAGAAGTTAGATTTGACGGAGAGGCACTTTCGAAGCTGACTGTATACATCCGAAAAACAAGCCATCAATTGAATTGAATAGATGAGCGCAACCTTTCTGTTATTACGAATTAATGCTGAACTGCTAAACGTAGCTTTTATTGAAACTAAGAAACAGTAGGTATCTAGCGACCAAACTATGCCACACAACACATCATCCACGTGATGCTCATTACGTAAACAACTGCACCCTAACGACCGATGCGTAATAAAACCTTATGCCGATCAGAGGTAACGAACGGCTCAGGCTGCAAAAATCGTTTTGGAGTCGTTGGAATCAGCCTAAAAAGCTCATTCCATAGACCCTTGTACCAACGAAATCGGACAAAAACTGTCGTCCCCCTATTGAGGCCTCCTTAGTTACACATCAGAGATAAACAACTTTCGTCGTGAAGGACCTCCCGAAAACCGATGAAGGGGATGAGGGAGGAAAAATCAAGGTAGCCTATAACCACCCCCCGAACTCGCTGATGACAATGAGACCACCCTCATGAAAATCTGTTGAGCCGCTCAAGCGTGATGCTCTGTACACAAACAAACAAACAAAAAAACATACATGTACATGTCGAAGAGGTGAGCGTAGGGATTGCAATCCCGAACGTTTTTCTGAATCCCGGGATCCCGGGATTTTTCTGAGGCAATCCCGGGATCCCGGGATTAATCCCGGGATTGATGATTTTTGTTTGAACGTGAAAAAATTGATTAAAAACGACGAAAAACTTGTTTATTTACATTAATTGTAAATTATATAAAATATTACTTCTCTCATGAAGGAAAAATTTCACTTATGTACTCAAAAAATGTGCTTTTAGAAATCATAATGTTGGATCTTAGAAAGCACTCAAAGTTGGATCAGCCAATTTGCTTCTTAGCTTTGTCGAAAATAGTCCTGCTACTCAAAAGGCCCTCTCAGCTTCTACGGAGGTCTGTGGGATAGTCCTACGTGTTCTGGTTGTGCTTAAATTGAAGCTGAATCACTGCTCCACAATTTCATTCCTCATAACTCTCCTCGTGGGATGAATACTATAGCCGATATTCCGTACTGAAGAAGGATAAAACCACGATTTCTAACATTTGGGGGAAAATGGTCAATGTTTGAAGAGGGTTAATCTCGGGGCCCATTGGTCCTAGAAAGCTGCCGTTGCGCTCAAATGGTAGCAAATCTTGTCTACTTGAGAATAGTATACAGTGACTTTTTCGTTAGGGCGCACATTTTTGAAACTAAACGCCAAGAACTGAAAAAAAAAAAAAAAAAAAAATCCGAAAATTTTGCGGTTTTTCGAGCATCCAGCATTTAGCACAAGGGTTTCGAAGCTGGTACCGTCCCTGACAACATTTAAAAAAAATTAGAACGTGTCTATTTTTCCGTTCTAAGCCCCCTTTTTTTTGTATACTAAATCCAAATGGTGGCCTCGGCTGCCTCCATTTTTGAACAGGCTCGTTTCTTTTTTAATTGTGGTCGATAAATCTTTTCGTATTTTCGGCACCGGCACCGGCTGGTTCATAGATTTCCGAGTCCTTTCTTCAGGGGACTTCACAGTTTTCATCTTAGAGCACTTTCACTTAGCCTTCGAATTATTGTCCGTTGTTAAAAGATTTTTCCCGACAAGACTTGAGCAATTTACGTGCGAGGTGCAATTAATTCTCGAACCCCGGGATCCCGGGATTGACTCCACGAATCCCGGGATTTCAAATAGGCAAAAATCGACCGGGATCCCGGGATTTCGGGATCCCGGGATCCCGGGATTGCAATCCCTAGGTGAGCGCACCTTTCCATTTTTTGGAAAAAGGTTGCGCTAATCAGATATTTTACCGGAATAACAGTGATATGCATCCAGGTTGTTGTGGTCGCCATAGCAACATCTACGAAACACAAATAACCGCGGAAATAAACAGCCTTTACATCATCGACAAAACACAAATAAACGCGGGAAAGGAACGCCTGAACGGAATGCCGGAATCCCCTCCACTGCTCCCTGGGGCACTGCTGACGCGCTCACGCATTGGCGGATTGCCGCATGGATGTGAACCCATCTTAAGAGTACAATGTCTTTCTTTTGAAAGTATGCTAGTTGGAATGACTCTCCGTCATTTTCTCATCTCATGCATTTGTATCTTCCTTTACCTCTTTTTGCTGTTAGGAACGTCTTTTCGGCTCTCCATCTCCGTGAGAAGTTTTTGATGTTCCGCCAAGAACTCTTTGAGCACTGCATGCTCCTTTTCAGATTCTGCTATAGCTTTCTCAATTTTGCTGATATCTTCTTCTGTCGTCCTCCTTTCGTTTTTCTCTTCTGCACAGAAAAACAGATTAAAACTTGTCCTTGTCTTGCCCGACTAAAATAAGAAATTGCTACCTGGTGTATGAGTTGAAACTGTCACATAATCTGGCGCATTTTGTATTTCTGAATCTCTTTCTTCTTCTGGGGTGATGTGATGAGTTGTGGATGTGATGACTTGCGGCATGGAAGGTTTCCTTTGCGATATTTCCTGAAGCGCGGCGGCACAGTGCTTGTAATTATCTTCGATCACATTGGCCTAATTGTCAAATATTCGCTTTGAAATGATTTGCTGCGGCACGTTTGTCTTACAAGGTTACCCATTACCAAAATGTCGCTCTTGTTTATTTCGGTGAGTTGAGCCAACATTAAACTTTGAATTTTTTCGTTGGCTTGTTGACTCGTCCTCGTCGTGAGTTGTTCCACGTTTAGGAGTTTCCCTCGTATTTCTGTCATAAGGAGAGTCTCTTTGGCTTCTTCTACGTCCAGCTCGTTCTTCATGCTTTTTATTAAGTTTTCACCTGAAACGGAGGAAATCGTGCGATCGAAGACAAGCGAACAGTGACGTAAAAGTACGTTCATGATGTCCGACTACACCGTGGGGCTTCTAAGGGGCTACCAGTGGGGGTTTTGAGGGGTTTGGCCTGCGAGTGAAGTGTCGCCCCAGACCTGTCCATACCCGCTACGATGCTCCATCATCTAAAATAATTAACTTTGGTTCGTCTAATTTCCACAGGCACAGTGGAGCGGATCTGAACGACACTTCGAAAATTAAGGCGCGTAGGTATTACGATGAAAAAGCTGCAAAATTTAATTTTACACAAGGGTTTATTATTCTGATATAAGTTAGGTACTTGTGCAAAAATAAGTTGTGTCAATAAAAAAAATTTGGAAAAAAGTTTTTTGAAACTTTTTTGCAAAAAATTATTTTCTTTTTTTTTTTTTGTTGAAAAATCTTTTGCTTTATTATTCTTGGAATAATACACCTATGTTTTCGCGACGGAGGTCGACGACTCCGATCGGCCTCAAAAGTTGACATTATCCGTTTCAAGAGGTCTAGATTCCAAAATCGAAATGTCCGTCCGCCGTCCGGGCCGATTTGGGCAGTAGGAATTTTTTTTTAAATCTGAAATTTTGACAAAATACTCGGTTTACCATCTAGTTGTGCCCGCAAGGTTTTCAGCCCGATCGCCCGAACCCGTGGGGCGCTCTGGGGCTAAAATGGGGCTACAGAAGGTGGTTTTTGAAGGCTTTTGGCTATGGGATCGAGTCAGGTGTCGTTTTCGAAGTATTTTTGGACGTAGAGTCTATTTTCGGGGGTCCCGGAACGATCCGATTTCACTGTGGCGATCTATAGGGCTTTCATGGGGCTAAAAATGGGATTTTTGAAGGATCCCAGGGGGTTAAATATTTTTCGAGTAAAAACTGAAGAATTTTTGAAAATAAAAAAATCCAAAAACTTTTTTCTATTGACGCAGAAAAAATTTTTGCACAAGTAACGTATATCAAAGAATAATAAACCCTTGTGTAAAATTTGCAGCGTTTTTTACTCGGAAAATATTTGACATCCTGGGATCCATAAAAAATCCCAATTGTAGCCCCATGAAAGCCCTATAGATCGCCACAGTGAAATCGGATCGTTTCGGGACCCCCAAAAATGGATTTTACGTCCAAAAATACCTCGAAAACGACACCTAACTCGATCCCATAGCCAAACCCCTTAAAAAAACGCTGCAAATTTTACACAAGGGTTTATTATTCTTTGATATAGGTACGTTACTTGTGCAGAAATTTAATTTTGTCACTGAAAAAAATTTAAAAACAAATTTTTTTTAGATTTTTTTAAAATCATTTTGGATTTTTTTTTTTTTTTTTTTTTTTTTCAAAAAATTCTTTTCAACATTTTTTGTTGTTTTTTACTTGAAAAATATTTGACCTCCTGGGATCCTTCAAAAATCCTATTTTTAGCCCCATGAAAGTACTATAGATCGCAACAGTGAGATCGGATCACTGCAGGACCCCAAAAAATGAATTCTACGTCCAAAAATACTTCGAAAACGACACCTAACTCCCCATAGCCAAAAGCCTTCCTAAACCCCCTCCCGTAGCCCCATTATAGCCCCAGAGCGCCCCACGGGTTTGGGCGATCGGGCTGAAAACCTTGCGGGCACAACTAGATGGTAAACCGAGTATTTTGTCAAAATTTCAGATTTTCTGGTCCTTCGTTGAACTTATTAATATTTGTATTTTAATAAAGATAAATCTGTTTTTCAGGCTGTACCTCTTCGCTCCCAATGATTTGCATTCATCTCTGGCTCGTTGCTCGAGGAAAATTCTATGCCTTTAACAAGTGGAATGGTTCCTACCTATACATGTACGACTATTATTTTAAAAATATAATACAAATTTTGACACTGTGTGACAAGACTTGTTTTTAAACAACTGAATTTAAGTTAAACCCCTTATTTGAAATAAAAAACCGGTCGGTAGACCTATGGTTCTACAGTCAGATCATTTAATAATGATTAATTTTACACCAACCCTCTACCTTGTAACCAACTTGTACCTAACCAACCGCTAAACTTCCAAGCGAACAATCATGTGATTATAGTTTTGGTTTATTATTCTTGGAATAATACACCTATGTTTTCGCGACGGGGGTCGACGACTCCGATCGGCCTCAAAATTTGACATTATCCGTTTCAAGAGGTCTACATTCAAAATCCGAAATGTCCGTCCGCCGTACGCCGTCCAGGCCGTTTTGGGCAGTAGGAATTTTTCTAAAAATCTGAAATTTCGGCAAAATACTTGGTTTACCATCTAGTTGTGCCCGCAAGGTTTTCAGTCCGATCGCCCAAACCCGTGGGGCGCTATGGGGCTATAATGGGGCTACGGGAGGGGTGTTTTGAAGGCTTTTAGCTATGGGATCGAGTTGGGTGTCGTTTTCGAAGTATTTTTGGACGTAGAATCCATTTCTTGGGGTCCCGGAACGATCCGATTTCACTGGGGCGATGTTTAGGGCATTCGTGCGGCTAAAAATGGGATTTTTGAAGGATCCCAGGATGTTAAATATTTTTCGAGTAAAAAATACAGTTTTTGAAAAAACACATTTTTGAACAAAAAAATCCAAAAAAAAAGATTTTTTTGAGATAAAAATCCAAAAAAAAACTTTTTTTTAAAATTTTTTCATTGACAGAATTAAATTTCTGCACAAGTAACGTATATCAAAGAATAATAAACCCTTGTGTAAAATTTGCAGCGTTTTTCGCGATCATGTTGCGCTCAAAATCCCCCGTGACGTGACGAAAACAAATGGAAACGTCCTGTTAAATGATAAAAGACACGTATAATAAGTCCGCTTATACCTGCTTGACTCACTTTCAATAACTTGATTTTTCCATATTTGAATGTATTCGTCATCTCCTAGCAGAATCTGATGCTGAAATATGAAATCATATTGTGCCATAATTTCACAGTTAAACATTGACGGCTCTACTTTGCTGCAAATTGGTCGTTTGATTATCAAAAATAGCCTTGACGAATGAAATTCATTGAATGGTATTGTTGTTGTTGTTGTGGAACTCTTCTTTAACTGGCGCTCTTAAGATGGGTGTGGCCATTATGACAACATAATATGTTGGCATATTATGCATGATATTATGCCATTATGTTGTCGATCAAAAAGTGGTGTCGCCTTGAGAACAAAGTGGGTAATGTCTTCTTTATGAGCCAGGCCTGCTCGCATGGTGGAGTACCTACAGGGAAGTTACCAGCCTATCAAAATTCAGTTTTTATTACATAAACACAAATTTTGTGTTTATGTAATAAAAACTCGTTCCGGACCGGAACTTCCGGTTGTTTATTGCCATTGGAGGACACCATAAATTCGTTGAATAAAAATAATTCAATGTTGATTCATGAATTATTTCATCTTGAAACTGCATGTTGGCTCAACGAAGCTACTTGGACGCGTCTATCGAACAAAGGATTATAAAATGTATTTTATAATTCTTCCTACTTCCATTTAAACAAGGAAATAAATTAGGGAGGAGAGTGATATTTGCGAATATCGATTCTTTGTACCTGACGATATAAAATAATAATAAATGTTATATTATTGTCATCAATATTAAATATCGATGACAATAATATAACCAAAATTTATGGCTATCGATAAAATCGATCTTTAAAATTCTTCTTCTTCTTTTCATTTATCATTCGAAATCAATATCGATGTTTTCTTTCGATGTCCCAACAAAGCACCAATTAATCGATTTTCCAACATCGAATGTTAACCTTCGATTTTTACAATTGAAATTCGATCATTTGGGTGAAAATCGATTTCCTCGATCACTTTTGGTTTATTATTCTTGGAATAATACACCTTTGTAATCGCGACGGAGGTCGACGATTCGGATCGGCCTCAAAATTTGACATTATCCGTTTCAAGAGGTCTAGATTCCAAAACCAAAATGTCCGTCCGCCGTCTGAGCCGTTTTGGGCAGTTGGAATTTTTTTTAAAATCTGAAATTTTGACAAAACACTTGGTTTACCATCTAGTTGTGCCCGCAAGGTTTTCAGCCTGATCGCCCAAACCCGAGTGGCGCTATGGGTCTCTGTGGGTCACAGAAGGGGTTTTTGAAGGGTTGAGTCTATCGGGTGGCGTTAATGGTCGTTTTCGAAGTATTTTTGGGCGCAGAATCCTTTTTTGAAGATTCCATTGAGATACTGTTTCACTGTGGGGATCTATGCGGCTTTTATGGGGTTATAAACGTAGCTCTCGAAGGATGTCAGAAGGTCGAATGAGTAGGTAGGTAGTCGTTTTCCGAGTAATTTCGGACGCATAATCCATTCGGTAATCGGAAAAAAACTCCCCGGAAAAAAAAATTCCCAGAAAAAAAGTCCCCTAAGAATACTCAAGGGCGGAAAAAAATCCCCAAAAAGAAAAATTTTAAAAAATTGAAAAAATGAACAAAACACAATAGAACGTTAGGGAACCTCTTCATTTGGTTTATTATTCTTGGAATAATCCACCTTTGTAATCGCGACGGGGGTCGTAAATTCTGCTCAGCCTCAAAATGTGACATTATTTGTTTCAAGAGGTCTACATTCCAAAACCGAAATGTCCGTCCGCCGTCCGGGTCATTTTGGGCAGTAGGAATTTTTTTTAAATCTGAAATTTCGACAAAATACTTGGTTTACCATCTAGTTGTGCCCGCAAGGTTTTCAGCCCGGTCGCTCAAACCCGTTGGGCGCTATGGGGCTAAAATGGGGCTGCGGGAGGGGTTCTTTGATGGGGCTATGGGATCGAGTGAGGTGTCGTTTTCGAAGGATTTTTGGACGTAGAATCCATTTTGCGGGGTCCCGGATTGATCCGATTCCACTGTGGCGATCTGTAGGGCTTTCATGGAGCTACAAACGGGATTTTGGAGCTACAAAACTAAGGTGATTTTGTCTATCGTCTTGGGATCCCGTTTAGCTACTTAACTAATAGAGTGCTTGAAATCCCCCCAAAGGATTTAAATTCTTATTTAAGTAGGAACTCTTATTTTTTGCGAATTTGGATTCCCCGGCCATTTTTACGTCCAGTCACCAGACAATTTTGCCTTGCAAAAGGTGGAGTAGTTTGTTTTATTTTTTTATTTCGTCTTTTAGGATGTAAAGACTCTGTAAAAAAAAGTTTGATCTTTTTTGTGCCCGGCACAATTTTTGGCAGCCCAAAAACTGCGTTTTTCGCACTTTTTTGGTTTTTTAAAGATATTTTCAACACGGTTGGGTTTAGCGGAAAACTTCAAATTAGTAAAATGTAGAGGACTAAATTTGCTACAAATATGACTATCATAATTTTTTTCTATGATTGACAGGAAGCGCGCTACAGCCATTTATTGACACAGATTTAATTTTTGTACAAGAAACCTATGCCAATGAATAATAACTAAAATAATAAAACTTGTGAACAATTTGCAGAGTTTTCAGACATTTTCTAGTTTTTCACCAATAACTTGAAAACATTGCATAATTAATAACAAACCTATAGCTTGTAAAAACCATTGTGAATAAAAATAATTTGCATTAGAATAAACGAAATGACGGCTAACCGCATGAAATGGGGTGAGGGGTCGGTAGATGGAGGCAGTAGTGGGAAGGGAAAGTCGGTGGAGGGAAGAAGAATCAGTAAATGAATTTGAAGAAGCCGTGGAAATAAAGAAGAGAAGTGCTGAAGTCATGAAACGAGCTTTACTGGGCGAGAGTTGCTCAGAAAAAGAATATTTCGTGAGTTTCATCAAATTTGTGAAAAATATTCCATTTTTGAGAGGCTGTAGGGCGCTCCCTGTCAATCATATTAAAAAAAAGTATTGATGGGATCCTCCGGTTGATCCCATCATATGCGTTCTCGTAGTTAGTTACGTATTTTTGGGAAAATACATGGCATTCGTGGTTTTGAGTTTGAACCGAGTGGGTTTTCATTTTCAATCGAATTCATAACAATTGGTGGCAGCGGTGGGATGAAAACACCAAGGCTGGCGCCTTGGAAGCAGCGCTTGTGGGTGACGCTGTGGAAGTGCTGTTAGATGTCGTTCCCCCACGCACTTTTCAGAAACTAGTACTCGCTTTGGAGCGTAGGTACGGACAGAGAAGGCATGCTGACCGGTTCATGACAGAGATGCTAGCACGGCAGCAGCGTCCTACTGAGAGTGTTGGTGAGTACTTCAATGCATTTATCACCTTGGCTCATAAGGCCTGGCCAGCATCCAGTGTCACTGAAGGCCTTGAGCAGCTGGTCGTGCACAACTTCATGATGGGCCTTAGGGACACACTCCTCAGGGAACGGGTTATGGGGACAGGGCCAAGGACCTTAGATGAAGCAGTTGCGGTGGCTCAACGGTACGAAAATGTTGCAAGAGTGTCTCGACAGGTACGGGCTGTGGAGGTTATAGACCCACCTCCAGCAGATCGTGGCCTTAGGAATGTGGCACCGAGTTCTCCAGCACGACCTCGACGGCGACAACAACCACAACTAGTTTGTTTGCGGTGCGGAGTCTCTGGTCACATTGCTCGATCTTGTCCCTTCCCACCAGTCTCGCTGCAGCGGGGGAACAGCGAAATGGCGAAAGAAATGTCGCTCCACAAAAACCTCATTTCGGACCTCGAAGAAGCGAAAGTTCGAATCGCCGCTTTGAAACCGCTCGAGGCCTCTTTGGAAACTCTCAAGCAGCAAAACCTCGAAAAAGACACCATCATCGCCCAGCTTCAAACCGAAGTTAAACAGTACAAAGAAATGGTTGCGCTCAAGGGAGAGAACGACGCGTTGACGAAGAAGTGCAAGGAAGAAGTGAGGAGGGAAAACTACAATTTTCGAGCGGAGTTGGCCAAACTGGAGGGTGAAATTGCGAGCTTGAAAGCGCAGAAAGAAACCAACCCCTCGTTCCTTACCTGCCCCTCAAAAATCCCTCAAAAAGTCCTTGCCGGAAATCCAACCATGGTCGGGGTGATGGGGCCCACACCGAGCTGGGAGATTATGCCCCATGAAACCCCTGAAGACATCGTCAAGAGTTTACTGTGTAGGGCTAGTTCCCAATCGTTAACACTACGGGGATGGATTGATGGAGTTCCGTGCACGTTCCTTATTGACTCTGGGGCAACAAAAAGTCTTCTTAGTCGGACTTGTGCCCAAGAGATAGGTTTGCCCTTAGAGCCTGTAGAGTCGTTGGCATTGCGGTCCGTAACTGGAGAGCGCATACCAGTCCATGGAACAGGTGTTGTTGGGGTGGACTTTGGAGACCAGCGAGCCTGGGCCTTGGAGGTGCTTATCACCGACATTCGGGAGGACTGCATCTTGGGTATGGATTTCTTAGTCCAGCACAAGGTCTCAGTACAATTTGGTCAACCTGGTGTGACAATTGACGGCCAGTGGTATGCTGCCATAGAACGGGCCTATGGTGTAGGTGTGGAGCATACAAACGAGCCATTGGGGAATCAGCAAGGGCTATCTCCCCTTGATCCGCACCGGGAGGAAGTAGATGACATTTCTAGCGATGTTCCGAAACATCTTCGTGTAATGATTGAGGAGGATGCCAACAAACTCTCCGCCTCACAGAGATGGCAATTGGAGGAATTCTTGAACGAGTTTCAGGATGTGTTTGCCAGAACGGGGAAGGAATTGGGAAAGATTGCAGGGACCGAACACCGAGTGAATGTAGAAGGTCATCATCCCATTCGACAGTCACCACGACGTATTCCCCCACACAGGATAGAGGAGGTTGATCGGCTCATTCGGGAGATGGAGGAAAACGACATAGTGGAACCTTCCGAGAGTCCGTGGGCCAGCCCTATTGTATTAGTTCCCAAGAAGGATGGATCAACAAGGTTTTGCGTGGACTACAGACAGTTGAATAACATAACGAAGAAAGATAGCCACCCCTTGCCAAAGATCAATGAACTCGTTGGGTCCATTGCTGGTAGCTCTTGGTTCACTACTCTGGACCTCCAAAGTGGTTATTGGCAGATCCCAATGGCTGAACAGGACAAAGAGAAAACTGCATTCTGTACGCCAAGAGGTCTTTGGCAGTTCAAAGTCATGCCTTTCGGACTGTGCAATGCACCTGCAACATTTCAGCGGGCCATGCAAAGGTTGCTGCACAAAGAAATACGACAGGGCAGAGTCAAGGTGTACCTCGATGACGTTCTCATTGACAACTCGAATTTTGAGGAACACTTAATGGGGCTGCGACGGGTATTTGAGTTGCTGAGAGTCAATGGGGTAAAACTAAACCCAAATAAATGCAAACTTTTGACCCGGAGTGTGAACTATTTAGGTTTTGTTGTCTCTGAACGGGGGGTTGAAGCAGATCCGCAGAAAACAGCGAAAGTGAGAGATTGGCCAGTTCCAGCCAACGCCAAAGAGCTAAGGTCGTTTGTAGGTTTTTGCTCGTATTATCGGAGTTTTGTTCCTCAATTTGCTCGGATAATGGCTCCATTGTACTCCCTGCAGGACAAAGCCAAGGACTTTGATTGGACCAAGGAGTGCCAGGAGGCTTTTGATAGCATCAAGAAGTCACTGACAAGGCCACCAGTTTTGGGTCACCCAGTACCGGGAGCTTTGTTCGTCCTAGATACAGATGCCAGTGAAAAAGCTGTAGGAGCCGTCCTCTCTCAGATACAGCATGGGCAGGAGAAAGTGCTAGCATACTACAGTCAATGCCTCTCGAAGCCTGAGCGGAACTACTGTGTCACCAGGAAGGAATTACTGAGTTTGGTAAAAGCACTTCGACACTTTAGCTCTTATGGCTTGGAGGCGGGGGAGGAGTTCCTTGTACGGACCGACCATGCATCCCTTCAATGGCTCCGGAACTTCAAAGAGCCAGATGGACAATTGGCTCGATGGCTCCAGCAGATCACGAATTTCAACTTCCGAGTGGAACACAGGTCTGGAAGTAAACATCTCAATGCAGATGGATTGTCAAGACGTCCCTGTGCTGACCAGGACTGCCAGTACTGCCTACGACAGGAGCAACATCAGGAAGAACGGCTCCAGCGAGTTCGGTTGGAAGTGGCTGTCGAACGACCATGGACTGAAGCCCAACAGTCAGACGTCATGCTTGGCCCAGTCTACGAATGGGTGTCCCACGGGGTTCGACCACCGAAGGATGACATTGCCAGATTTTGCACGTACACAAAGGCACTTTGGGCTCAGTTTGCTAGGTTACGCATCCGGAATGGAGTCCTGTATAGGATATGGGAGAACGATGCAGGTACCCAGGTAACGGAGCAGCTCCTCGTTCCTCAGGCTCATCAGAACGAAGTCGTGCAGTTGGCCCACGAGACAGGGCATTTTGGACGAAGGCGCACCTTGCAACTGATTCGTACCCAGTACTATTGGCCCGGAATGCAGGGCGACGTGAAGAGGTTCTGCGCTAGCTGTGAGACTTGCGGGCAGCGAGGAGGGAACACCACGAAAAGGAAGGCACCTCCGAAACCGTATGTGGTTGGATCGCCAGGAGACCGCCTTTTGATAGATGTGGTGGGACCTTTGCCAGTGTCACGGGATGGTAACCGGTATATAGTGGTAGTGGTAGACCAGTTTACCAAGTGGCCAGAGGCATTCCCAGTGAAGGACGTGAAGGCAGAAACTGTGGCTGAGGGTTTGGTCAACAATGTAATCACCCGTTTCGGCGTGCCAAGGGAGCTGCATTCCGACCAGGGGAGGAATTTCGAATCCTCAGTTTTCAAAGAAGTAGCCGAACTCCTGGGAATAAAGAAAACCAGGACGACCCCTCTGCGGCCTCAGGGAAACGGGATGGTGGAGCGGTTTAACAGAACGCTGTGGAATCTGTTGGCAAAACTCACTAAGGGTAATCAAGCCTCGTGGGATCAACAACTACCCTTAGCCTTGCTGGCCTACCGCGCCACAGACCATTCGGTGACCGGGTTCTCCCCTGCGGAGCTAATGTTGGGTCGCCGACTGAACCTGCCCGTCCATCTGCTGACAGGTCCTGCGCCGAACTTACAGCTGACGCCCGGAAATTATGCCACACACCTGCAGGACCTGTTGACGAAGACGCATCAGTTGGTTCGGGAGCGGCTGGTGAGGGCAGCTGAAGACCAGAAGCGCCGTTATACCTTCGAAGGTGATCCGAGGTCGTTTAAACCCGGGGAGGACGTCTGGTATTGGTGGCCAAGACGCCGAGTGGGAGTGTGCCCTAAACTCCAGTCTTCATGGGTTGGCCCCTGCCGAGTCGTGGCCACGCTCTCGGACGTAACGGCACGGATCCGAACTCCCCAGAAGCGCCTGCGAGTGGTCCACATCGATCATCTGCGTCCTTTCCACAAGAAAGAAGAGGGGGAGTAGTGATGGGATCCTCCGGTTGATCCCATCATATGCGTTCTCGTAGTTAGTTACGTATTTTTGGGAAAATACATGGCATTCGTGGTTTTGAGTTTGAACCGAGTGGGTTTTCATTTTCAATCGAATTCATAACAGTATAATAGTCATATTTGTACCAAATTTAGTCCTCTACATTTTACTAATTTGAAGTTTTCCGCTAAACCCAACCGTTTTGAAAATATCTTGAAAAAACCAAAAAAAAGTTCGAAAAAACGCAGTTTTTGGGCTGCCAAAAATTTTGCCGGGCCCAAAAAAGGTCACACTTTTTTTTACAGAGTCTTTACATCCTAAAAGACAAAATAAAAACGCTGCAAATTTTACACAAGGGTTTATTATTCTTTGATATACGTTACTTGTGCAAAAATTATTTGTGTCAAAAGAAAAAAATTTTGGAAAAAAAAGATAATTTCTTTTTAATTTTTTTTTTTTTTCAAAAAGAATTTTTTTGGCGATTCTTTTTCAAAAAAATTGTTTTTCAAAAATTCTCTATTTTTTTACTCGAAAAATATTTAACCTCCTGGGATCCTTCAAAAATCCCATTTTTAGCCCCATGAAAAAGCCCTATAGATCGCCACAGTGAAATCGGATCGTTCTGGGACCCCAACAAATGGGTTATACGTCCAAAAATACCTCGAAAACGACACCTAACTCGATCCGATAGCTCAAAGCCTTCAAAAAACCCTCCAATAGCCCCATTTTAGCACCATAGCGCCCCACGGGTTTGGGCGATCGGACTGAAAACCTTGCGGGCACAACTAGATGGTAAACCAAGTATTTGGTCAAAATTTCAGATTTGAAAAAATTTCTACTGCCTTAAACGGCCTGGATGGCGGACGGACATTTCGGATTTAGAATCTAGACCTCTTGAAACGGATAATTTCAAATTTTGAGGCCGATCCGAGTCGTCGACCTCCGTCGCGATTACATACGTGTATTATTCCCAGAAGAATAAACCAAAAGGTCGACTAATTCTAGGTTTTCGATTTTTGAGTTTTGAAAAAATGCACGTACAACTGAACTAAAGTCTTTATTCCTGAAATCGCAGTCCAATATTTCAACCTCCTTGACCCCCCCCCCCCCCCCCTTATCATGGCTCCCAACACTTGAAAATTCTCCGCTCACACCAGGAGACTTAAATGGAATTAAAAGGACAGGAATTAAAATTAATAATTAGTACCCCAAGATCAAAACGCATTTACTTGCTTCAAATTTACAAAGTAATTAACACTAAATGGTATTAACATGCATTAAATTTTCACGTATGTTAATTTAATTTAATTAGTAAGTTAAAGAGAATAAAGTTAACTAAGAGAATCAAAAGTACGCCTTCTTCAAACACATTCAAAAAATAAAGAAAGCACCAACACCAAACGCCAGCCATGTGAATAATCTAATTCTGAAAAAGTGTTTGGTTATAAATCAAAAACTACCATTATTATTGGGACAACTACGTTTTAACAAAACCTTTTTTTTTTTTTTGGCATCAGTTTCAAAACATAAGTCAAAGCAAAGCAAAGAATTTTCTTACTGACCACAACGAAAACATGAAAGCAACAAGAACGTCTTCACATTGCATAAATCTAGTTTACGAGTACATCAAGATGGTGGACGAACGAATTAATTTTGTTCACCAATAATGAGCAAAAATCATGTCAAGTCAAGCCAAGTCATGTCATGTCACTGTCGAGTCAAGTCTTCAGAGGTCATCGTAGATGTGCTTCAGATGAGTCTCAAGGAGTTTTTCCACAAACGTCGGGGAGCGCATAATTCTTTTACAGTCGGCGACCAAATCTTGGAAGTCGTAACGTTTGGACAGAGCGAAGATTTTCTCGACGTTGTCTTCACACAGTTGGGATTTGACTTTTGCTGTGGAGGCATCGGCGAGTTGTGTTTCTCCATAGCTGGCGGCGATTTGTCGTAAATGGGTGAAACCTTCTGTGTCCAGATTGTCCGGTTGTGTCTGATAATAGTATTGAAGGAGGTATTTGTACGCCTGGGGATTGTAGTGTGAGACGTCGAGGACTTTGGGTGGCGGGTTGTCAACGTTGAATGTCTTCTGAAAGTGTGCTGATGCGGCAAAAAGAATTAAAGAGTGAGCTGGAAGTTCTTCGTCAGCCAATTTGATGGTCATGTCTGCCAGGTGTGATTTGCCATACAGTTGGGCCATGATGGGTGGCAGTGGCAGGTTTTGGAGAGGCAGAGTTGTGGAAGGGATATTTGAGGAATCTTTGGTGTGAGGTGTGGGGAGAACCAGTTCTTTGAGAACAAAGTTGAGGGTCAACTCATAGAATTCTACAACCACTATATGTGCAGAAGACAATGTGAACCTCATTCCAGATTCGTGAACTGTTGTCCCAGTAGGAGCCCGCACCAGGTAAACATCAGAGTTGGCGATCACAGCAATGTCCGTGAACACGTCGAGACCTGATTTGTGGACAAGACGGTAAATGGCGCAGTCAGGTGTGATGAACCAAACTGATCCATCTTCCAGTAGCACTGCTGCACAATCATGCCCGCAACAAAGTTTAACTACAGCTACAGGCGTATAAGGATAACACCTGGAATTAAATCCAATTTTAGTCAGTTCCCAGGTGTCATTCTTATCAGCTAAGCCTGAACATTTGAACAGAGAGCCACCTTTAAATCTGACAAACAATTGCCTTCCTCCTCCTCCTCCTCCTCGTCCTCCATACACAGCTACTATCTCGGCTGATGAGGGGCTCGTACTCGTTCGAAATTTCATTTTGTGTTCTTCATTTAAACGTGGGTTTCGAATGTACAGGTTGTTGTCCTCTGATAACAGACAAATATCATCCCCGAAGAAGGCAACATCCTTCAATTTTTCATCGTTCTTTCTGAGGATAGGTGTAACTGAATTGTTCTCCGCGTAGTTCATATTGATTATTGAATTCTGTTTGTTGCATAAGAATCCCCCACATGAAGCACATAAGGCAACAGTAACATTAATTGATTTGCATTTAACCAGGTCCCAAGTTTTGATAGTTTTAGTGGTGGGTGGCTCAGAGCAGTGTTGGCAGAGTAATGTGCGTTCTTTTCGGGGTACCGCTATTAATTGGCTGTCAGGATCATCTGCCCTTCCTGGCTGGTACATGCCACATCCATAGCAATAAGCTATCCCCTCCACGTTTGAGCAACCACTCGCACAATATAGACATCTCTCACTTGGCTTATACTTTCTCAATTCAATGTAATTATCCTCTTCCGTCGTATGTTCCCATTCCATCAGTCTGCCAGAGTGAGTGAGAGCTGCGCAGTACTCTTTCCCGACTATAATTTTCTTTATGTTTCCATACAGACCCCCCACCCTGGTATAGTTCTTCTGTTTACTTCCCTCCACATAGTTCAGTCCACCTCCGTAGACTTCGCCTGTTTCAGTCTTCAAGAGGATGCTTAGGAAAGCTTTGGTATATTTGAGAGGATTTTTCATCGCATGGCTGTACACCAACACCATTTCCTCGCCTGCTCCGGTCCCTCCTCCAGTTTTCGTCTTCTCCATTTCCGAGATCCTAAAAAAGAACCAAATTGTCAACATGAGAGAAGAGAAGGGAAACCACAATTAGCATTTACTTGCAACAAATGAGGTTCGAGAATATTCAAAATGTATTCATCAACCAAAGAATAAGATTTGGTGAGACGTGTGCCACCAGAGCTGGAGTGATCTCAAATTTTAACTAACTCGATCTTTCCAGTCCTCCTCACGGCTGCAGGTGGGAGTTTGAAGGGTATCAGCCAGGGCGTCGTGTGAGGAGTCGCTTTGAATTGATTTTGGATTCATGTTCGATTTATGGGGGCCTCAGAGCTACCCACCTACTCCACCTTGATGGCCCATTGTTAAGAGTTGAACCTAAACCTGCGCTTGTTTAGCTCGCTATTGGGCATTTTTGAATAGGTGAGAACCTACTGCATTACCAAAAACGCTGACAATTTTACACAAGGGTTTATTATTATTCGATAATATGCATGATGATAATATCATAGTGTACTTACTATAATATAGTAAGTACGCTATGATATTATTATAGTGTAACAACACTACCTACCTACTTTACAGAATTTAGGGGCGATCTTGCATCCGGTCGGAGCTTGTCGGTTTTGGTTTATTCTTGGAATAATACACCTATGTTTTCGCGACGGAGGTTGACGACTCGGATCGGCCTCAAAATTTGACATTATCCGTTTCAAGAGGTCTACATTTTAAATCCGAAATGGCCGTCCGCCGTCCAGGCCGTTTTGGGCAGTAGGAATTTTTTTTTAAATTTGAAATTTTGAAATTTTGACAAAATAATTCGTTTACCATCTAGTTGTGCCCGCAAGGTTTTCAGTCCGATTGCCCAAACCCGTGGGGGGCTATGGGAAGGGGTTTTTGAAGGCTTTTCGCTATGGGATCGAGTTAGGTGTCGTTTTCGAAGTATTTTTGGACGTAGAATCCATTTTGAGGGGTCCCGGAACGATCCGATTTCACTGTTGCGATCTACAGGGCTTTCATGGGGCTAAAAATGGGATTTTTGAAGAATCCCAAGAGGTTAAATATTTTTCGAGTAGAAAATAAAGAATTTTTGGAAAAAAAAATTTGAAACGAAAAAATCCTTAAAAAATGGTTCGTGTGTCGGAGCAATGGAGACTACGATTGCCCCATACATTGCTTTTTTTTAACCTACTATATAGCCCATAGGGGCTTTCAGCAGGCTCCCTTTTCAAGGGAGATGTTGTGGAGGGGAGGGGAGGGGGCGTCAGGGCCTTCGTGGATGGCAGGGCTTAGCCTGCCATTGTCCACATTCAGGCCCACATCCGTGGACCGTGGCCTTGCTGTCGCTGAGACTCGCAGGGCTGCTGCTGCAAACGCAACAAGTGCCCAGTAGTGGGAGGGGCTGGAGACGTAATTCGTCCAGTCCTCCCTATCCCTTCCAGAGAAGACAACCATCTCCAGGGCCGCCCGCTCCCCACCAAATGCGGGGCAGCTACGAATCACATGCTCCGCCGAGCCCACAGGATCGCCGCACCATGTACAGCCAGAGTCCACGACCAGTGCCAGCCGATGAAGGTTTGCGAGGAAGTCCCCATGACCACTCAGGATCTGGCTGGCCACCCACGGCATCTCCAGGCGCCGAGCCACCAATGGGAAGAACCTATAAACCTGAGAGGCTCAGTGAGAGCCATGGGTGTCCTCTATCTGGAACAGTGTGTTTGGGATGTGCCTAAAATCGCACACGTTCAAAATTTGAAAGCATTTAATGCTTTTGTGCAGTGTTTGACCGACTCCTCCATCCCAAATAGTGTGTTCGCCGATCTCTTCCGTCTAAGTCAATGTGTACGTTTGAAATGAAAATTTTTCCAATTTGTTTTCTTGGCAGGTGGTAAGGTCAAGAGGAGCTGCACTACCAAATTGTGTTGGTTTCATAGATGGAACAGCGCGTAGGATCTGCAGACCTACTGTTGGCCAAGAAATCTACTACAATGGAGACAAACGGTATCATTGCGTGAAGTATCAGTCAACCATTACGCCTGACGGTATAATCATCAGCATGCCTGGGCCTTATGAAGGGCGAAGACATGATGCAGGTTAGTTAATCATGTGATTACCTAGTTGAATTTTATTACTTATGCACACATTGCCTCAGTGGGTATAGCACTCATTTCCAACTCTGAGGCCGTTCCAAATCGTAGTATAAGATCGCCTTGGGAGATGATTTTGCATTTTCTCGTCTAATCGGATGAGTTGGGAAAACTCAACGGACTGGCGGAAGATGAGTTGGGAAAACCAGTTTTTCGTCTCTACAACCCGTGCATGATGGAAAAATCCAAATCCGGCTGCTGGAGATCTAGACATACCTACATCAAACGAACATTCTGTGAAAATTTCACAGTTCCACATTCATTAACGGATGGGAATGACGAGAACGGAAATAATTCCAAAAACGCTGCAAATTTTACACAAGGGTTTATTATTCTTTGATATAGGTTACTTGTGCAGAAATTAAATTCTGTCAATGAAAAAATCAAAAAAAAAAATTTTTGGATTTTTATTTCAAAAAAAATTTTTTTTTTGATTTTTTTGTTCAAAAATGTGTTTTGTTCAAAAAACCACCGAAACCTCTCGAGTCCGAAGTGACCTTTTTTTGTAGACCTGTGTAATACACCCTTGTGTAAAATTTGTGCCTTATGATATTTTGTTGTTCAGACCCATAACAACAATTTAAAAGTAAAAACGCTGCACATTTTACACAAGGGTTTATTATGCTTTGATATACCTAAGTTACTTGGGCAGAAATTTAATTCTTTTGTTCAACAAAAAAAATTTAAAAAAATTATTTTTGGATTTTATAATTCAAAAAAAATTTTGGGATTTTTTTTTCAATTTTTTTTCTTAAAAATTCTTCATTTTGTACTCGAAAAATATTTAACATCCTGGGATCCTTCAAAAATCCCATTTTTAGCCCCATGAAAGCCCTAAAGATCGCCCCAGTGAAATCGGATCGTTCTGGGACCCCAAAAAATGGATTCTACGTCCAAAAATACTTCGAAAACGACACCTAACTCGATCCCATAGCTAAAAGCCTTCAAAAAACCCCTCCCGTAGCCCCATTATAGCCCCAGAGCGCCCCACGGGTTTGGGCGATCGGACTGAAAACCTTGCGGGCACAACTAGATGGTAAACCAAGTATTTTGTCAAAATTTCAGATTTTTTAAAAAATTCCTACTGCCCAAAACGGCCTGGACGGCGGACGGCGTACGGCGGACGGACATTTCGGATTTTGAATGTAGACCTCTTGAAACGGATAATGTCAAATTTTGAGGCCGATCTGAGTCGTCGACCCGCGTCGCGAAAACATAGGTGTATTATTCCAAGAATAATAAACCAAAACGCATGGCGTTCTCGTCATACCCTTGCCGTAAATGAACGTGGAACTATGAAATTTTCACAGAATGTTCGTTTGATGTATGTCTAGACCTCCAGGAGCCCGATTTTGATTTTCCCATCATGCACGGGTTTTAGAGACGAAAAACTGGTTTTTCCAACTCATCTTCTTCCAGTCCGTTGAGTTTCACCTAAACCAGTGTATATGTTACCGTTAAAGTGTGAAATCAGTTAGTTCATAAAATAACTAGTTAGTATAATATACTAACTCTATCTATCTTATCTGTATCTATATTATAGATTAACCACGGAGACCAGTTAAAGTGTGAAATCAGTTAGTTCATAAAATAACTAGTTAGTATAATATACTAACTCTATCTATCTATCGTATCTATATTATAGATTAACCACGGAGACCAGTTAAAGTACGTAATTTCTTGCATTATACCTACGCTTTAGCTAGTTATTACATAAAATAACGAGAGGTCAGCCGTGAAAGTGTATAATATTATTGGGTTCAGGTATGAATGGGATTTCATCCGGGAGATCTCGAGGTTGAGGTTCAAAAGGGATCTTCTCTTATCTGTTCCTATGCATAATATAGCCATGATTCAATGCTGAGTAACTCAAATGTTATCCTAAGTTCCTTCTCTTATCCTCAGTGGCCTCAACATGGCAAGTTCCTGAAGTGTTCAGCCAGGTAACGTGGCAGTTCAGTGTTTGCGAAGGTTCTTGGATGCCTCTTGATACCCTAAACGAATCATCAGTTCGATCGGTGGCGACAGCCCATGCCTTGGGGACGGGCAAGGATTTTTTCGGTGCCACTGCACCACAAAATGCACGTCGAATAGATGCAAGTGTTTGAACAATTAAGTTCATTGCAACTCAAAATGCCATCAAAGCAACTCATGCTTTAAATAAGTGATCTCACAAGTTTTGACTTCATACATGGGTTCTACACTTCGATGATTCTACACTTTAACGACTGGTGTTCCGTTATTTTACATAATACCTAGTTATTTCATATATTCCCTAGGGAAAGCATGTACAAAACTTTTAATTATACACTCTAACTGAAACCACTCGTTATTTCATATACTAACTAGTTATTTTATGTACTAACTGAATTTCTCACTTTAACGGTAACATATACACTAAGAGCAAGGTTGTGTCCAGTTTTGGTGCGGAACTACTAGGTTTGAAAATTGCGTTTTGATTAAATGGATAACTAGCCACAGTCTGACTATGCACTTGTTCACTATCAATTTTATTATGAACTCTAAGTATAAATTACGGTTGTGTGAAAAGCCAGTCAAACAATATAATTATGTACATTTCATCATAAAATGAGACCTGCTGCGACTCTCAAACCGTTTTGGCTTCCTTGGATTGTTGCTGAACGAGATGAGGCATGTGGTCAGCACACTCACTAGGTTATACCATCTCTTTTATTTAAATTTATACAAATACCTACTTCATTAATATGCTTTCATTATCTCCAGGGAGAGTTGTTCTATGTAACCTTTTCATTCTCTCTTTGCCCTTATGCTTGAGAAGCAACAAGTTTTTCATTTCAAGTTTTCTGTTTCAGCGGTGTGGAGGGAATCTGGAGTTGCCGATCAACTCACGCCTCTACTGAGATCTCCTAGCAGAAACTACGTCATCTACGGCGATCCTGCCTACCCCCTGTCGGATATCTTGATCACCCCCTTCCCAGCCTCGTCCACCAACCAAGATGCACGAGCGTTTAACAAATCTAAAGTGAGGCAGGCTGTCGAGTGGGGTTTTGGTAAAATTGTCAAGTATTGGCCATTTGTAGATTTTCATAAAAACCAAAAACTGCTGCTGCAAAATGTTGGAGACCGCTATAAAGTTGCCACTATCCTAACCAACTGCCACACTGCTCTTTACGGTAGCCAGATGACCGAGTACTTCGGTCTGAACCCACCTAGTTTACAAGAGTACCTCACACGGTAAACAGTTACTCACGATTAATGTTTTCTTTTCCAATATTCAGACTCCATGATCTTTGTATTCTAATTTTAACTCGTTTTGTACTTAACTGAGTTTCAATCCAACTGTCAGTGCATTATGTAAGATCACTTCAACCAATTCCGATATTTACAAGTTCAAAACGTCTCCTTACTTTATGCTCGTTCTTTGGTTGTTCATCTGTCATGGTTGGTTGTTCACCTACTGAAATTGTGATTTAAGCATTCTTTTAACTAAATTCCCCATTAGGTACCTTTTGGTAGGCCATCATCGGCCTTTCACAGGAATTCACTGGTGCCGTGTAATAAATAGGGATGGGAAATCGGTAAGAAGTATCGATTTTTCAAATCGATTCAAAAATCGGTCTTACAAAAAAAAATGTTTTTTTAATGAGTGATAATGAGAAAAAAAGAGAGAAAAAATCTAAATCGTAAAAAAAATTTATAGACAATTAAAATTGCATTAGTTTTCAAAAATTTTGATAAACATTTAATCATACGCGTAATCAGTTTCGCTGTCTGAAAAAGCCATGGCGGACGTCGCTGGTAACTAGTGAGTTTTGTTGTTATTAGCTATTATCATCATTTTTAATCTACCTAAGACTCGAAATTTGCTTGAATCACTTGAAATGATAAACTACTTTTTATAAATGACGAAAATCGATTCGATTTTTTTTAAATCAGTAGTAAAAAATCGATTCACGATTTTTACAAAAATCGGAAGTAAAAAATCGATTCACCTTAAAAATCGGAACCTGAAGATCGATTCAAAAAAAATCGGAACAAAAAATCGGAAATCGATTCCCATTCCTAGTAATAAATACTTAAGGATAACACTCGCTTGCCATGTATGTACATATATTTCAGTGAAATAAATCATTATACAATACATTACTACAATACAATACATTATAGTTCACAGCCCTTTCAGGTTCATCAGTCTCATATGAACTAACAATAAATGACTTCAACCACAGCATCACAATTAAGACAGGTACCCTAAGAAGACAATGTTACATAAAACAAGAATAAACAGGTGAATAAAGATATTTACAAATACATGACCTATTACTCGAATTATAGAGGTAAAATTGCTCTCCCGATTCATTTGCCGCCAGTCCGCTCAATTTCGCATTCAAAGGAACACCCAAGGGTTAAATTGAACTAACGATTAACCTTAGCTAGTAGCTCCTGATATTGCCTCGCCAGCTCTTTCACGTCTTTTACCAACTCATGATTGTACCTTGTAATCTCCTGCAAATGAGAAAAAAGAGAGTCATATTTTTTAGCATCAGCCTCAGCTTGCATTCTCCATTTTTCTCTTTCAGCCTCAAACCTTTTGGCATCAGTCTCAACTTGCATTCTCCATTTTTCTCTTTCGGCCTCAAATTCTGCTCTAAATTTCTCTCTCTCAAATTGGAGACGTTCACTCTCAGTCTGCGCCTTCAAGTACTCCACGTCATTTCTGTTTTTAAGGTAATCACCTACCGCCTCATTCGCTTCGCCATTTGGCCTTGGTGTTCTTCGTGTAGGGCCTCTTTCTAGAAATGACCATGGAGAGGTGGAAGATGACGTTGATTCGGAGCTTGTGCGTCGTGCTCGTTGCACTAAAGGGTTCCGAGTGGTGGAAGATGACGTTGAATCGGAGCTTGTGCGTTGTGCCCGTTGTACTAATGGGTTCCGAGTGGGGGTCATTTCACTCTGTTGAATTCCTCCAGAGCCATGAGGATCAGTTGGAGGAAGGGATGATGAGGACACTGACGCGCGATTGGGGATCGGTAGCACAAGTGGTTGAACATCAGGGACTAGGGTTTCCTGTTCATGACGATCGCGGATTACCTCCGGCAGCACAAGTGGTTGATGATCGGGGTCTAGGGCTTCCTGTTCATGGCGGCGGTATATCTCACATAGTTGCACTTCTGCAGTGGTATCAACTTGACTTTGATTAGATGTTGAAGGCTGGGGGATGTCGGAGTCTCCAGAGCTGTCCGAAAAGACTGGTTCAGCGTGCAGTACCACTTCTGTTTCCAGCACCTCTTCAACTGCAGGTACATCGATCACCTCGTCTTTTACCTAGAAAAATCAATTAACCTATGTCAGCTCTGAAAGTGCAAACGAGTGAATTATAGTGTTGTATAAAAATCTACTGATTCTACAGGTTTTGAAGCGAAGCTTTTATACGGACGCCCCCCCTCCACCACTAGGAACGCTCGCCGCTCGGGGAGTCTCCCCGTGAAAATCGTGAGTCAGTCTCTAACGCGATATATATAGGACACTATACTGGCAGCTGATGCGGACTCGGAGCGCCCGCACTCACTCCCGGTGTAGGTTGCATATATATGTACATACACGAGGCCGGCCTGTGTTATCAGAGATAGATGGCCGGTGTATAGATCTTTCTCTCAGAGGTGCTGATGCGAAAAAAATGGGGCCGTCTAGGGACCCCGAAGGAAGCGAAGCTTTATATCATAAAGTGTAGAATAGAAAAACTGAAGACTTGGGGAAATGAAAAAACCCGTGAGGAAATAGAAATAAACTTGAGAGGATGGGACCAAAATGGTCTTAAAGAAATCAAAGAAAATGGAGAACACGCAAAAAAACGCAAGGCTTCGGCGGAGCTCTCTTTGTGACTTTCTCATGCACGAAAGTGTCAAGAGAGCTCCGCCGAAGCCTTGCGTTTTTTTTGCGTGTCCTCCATTTTCTTTGATTTCTTTAAGACCATTTTGGTCCCATCCTCTCAAGTTTATTTCTATTTCCTCACGGGTTTTTTCATTTCCCCAAGTCTTCAGTTTTTCTATTCTACACTTTATGATATAAAGCTTCGCTTCCTTCGGGGTCCCTAGACGGCCTTTTTTTTTTTTTTTTTCTTTTTTTTTTTAACAAAAGGAGGTAACTTTCTGAAAATCAGGAACACAAACGTTTACATCAGGACTGATTCTTCGAGCTCATGTTTTTTCTTTAAGTATTCGGTAATATCCAATTGAAAATAAATATTTTTTTACATAATCAAAGGTATTATTAATTTGTACTTGTCCCAGTGACCTCATTCCCGGCTGATTTGGGAAAATTGTGTATGTGTGCATGTATAAAGATATATGTGTGCATGTTTCGCAGAATCCTGCCTCACCAAATGATAATAATGAGTCATTATTATCATTTGGTTATCATTAGTATCATTATTAATGACCATATATTCGGTTTTCTCGAATATGTTGTATACTTATCTCTTCCTTCCCATTCGAAGGCCCAAAAGTATTCAAAAAAATGACAAATTCTTTAAAATATCCTTTGGCAGTCATACATAGACCCCAGGGTGGACACCCTAACGGACAACCCTATCAAATGACTGGAGTAAGAGTCAAAAATTGCCATAACACTTAAAAATAAGATAAAGATAAAGATAGGATGGGGAGTGGTCAGAAAAGTAGGTACTTATTCAAAAATTATTCTCCAGTCTACTTACATGCTGCATGGGAGAGTCGCGAATCTGCTGAGACCCTGCTGTAAGAGCGGCAGCACATGGATCTCGGAGAGCTAGGCCTTCCTTCCTGGGCGCTTTGGCTGCGGTCTTCTTATTGGTAGACTGAGAGGAGGTGGTGAACGAATCTTTCATGTCCTTAACGTCTTGTAACATCTGGTCTCTCTGTGAGTACTCTTCGACAGTGCCCGATTTCCTCTTGGCTGCAGTGGTTTTAGTTGCGAACTGCTTTAGAAGGTAGTCCACTCGTTCTCTCACATTCCTGGCAGAAAATCCCTTGGGAACCACGTTTGATACGTCAATGGCGACATCTTTCCACCTGTCTGCGTCCTCGAAGGGGTTTGTTTCGAGGACGTCTGCCAAGATGATCAAATCATCGGCCACAGTGATGTTCACCCTCTTCTTTTTTGCCGTTGCGCCTGTCGCCTGAGGAGTAAAATATCAGCATTAGGATGCAAGATCCAAAGATAGTGAACGGAAAATTTTCTCATCTAAGAATCCAGTGAAAATGATGTGGAACGAAATCAATCAAAATAGAGAAATCGATAGATGCTCAAAGCATCTCCTCATTTCTCTGCAGAAGATTTTAACACATACTTTGTAAATGTGGCCGAATCTATTGTACAAAATTTACCCCCTAGCAATGAAGATCCATTGGAAACGTTTGCTGTTCCCATTCATGATGCATTTACATTTTCTCATCTTGAGCCTCATGATGTCATACGCTTGATCACTGAGTTGAAAAACACTAATGGATTTGACGTTTATGGTCTGTCCACGAAAATGATAAAACAGGGAGCTCTAGCGCTGGTGTATCCCTTAACGCACCTTATTAATGAATCGATTTTGCTAGGTCACTTTCCCTCGGTACTCAAGGTTGCTGAAGTGATTCCTCTTTTCAAAAAGGGAGACAAGAACCTTCTTTCTAATCATAGACCAATATCTAAGCTCCCAATTCTAGCAAAAGTTTTTGAGAAGGGACTAAAGCGTGACGTCACGAGGTTCTTTGAAATGAATAGTCTATTTTCGAACGATCAATTTGGGTTTAGGCGGGGCAGGTCTACAAAGCAGGCCATTCTGAGGTTGGCCGAATTTGTATCGAATTCCTTTGAATGTGCGGAATATGCCTCAGCTACTTTTGTAGACGTAGCCAAGTGTTTTGACTGCATTCCACACCAGCTCCTTATCGACAAGTTAGCAAAATATCATTTTTCGGACGGGGCTTTATCGCTCATCTCAAGCTATCTCACAGGTAGATGTCAGGCTGTTCATCATGGAAATTCTTTATCAAGTTTCTTGCCAGTCAGGTATGGTGTACCTCAGGGTTCAGTTTTGGGTCCCACACTTTTTCTAATTTTCATAAATGATTTGCCATCAGGTCTACATCCTCTTGAGACCCTTCTGTTTGCGGACGACACTTCTGTCCTGACGAAAAACGCATTTCTTGCGTCACTGACAAACGAAGGGTCTAAAAAGAGATATCGGGGTGGTTCGCTAGAAATGGACTCTCTGTTAATGAGACGAAAACTGAGACTCTCTACTTTGGGTTGCGGGACTTGTCATCCTTGGACGAAAACCCCCCAAGCGTTAGATTTCTGGGAGTATTGGTGGATCCAAAGCTGAACTGGAACCAACACTGTGAGAACCTTGAATCTAGGTTAAATTCCATTGTTTTCCTCCTGCGTAGGTTACAGGAGAAGCTACCCAAAACTGCAGTCGTAGCAGCATTCCATGCTGCTTTTATGAGTCGTACGACTTATGCCATCCTCTGTTGGGATCATGCCGCGTCGGCTGCCGCAGTTTTCGCATGCCAACGCAGGGCTGTACGAGTGGTCGCTGGGCTGAAGTACCAGCAGGATTGTAAGCCAGCCTTCATAAGATTAAACATCTTGACCATCCCTGCGGTTTACATACTCGAAGCTACGTGCTACGTTTTCTCCAACTTACACGAGTATCATACCTCCACTCATGGGTATAGAACACGGCATGGGAGTGACTTGCTGGTGCCTTTTCACCGCTTGAAATCATCCCGCATCAGCAGTTCATGGTGGAGTATTAAATTTTTCAATGCCATCCCTAAAGAGTTGCGAGCGAAATTTACGGCAACAAACTTTAGGCCAAAACTTGTCAAGTTTTTAAAATCCATCGCACCCTTTGATTTTAATGAATTTTTCCTCAGTATAAAGAATGTAAGAGAGCTCTAGTTAGGCATAGGTTTTGGAAATTAGGTATCTAATAGCTTGTTAATGATGTACTACCTACCGCTGTATTATTGAAGAAAGTTTTTGTGAGCTGTAATTTTGTCAGGAAATTTTGACCTTGTCTTTGCACTCTGTGTTCTTGGCAATAAAAAATCTTGAATCTTGAATCTCTATACATTTTCTCATGTCCAGTACAAATGGGGTGTAAGGCGCGTTTCTAGCGTTGGATTCCCTGCGGTGAACGTCAGGTCCAGAAATAAAAACTACGATGCTGCCAAAGTTTTTTGTACTTGATTGACAGACAGCTGTTTCGACGTGACAGAAACAGACTGGAACACCATGGTCTGAGCATCAAGAATTTAAACAAGACTGAACAAAAATTTTCAAAAGTTAGTTTTTCATATTTAATTGGAACACACTTCATAATAATCACCATCACAGACAAGCTAGGTTTCACTAATCTTTTCCAATATCTACACAAGGCAAGACATTTTTTTAGACAAGATATTTTTTACTTATCTATTTCAATATCTTGTCTGTAATGGTGATTATTTATGAAGAGTGTTACAATATTCCAACCTAACTTTTGAAATTTTCGTTCAGTTCTTGATGATCAGACCACGGCCGTGGTCTGAACACCGGTGTTCCATGACTGTTTCAGTCTGGTGAAAATAGTCACGTCGAAACAGCTGTAACTCGACCAATTATCAAGCACAAACAACTTTGGCGGCATTGTTGTTTTTATTTCTGGATTGGACGTTCACCTCAAGGGACACTCATGTATACTCGTATACTCAATCATGTTAGCATCAGGTTAAACCGTCTTTCATTCTGAGGCGGAACACTGGCAACATCATTCGGTGCACTAATATTTCAATACATTACATTCGCGGGAAAACGGAATCCCAGACTCCCTACCTACCAAGATTTCCCTACTCGTGCTATGAGGATGTAGGGTTTTGACATTTCAGAGACGAAAACTAGTTGCACTTGAGAGGTGCTCAAAATCTGGTGTTCACAGAGTTCCGCCTTATGCATGTTGTGGAAAAAGCCCTATACTTACAGTTGCAGATGTAGACGTAGAGCCACCGCTGCCTCCTCCATCCATGTCCACTATTTCCAACTCCTGCGTCACTTGTGACGAAAGCTGGCTCATCTTTTCCAGAATAGGTTACCTGTCGAAGAGGATGTACAAGTGCTCATTACTTTCAATTTTTACTGTTACCTTGCTTACGATAACTTACAATTGGATAAAGCTTGAAAACCCACACCCAATAATACACCTATGTTTTCGCGACGGGGGTCGACGACTCCGATCGGCCTCAAAATTTGACATTATCCGTTTCAAGAGGTCTACATTCTAAATCCGAAATGTCCGTCCGCCGTACGCCGTCCGCCATCCAGGCCGTTTTGGGGAGTAGGAATTTTTTTAAAAATCTGAAATTTTGACAAAATACTCGGTTTACCATCTAGTTGTGCCCGCAAGGTTTTCAGCCCGATCGCCCAAACCCGTGGGGCGCTATGGGGCTACAGAAGGGGGTTTTTGAAGGCTTTCGGCTATGGGATCGAGTCAGGTGTCGTTTTCGAAGTATTTTTGGACGTAGAATCCATTTTTTGGGGTCCCGCAGCGATCCGATTTCACTGTTGCGATCTATAGGGCTTTCATGGGGCTAAAAATGGGATTTTTGAAGGATCCCAGGAGGTTAAATATTTTTCGAGTAAAGAATAAAGAATTTTTGAAAAAAAAAACAATTTTTTTGACAAAAAAAATCCAAAAAAAATTTTTGAAAAAAAAATTCAAAAATTTTTTTCCAACATTTTTTCTTTTGACTCAGAAATAATTTTTGCGCAACTAACCTACATCAAAGAATAATAAACCCTTGTGTAAAATTTGCAGCGTTTTTAATTAGGTACCTATGTATTATTTTGAAACATTGAGCAAACTTAAGGGAAGATGAAGAGACCAGGAAATTTCGACGGCAATACCTATGTGTAAAAATTTTGCTACTTACTTCAACCTGTTATAACCTGTTATAGCATAAATGCTACATGAGTGACTGTTTATTCCCTTTTTGTCTGGCTATTTTACTCACAAATGCAGTAGGTATGTATTTTAATACAATGCAATCCAAGCACAAAATAAGTACTTAGAAGCGTGGTTGTAAATTAGATTGTGCAAAAAGCCAAAGTTGAATAATAAAATGTTTAGACGTTTCAGTGTCATGCGATTTTCAAATTGAGTGGTCCACTTCGAAACCTACCTGAGTAGGTATCCTAAAGTTTTCTTGAATTACTGGCGGGCCTCATTAGATTTAGTGCCAAAAAAAGTAGATACAGAGCGATTTCTGTTTTTCGCATTATACCTAATACAGCACGCTACTGATGTACACACGCGTGTATTTTATGTACACGTTCTTCTCTACTTTACTACAAACTGCTACTTACCTACCTACTGCTCATGAATTTACCTAATTTTCTAATCTAATGAATCTAACTACCGTCAGGAGACTCTCAAGTAGAGTGGGTTTCGCCCATCAAACATTTCATACCATTATAGAAGTAGGAAAACTGATTAGATAGATGCATATCACTTACCTATTCTGTGCAGTAGTTTTTCAGTCCTAGTTCCTAGTCTTCAGTAGTTTGTGATATCTCCAGAAAAAAAGGTCGAAATCCGCTCTGCTCAAGACAGCTCACGAAGTTAGTCACCACAAAAATACTAATGAAGAACGAGGACGGAATTCCCTTCTAACCTGAGCACAGAGTAACAGAGAACGATGCGGCCCCTTCCCGGATTAAGAGCCCCTATGCGGTTGTGGTCCCGCACGTACGACTACCTGCGTTCCCGCGCCGCCCGTATACCCGTATTTACGAACGCACATGGGGTAGGGATGCTCAAAAAATATCGATATATCGACATTTTTCCGCCGATATATCGATATTTTTGAGCGATATTTTTTCCACCGATATATCGATATTATTTTTAAAATATCGGGAACCGATATTTTTGAGAGAGATCCGACATAAATCCGAACACCAGCTATAATATATCATATTTCTATATTATAGAAATAGGATCAAAGAACGTGTAGGTAACTGTACGGAAGGTATTTCAAATCAAATAGGTAATGAGGTGGTTAGGGTGAGAAATGACTCCTCTGCTGAGTACTAAATTGTTTATTGGAATAAACAATTGTAGCGTGGAACTAATTGTACGTTCAACCACCTCAAGTCACTCTGGGCTGTAGATGAGCTTAGTTGCTCGAAACCGGTCCCCACGCTACAATTGTTCATTCCAATAAACAATTTAGTACTCAGCAGAGGAGTCATTTCTCACCCTAACCACCTCATTGGATTAGATCTCTGCACCGTCGGCAAACACCACACTGTCAAATAGGTAAGATCAACGAGTTGCATTGGCAGAAAAATTTTCTGCCATTTATTTAATATTAATCATGTACTGAATGTTTTGTCAGAACAATATAAACTAAGCAAATAAATCGTTTCCTTGATTTTACAAATAATTACCTACTCATTACAGATTATTCGACGAATTTATAACCTTAATTTATTTACTAGTAATCAAAAGTCGTGAAAGGCATGGATTTTTAAAGTGAAACTTTTATTACATCGTCCCAAATTTTTTGGTCTGGGTGTCGTTTCTTGTCCCGTCACGCTACCGTTGATTTTCGCTTACAACCGATTCATTGCTACGGAACCTCATCTTCGCCAGTTATAATCGTACAAAAATCGTTCACCATTCGTTGGAAAGCTCTCGATTTATCACGCATTTCTTTCGTACTTGTTCTTTGTCATTATGTCCCCATTTTATATTTATTGATGTTATTAATGGATGCAGTAAACAATGCCGCTTGTTTTGTTGTTATCAGTTGCCACGTTAGAAATCACTTTGAGAAACCGCCAAAATGAAGCCGTGGGTAGGGGTGATTGAGTAGGAAATGAGGGGGGGGGGGGACTAGACATAAAAAACGTGACCATCGATGCTACGTACCCCACTAGGGGAGCGAGCGAAGCGAGCCGGAGACTAGTGGGAAAAAAGTTTCACTTTTACCGTGGTTTCATAAAACCACACCCCAGTTTTTTTTTTATTTGGATATATCCGATATATCGATACTTTGTAAACGATATATCGAATATCGATATTTTTCTACGATTTATCGACCTAGTAGAACGATATTTTTTAAAACTATCAATATATCGAATATCGATATTTTTCTTCAGTGTGGACATCCCTAACATGGGGCCGCGCATCAAGCCCCGCGCAGGTAGTAGAAACTCTCTATTGGTAGTAGGCGTAGATAACACGCTACCCCAGTAGGTACCGCGGTTTTTATTCCACTTTCATTAAAAATGTGTTAATAGGTACCAGATTTAAATATAAACAAAAAACTCTGCAAATTTTACACAAGGGTTTATTATTCTTTTATATACCTACGTTACTTGTGCAGAAGTTTAATTCTGTCAATGAAAAAACGCTGCAAATTTTACACAAGGGTTTATTATTCTTTGATATACGTTACATGTGCAGAAATTTAATTCGGTGAATGAAAATATTTAAAAAAATTTTTTTTTGGATTTTTTTCTCAAAAAAAATTTGTTTTTTTGGATTTTTTTCAAAAATGTTTATTTTCAAAAATTCTTTATTTTTTACTCGAAAAATATTCAACATCTTAGGATCCTTCAAAAATCCCATTTTTAGCCCCACGAAATCGGATCGTTCCGGGATCCCCTAAAGATCGCCCCAGTGAAATCGGATCGTTCCGGGACGCCAAAAAATGGATTCTACGTCCAAAAATACTTCGAAAACGACACCTAACTCGATCCCATAGCTAAAAGCCTTCAAAAAAACCCTCCCGTAGCCCCATTATAGCCCCATAGCGCCCCACGGGTTTGGGCGATCGGACTGAAAACCTTGCGGGCACAACTAGATGGTAAACCAAGTATTTTGCCGAAATTTCAGATTTTAAAAAAAATTCCTACTGCCCAAAACGGCCTGGACGGCGGACGGACATTTCGGGTTTAGAATGTAGACCTCTTGAAACGGATAATGTCACATTTTGAGGCCGATCGGAGTTGTCGACCCCCGTCGCGAAAACATAGGTGTATTATTCCAAGAATAATAAACCAATGATTATTTAATAATTAAAATTAAATAATAAATAAATAAAACTGAATAATATATCAATAAAATTATTTATTAATTTATTTTATTTTTTTAAATCCCTAAATTATACATAAATAAATAAAAAAACGCTGCAAATTTTACACAAGGGTTTATTATTCTTTTATATACGTTACTTGTGCAGAAATTTAATTCTGTCAATGAAAAAATAAAGAAATAATTTTTTTTTTTTTTGATTTTTATCTCAAAAAAAATTTTTTTTTAGATTTTTTGTTCAAAAATGTTTCTTTTTCAAAAATGCTGTATTTTTTACTCGAAAAATATTTAACATCCTGGGATCCTTCAAAAATCCCATTTATAGCCCCACGAATGCCCTAAAGATCGCCCCAGTGAAATCGGATCGTTCCAGGACCCCAAAAAATGGATTCCACGTCCAAAAATACTTCGAAAACGACACCTATCTCGATCCCATAGCTAAAAGCCTTCAAAAAAACCCTCCCGTAGCCCCATTATAGCCCCATAGCGCCCCACGGGTTTGGGCGATCGGACTGAAAACCTTGCGGGCACAACTAGATGGTAAACCAAGTATTTTGCCGAAATTTCAGATTTTTAAAAAAATTCCTACTGCCCAAAACGGCCTGGGCGGCGGACGGCGTACGGCGTACGGCGGACGGACATTTCGGATTTAGAATGTAGACCTCTTGAAACGGATAATGTCAAATTTTGAGCCCGATCGGAGTCGTCGACCCCCGTCGCGAAAACATACTGCCGTCCTTAGCAAAAACGTCCTATGTCCATTTTTGCACTTTTTGAGATGAGGACATATTGTTGTAGCTCTTGATCAGGCGCACCTTTTGAGCTAAGCTAGAACGTCCTATGTCAAAAGAAAAGGCTTCAAAAATCAATTTGTCCTATGTCCATTTCTGCAGTTTGACATACCCCTACTAGGCTAAAATGGCCTAAGTAAGACCTACTAGGCTTAAACGTCCTATGTAGAGGGAAATCAGGGACATAAGACGTTCTAGCTTTGTACATAGCAATAAAAAAAGTTGATCGTACTAGGCTAAAACGTCCGTTGTCAAGGACATAGGACGTTCTAGCCTGTTGAAGACCAATAAAGTGTAGAGAACAACAACATTTTATCATAACTTGCCGCTCTTTTGTATTGTTATCTTTTCACTAACGTAAACACCGGTCCTCGCTTCCCCTGTCTAGGGATGTTTGATACTTCTAAAGTATCGATACAGTATCGTATCGATACATCCAGACAGTATCTAAAAGTATCGATACGATACTTTCAATAAAGTATCGGTATCGAAGTATCGATACTTTTCAAAAACGCCTGCAAATTTTTAGTCAAGGGTTTATTATTCTTTGATATGGGTTACTTGTGCAAAAATTAATTCTGTCTCAATGAAAAATTTTTGAAAAAAAGATTTTTCTTTTAATTTTTTTTTTTTTTTTTACTCAGAAAATATTTGACCTCCTGAGATCCTTCAAAAATCCCTTTTGTAGCCCCATGAAAGCCCTTTACATCCCCACAGTGAAATTGGATCCTTCTGGGAATACTCTACGTCCAAAAATACTTCGAAAACGACACCCAACTCGAACCCATAGCCAAACGCCTTTAAAAAAAACTTTCAATTGCCCCATTTCAGCCCCATAACGCCCCACGGGTTTGGACGATCGGACTGAAAACCTTGCTCCAAGCCTCGGGGGGGTAGTTACAGGTAGCAAAAATGGGGAACATGCCCTCGTTTGGTGTAGCTGTGGCCACACTAATTTCTACTGTGATGAGTGAGTTGGGTTGGTTGGTTGGGCCAACATTTTGGTGGTCCGCCCTTGATCGAGGACGGCTGATTCTTCTGATATGAGAGCTGGTGCAGCTCCAGGAGGTGGTGGTAGGTACCTACATCAACTTTCTTCAATTGCTGGTCAAGTTAGAGGTACTGTCAACTACCTATATGCCGTAAGTTTTGAATCTGATGAAATGTGAGGGATAAAAAAAGTATCGGCGCCGATACCGGAAAAAAAGTATCGATACTACGATATATATCGGGGACAAAAAGTATCGATATGTATCGATACTTTTTCAACATCCCTACCCCTGTCTTGTTCAAAACGTTAGCAAATTTATGTGATTTATTTATCCACAGAATGGATCCGAGTCAGAATGCTAGGTCGGCTTTACTCGTGGCTCTTGGCCAAAAAAATAAACAGCTCCGCCTCAAGTTTTCCGGTGCTCTCACGAAATCTTCAGCAGCATGATGCCGAAAAGGACGTGGACCAGGATTATGTTCCTTGTGATGAAGGGTCTGAGTTTTCTGACTCAGATAGTGCAAGACTTGCACTTGCACTGCAAGTGACGTCCTACCTTCACGTTTGTAAAGTATTTTTTCTTGCCACGTTGGGGTACGAATCATCCAACGATCGTATTTTGAAGTTTGTTCGGCCCGGGATCAATGTGGGCGATGTGATGCCAAAACGTGATGGAAGAGGACTGCATGCCAAGACGGAGAAAGTGTTCATACTTTGAAAGCGTTTTTGTACTAGCATGTACATACTTTCGATGGATTGCCACGAAATTATTTCGTATTAGTATTATACTTCCTAGATATTCTTGATATATTCTAGGTAGATCCTTCAAAGATCGATTGTCGCCAGAAACCTTGAGATTGAACTATATTTTTGAAAAAATACTCGAAACTCAATGGACATAAGACGTTTTAAGCTAGCATCACACTGTTCGAGCGGTCTTAAGTGTCATGGGTACTAGACTAAAATGTCCTATGTCCAAATTTTTACCATGGGTACTAGACTAAAATGTCCTATGTCCAAATTTTAACCATAAATTTCCTAATGGAGGCCAGGCAAATAGTTTTCAAGATTTGTTAACACAATGGCAAAACAGGGGAATAGATTTGAGAGGTGATGGTCAAAAAACGAATTCTCCAGGTTCAATGGTTTCGATGGCGCAGCACCCGAAACAAAAACGCGATTTTCTCGAAACTTGAAAAATGGACATAGGACGTTCTTAATAAGGAGGGCAGCATAGGTGTATTATTCCAAGAATAATAAACCAAAATCAGAAGAATTATGTAATAATTTATCTTATTTTATGCTACTTATTTATTCTATATTGTTTATTTATTTTTCATTTTTTTATTGGTAGAATCAATTTTCCTATACTACTTACTATATATAGTTTACTATATTTTAGTTATATATATTTGATATAATATATCTTTGATATTATCAAAGAATAATAATTATTATTAGACTTATAATATTATTGCCTTTATTATAAACCCTTGTGTAAAATTTGTAGCGGTTTTACATTTTTCTCATGACTGAACAAAAATCTCAACGGTCTACCTACTCATCACTTGGCCATTTGGCGTTGGGATTGACAGCAAACGAACCACTTTCTACTATCACTTGGACCAAATCTCGATTTATACTTTTTGCGGTTTCGCCGTACTCTGTGCCGACTTGAAGGCCATTTTAAGGTTAAGATATTAAAATTAAATGATGAAATTGAATAATTCCATTATCATTTCAATTCTCAAAATCATCATCATTTCAATTATTGAAACTCACGTTGATTGGAAGCACTGGGAGTCCTTTTCCAAACTGAATTTAACACGTTTCACGTTCCAATGTTAGTTGTTGACTGGCCCTTCGTGTGATTCAGAGTAGGAATGGGTATCGATGTATCGATGTTTCAAAAACATCGATGTTTACTCTTCGATGTTTTTTAGACATCGATGTTTTTCCCCCCAAACATCGATGTTTTTTCGCGAAATAAAAATTTTTGTTTTGATGGTCGTTTACGTAAAAATAGTAGATACTTTTATACCTGAACAATTATTATTCATGTTTTATAAATGCTTACTCGGTTGTTTATTATTTTTTTATAAATATAGGTAATAGGTACAGAATCTGTACTGTATTATATAGGTACAGATTATCTGATAATCTGTACCTATTATTTTTCTGTAACAGATTCAAGAAACATCGATGTGTCGATCGAACAGTAGGTAGGTAGTTATCAGAAATCGAACATTTAATGTTGATTGAAATTTTCAATCAACATTAAATGTTGATTAAATTTTAATGTCCATTCTTTATCACTTGTCGTTATCTGTGTTCATGCGGCATCACTCCTGACACAAAAACGAAACAATCCCTGCTGAGCTCTCGCTGTACTTGAACGCTCCCATTGAAAAAATCGAACAGAACACTTTGGGGTTTTGGATGGTCAACTGCGGGCAACTCTATCATTTCCGAAGTTGTTTTCAAGAATGAACCAAACGTAGCAACATCAGTTCCTTCTGAGAGGCTATTCTCTTAAGCAGGCTTGATTAATTTTAGGCTCCTTGAGAAATCGTCTCTCAGAGGAACTGGCGTCAATTTTTTTTTTTTTTAGTAAATAATATGTAAAGTTTGATCGGGTCAAACTTCCAATAACACCACGGCAAACGCTATCATCCCGTTGTTGTTGTTTTCGGCTCATAGCGTCTCCCGTAATCTTGGTCCTGCGAGTTAGTTAGGCAGTTGTGGTTCACCAGTCAATGTGAACGGGAGCAGAGCTCCTGAGATTCCTACTCGAACGATCCTGTGTTTTAGATATCTTCTTTACAGGTATATTCAATGGTTCAGATCTCTAGTATGTAAGTTAAGGTCCAGTATTTATCTAACGAATATTGTATTTGAATATTGATAAAATAAATAACTTCTTTACAGATGCAATCAATCCAGTGTTCTCCCTGAGTACTGTACCATCCCTACCCCTCCTACCCTAGGGGGACGGCGGAAGGAAATAAAATCTAAAGAATTTCCGCCCGAATCCGCCGCCCCGAAGCTGAGTTCCGCCTAACGTTTTGAGTAAGATGGCAGCACTCCGCCACCGGATTTGCGTTCCCTTGTGGAATCCTCACCACGACCTTCTTTTGAACAATGAATAACAAATAAATAAAAAAATGAATGAACATAATCGCTATCCTGAGAGATGGAAATGAGTCAAAAATAGTGAGAGAAGTGCTCCAAATTTGTGCCGAGTCACCGAGCAGTTGGCATTATTGTCAGCCAGGTCCAGATGATTTGGGAGGCGGAGCCAAAATGGCGTCTCCGTTTTTTTGGCCTCGAAAAGGTGTTTGGTGAAGAGGTCGGGAGTTTTTTTGTTTTCGGATCCAGGGAATCCCCCGGGATTCGGGGGATTTCCTCTGGTTGTCCATTTCGGATCCGCCCCTGGTTGTATTTGATCGTCAGGGAAGTCTTGGAGGAGGCTGCGGCCGTGATTTTGAGGCTGCCTCGGAACTTGAGCGTCTGCCTAACCTGCGAGGCTCCACTCAGGAATATTTAAGGTGAGATTAACTGATTTTCACTCAGTTGGGGAGATGTAATGACTCCCACGGCGTAATGAGCTTTAACTGAGGATCGTTAAGTAAAGGAGGACAATAATTCCAGAATGAACTGCTGTTCGTGAGTTTGGAAGAACACGTGCTCGGACAGGGGATTTCTTGTGCTGCTCACGAGCCGCTAAAAAAAATCACTAGAAGTAAGTGAGAAGGATCCTTTTACCCTCGGAGAGCTAGTGTCGGAATGGGAGTTAATTTAAGTAAAATTTTAGGGGCAAACCGCATCCCTGTCGTTAACCACGCTGAGTCTGTCCAATAACTACGCCAAGTTCATCGCTGTATGAGCTACTTTGAAGCTTCGATCATGTTCTCATCTTCTTCCTTCGTCAAGTCTTTGATTCACGTCTACGCGCACGTCTCCGGTGCCTACAGTCGTTACGGCTGCCCTGTCGACATGCATTTTCTCAGTGACAATATAAGTTACGTGATTTCCTATCATGAGTTTGGTGATTCATCAATCGAACTTTCAATAACATTGCCACTATGTGGATCAACTAATGACCTTCTTTCTATGCCGGTAGCATGCCAAAAGCCACTCGGCCACTCTGAGGCTGAGCCTCCTCTTAATGAGTAATGAAACTGTGATACGTCGTCAATGCTAGTCCTATGTGTAAATTTTGTAGATGTCAAATACTAACTTAGTTGTACTTTCAGGTATGTTTATTTGTGAGCGAATTGGGGCCCCATGAGAGTATAATAATCTACGGCCTGCGTGCCAACCAGGATAAACACCACTCTGCATCTGCTGCTGCAACTAAATTTTCAGCGTCATGTAAAGGTAAATTTTAACCCGTAATAAACCTTTACAATTTATTTCGCCCACTGCTTCGTTCGGAGCCCCAGAGGTAAATTTTTGAACCCCTCCCTGGGGGAAATAGTCAAATGCTCGGGGGTAAGGCAATGTGCCTTTACCCTTTTTCTCCTATTTTATTTTTTTTGTGGAACGACACCGCCCCTTGGGTCCTCTGATTAGGGACGAATGTTACACACAAATGGCGCCCTCCCGGTGGAGCTGTCTTATTTAGGCGGCTCAGCCTCTGGAACTGAGCGAGTAGTGGCACGGAATAAATAAATAAATATCAACAACTTAATTTTCTCGTCCGCTCATAACACTCCGCAAATCGAATAACTTCTCTTTTAATCGACATTGGGGCATACGCTCTCCACCCACTAAAATCCGACCTCCCCGATCCGGCCGTGCAGCGGTTGGTCCCTGGAACACTGAGAGGTTAGGAAGTTAGCCAAAAAGCACCCAGCCCCCCCCCCCCCTTTTTTTTCTTTCTCCGAGGTGCCAGTACTTTACAGATGAGCTGACGCCATGCGCGGATTTTTTAACGGCTATCTGGGGCGCGCGGAAGAAACCCAATTTTATGTCCCCCGATGTTGCTAACTTTACAGATGTATGTGATCTGGAGCGCTCGGCCAGACAATCCCTTCCACATTTCCCCTCGTTTTTGCGACAAGGCTACTGTCAGAAAGGACGAGAGGCCTTACCGCGGTGCTGAACCTGGCTTCCATTCTCTCACTTCTAGTTGCCCTTGCCTCCAGAGGTCCAGCTGTTTGGTCCCTCACCAGGTCATTGCAAATCAGGTTCCCCCTACTCTTATGTTTTATTCAGTTGGCAGCGATTTTGAAAGCAGCGCCCTATCCTGCAGGTTACTAACGTTTCGTGAAATGGTGTTGGTTTTATCACCTAGGGTGAAGATTTCTACGTTTCGGCGACGCATGCGGCGAATATTTTTTTTTGCATCGGATTAAACGATGGTACAGCATGGAAGCTGTGTCCGAGGTTCTAAGATTGGGTTGAGAACTTGCTCTCACCGATTCCTGTTTGCAGTTGGCAGTTTTTTTCTCGATTTATGAGCTTTCAGCTCAGATAAAGCAAAACCTTGCAAAATTCTATTTTGGCTAACAATGCCAGCTTTTCCTCTCTGAGGCTTTGTTTTTTTTGCTGTCGTGTTGTGGATTTTCCCCCGACAAAATTCTTCTGCCGTTGGCAGCCCTTATCTTCGATTTATGAGCTTTTCGCTCAAAAAGCAATTAAATTTTGCAGTTTTCGATTTGGTGGATGAGTCACTCGGTGACATTCTTCCTGTGCTCTCTGAAGCTTCCTGGTTGTCGAGTAGAGAACCAAAACCCCGACAAAATGTTTTTTTTTTGGTTGGCAGGCTTTCGATCTGTGAGTAAATACTCAGTCAAGCAAATGTTCTTTTGCAGAACTTTTCTCTTCGGCAGCTTTGATGCCTGGCGTTCACCCCGTGAACATTTTTTTTTGTGCCCTATGAAGCCCTCTCTTCGTCGTGCGCGGGTCTAACCCCCCGACAATATTGATTTATCCGTCGCGAATGATTCCACGGAAAGCTCATCTGGCGAATTCGATGCCCGACATTTACTCCGTGAATAGTTTTTTTTGCTCCAGAAGCTCATCTCTACTGCGAAGACGCCTAGACCTCCGACGACGGTCGTTCTGCCTCTGGCGAACGCCTCTACGATTGGTGAGTGAAATGCTCAGCCATGCGAAATTTGCGTTCAACGCATTTTTGCGAAATCTTCGAGTTCGGCGAAAAATGACGCCCAACCTTCGCCCCAGCGGCGCTCTGTGATTTTGAAGTTTAGTGGGGACGAACCTCCCCGATGCCTTCTCTACGTGCCTTGGCACATTTTGTTTTGCTCCTGTAGCTCGTCATTACGACATTTTCTCTGTGGCTTTTACTAGCCGATCTTGTGGTGCCTTTGGCCCATTTTCTGGATTTCGTTTTGGTGTTTCAGTGTTTTTTCGACGCCCACGTGGCGTGTCCGTCGTGACCTTCTAGCTAAAGCCTATTCAGCTTTAACGGCGAATCGAACTGTTTAATGCCTCAGGGCGGAACTTCCGTGATGTTTTATTACTGCTGTCGCCGATTTTCTTCGTTTGTTGTTTGTTAGCATGTGATTGAGTGTCTCTTCGTTCTTATTCTGCATGTGTCGTTCACTCTCCGGTAACACCGGGGAGCTTCATCTCTTTTCATGTCATTGGAACCCTGCCTGGGATGTGAGGAGGTGGAAATTTTGCTTTCGCAAAATTTCTTCCCAGGGAGGGAAGTGTGTACCATCCCTACCCCTCCTACCCTAGGGGGACGGCGGAAGGAAATAAAATCTAAAGAATTTCCGCCCGAATCCGCCGCCCCGAAGCTGAGTTCCGCCTAACGTTTTGAGTAAGATGGCAGCACTCCGCCACCGGATTTGCGTTCCCTTGTGGAATCCTCACCACGACCTTCTTTTGAACAATGAATAACAAATAAATAAAAAAATGAATGAACATAATCGCTATCCTGAGAGATGGAAATGAGTCAAAAATAGTGAGAGAAGTGCTCCAAATTTGTGCCGAGTCACCGAGCAGTTGGCATTATTGTCAGCCAGGTCCAGATGATTTGGGAGGCGGAGCCAAAATGGCGTCTCCGTTTTTTTGGCCTCGAAAAGGTGTTTGGTGAAGAGGTCGGGAGTTTTTTTGTTTTCGGATCCAGGGAATCCCCCGGGATTCGGGGGATTTCCTCTGGTTGTCCATTTCGGATCCGCCCCTGGTTGTATTTGATCGTCAGGGAAGTCTTGGAGGAGGCTGCGGCCGTGATTTTGAGGCTGCCTCGGAACTTGAGCGTCTGCCTAACCTGCGAGGCTCCACTCAGGAATATTTAAGGTGAGATTAACTGATTTTCACTCAGTTGGGGAGATGTAATGACTCCCACGGCGTAATGAGCTTTAACTGAGGATCGTTAAGTAAAGGAGGACAATAATTCCAGAATGAACTGCTGTTCGTGAGTTTGGAAGAACACGTGCTCGGACAGGGGATTTCTTGTGCTGCTCACGAGCCGCTAAAAAAAATCACTAGAAGTAAGTGAGAAGGATCCTTTTACCCTCGGAGAGCTAGTGTCGGAATGGGAGTTAATTTAAGTAAAATTTTAGGGGCAAACTGCATCCCTGTCGTTAACCACGCTGAGTCTGTCCAATAACTACGCCAAGTTCATCGCTGTATGAGCTACTTTGAAGCTTCGATCATGTTCTCATCTTCTTCCTTCGTCAAGTCTTTGATTCACGTCTACGCGCACGTCTCCGGTGCCTACAGTCGTTACGGCTGCCCTGTCGACATGCATTTTCTCAGTGACAATATAAGTTACGTGATTTCCTATCATGAGTTTGGTGATTCATCAATCGAACTTTCAATAACATTGCCACTATGTGGATCAACTAATGACCTTCTTTCTATGCCGGTAGCATGCCAAAAGCCACTCGGCCACTCTGAGGCTGAGCCTCCTCTTAATGAGTAATGAAACTGTGATACGTCGTCAATGCTAGTCCTATGTGTAAATTTTGTAGATGTCAAATACTAACTTAGTTGTACTTTCAGGTATGTTTATTTGTGAGCGAATTGGGGCCCCATGAGAGTATAATAATCTACGGCCTGCGTGCCAACCAGGATAAACACCACTCTGCATCTGCTGCTGCAACTAAATTTTCAGCGTCATGTAAAGGTAAATTTTAACCCGTAATAAACCTTTACAATTTATTTCGCCCACTGCTTCGTTCGGAGCCCCAGAGGTAAATTTTTGAACCCCTCCCTGGGGGAAATAGTCAAATGCTCGGGGGTAAGGCAATGTGCCTTTACCCTTTTTCTCCTATTTTATTTTTTTTGTGGAACGACACCGCCCCTTGGGTCCTCTGATTAGGGACGAATGTTACAGTACGAATCTTACAAATCTAAAACACAATTTCGAAAACTTTTCGACTGCATGAAGAAATATGTCGAAATATCAGCTCTACATAATCGCAGAGGCCAGCACCTCGGATGAGAAGACGACGATTCTAAAACTCAAGAAAATCAAACAAGCGGAGGAAGAAATGTGGTACGGTTTTCCGGATGATCAACAAGGTATGAGTCATCATAAGAAATTAGCGGAACTCCCCCCAGTTAAGAAAGCAATTGCCGCCATCAGGGCCAGAGGTCAAAGTCGGACCGTGAGTGTAATACTTCCGCCGGAAGTTGAGGCATGTTATCGAGATGAGGCTGGCAACTTTTTTTTCAATGAATTGTTGTTGTCAGAGATATCCGCTCTGACAAGTGAACCTTCACGCGCACCGGCATTTGGTTTACATGAACTGGTTGCGTGTCTCAATAAGCTGGTTGAAAAAAAAGACGACTCCCTGAACGAAATTATGAAGCATTTCCTTGTTGAGAAATTTTCAAGCAGAAACAAGAATGTTCAGGCGTGGGTCAACGATTTTGAGAGGGAAGCGGCTCGATTCAATCTGAACGGTCCACGATTGATTGAAGTATTCAAATTATGTTTAGATAAATCAATGAACGATTGGTTTTCTAACGCTCAGAAAAAACTTGGTATTGAGGCCGATTGGGATTTGTGGAAAGAGGATCTCACCACTACCTTCAGTGACGACTCCTGGACTCCGGTTCGATTTGCTTACCATTTCCGTCACGATTTTCTGCTTGGTTTGGATTTAATTGTACAATTTCACTTATGCCAAAATGATAAATTAGAAATAACCCAAAGTTCATTGGAGCATGGACAATCTAGCATCAGAAGTGTAACTGTAAACGAATCCGGGTACAGAGATACCTTTCAAGCGACCTTGAACCATTTACCGGATAAACAACAAAAACAGATCAACGATATCCTACATAAATACAAAAACGTTTTTGCTAAAGATAAATACGATATCGGTACAGTGTCAGGTCATCAAGCCACGATAAAATTAATAGAACACAAATATGTTTCAAAACGACCATACAGGTGCTCTGTAGATGATCAAAATGAAATCGAGTCTCAAATTTCAAGGTTACTATCAGCCAACCTTATTGAAGAATCAACCTCCCCTTTTGCGGCACCTGTAACACTAGTCCACAAGAGAGATGAAAATAAGAAAAATAGGCTCTGTATTGATTTTACAGATTTAAATAAATTAGTTGTACCAGAAAGCCAGCCCTTTCCACTAATCACCGATCTAATAGTGAAAACCAGAGACTGTAAATGGTTTTCGGTGCTAGATATAAATAGTGCTTTTTGGTCAATCCCTCTCAGACAGAAAGACTATTATAAAACAGGGTTTGTAACACAAACAGGCCACTATAATTGGAAATGTTTACCTTTTGGCTTAAAAACCTCACCGGCAATTTTCCAACGAATATTGAGGAACATACTTCGAAAAAATGATTTAGATTCATTTTGTGTAAATTACATTGATGATATCCTGATTTTTTCAAAATCTTTTGAAGAACATTTACGTCATGTTGAAGCATCAATGCAAGCACTCATTAAAGAAGGATTCCGGCTTAAGTTTTCAAAATGCAACTTTGCTACAAATAGCGTGAAATACCTTGGTCATAATATGACCATTATATTATAATCAAGTACAATTTAACGCGACCAATAAACGACAACGTTTTGCCAATTACAAATTTCCCAACACCTAAAAATAAAAAAAATATAAGGCAATTATTAGGCAAAGTGAATTTCTACCGTTCATATATTCCGAAAGCCACTCAAATGCTCGAGCCTTTACATAAATTGTTAAGGAAAAATGCCATTTTCAACTGGAATAAGGAATGCGAGGAGGCTTTCAAATTAATCAAATCGTGTCTTTCCACAGAGCCGTGCCTCGCTATTTTCAGTCCAGTCAGAAGGACAATCGTCCAGACTGATGCGAGTCTTGATGGCATCGGTGCAATTTTAAAGCAAAGACAAGACGACGGAACATTCAAACCAGTAGCCTATTTTTCAAAAAAACTAAATGAACACCAGAAACGAAAGAAAGCAATTTACCTCGAATGCTTAGCTATTAAAGAAGCATTAATATACTGGAAACACTGGTTACTAGGAATCGAGTTTGAAGTTGAATCCGATCACAAGCCTCTGGAACACTTGCGCATAAATTCCCGAAATGATGACGAACTGGGACACATGATGTTTTGCCTATCACAGTACAATTTCAAGATAAAATATGTCCCTGGTCAGTCAAACTCCGAAGCTGACTGTTTATCGCGGAATCCCGTTCTAGAATCTCTGGGTCCCACTGATGATTTGAAAATTGTCAATTTAGTCCAATTGGAGGAAATAACCCGAGATCAAAACCAATTAAATAGTCAGCTACCTCTAGCTCACCGCGTCACAAAGGAAGGTGATATACTTTACAGCAACTTTAAAAACAAAAGTAGAATAATTGTCTCTACAGACTTCTGCTATAAGCTGATTGAAAAAATACATAAAAAATTTGGTCATATTGGTCCAAAACAGATAGGGTAGGTGGGGGCTATTCTCCGCACGGGGCTAGTATCCGCACGCCTTTTTTTCGATTAAAATTATCGATTATTAGTCCGACCTCGCCACATCGATAACCTTTCTCAACCACCAGTTGCCTCCTGAAACTTGAGGGTTGAAGTCAACAAAGGAGCCAAGAAAATGAGGTAAGCTTGATTTTCATCAGTTTGATTTAATATTTTCGTCACTTGCCTAATAGATTGTGGGAAAAGTGCGATAGTTATTCCAAATGTTTAGCTTTCTTTCGAAAGGGGTTCTCATGAGCTTGAATATAACTGCCCAACTTCGGCGAAATCTGTTGTTCACTGTACCTGGTGTGGCATCTCCCGACATTTTGGAAAAAGGGGCTAATTTCCGCACTTTTTTTGGGGCTTCTCTCCGCAGTCAGAAATGTGCGGAGACTAGCCCCTTTGAATGTTATGATGTTTTATCACTGCAAAGTTTTGGTACCTGTAATAAATATAGGAAATGTAAGTAAGTAGGGTTTTTTACCTGATACCTATACATCCAAAGATTTTAATGCTATTTGTTTACCAAGGCTATTGGCTAAGTTTCAGTGAAGTTTTTCACTGCTTGATAGGGATTTCCTAATTTGTTTTGTGGTATCCTAAGTCTAATTTACTAAGTCATTTTTTTAGCAAATTTTTCAAAGCTCTATTTAATGTTTACTGCTTAACTACCAAAGTGCTTAACTGCTTTTTTGTTTTACCAAGCCCTATTGGCTAAGTTTCAGTGAAGTTTTTCACTGCTTGATAGGGATTTTCTCTTTTTTTTTTTTTTGCTATCCTGATTGACTAAGTCATTTTTAGCATGTTTTTCAAAGCTCTAGTTAATGTTTACTGCTTAACTACCTATCTTAAATTTTTTTACCAAGTCATTTTTTCTTAAGTTTTGAAGTTTAAGTTGTTTTTTTTTTCTACAAAAATTTGGAAAACTGTTTCTATTTCAAAGTTTATAAAACAAAACTGCGTAATTATACATTGTGTACCTGCAAGAATAAAGTGTTTAAAAAAATTGGTTTTGAATCAGAGTTTCTTTTTCAATAATATTGACATTCCATATTATGGAAGAATAACTGGGGCTAATCTCCGTGTGCGGAAACAAGCCCCATTGGCGCGGAGATTAGCCCCACTGAATGGGGCTAATGTCCGCAAAAAAAAATTTTTTTTCTAACTCCATATTTTCAAAAATTTTGATTGGAAACGTTTGGAGTTGTTATAGAATAATCAATAAATGTCTAATCTTTTCATCCTATAGCAGAATCTGGAGAAAATAAGAAGATTGTGTTGAATATGGTCTGAAAACATGAAATTGCGGAGGGTAGCCCCCACCTACCCTACAAATGAAAATAACTCCTTTCTACTTCTGCAAGGATATGACAAAAATGATTACGAGTTTTTGCCAAGCTTGCAGCGTATGTATTAAGAATAAATCTCGCATACCATTCACCTATGGCCATCTCTCCCAATTGGGTCCTGCCACACGACCATATCAATATATGTCTCTTGACACCATTGGTGGTTTTGGGGGCAATCGGTCACCTAAACGTTTTTTACACCTTTTGGTTGACCATTTCACTAGGTATGCGTATATCTACACTTCAAGAAACCAGAAAGCTCATGACTTAATTAAGCTCCTAACCAAAGTCTTATCACAGGGTGTTCAAATAGGCACTCTACTAGCTGACCAGTACAGTGGAATTAATTCCAACGAGTTCAAGTTGTTTTTAAACCAACATAATGTGAATTTGGTTTTCACGTCGGTCGACTGCGCATTTTCAAATGGCCTTAATGAAAGGCTAAACCAAACATTGGTTAATCGGATTCGATGCAAAGTAAATGACGAACCGTCAAGCACGACACGCCCGTGGTCAATACTTGCAGAGGAATGCGTTGAGGAGTATAATAACACAATCCATACATCCACAGAATTCAGTCCTAATTATTTGTTGCATAATGTAGACATACCTGTTGTACCCCATGGTCATAACGCACACCGTAATTTGGAGGACGATAGGAAACAAGCCATTAGGAATTCCCAAAAAAATCATGAACTAAATAAAAAGAGGTTCAATAAAAACCGCAAAATACCCACATTCAAGGTGGGGGACATGGTTTATGTACATCAAGGCAACAGCCTGAATCGAAACAAGCTGGACGAAATTCGGAAAGGTCCATATAAGATTATAGGAAAACTCTCAAACTCCATCTATAAGATTGACTCAGGCTATCGAAAAAAGGAGTCAAATTTCTTCCATGTGTCCAAGCTTTACCCAGGTACCCTCGCAACACTGCCACAGAAAACGTCTTAAAAACAAAAAAAAAATTTAAATTAAAAAAAAAAAAAAAATCCCAAAAAAGGGGGATGTAAAGTTTGATCGGGTCAAACTTCCAATAACACCACGGCAAACGCTATCATCCCGTTGTTGTTGTTTTCGGCTCATAGCGTCTCCCGTAATCTTGGTCCTGCGAGTTAGTTAGGCAGTTGTGGTTCACCAGTCAATGTGAACGGGAGCAGAGCTCCTGAGATTCCTACTCGAACGATCCTGTGTTTTAGATTTCTTCTTTACAGGTATATTCAATGGTTCAGATCTCTAGTATGTAAGTTAAGGTCCAGTATTTATCTAACGAATATTGTATTTGAATATTGATAAAATAAATAACTTCTTTACAGATGCAATCAATCCAGTGTTCTCCCTGAGTACGAATCTTACAAATATTATTCTTTACCGACTTTTTTACTGCCTACTTCTTTTCATCGTTTCAAGTTTTAATGACTTTTTTTCGAATTTTCTCCTAAAACTACAGTGGAAAGATTTTTTTTTTTTTTTTTCATAACGTCCCCCCCCCCCCCCCCCTGTCATACATATAAAACCATCGATGTATCGAAACATCGATGTTTTTTCTCCAATGTTTTTGAGACATCGATGTTTCTTTTTTTTTTAAATCATCGATGTCTAAACATCGATGTTTTGTTCATCGATACCCATCCCTAATTCAGAGGAACCAGGGTCACACCCTCTTTCTACCTGCTACTCGGATGCATTCTTTCCATCGGCAAACAGTTCCACAAGTGGGTAAAATGGGGTGGAGGTTCGCACAGCCGTTATGAAAGTTCAGACATTCTTTTACTATCTATAACGGTGCCTGAGGATTTCCTTTGAAGGGGCCTTCATTGATTGCTTCCTGATTGTAGTAATCCCCCCGCATGGGGAAAAAAACAAAAAAAAAACATGTAAGACCGCCCTTCTCTGAATCACACACTCACAATCAGACACTAACATTCCAGCGTGAAACGTATTGAATTCGGTTTGAAAAGGACTTCCAGTGCTTCCAATCAACGTGAGTCACCCTACTGTAGGTAGGTACTTCTTGAAATTAGGTAGGTAGCCAATTTCTTCAAACGAATTGTTCAACCCTTCAAGACGGACTGTTATAAATATATTATAATTCGGGTGACCAGATTTTTTTTTTTTTCCGAGGGTCTCAGAGTCACATGACGTACCTACATCGAAAAATGAAAGAAAAACTCTGCAAATTTTACACAAAAGTTTATTATTATTATTATTATTATTTGATAATATCAAATAATACCTATCAAATAATAATATCAAATACCTATATTATAGGTTTCTTGCGCGAAAATTAATTTTGTGTAAATGAAAAACATTTTGAAAAAAAATTGTTACTTAGGTAGGTATTCTTAGGTATTATTCTTGGAATAATACACCTATGTTTTCGCGACGGGGGTCGACGACTCCGATCGGGCTCAAAATTTGACATTATCCGTTTCAAGTGGTCTACATTCTAAATCCGAAATGTCCGTCCGCCGTACGCCGTCCGCCGTCCAGGCCGTTTTGGGCAGTAGGAATTTTTTAAAAATTTTAAATTTCGACAAAATACTTGGTTTACCATCTAGTTGTGCCCGCAAGGTTTTCAGTCCGATCGCCCAAACCCGTGGGGCGCTATGGGGCTATAATGGGGCTACGGGAGGGGTTTTTTGAAGGCTTTTAGCTATGGGATCGAGTTAGGTGTCGTTTTCGATGTATTTTGGACGTAGAATCCATTTTTTGGGGTCCCGGAACGATCCGATTTCACTGTGCCGATCTATAGGGCTCTCATGGGGCTAAAAATGGGATTTTTGAAGGATCCCAGGATGTTAAATATTTTTCGAGTAAAAAATACGGAATTTTTGAAAAAACACATTTTTGAACAAAAAATCCCAAAAAAAATGTTTGAGATAAAAAAACAAAACAAAAATTTTTAAATTTTGGTTTATTATTCTTGGAATAATACACCTATGTTTTCGCGACGGGGGTCGACGACTCCGATCGGGCTCAAAATTTGACATTAGGTTTGTTCCAACAGAAGGAAGGAGATGGAAGGAAGTGGAAGAAACCAACTGGCGCATGCGCAGTAACTAAACGGTAACTGAACGGCTGTTCCATCACGTCAAATCTTCCGAAAGTTGACGTCGACGGCTGTTCCATCAGAGGAAGGGAAGTCAACCGCAGTTGGAAGGAAGTCAACCTCGATGAGAGGCAAGGTTCGAATACCGTTCAAATGGAAACCTCATCGAATTGAAACCTTTCACGTAACCTGCTCAGTCTGAGAAAGTCGCAGCGAGCGTCACTTCGGAAAAGGCCGGTTTTTTTTTTCATCATTAAGTTGTGCGATCTTAAATTATGTGCGATATTTTCGCCATGACGAAATTTTCGTCTCGTCATGGCGAAAATATCGCACCTCCGAGCCGTTTTGGGCAGTAGGAATTTTTTTAAAAATCTGAAATTTTGGCAAAATACTTGGTTTACCATCTAGTTGTTCCCGCAAGGTTTTCAGTCCGATCGCTCAAACCCGTGGGGCGCTATAGGGCTAAAATGGGGCTACAGGAGGGGTGTTTTGAAGGCTTTTAGCTATGGGATCGATTTAGGTGTCGTTTTCGAAGTATTTTTGGACGTAGAATCCATTTTTGGGGGTCCCCGAACGATCCGATTTCACTGTGGCGATCTATAGGGCTTTCATGGGGCTAAAAATGGGATTTTTGAAGGATCCCAAGAAGTTAAATATTTTTCGAGTAAAAATTAAAGAATTTTTGAAAAAACAAATTTTTGAAAAAAAAAAAAAAATCCCCCCAAAAAATGTTTTTTGCAATATAAAAATCCAAAAAAAAAATTGTTTTTTAAATTTTTTTATTGACAGAATTAAATGTCTGTACAAGTTACCTATATCACAGAATAATAAACCCTTGTGTAAAATTTGCAGCGTTTTTTTTCTGATTGACCCGGGAAGCCCTGGGCTCCTGGTTGTAGAGTCTACAATTTAGACGATGATGAGTTGGAGGACTGGTGAGCTTGGAAGAAAATGAGGAAAACTGCAGGTAAAGAATGTTTATCGGACTCGTAGCTAGGAAACTTCCTGTTTGGATTGTTGAATCTAGGAATCTAGATCGGCCTTCTCTCATCGCAGGCCGAAATGTTCTAGTCGGCCCAAAAAATAAAGATACTTTGCCATAAAGTGGTGGCGGGTTTGACCGCCCGTTTCGGGGCACTTCGAAATTAAAGTGACAGTAGTGACGCGAAATGAAAGTCGAACGGAGAAGCGTTCCAACCGCAGTTAACAGCTGTTAACAGATTTCGGAAGGTGATTGAGAAGGCACTGGAATGCAGTTGAACGTTAACGAACGGCAGGCCCTTCTGTTGGAACAAACCTATTATCCGTTTCAAGAGGTCTACATTCTAAATCCGAAATGTCCGTCCGCCGTACGCCGTCCGCCGTCCAGGCCGTTTTGGGCAGTAGGAATTTTTTTTAAAATCTGAAATTTCGGCAAAATTCTTGGTTTACCATCTAGTTGTGCCCGCAAGGTTTTCAGTCCGATCGCCCAAACCCGTGGGGCGCTATGGGGCTATAATGGGGCTACGGGAGGGGTTTATTGAAGGCTTTTAGCTATGGGATCGAGTTAGGTGTCGTTTTCGAAGTATTTTTGGACGTAGAATCCATTTTTTGGGGTCCCGGAACGATCCGATTTCACTGGGGCGATGTTTAGGGCATTCGTGGGGCTAAAAATGGGATTTTTGAAGGATCCCAGGATGTTAAATATTTTTCGAGTAAAAAATACAGAGTTTTTGAAAAAACACATTTTTGAACAAAAAAACGCTGCAAATTTTACACAAGGGTTTATTATTCTTTGATATACGTTACTTGTGCAGAAATTTAATTCTGTCAATGAAAAAATTTAAAAAAAAAAAAATTTTTTTGGATTTTTTTGTTCAAAAATGTGTTTTTTTTCCAAAATTCCGTATTTTTTACTCGAAAAATATTTAACATCCTGGGATCCTTCAAAAATCCCATTTTTAGCCCCACGAATGCCCTAAACATCGCCCCAGTGAAATCGGATCGTTCCGGGACCCCAAAAAAAGGATTCTACGTCCAAAAATACTTCGAAAACGACACCTAACTCGATCCCATAGCCAAAAGCCTTCAAAAACCCCCTTTTGTAGCCCCATAGCACCCCACGGGTTTGTGCGATCGGGCTGAAAACCTTGCGGGCACAACTAGATGGTAAACCGAGTATTTTGTCAAAATTTCAGATTTAAAAAAAAATTCCTACTGCCCAAAACGGCCCAAACGGCGGACGGACATTTTGGTTTTGGAATGTAGACCTCTTGAAACGGATAATGTCAACTTTTGAGGCCGATCGGAGTCGTCAACCTCCGCCGCGAAAACATAGGTGTATTATTCCAAGAATAATAAACCAAAATGATAATATCATATTATGCGAAAAAATCTCCATTTTTGCTTCCCTGAAAAAAAAAAAAAATCCCCGATCTCGAAGTTGAGAACGGACAAGTAGGTGGAAAAATCCCCAGAGGTACTGTGAATGTAGGATTTTTTTTCGGGGACTTTTTTTCCTACAATCATCCATTCTTGGGGGGTCCCTCATCCGTCCAAACATTTTTCTGAGAAATCTATTTTTTATTTTTTCAAATTATTTGTTTTGACCGAATTGGATTATTTATTTATATCAAAGAGTAATAATTATTATCCTTTGAGTAAATTTTGCAGCTTTTTATTTGTTTTATTAAATGAATGTAGGCGAAAAATGAAAAAGGGAAACGGGATGGTAGCGAAGCAAATAAAACGCATAAATAAATTTTATTTGCTTCCCTACCATCCCGTTTCCCTTTTTCATTCTTCGCCGAAGAATCTTCGGACACATAAAGAATACACCAACAGCACTCGTCAGGTTGGTTCACCTGGTCCTTTTTGTAAAGTTGGTCAACTTGTCAGTTTCTCTCGAATCTGCAGCGGCCATATTTCGTCGTTCATTTTGTTGTGAGGATTTCGACGGGATGGTGAGTCAATTTTTCTCTCAATTCATCGCCTTTATTTTTCGACGTTTCATCTTCATTTTGCCGTTATTTCGTTGTGAAAAAAGGGTATTTGTCAAATAATTACAGTTCGTGGGGATGTGCAAAACTTTGATGAGGAACTTGCGAGGATAGTTTCGGTCGTGTTTGACGCGGTTCACGTGGCGTGTTGTCGGTTTGGGGGCTTTTTCCTGTTTTGTTTACGTCGGTAACAAAATGTAGCGATTCCAAAGTTTGTGTTGAAGCTTTTGACTCGCAAAACGATATTATTCTGATATTGTGGTGAGTCCGGTTCGGTACGTGTCCGGTGTTTTCGAGGTTACCTTATCGTACGGAAGAACCAGCTTCATGTCTGTCTGCCGTCTTTGGTAGGTTTGGAATTTGAAAAGATTGTTTCTTGGAATAACTTGTCCCAGAGTCGCGTGGAGTTTAATTTCCGAAGTAACTTTGTTCGCAAACCAGTTTTGGGGGTCCGCAGACTTGTCCACCTTTGATGGGCTCTTCACGTGAAGCGGCTCAGTTTTGGTCTCAAACCGTTCGTTCAAGCGTAATCTCATAATCTATCCTAACTGAACGAGGTGTTGTCCCAGCAGCTTTTGAGTAGGGTTGTTCCACGTGGATCTGTCCCTAATTATTGTCTGCGAGATAATTCGGGAGCATTGCCGGTTCATTGTAATGATTACAGTGTGCCCAAAGTAAAAACAAGCTCCCAACATTTATATTATGGCAGTAGTCAGAAATTCGTTGGGGGTCACTCACCTCGTGGAAATACCAAATACCTCGCTGGATGACGTCACTCGCTCATCGGATGCGTCAGGGTGTTAATTTTACCATAACCACGAGGTTTGATGGGAAAGGGGTCGCCACTGGCCCCACACCCAGTATTGAGTTGAATACTGAGAATTTGGAAAAACGTTTGCTGTCGTTTTCGAATTATTTTTGGACTTAGACGTCTCTCGGGCACCAAAACCGTACAATTTAACCATGGAGATCTCGAGGGCTACAAATTTGGCTTTTGAAGGATGCTAGAAGGTCGAATACAATCCATTTTTCGGCGTCCCCACAGAGGGCGTCCCCCAACCTTTCAAAACTACATTATGTGGTTGAATTTAATAGTGGCAGATATTAATCAATGTTAGCACAGTTTATATACAAGAACAAACCTTATAACATCGTCATAGCGTTTTGACGAATATCATCAGGTTCTCTTTAGCCTATGGTAGACTTTAGGGGATGACGAAAACGTATGAATGTTCGTAGCGAAATGTGCGTGCTGGCTGAGCTCAGTTTTTGGTTTATTATGCTTGGAATAATACACCGAAATGTCCGTACGCCGTCCGGACGGTTTTGGGCAGTAGGTAGGGATTTATTTTTGAATCTGAAATTTTGACAAAATACGTTTACCATCTCGTTGTGCCCGCAAGGGTTTCAGCCCTATCGCTCAAACCCGTGGGGCGCTATGGGGCTACGGGAGGGGTTTATTGAAGGCTTTTAGCTATGGGATCGAGTTAGATGTCGTTTTCGAAGTATGTTTGGGGGTCCCGGAACGATCCGATTTCACTGTGGGGATCTATAGGGCTACAAATGGGATTTTTGAAGGATCCCAGGAGGAAAAAAATTAGAATAATAAAAATCCCCAAAAAAAAATTTTTCTAACATTTTCATCATTGACACAGAATCAGGGTGGCCGCCATCTGGAAAAGTCAGGGAAAACCTGGAAAAGTCAGGGAATGAAAAATTTCAGGAAAAGTCAGGGAAATCGGTCTCAAGTCAGGGAAAAATTTTTGATTAAAAAAAAAAAATCAAAAATTGTATTATAATACGAATTTTGTTTGGTGACAAGTTTGTCCCTCTCTTCCATCCCGAAAATGATGATAATTATAATTGTTGAATTTTGGTGGGAGCGACTTTGCCGGGTTTGTTTTCCCCTCACTCTTCATCCATGTTGCCCGCACAAGTTCAATGAGTTGGCGGAATTCCCGTTACAGATATAATATCCCCATTCACACGATGAAAAGTCTCACTTCATGCACCAATATCCCTCTCTTCATAATGGAATGTTCCACTTCACCCACGAAGTAACCTATCAATCTTTCACTTGGTATTTTGGTTCGAGATCTCTGTCCTTGTAATCATTACTAGTTAATTAAAAAGATTTTTTTCTGTTCGGGTACATACCTGAACCCTGCTTTTATTCGCAGAATCTGGCTTCTCGAAAATTATTTTTAGCTAGTAAAAATGTAGGGAGAAATTATCGGGAAATCCGTTAAAACTGATGGGGAAGTAGGGCAAATTTTGAGCATATGATGGGGAAATCCGGGTTGGGAGCACCGGCAGGCGGCAGCACTGCAACACTACCGAGTTGCACCTTGCTCCTGCTTCGTATGTTTATCTGCGTTGTTCCTTTTTCGTTCCACTCGTTCGCTCGTTTCGTATATATACCTAAAATACCTATATATAGGTATTTTTGTTTTATTGTTTTTATATTGCGTCTCCTCCAAGATGGGGAAGAATAAAAAAATAGTTTTTAAAACGCAGTTTACTTATCTACTTTCCCTGGGTTTTAATTGTTTGGTGTAAAAATTTATGTATTTTCTAATCCACTTTCAATAACAAAAAAAAAAAATCAAGCGATTAAAATTATCAGAATTAATAAAATGTCAGATTAAATTATTATTATTAATAATTAATAATTAAATTATTAAAATCCCAGATTTTGAATAATTTCGGGTCTGGAAATTAGGTATTTTTTGCAGGGAAAAGTCAGGGAATTAATTTTTCCCAGCTTGGTGGCCACCCTGAGAATTAAATTGCTGCACAAGTAACGTATAATATACGCCGCAAGTTTTATTATTCTTTGATATTATCAAAGAATAATAAACCCTAGTGTAAAATTTGCGGCGTTTTATTGATGCAAGTCTCGAGTCTGATTTTTCATTTTATGCCTGTAAGGCATTCACACCAACAACCCTTGTTCTGCGGCGGGTTTAGAATAATCCGTATTATTAATCTATTATTAAAGAATAAGTTAACCTCATTCAACCAAAAAATATCCTCCTTGTATTGGATCCTCCTTCTTTTTTCCAATTTCGTCATTCGACTGTCTAAAGTCAACAATAGGGTTGAGTCAGTGTGCAGCAGTGGGCACGGCTGAACCTCGTGGTTCCAGTTCCTAATCACTGCTGCTAAATCATCTGTGAGGATTCGCTGACGTCTTTGTTTTTGGTACAAAGAGTTAGAAAGTAGCCTCCCAACATGGATAATGTACTGTTGGCCTTAGTTCAGTCAGTAGAAATTGAAAAGGGGGTCCACCCTACATCTTTTGAAGCCTCTTTTTAAAAATTTTTTTAAATTTTTAGGCCCATTAGGCAGAAAGGAATTTATCTGGTAGGCAGAAAGGTTTTATCTGGTACTGTAGGAAGGGGATTTTTAGGGGTCGTGGTTGTGACTTCGTTCGCGAGCGATCCGATCCGTTGGCGACTGATCAGGAGCTTTCTTCGCTCGTCTCCCTCCTGCCTTCTTTCCAACTGCTGAATCAGCATCTGCCGGCGTTTGCATTGCGGCGCGTGAAGAGTATTTTAACCTTGGTTAAAATCCCTTCTAACAGTGCTTAGTACCAGCCCTTTGTACTGATATCACAATTATATTATGTGGAGTCACTTTTATTGTTAAAATAATAGTATTAAAGTTGTGTGGATTTAGATGAGCTATATATTATGTACCGCTATTTTTATGGGTCTAGTCTATTAAAATGGGCGGTGATAAGTAAATAATAATAATAATAATTTCATTGGCATCGTTACCCTCATGCTGCTTTCAAAATTCTTTCAAACATTTAATGTTGTATTGCAGGTGCGTTCAAATAAATTCCTGACTGTTTCGCATCGATTTAGAAATCTAAATCGATGGAGATAATCTAGATGGGGAATCGATGGAAATCTAAACGTCAATATTGAAAAAAGTCCTCATTTTGAATTTCCGAAAAAAAATTCAACTGGGATGTTTTTACAATTAGGTACATTGGGTTGGTTAGCCCGATATCAGTGATATTTGGATTATTATTGACATTTTCTATTTCAGTAATATTGCACGTATTTAAAGTATTTATACCTAGAACGACCCTGGTGATTAGTGTCGAACTCAGCAACTTAATCGGATTAGACTCTCGGAGTGGCGTGAGTTATTTGTGGCTCAATGCAGGACAATAGAATCTATCTTTAGTATCTGATACTAAAGAGGATTTGACGTAGGAGTCCCGTTTTCGAAAATGACCTCAAATGAACTCAATACTCTGGAGAGAGGTGATATTTAAATTCGAACTATAAATACCCAGGATTTTGATCTTTGGGGCCTGGAATGGGCTTAGGAAGAGTTTCCGGCCGTTTCTTGCCCAACGCCCACGAGAATGAGGGGATTTCCCCTCCTGGTGGCAGCAGTGGGCCATGTAAGGTGGAAAGGGAGGGTAGAGCCTCAGGCGTTCCGTGGGCTGGGACAATATTTTATACCATCACCAAAGTTACAATACGGCGACTTTAGTAATAAGTTCCTTGAATGTTTTTTAATATTTATAAATTTTTTCCTGGTAATTTCATACTTCAAAGTTACGAAAATAGGTCAACATTGCTGTAAACGTCTCTATTATTTATAAGGCCTTAGGAAAAGTATAATTTGAATTTCGAGGTCTGGAGGGGGTACATGACGTGGGCTGCTTCGTCATTTTTTGATTGGCTGAGATCTCTCTCTCGCATCTATGCAAGTTAGCCAACTTTGCTATTCGAAAATCCACCCGGGCCGAGTGTTTTTACTCCCATTCCGCTCAAATTTATTGTTCAGCGCTTTGACGGCTCCGTGCCCAACTACTCTACGCCTCCCTATCAGTTCAAAATCGTCAACACTTCTAAATAATTATTATGCGGATTTTCGAACTAAAAATTGGTGTAGGGGTGTTTCAAAGGGCGCTGACTCCGAATATGACGATAGAAAAGATGAATTCCGTCCTTTTGAAGGAGCTCATTGAAGACATCACACCTGACATGTCTTCCTAACGTTCTGCTTTCCGTTATTTCCAGTCTCATCGTAAGTTCAGCGCTCCCCGTCACGGGTCGATGGGGTTCTACCCGAAGAAGAGGTCGGCTCGTCACAGGGGCAAAGTCAAGGCTTTCCCTAAGGACGACCCCAGCAAGCCCGTTCATTTGACGGCTTTCATCGGGTACAAAGCCGGCATGACTCACGTCGTCAGGGAAGCCGACCGTCCCGGGTCCAGTAAGTCCTATTCACGTTATAATAGCGTCGTGTGTCAGTTCAGGATAGAATGATGAACCTGATTTTCTTGATAGGAATGTGCCGGCTGATCCGCTGTGATTACCATCTCATTCTCTGACTATCCTGAACTTATTGTTATTATCTGCCAACCGTTTGGGTTTTCTGAGTGAAAACTATAGGGATAGGCAATCGGTAAAAAGTATCGATTTTTTTACATAAAATCGGAATCGCCTTCAAAGAATCGATTCTCAAAAAATCGTTTCCCTCAAGAATCGATTTTAGCGAAAATCGGGTTTTCAACGATTTTTTTTTTTTTTGGGGATCAAACTCGATCATAAATAAATTAAATATATCATAAGTAGGTAAATAAACCAATCAATAAGTAGGTCAGCGATTGTACGTATATTTCTCATATATTCTCATACATTTCATATATATTTCTCAAGGTGTTCAAGGAGTGGTCATCTAATACATTGGATTATACAATAGATTCGAAAAAAGTCTGAAAAAATATTCACAAGAACCACATTAAATGTGGAAATTTTCCTCTTCCACATCCTGAAAAAATAATAGTTTTGAGACGAGCTTCCCACTCAGTCTGTTCCTTGCCGCACAAAACACAAACTGAACCAACAGCGACGCGACCAAGGAGGTTAGAAGAAGAAGTTCATCTTCTAAACTCCTTGGACGCGACAATCTACTCAATATTGAAACCTCCCGTTGGGTTTCCGCCTCCAAACGATTTTTGAGAAACGATTCTGGTTCGTAGCGGGGTAACAGAAGAAGAAACCGCTAGAAACGATTCTTTGAAGCCGATTAAGTCAATTCATAAAACATCCATCATTATAAAATTTATAATGATTCTTGAAACATTTTCTTTTTCCTATTTAATTGGAATTTGAAGCCGATTCAGTCAATTCAAAAAACATCCATCATTATAAAATTTATAATGTTTCAAGAACAATAATTTTCAAAATTGGCTAAAACCCAATTTTTTGAACCTCTCTACCCCGATTTTTTTAAATCCCGATTTTGGGAAAAATCGGGATTAAAGTATCGATTCTCGATTTTATCGTATTAACAAAAATCGATTTTTAGAAAAATCGGAAATCGATTGCGTATCACTAGAAAACTACGATTTTTCCGCTTCAAAAATTGATTCGAACGTAGATTTTTGAGTAAAAAATAAATTCAAATCGTCATTTTCTTCATTTTGGTTTATTATTCTTGGAATAATACACCTATGTTTTCGCGACGGAGATCACGACTCGGATCGGCCTCAAAATTTGACATTATCCGTTTCAAGAGGTCTGCATTCCAAAACCGAAATGGCCGTCCGCCGTCCGGGCCTTCTTGGGCAGTAGGATTTTTTTTTTTTAATCTGAAATTCTAACAAAATACTCGGTTTACCATCTATTTGTGCCCACAAGGTTTTCAGCCCGATCGCTCAAACCCGTGGGGCGCTGTGGGGCTAAAATGGGGCTACGGGAAGGGTTTTTGAAGGCTTTTGGCTATGGGATCGAGTCAGGTGTCGTTTTCGAAGTATTTTTGGACGTAGAATCCATTCTTGGGGGTCCCAGAACGATCTGATTTCACTGTTGCGATATATAGGGCTTTCATGGGGCTAATAATGGGATTTTTGAAGGATCCCAAGAGGTAAAATATTTTTCAAGTAAAAAACCGAAAAATTTGTGAAAAAAAAAAAAAAATTAGAATTTTTTTTTTTCATTGACACAGAATTAAATATCTGCACAAGTAACCTTCATCAAAGAATAATAAACCCTTTTGTAAAATTTGCAGCGTTTTACCTCCTGGGATCCTTCAAAAATCCCATTTTTAGCTCCATGAAAGCCCTATATATCGCAACAATGAAATCGGATCGTTCCGGGACCCCCGAAAATGGATTCTACGTCCAAAAATACTTTGAAAACGACACCTAACTCGATCCCATAGCTAAAAGCCTTCAAAAACCCCCTCCCGTAGCCCCATTTTAGCCCCATAGCGCCCCAAGGGTTGGTGCGATCGGGCTGAAAACCTTGCGGGCACAACTAGATGGTAAACCGAGTATTTTGTCTAAATTTCAGATTAAAAAAAAAGCCTACTGCCCAAAACGGCCCGGGCGGCGGACGGACATTTCGGATTTAGAATACATTCTACATGTAGACCTTTTGAAACGCATAATTTCAAATTTATTCCAAGAAGAATAAACCAAAATTTAATTCAAAATATCGATTTCTCTTAGTAAAAAAATTGACAGAAATTTTTCTCAGTAAAGAATCTGTTACAAATTTCCATTTTTCTTGGTAAAAATCGATTGCTACTTTGTGAGTTATAAATTGCCCATCTCCTAGTTGAACTTTGGCTTTCTTCTTTTTCTCTCCGCCAAAAGGGTTTCGCTCTAATTCAATTTCCGATTTTCAGAGATCAATAAGAAAGAAATCGTAGAAGGTGTGACCATCATCGAAACTCCCCCGATGGTCGTCGTCGGCGCCGTCGGCTACATCGAGACCCCCAACGGGCTCCGTAGTTTGGTCACCGTTTGGGCCGAACATATCGCCGAAGAGTGCAAGAGGCGGTTCTACAAGAACTGGTGAGTTGTTGGATCGTTGGGGGCGTTGGAGGAAAAGATTTGGTTCGTACTAACGAGTCGTAATAGCCTTCCGCTGCTTGCAAGAAGGCTCTCGTACCGCCATTGTTTGGAAGGGCTGTTGGCTTCGTCCGAATTTGGCTCGACGGGTTCTCCTCCGCTCAGTTCGCTGATGAGGGGCTCCCGTTCATTTGTCGTTTGTTCCGTCTAAAGGTACAAATCCAAGAAGAAGGCTTTCACCAAAGCGTCCAAGAAGTGGTCCGACCCTCTGGGGAAGAAGCAGATCGAGAAAGACTTCTCCAAGATGATCAAGTACTGCAAGGTCATCCGAGTCATCGCTCACACTCAGGTAAATAACATTTCAATCTCATTCTTCAACCCGAAGTCTGCTGCTGACAATCGCCTTGTGCTTTGCCGTTGGCAGCGATGGTTAAGCAAAACGGTGTTGTTCGTTTTGTGACCATGATTTCGAAAATGAAGTCCGCTTCGGCGGTGCTCTGCATATTCCATCGCTCGGGTGGAGCCCGTCGGGCTGTGACCACCCGGACAAACCATGCAGTGAACATTTGAGATGAATTTTTTATTGAATACGACGCTGGGATTCATGTGTCCCAGATTTGTCCGTCTGGTGAGGATATGTATGGAATGTGGCTATTAGTCCAGTCATAAGGTGTCCAAATGTAGTGAATCTAAGAAAAAATACCTGAAGAATTTTTCTCGACGGATCTATACGTTTTCGAGGGTGCTGAATCCGAAAATTTGGTTATCTACCAGATTCGGATATGGCTTCACCATGAAAAAGGCGAAATTTCGGTCCTTTTTTTGTTTTTTTTTTTGCCTTTAACTCGGAAACCATGCGTCCTAGCGACATGACTACTCTATACGAAATTAAAGCTGATGAAATTTCCTAGAAAATGAGACGAAAAACGCCTCGGTAGCTTTCTCCGTTTGGCCGCTAGAGCGTGCTGAAGTTTCAACATTTTTCCTAACTAAGCCAAAATCATCGTATTCCAGACTTCCGAAGCCTATTAAACAGTTGAACACCAAATTGGTCCCCCGAACGCCACATAAGGTACCCTGACACCTTATTGTTATAATATGACAATTTCACTGGTCAAATGTTTTTTGACCGAATAGCTGCTAAGTTACAGCCGTTCCAAAGTACATCAAATTTCTCAACAAGTACAATTTCACGGAAAAATGCATGTTCAAGCTTCTGAACATTCATTTGTACGTATGACACGAATTTAAAACAAAATAAGAAGCCCTATCTGACCCCACGCGGAGAGCGGAAGCACGTTTTTGGTTGTAGCTCAGAAACTATTGATCCGATTCCAAATTTATTTTTTTCTCGTGAAAGCTGATTAAATTCCCCGTCGCAGCTATTCCGTGTGAAATTTTGATTTGAGCTTTGACAAGGGAGGGAAAGAAGAACGTTTTCTGAACAACTTGGTCGTAGATGGTAAAATTCCTTATTTTACACACTTTCCGACGAATACTAACGGCACTTTTGTTGTTTCAACAGACATGCAATGTGCCGTTACTTATTTAAAATTTAATAAGCTTTCTGATAAAAGAAAATAGAAAAGTAAGATCGGACAAATCGTTCCCGAGTTATAGGCAGAAATGTGCAAAGCATCATTTTTTATTCCCAATGTGCCCCTTTTTTGCCGTGCCCGCCCCTCCCTTATCAAAGCTCAAATCGAAATTTCACACGGAATAGCTGCGACGGGGAATTTAATCAGCTTTCACGAGAAAAAAATAAATTTGGAATCGGACCAATAGTTTCTGAGCTACAACTGAAAACGTTCTGACAAACGTTGTTTCCGCTCTCCGCGCGGTGTCACATTGGACGTTTCCTTACGGCTGTAACTTAGCAGCTATTCGGTTAAAAAAAAAATTTGACCAGTGAAATTGTCATATTATGACAAAAAGGTATCATGGGACCGATTGTGGTGTTCAATAGTGTTTAATAGGCTTCGGAAGTCTGGAATACGATGATTTTGGCATGGTTAGAAAAAAATAGTCAAACTTCAGCACGCTCTAGCGGCCAAACGGAGAACACTACCGAGGCGTTTTTGGTCTCATTGTTTTGGAAATTTCATCAGCTTTAATTTTGTATAGAGTAGTCATGGCGCTAGGACGCATGGTTTCCGAGTTAAAGGCAAAAAACCAAAAAAAAGGACCGACATTTCGCCATTTTCATGGTGAAGCCATATCCGAATCTGGTAGATAACCAAATTTTCGGATTCAGCACCCTCGAAAACGCATGGATCCGTCGAGAAAAATTCTTCAGGTATTTTTTCCGTATAACAAACTACCTAATGACTGGACTATAATATGTACGGTTATGTGCGGTTTTTGAGAGCGTTTAGATCACCGGGTCGAGCAAAGTGGCGTTTTCGATTTGATTTTGGAAGAGGTATCGATTTTTGGGAGTCTCAGAGCTGTCTGAGCACTTTGTGGGGAACTAGGGGCTACAGATGTGGGGTTTTGAAGAGCTTTGCCCAATTGAGGTGCCACTTCCGATGAAATTTTGGATTTAGAATCCATTTATGGGCTCCTGAAATGTCCATCACCGTTCGACGATGTTCAGTCAATGCGAATAGCAGACACGTTGATTGTGGATTATGTTGAACGAAGTCTGCTGCTGACAATCGCCTTGTGCTTTGCCGTTGGCAGCGATGGTTAAGCAAAACGGTGTTGTTCGTTTTGTGACCATGATTTCGAAAATCAAGTCCGCTTCGGCGGAGCTCTGCATATTCCATCGCTCGGGTGGAGCCCGTCGGGCTGAGACCACCCGGACAAACCATGCAGTGAACATTTGAGTTCTATAATGCTTTGAATGGGACGTGCAATCTTGGTCCAAAATTTGTATCTCGTGAAGTATTGGTCCTACAGAAAACATTATCAAGTCCTAAATTGTAGTAAATTTGATTCTCTACACGATTTGTCTCAGTCAAAAACCTCGAAAACAGCGTTGTTCAGCAAAGTGGTTTTTTGCCGATGGTGCAGAGGTCTAATCCAATGAGTTTGGTTAGGGAGAGAGAACGACTCCTCTGCTGAATATTCAGCAGAGGAGTCGTTCTCTCTCCCTAACCAAACGCGTTGTTCAGCTGTTATAGGGGAAACAATGGGAGTTCAATCAACTCGAATAACAGGCGTTGATTGTGGAATATGTTGAACGAAGTCTGCTGCTGACAATCGCCTTGTGCTTTGCCGTTGGCAGCGATGGTTAAGCAAAACGGTATTGTTCGTTTTGTGACCATGATTTCGAAAATCAAGTCCGCTTCGGCGGTGCTCTGCATATTCCATCGCTCGGGTGGAGCCCGTCGGGCTGTGACCATCCGGACAAACCATGCAGTGTCCATGTAAACCAGTAGTTTCCTAACTTTGGTCTCAATTGTTAGTTGGCGGAAAAAAATTCCGATTTTTGAAGGTTCCTAGTCGTATGAAGCCATTGAATGATGATTTTTACCCATCTTGGTTCCGTGTTGATGAAACTCGTTGATTACCCAATGATATCTGATGGCTCTCTGAGCGCTTCACCCAAAATTTTCTTTCCTGTTCGCCAATATTAACCGCCGTTATTTTTCTTGGCAGATGAAGCTTCTGAAGCAGAGGCAGAAGAAAGCTCACATCATGGAAATCCAAGTCAACGGCGGGACCATCGCCGATAAAGTCGCCTGGGTTCGCGAACACTTGGAGAAACCCGTTCCGGTGAGCAACGTGTTCGGACCAGATGAGATGATCGACTGCGTCGGCGTCACCAAAGGAAAAGGATTCAAGGGTTAGTATCAACTCATCGTTGTCAAAATCCCCCTTGGGGGTCTTGAATGAACGGGTATGAGTTAGCCAAGGTTTTTAGGTTGTTAGTCGGTTTTGAGAGCGTAAAACCCTCGAAATTTTCGCACTTTGTTCCGTTTTTCGCGAATAACTCGAAATAACTCATCCTACATAAAATGTCGCCTAATAATTTCTTAAAGAGCATTAAATTTCACGTCGAATGGTAGGGTTGTACGTCAAAATCGGCCCAGCCGTTGAGCCGCAATCGCCCGTCAAAGATCATCGATTTTTCCCACTTCGCAAGAAAGTTGACAACTCAACTTTTAACGTAGGATATTGCCTGTTCCAATCGAAAAATGTCATGGGATCAAAGTTGTAGAAAATCAGTATGTATACAGTTAGATGCTTTTTGAAATTTGAAGTTTTCTTTGAATTTATGCGCCGTGGAAATGTGATTCCAAAGTTTCTTACTTTCTTACAACTTCGGTCCTATGTTATCGATCGTAGCAGTCATTTTCAACCCACAGGTGTTAGAAGTTGAGGGTTGTCTCCTTTTTAACGAAATCGGTAATAGCCTAACTTTGACGTGCGGTCGTGGGTAAACGGCTGGTCCGATTTTAACGTGTAGCCTTGCCGTTCGACGCGAAATTTAACGCTCTTTATGAAATGATATGGCGCAATGTTTTGCAGGATGTGTATTTTTCGAGTTATACGCGAAGAACTGAGAAAAGCGGCGGCGTTTTGTGGTTTTTAGGCTCTCAAATCCGGATCACAACAAACTCGTATAATATACGAATATTATTCATGACCCCCCAAGAGGGATTGAAACGCGTTCCAGCTTTAGAGCATGTTTCAGGAGCTTCAGCATTAATTTGCTTGGACTTATTCCGAAGAGTCGATTATGATGTTATGAAGTCAATCATTTGCGGCTAAGCTGTTGGGGCGATTTCAAAGTTCAGCCATACCATTCGACGCGGAATTTAATTTTCTTGAAGACAATGTCTTCAAGAAAAGCTATTTTATTATCCATCCTATAATTATTTAAAAATCAATCATTTCCAATGAAATAAAAGGAACATTGTGAAGATCATATTCATCACAATTTGTGGTTTTTTATTCTTGGAATATATAGTTTGAAGGCTTTTGGTTATGGGATCGAGTTAGGTGTCGTTTTCGAAGTATTTTTGGACGTAGAATCCATTTTTGGGGGTCCCGGAACGATCAGATTTCACTGTGGCGATCTATAGGGCTTTCATGGGGCTACAAATGGAATTTTTGAAGGATCCCAGGATGTTAAATATTTTTCGAATGAAAAACAAAGAATTGAAAAAACTGAAAAAAAATCCATTTTTTTTTTTTTTTTTTTTATTGACAGAAATTAATTTTTGCACAAGTAACCTATACCAAAGAATAATAAACCCTTGTGTAAAATTTTAGTTATTAATTTACGAGGGCCATCCAGAAAGTAAGTTTACAACATTTTTAAAAAATCGAAAAATGCTTGTATTCCAATGAAATTCACAGAATACTTCACAAAATTTGCGTGTTTATTATATTTAATATAATAAACTATTTTTCCACTTAGTCCCAGTGGAGTTCGACACCAGTTTTTTTTAAATTTATGCCAGTGTTTAGACCCGCCGCCACCTGTTTTAACCATTTCTGAACAGCTTCCTGGACATCTTCATCGTCTGCAAATCTTTTTCCACCCTAAAACTCCTTCAATTTATTGAACAGATGGAATTCAGATGGTGCTAAGTCGGGTGAATAGGGAGGGTGGTTGATAATGTCGTCCAAACGAAGTCAAGTGACTCGAGCAGTGCGGGGCCTGGCGTTGTCGTGGAGGAGGCAGATCCCGTTGGTTAGATGGTTAGCATACCCTTCTACGGTTCTGAATTGCAGTAAGCGTCGGCTTTAATAGTCGTCCCTTTCGGCATAAATTCGACCAAAACGGATGACTGCTCGGATCTCACACGGTCGAGAGGTGGCGGGAACTGGCGTCGACCTCTCCATTTTAAAGACTCACTGTGACTGAACAAAACGGTCTACAGAAACGCGCTACAAAGCAACTGTCCGTTATGACCCCGCCTTGAAGCCAGGTGCACAAACTTTTTAAAAAAATCCCTTCGCCGCAGGAGCCGTTGCAAACTTACTCTCTGGATGACCCTCGTAATGTAGTGTACAGGCCGATACTTTCTCCGAAATCTATCAATACTTTTTGTATAGTAAAATTGATACTTTATTTTTACATCCCTATTTCCTTGTCTTGACTTATAACGTGCGTTTGTTTAGGTGTCACTTCCCGTTGGCACACGAAGAAGCTGCCCCGTAAGACGCACAAGGGGTTGAGGAAAGTCGCCTGCATCGGAGCCTGGCATCCTTCCCGCGTCCAATTCACGATCGCCCGAGCCGGTCAGAAGGGATACCACCACAGGACGGAAATCAACAAGAAGATCTACAGGATCGGTCAGGGCATCCACACCAAGGACGGCAAGGTAACGAACCCGTTGTGGACTGCATTGTTTTTTCATTTTATGTCCTTCGAATGGTGTTCAGCATGATTGCACGTTTTCGGGTTTTTGCTCGTGATGAAACCGGCGATTTTGTGGCCTATCGTTTTGAGGAGACCCACGCTGCTGCCTTCCTTCTGATTGGCGGAACCTGCAATACTGCAGATCATGTTGAACAAGTATGAGAATTAACAGAAAAAGTACGAGTAGCACTTTGAGCATCCGACTCATTGATTTGTTGCAACTTTAGAGGATTGTCAAGTGGAATGTGATCCAAATTAACCCAAAGCAAGGTGTGTTGTTAACATTTTTCGATCAACCCTTCAACACTAATTTCCTTTACACTTAGGAAACGTGCCTTTAGATAATGTATCATTAGTAAGCTTCTAAGTAACACTAGCCAAAATGAGCTTTAAGTTCGTTATTGCCAACTGTGGACGAAAGGCTCCTTCCTCACTAACGTCAGCCCTTTGTTGGATCGGACCATTGTTACTAAAAACGACACTATTGTGATTATCATTGCTGTTGAGCCTCGATAAGTGCAATCCCAAAGGAAAAGGTGTTTTCGGGCACTTGGAAAAGTTTTCATTTTGCGAGTTTTTCTCCTCGAGAGGCCTTTTTTCGGGTTTTTTGCTTCTAACTCCAAAACTATGCGTCCTACGGCAAATGTCACTATTATCAAAGTGAAAGAGCATTGCATTTCCTTTAAAATTCACTGGTCTAAGTTGATTGTATACCCAATAGTTCACGAGCTAGAGCTATTTTTTACACGTTTTTCGAAAAATCACTTTAAACACCTGTACCTTCAAAACGGCCGGTCCTATCGAAAAATGTTACATGGTGAAAGTTGTAGAGCGTTAAATTTCCTATAAGATAGACACCCAAGTTTGTCGAAAAGCGCCTTCCCTACGAATGGCGGGTTGTAACAACATGTGATACGAAAACACATCAAAACTTACGTAAAACACGATATTTGGCTGTAGCTCGGAAACTGGGTATTGGTCCGATTCAATCCCCCTCGCGTCAAAGCCTATTATTAAATTTCCTTTCAAACCTGATATGTGACGTTTGGATGAAGGTTTCCATCACGTAGGGGCCTGCAGGACAAGAAAATGTGCGTTTTTTTGTTACATTGCAGCACTTTTTTCAATTTTTTGCGTATTACTCCGAAACTATGTGTCCTGCTGTAAAAGTCTGCATAAAAATGATAGAGCATTACATTAAATGTAAATTTTCCTCCTTCATTCGTCATCTTTGATTGTATACCCAGTAGAACAGGAGCTAGAGCGCGTTAAAAGCCGATCACGTTATCCCACTCGTGTCAAAACGCAGTCTAGCCCACTTAGTCCAGGAGCCGGGTAGAAAAATCTGCCTCGAGCTGGAAAGTATTTTGAAGTTTTTGAAATATCCACAGGTCGCTCAGGGGTTCTCTGGGATGTCAATGCTACGTTTTCGACCTCGTAGACCCTGTGCTAACTTGGGCAGAGGGAAAAATCCGCATTTTTTTTTTTTTTCTTTTTTTTTAATTGCTCGTAAGGAACTTTTTTATTCAAAGTTCAATTCAAATGTGGCATCTTGGGGCCCTGGCCCAATCTACCTTATGGAGTATGGTAGTAGGTACCCACCTGAGCACTCAAGTCACTGGCAATCGTTCTTCACCTTCCCACTGAATGAAAATGAACTTGGGATCTCAACAGCTCCTTTCATGAAATGTGAAACTAACTAAAATTAGAACGTTAGGCACTTAGTCAGCGGACCCCCTCCCCCGGGGTGACATTGATGGTTGCATCAATCGTTCAAAGTTCCAGGGAAATATAGGTTTTTTAATTGTATTAATTTCTGGATGGTTCCGGTGGGGGGAGGGGGTATACGTACTACTTCTGGTATACATAGATACGTTGAATACTCGATTAATGATGAGTGTATTTTATGGGTGCGGAAACGCCCTTTTTTTCCGCTAACATCTACATTTTGAAAAATGTGACATTTTTCAAAACGCCATAGTTTGGTACCTATTGGACCACAATAAAAACGTAGGTAGTGAAATCAAAAGGAAATTTAATGTCCTTTTTAATGGTGTAATAAAAAAGTTCCGTACGAGCAATAGTTTTTGAGATATTCACAAAAAACCAAAACAAGGACCGAAAAAATGCGGGTTTTCCCCCTCCCCAAGTTAGCACAGGGTCTGCGAAGTAGAAAACTTAGCATTGACATCCCAGAGGACCACTGAGTGACCTGTGAAAATTTCAAAAACTTCAAAATACTTTCCACCTCAAATTACCTGGCTCCTGGACTTTTTTTAAAAATTACAATTAAATGCAAATCTAACACATTTTGAAGGTATCCCTATCATTTACAGAGCGAATTAAAAATGCCAAAATTTTACCCAAAACACATTTTCATGCCATGCAGTCTTCTGGAAAAACGCAGCAGATCATTTGTTGGATCTCTTCGGATTCAGCACCTCAAAAAAACGTAGAATATGACTAGTATCCTTAAGATTCACTTTAGTGAGGCGGCGATTTGAGAAACGCCTCTGAATTCCGCCCTGGGATTTCACTCGAGCCGACTGCCGAAGATAATCGTACCTCTCAGTGTCGTCTTTCACTTGAATGCTTTTCCCCACAAATTTTTCACTTCCAAGAACCGGCTTGACGTGAAATTAAAGAGATTTTTCATTTCTAATTTCTATTCAATTTTTCTTTTTAACGAGCGCTTTGTTAGCCGTGTGAGCAACTGCTGTGATGAGGCACTAGAAAAATAAATGGTTAGAACATCCTGACTTTAAGTGATGATCTATCTAGGGCGGTCTGAGTTGTTGCTCTTTGGTGAAGTCCTTGAAATTTGATTCAGCTGGGTGGGGTATGAATCAGAATCAGAATCAGAATCAGAAAGCGTTTTATTTGCCATATTACACAGAGTGTTTTTGACAATGGTCACGGTTAATTAAAGTTAGGCCTGAAAATACAAAGTAAGATGGTAACATTAAATCGTAAATTGATGAATTAAGGGCATCTACACGTTAAAGACGTTTCACTGGATTGATGTTGAGAAAAAAGTCTTCAAATGAGTAAGGCACCATTTGTGACAGTCGGGATTTACATGAGATTCTAAATTTTGGCACAGGCTCTTCTCGGACAGATTTTGGAAGAGCATTAAAAAAATTTTTTCCCCACCACGATGTAGAAGTTCTACTGACGTCCAAACGAGAGTGGGGCAACGAAAGCTGACTGGCACTTCGCCACTGACTGGCACTGAAAGCGCAGATCCCCTCTGGAATGCGGTACGAAAGCGCCAAATTTTTAGGAACGATTGCGCCAGTTTTAGGAGAGAAATCATAACCGAAGCGCCGAGTACAATCAACGATCTGTAAGATGGGCATGGTCTCCCTCCCACGGGTTCAACAACTACCTTACCGACAGTTTTTGCCGCGCATTTGCGCGGTCTCACGGCACTCGACCGATGATTCCATCTTGTTCTCACACACTGATTATAAGAGAACATTTTGTTTACGCGTTCAGTCGACTCGAAGCCTTATCGGGCTCGTTCAAGTATCTTTGACCTCTCATAACGGGAACCCTCGTACATTTCCGCGAAATGTTTGCACTTTTTTTCAGTTTTTCGCTTCTAACTCGGAAACTATCCATCCTACAGAAAACGTTATACTTTACAAAATGAAAGAGCATTAAATTCGCTATTCAAAACACTACATAATCATCAAAATCGGTTCAGCGGTTTAGCCACAATCGTCCGTCAAAGATTTTTACCAATTTTCTTCAAAACCACATGTTGGTCACAGAAGACCGACTTCTAAACAACGGCCCAAATCATGTCCTTTGATATGACCAGATTCTCGGATTGGTATAAAATGTACATAGCATTTCTGGTGGTGACGTAAATGAGCCGCCGAAGACGGAATTTAACATGAAATTTTATTCTCTACAACTTTGATTCTATAACTTTTTTTCGATTTGGGCCGTTGTTTAGAAGTTACAGCGGTCTTACTGTGACCAACATGTGGTTTTGGTAAAAATAGCCTATTTTTGACGAACGATTGTGGCTAAACCGCTGAACCGATTTTGATGATTATGTAGTGTTTTGAATAGCGAATTTAATGCTCTTTCATTTTGTAAAGTATAACTTTTTCTGTAGGATGGATAGTTTCCGAGTTAGAGGTGAAAAACTGAAAAAAGTGCAAACATTTTGCGGTTTTTCGGCTGCCAAAGCTCACCACCTGCGATGGGGCAAACTCAGATTTTGTTTATTTAGGACCATTAGATGGTATTAAAACGATTTCCGTCTCGGTCCGAATATTCCGTTTTCTTCCCCACTTTCGGCCTTATTTTACTGGCCTACTTCCCATCAGTGGCTCCTTGACCACAGGGCGACCCAGCTCTTACCGAGTCATGGGGACTTCCTCGCAAACCTCCACCGACTGGCACTGGCTGTGAGTGGTGCACAGACCCGGCGACGCATGTGCTTCAGAGGCTGTCCTGTGTGCTGAGGTGTTCCCTGACGGCATGAGGGAGCACTGGAGCAAGTATGTCTCCAACCCATCCCGGTACAAGGCGTTTGTTGCCTTTGCGGCAGCTGCCTTGAAGGTTCCGGCGGCAACAAGGCCCTCACAGGCAGCTGTGAGCCCTGAGAGGAACGACAGCTGTTCGAGTATTGTCTCCCAATAGCCCCCCCCCCCCCCCCCCCCCGGGTTTGCTTGGGTCACACCCCATAGTAAGAGTGGTTGAGCAGTGGCTCCCACCCTGAGTATTGCTAACCCCATCACTCCCTCTCATCGCCATTTCCCCTTCCCATCCGTCTCCTCCTGTCGTGGGGGCCTGCTGATAGCTCTAATGAGCTCGTGCAGTTATACCTTCATCTGTTCGGGGCGCCAGCTCATCACTACCTTTTTCTGCGGCGCTTTTGTTCCTCAAAAGCCAACAAGAAATTGGAGGGACCGGCGCATTCGTAATTCACCGATTCAGCTATCGAACCCGTTTTTTTTTTTTTTGTCAATTCTTGTAACGGTTCCAACTCTCCTACATTCTTTATAAGATCTCGTTAATCCACCATAAATCGCTTTCGACCAGTTTGTTACTCGCGCTCTTCGAGATTTTCCACTTGACATCTTCAGAGGAGCGACTTTGTTAACACGGTTATGCTGCACGACTGTGTACTTAACTCTTTCATGATGAGGCACTAGAAATAAAATGGTTAGAACATCCTGATTTCAGTGATGATCTATCTAGGGCGGTCTGATTCGCACACATTTTGACGCTTTCCTCGACGAAAATTTCCCCTCCACTGATACCAACCGTGTTTTCAGGTTGTCAAGAACAACGCTTCGACCGACTACGACTTGTCAGACAAGTCCATCACCCCCATGGGCGGATTCCCTCATTACGGCGAAGTCAACAACGACTTCATCATGCTCAAAGGATGCTGCATGGGCCCCAAGAAGCGAGTCATCACTCTCAGGAAGGTAATTTCGCGAGTATTTTATTTCGACGAGAAGGGCGGATTTCGCTGTGATGATCACTTTTTGCCGAATCCATTGACAGCTTCGGCTGGTTGATATTTACAAATGATAGGTCTGACGCGAAATCTCCTCTGGTTTTTATTTACCAACGTTTTGTCATCACTCCCCAACTTATATTTTGTCTTCTTTTCCAGTCCCTCCTCGTCCACACGAAGCGCGTCGCTTTGGAAAAGATCAACCTCAAGTTTATCGACACTTCTTCCAAATTCGGCCACGGAAGGTTCCAGACGCCTGCGGACAAGACCGCCTTCATGGGCACCCTCAAGAAAGACAGAGTCAAGGAAGAGACCGCCGCGTAGGCTTCTTGTCTTTTTACATTTGACTACACAACATCTTGGTCAATAAAGTTGTGGTTTTATACTGTTTAGCGTTGTCCGTTCGTCTACCTAGATTAGTATTCCGTGTTATAGATTGGAGGAAAAAAAAGAAGATTTTGGAGCTTTGGAAACAGTCCAGCAGTGAGGTCGAAAAATCTGTGAACTGCTGGACGCCGAAAGTTGATGAAATTTTGGGGTGTTGTTTAGGGATACCTAGCGAATAGCTGGGCTTGGGAAGCCAAATCCGAGTTTACCTACTGACAAAAAAAAGAAGCCTGTGCTCGATTGTGGGTGGCCGAAAAACCGTGATTTTTTTCGTTTTTCCGCATACAACTCAAAAACTATGCCTCGTAGAGGTCTTTTTTATTTCATTTTCGAAAAGAGCGAAAATTTCCTTCAAATTTCACTAGTCACTTTTTTTACCGAATCGCTGCTAAGTTACAGCCGTTCCAAAGTACCTACATCAAATTTCTCATGTGCAATTTTACGGAAAAATGCATGTTTTAGCTTCTGAACATTCATTTGTACGTATGAAACGAATTTAAAACAAAATGAGCCCAATCTGACCCCACGCGGAGAGCGGAAGAACTTTTTTCAGAACGTTTTCGGTTGTAGCTCAAAAACGATTGGTCCGATTTCAAATTTCTTTTTTTCTCGTGAAAGCTAAATAAATTCCCCATCGCAGCTATTCCGTGTGAAATTTTGATTTGAGCTTGATAAGGGAGGGGCAGGCACGGCAAAAAAAGTGGCAAATTTCGAAGAAAAAAAAAAGGCACATTTTTGCCTATAACACGGGAACGGTTGGTCCGATCTTACTTTTCTTCTTTTTAGGTGAAGGCTGATCAAATGTTATGGGTGATTCCACGAAAACTGGAAGTTTTTGATGTCCAAATATGAGTGAAAAATTCTTTCTTTGTTTATAGATTTTTTTGATTAGGCTTACTTTGAAGGTGGTTCAGATGAAGTTTAGCAACGAATTCAATCATACAAGTGCTCCGTTTAGCAAGAATAGAAAATTTTGTATATTCGTAAGATGAGGGAATGAAGTAGGTATGAGAATGAGGAAAACAAATAAAATGAGACGCCAGATTGATTTTGAATGTATAATAAATTGACTCTAGCGTACATTGCGTTGGTCTACTCAATTAATGAAAAATAGGAAATATATTTAGGTAATATAATAAAATCTTAGAATGTAGGATCATCCTCATTCTCTCATTCCGAACCTCATTCTCTCATTTACCTATGATTAACGTGAGAGAATGAGGTTTTTGGCTTCAAAATAGGATGCTATTGCACACATTGTAATTACTGCAATTTTCAAAAATCACATGGCACAAGCACTTGGCAACGCTCACTATGTGACTGATAATCAAAATTCTGAAACTTACCGCAACTAGTTTATGAAAGATGAGAGAATGAGAATTCAAGTGCCGAAAGATAAAATTCTCCCACAAAACAGGACACCGACTGAAGAGGGAGGATATTTTGACAATGACGATTTCTCGACGTGCAGACGCGATGTGTGGAAGTGTTGCTGACCCATTTTTCCGGTCATACTGGGGGCATGGCGGACACACGACTTTCTCAAAATAATGTGAGAGAATGAGGTGACTACCTCCGTGACAGCCACGTGATGTTGTCCTTACTCAACACGGTTCACTGTTAAAATCCGTATTCTCTAAAAAGATGAAGGTGAAGAGCAGGTGAAAATAACGATACATTGGATTTTGGCGAAAATCTACTTGGTTCATCGTCAGTAGTTGTTGAAGTTGGAAACTCTGAGAAAGGGACACGTGAGAGAATGAGGATATCGAACTTCAAATTTGAAGTTTCATACCTAAGTTTTCAAGGAAAGGGATGAAACTTGATTCGAATTAAAGCTATCGTCTTCTCCCTTAAGCCCAAAAATTTTTTTTTTTTTTAAATCAAATAGGAGAGCCATCGTGTTTGAAAGACCTAAAATTTCCAGTTTTCGTGGAATCACCCTTATACAGGGGACGGCACATTGCATGTATATTGATTAACAAAAGTTCCGTTAGTATTCGTCGGAAAGTGTGGAAACAAGAAATTTGGGAAGAAAACACGAAAAACTGCCGGTGGGTGTATCCTACTTTCGGGACCTGATAACATCTCACTTTTTTCGTAACGTGAAATCATGTCCCGTTTTCGTCTCATTTCTAACGGGGGGGACCCATCGCTAAAAACTGTTTCCAGGTTAAAAGCATTGAAATGAAAATATTATCTGGCGTTACAATTTAGGGTTCATGACAAACAAACCAGCGTTATAGAAAGTAAGAAATGTGGGATATCAGGGAGTTACGTAGAATAGAACAGTTCTGTTCCAGTTAGGTACTGGAAGTTGTGATGAATTTCTCGAATCGAAACTTGAACCGAACTTAGGTACTACCGCGGGATATGAAAACCCTTCTGGACAACAACCAACGTTGAAAAATTACTGAAATGAGTTTAAATTTTATTTGAGTGAAGTACCTGTAACTTGATGAGCAATTCGTGTTCTGCTATCTTGATATTATTAAATAATCGCCCTACATTGAAATAATTTTGTCTACACGATTTTCATTTCGGACTGAATGTCTTTTTGATTGATAGGTACCGCGGGCGATAATCGGCGATTGTAAATTGTGCGCAAGGATTAGCGCTTGGGCCGATGCCTATGTAAAAAGAGCGGAGCTTTCTCTGAATAACTTTGAGATCGCAGGCCTTTCACTTGCATGATTCAAGGGACCTATGTAAAAAGAGCGCAGACATTCAGTTGGCCATTTGTCAAAAATTTAATTAAAGAGGAATTGCATGGCTTTAAAAATCAACAGTAAACATAAGTCAACAATCGAATGAAAAATTTGAATCACGTGGCTATGGCATTGGTGGTGTGAGTGGATGAGTGGCTGAACGTACGACGGTTTCATATGGTGACAATAATTGTTGACAGTTAACTGTAGTCCCAAGTATTCTGCCGTCCTAGGATAAAACACCCTATCGACCATTTTGGTGTTTTTGGAGTTAGTTGCATGGTTGAGTAGATTTCGGCGTGCCGCGTCTTTTGCACCAAGTTAGAACTGCCTATCTCTATTTGAAAGGTTCGGTAAAAGACTTTATCCTATCTCGAATAGTGTGGATGGCCTACAAAATCTCATTCAACAGCTTTTTTCTCGAAATAAAGAAAATGGATAAAGGGTGTTTTAACTAACGACGGCAGTATTGGTCAAGTTGTTTTTTTTGTACAAACTCCTGTTTTTTCTTCGTGTGCCAGTTCTTGGTCCGTTTTTCCTCGCCACAGCTGTTGATAAGTACTACGACTTCCTTCTGATACTCGATGAGAAATTGGGTGAAATGTAAAATGATTGGATGGGGGCTAGAGAAGTTTTCCTTGAGGTGGCTGTGGAACGATTCGCCGTTAAGTTCAATTCAGCTGACGGAGAAGCCCAAGCTGTCGGTGGAAATTGGGCTCAAGTTGATATGTAAGTGGTGTTCGTATAATATACGAACACCACTTACATAGGTATATATTATATACTTACAGAAAGCCGTGTCAGTTGAGTTGAGTACTCAGTGGTCAGTGCCAACTTTTGAGTTTTTCTCCACCAGGCCTATATTATAGGACTTATTAAGTGGAAACGACAGGGTACCAGAGTTGCAGACGGCCAAGCAGCAGAGCATGCAAAAAACTCAACAACTTGGTGTCTATCGCAAATGACATGAAGGACCTTAAGCAGTCTCTCGCATTCATGAGCGACCAGTTTGATGACTTCTCTGAGAGGATGACAGCAATGGAGGCTACCATTCAAGAATTAACGAAAGAAAATACAGAGCTCAAATCCACAGTATCCGGCCTGCAAATTAAGGTTGATGTGCTTGAGCAGAGCTCTCGTAATGCAAACATTGAAGTGAACTGCGTTCCCGAAACAAAGAATGAAGATTGTATTGAGATCGTCAAAGCAGCTTCAAGAGCACTAAATGTGGAGTGTGGCGAAGTACAAGCCAGCCTTCAGGGTCGGGGTGATACGCAAGGAACGTCCTCGCAAGATTCTGGCAATTCTTGAGTCACCACGGACCGCGGCGAATTTCATACAAGTCGCTAAAACCACCAAAAACCTAACTGCGCATCAGTTATATAAGGATTGGCCTAACGAGAGAGTCTACGTGAATGAGAATCTCACTGCGCTCCGTGCTGACGTGTTGCGGCGTACCAAGGAAAAAGCCAAGGAGCTGGGTTACAAGTATGTCTGGGCCGACGGAGAACGTGTACAAACAATAAAAACCCCCGCTGACATAGAACGTATGTAGTCTCCTTAATTGCTTTGTCGTTTAATTTCTGCCAGGTAGTAACTATCTCATGGATTTGTCAAACCTTATCGATGCCTCACTAAATGAAAATTCACCTACCTATTATAATTATGAAGAGCTAAACAAAAATTTTTTATTCCAAAGTAAGGGCATATATATATTTCATCAGAATGTCCGTAGTATTAAGAAAAATTTTAACCAGTTAGTTATTGAGTTGTCACTCTTGAATATTAGACCGGATTTAATTATTTTAAGTGAATGCTGGCTTCAAATTGAAGACAGTACTGAGTTCAGTCTAGAGGGATACGTGTATCGCAGTACTAAAAAAAATTTTAATCAAAATAGTGGCAGTGAATGCTTTGTGCGAGACGATGTTGAACTGATAGAGGTTTGTGAAAAAGAAGTTTATGGTTCCAGTGCAATCAAGTTGAGAGTGAAAATTCAGAGTAAAGATATCTCTTTATTAGCAATTTATAGATCACATCTGCGCAGTAACTATGAATTGGATAAATTTTTGAATGATTTTGAAAGCTGCGTCGTAAACGAGCGACCGGAAATCATAGTTGGTGATTTGAATTTCGACATATTAAGTTTAACGCCAGACATGTATACTGAAAAGTATCTTAATATATTGGCTATGAACGGTTTCATTTCGTATGTAAATGATGTCACTAGGCCAAGGAATGCACTGACTCCGCAGGGATCTTGTTTGGACCACATTTTTTCGTCTATACGGTGTAAAGCTGCCATAGTTCATTCACAAACCAGCGAACATAGGGCTACTATCGCGATGATACCTTGCGAAACAATTACAACTAAATTGTCCCAAGGCCGAGTTTCCCGAATTGACTTCAGTAAACTCAAAGTAGCACTTGAGGAGGAGAATTGGGAACCCGTAATTAAATTAGCTGATGTTGATCTAAGCACTGAAACTTTTATAAATGTATTAAAGCAGCACATTACAAATTCCACTGTTCACTCAGAAATTCCTAAAAAATACCTTCCCATCAAGCCTTGGATTACGAGTTCTCTCGTGAAGTGTATTAGGAAAAAAGAAAAGCTCTACGCTGCTTCCCGTAGACAGCCCTTTAATTCGCGTTTGAATAATTACTTCCGAAACTATCAAAAAAAACTTAAAGAACTAATTAATACTGCCCATGACAACTACTATGGTGATAAGCTAAATAAAACAATAGGAAATGCCAAAAAGTCATGGGACGCAATAAATGAAATAATAGACAATAAAAATAGAAAGAATACTATAATAAGAAAGTTAACAATAGATAATACAGTAATAGACGGACTTCAAAATCCAAAGCAATGTGCAAATGAATTTAACAGTTATTTTTCAAATGTTGGGAAATCACTAGCTGAAAAAATTCCTAATCGAAGGCAGAAGGTGATCCCTGGAGAGCGTAAAGACGGGAGTTTGTTATCTCGTTTTAAAGAAGTCACTGAAACTCAGGTCAAAAATTGTATTGATTCACTAAAAGGTGGATCCAGTCCTGGTTTTGATGGAGTTACAGCTGGAATCTTGAAATTTGGCAAAGACTCAGTCAGTAAGCCTTTACATATTCTTATTAATCGAAGTCTAAACTCTGGAAAATTTCCTGAAATCTTGAAGCTAGCTATTGTTTCGCCCATTCATAAATCAGGCCCTGAAGATAAATGTAACAACTATCGCCCCATCAGCCTGGTCTCTTGTATTGCAAAGCTTTTTGAAAAGTGTGTCAAAGAACAGCTAGTTCTGTTCTTGGAAACAAACCATTTGCTCACAGAAGCACAATTTGGATTCAGAAATAATCGTAGTAGGTACGCAAGATGCTGCTTGTAATTTGTATAATTCCATTATGGAAGACTTGGACGCAGGGCGTAAACCCTTAGCAGTTTTCTTAGATCAGGCTAAAGCTTTTGACACAATTTCGCATGACATTATTTTCCAAAAAATGTACAAATTGGGTATTGTTGACACTGCACTACAATGGTTCAGAAGTTATTTGAAAGACAGAAGGCAAATTGTCCAGGTGAATGGTGTGAGAAGCGAAGAAGTCTCACTGGGGCCTTACTCGGTGCCGCAAGGTACTGTCCTTGGACCTATCGCGTTTATTATTTATATTAATGATATATCTGAGCTTGATTTACCGGGAAAGGTCCTGCTATTTGCGGACGATACTGTTTTCTACTGTTCAGCTGGCTCATGGAGTGAAACACGGAAAAAGGCGGATAATGCTATAAACACTCTATTTAACTGGATGTCCTGTAATAAGCTGACACTGAACGTAGACAAAACTACCTTCGTGCCTTTTTGTATTGATCCGCGGAATCTTCCTGAGCTGGAGGACATTCATATTCACTCGCTTGAATGCGATGGTTCGACTTGCGAGGCGTGCTGCCCTGTTAGGCAAAGCTATTCCGCCAAATACCTTGGAATTAACTTTGATACACAAATGAAATTTACGGTCCACATCCATAAAATTAACGCAAAATTAAGAAAATTACTATATATATTTTATAAATTGTCCCGAATCTTAAATAAGTATCTCCTAAAGAAAGTATATTTTGCTCTTGTTGAGTCAGTGCTAACATACTGCTTGCCTATCTGGAGCAGCACGTACTTTTCGCACCTAGAACCAGTAATTAAGACTCAAAAAGCCATTATCCGAACAATTTGCAAGAGAGGGCGATACGAACATACCTCTCCCCTCTTCTCTGAATTGGGGGTTCTTCCTTTACTGAAGCTTGTTCGGCTGAATGGCATTATACAAATAATAAAAACGAAACATTACACTTTACCTGTTCATAGCCAAAACACCAGATTTAAAAATGACAGTCGCATTGAATACCCTTTTTATCGAACCTCTTTTGCCCAAAATTCTTATATATATCAAGGTATAAAATGCTTTAATGCTCTACCCTCAAAGCTACGAGAAAAGCTATTACATTCAAAATTCAACAAGTATTTAAGAAAAGCCATTGTCAGTTTTCTATTATCTAATGATTACTTTTTCTAAGTGCCTGCCATTATATTGCTGCTTTATTTTAGAATGTACCTAATATACATTTTATATCATAATATCTTTTATCTCTGATAATATTGTTGTGTATTCTGCATTCTTAAATTCTCTGTATTAATTATTAATATGACATACCTATCTATTGTATTGAGTGGGTCGACTGAGAACAAAAACTCATCCTCCAACACGAGCCTAGGCTCATATGGAGGATTAATTTTTCCAATAGCATTTAGGCACTTAGGGGGGGCTGGAAAATGGGTACCCATTTCCCTGGTTCGTACTAGTTGATGTGCCCCGATGTATACAATAAACCTGTTCATGTTGGTGGGTAGTGTCAAACATTTACCCACCAAGTACTATTGAATGTATCTATGTTTTGTACTTGTAATGGAAATAAATAAATAAATAAATAAATAAATAAAATTTCTGAGTCCCGCTTCCAAATCAGTTACCACATGCGCCGGACGAATGTCCATTCACAAAGCCTAGCGCAAAAGAACACTCCAATACCGCTTTCCTCGTCGTTTATCAGAACGAAATCTTCGCCAATATTCATTTTTCTTTCCCTCGCCAGAGAACTCATCGTCACGGGGTCAACTACAACTTTCTCAGGCGCGTCGATTTCCTTGCGCTTTCTTAACATGACCTATGTCCCCTTCTGGGTCCCCTTCTGGCAATATTCCTGCGCTCTTTTTACAAGCGGGTGCCTTTTATGGCATTTCGAGCGCAATTAATGAATGGGGGGGGGGGGGGGGGGGAGAAACCCGATCATTAATTGCGCCCGACTTACAGCCGCTCGATACAGCAAACAGATTTGAACGCATTATTTCATTGAGGGAAAATTTCCGGTTTCCTACCAACAGAGGCCGAGTTCGACTGAGATTACCTCTCTCAGTCATTCACGTAGGTGGATTCAACTTTCCAGGATAGAAGGTTCGTATAATCTTCGCATAGCGACAGCCCTTGGGCCGTTCCACCCACAGTTTTCTATCCACACAAGTCTGTGGTTCCACCTCACTCTTCGGAAGAAGTTACCTACCTACGTTCATTGTGCCTACGTTTGTTAATAAAGGATACCAGTTATGTCTGCCATGGATCTATTCTCACGTTAACGTGACTCCAAATAGGAACCTCCTGTAAGCTCTCAAGTGAAATAACCTTCAAGGGATCTGACGTTTTGTGTTGATGTCATCAGAACTCCCGTGTGCCAAAAATCTAGGTCGTCAAATTTACCTTCCCTAATTACTGAGTGAATTTCGCACGCGGATTAGCCGGTCGGGATGGCTTCGCTACGGCCGCCGGACAAAGTGGTGAAAAACCCGCTGCTGTCTTCAGCGGATCAGAACGCCTTTTTCGAGGAGTTTGCTCACAGCAGGTTGCTCGTCGCGCCAGCTCCTCCTTCGGTCCCTTCTGGTGAGTTTGGGCGGAAGGAAATCACAATATGAACGAGTGATGTGAACCTGATGAATGGGATGTGTTGGGTTCACTAGAAAATAAGTCACGTAGATTTGTATTGAGAGGTGAACTACTGTAGTAACAGATGGGCGGGTCGCCTGCCTTACAAACCGCTCTTGACGTAACGCTCTTCGATTTACCTAAGGCTCGGTAAACGACTTCACTGTTATGCTCCAAAGCGTCCACGCTTATTTAGGCCAATCGCCAGAGGATTGAAGGGTGTGCGAAAACTGGTGTGGGACTTTTTTTCTTTTTTTTTTTTTTAAATATAAATTGTTGTTATGGGTCTGAACAACTGGGAGAACTTTTGGCGGCCAAAACCTCGATTTTTTTCGGACGTTTTCCATTTTTTCACCTATAACTCTTAACACTAAGCACCGCAGAGAAATCATGATGAAATACAAAGTTGAAGAGCATAAAATTCTGCGTCGAATGACCTCCTTACTCATTAGAATCGGTTCAGCCGTTTAGCCACAATCAAACGTCAAAATTAGGCCATTTTTTCCAACTTGTCGGAAAAATAGGGTTCGCTCATGTTTCAACCCCAATTTTCAAAATTCAGTAGTATTTTTTTTAATGACGTCTGGTAGAATGACGACGAGGCACAAAACTGTGCACTTTGTGGGGCGAGGGAACCGAGAGGATATTTTCCACTTCTGTGGAACCTGCACGATGTTGATCGACCGGTGGAAAAGGTGGTTCAACACGAGATTCATGGACCGAAACGTCTGCTTGGATGTCTTGAGGACTCCAGATCCAGCTGAGCTGGCAGGCTACTGCGCGGAAGCGTAGAAGTACAGGTGGCGGGCACTCCAGGAGCCCGAGAATTAAACGAGGCACAACATCGAAAACCCGTTTTTTTTTTTTTTCATTTGTCAGTTACACGGAGTGTTTTGACAATGGTCGAATTGCTACTTAAAATTTCTTAAAACTAAGTCACGTAGGTACAGTTAAAAAAAAAAAAAAACACTACAGAACTGGCGATTTGAAACAAAACAATTTAACAAAAATATTTAAGTAAAAATAACAAAAGAGTTTATAGCCAGTTCATACGCCGAACTACTTTGTGAGGCTAGAATGTGGAGTCCGTCATCGTGGAACATTTTGAAGCTCTCATTGTCGTATCTCAGGAAGCTGCTGGGCATGCCGGATGAGAGTTATCCGTGGATCTGCCTGACGTCCGTCCTTGTTCGATTTCTGGAGGGACCCAGGGATCCAAAGTACAATTGGCTCACGCAACTAAACGATTTGTGCAAGTTTTGTGTTAGTGAGGATACGGATATTCCAATGAACGTCAAGGATTTTGCAACCTTCATCCCTTCAATGCTGAGTAGGGCCAAGGCTCACCTTCATTTGCGGGACCTCGAGGCTTTGTCCATGTCATTCTTCAGCGAGCACTTGAAGTTCATCCACGTGGGCTCGCTTGGTTGTCTGCACTATCTTCGGCTCGAGGGGGTCCCCATGTACATGAAGTGCCTCTTCGCGCAAATTCGTATGCTGGGGAAATATTCACCGTCCATTCGTCTTAAGTTTGGCAGAATCGACCTCACTCTTGACGAAGTATGCACATGGTGTAATGAGGGAGTGATTTTTGATCTGGCCCATTTGTTTTTCTGGTGCCCTTTTGGTTTATTATTCTTGGAATAATACACCTATGTTTTCGCGACGGAGGTCGACGACTCGGATCGGCCTTAAAACTTGACATTATCCGTTTCAAGAGGTCTACATTCAAAATCCGAAATGTCCGTCCGCCGTCCGGGCCGCTTTGGGCAGTAGGAATTTTTTTTAAAATCTGAAATTTTGGCAAAATACTTGGTTTACCATCTAGTTGTGCCCGCAAGGTTTTCAGTCCGATCGCCCAAACCCGTGGGGCGCTATGGGGCTAAAATGGGGCTACAGGAGGGGTGTTTTGAAGGCTTTTAGCTATGGGATCGAGTTAGGTGTCGTTTTCGAAGTATTTTTGGACGTAGAATCCATTTTTGGGGGTCCCGGAACGATCCGATTCCACTGTGGCGATCTATAGGGCTTTCATGGGGCTAAAAATGGGATTTTTGATTCCAAGAAGTTAAATATTTTTCGAGTAAAAATTAAAGAATTTTTGAAAAAACACATTTTTGAAGAAAAAAATCCCCCCAAAAAAATTTTTTTGAAATATAAAAATCAAAAAAAAAATTTTTTTTTAATTTTTTTTTTATTGACAGAATTAAATGTCTGTACAAGTAAGTAACCTATATCAAAGAATAATAAACCCTTGTGTAAAATTTGCAGCGTTTTTCAAAGGTGTTCGTGCGGGATGGCTCCCAGAGTTTGCGGCTCCAGAGGTGGGAATTCAGTCTCTCCGTTTCCCCAATTCGGTGGGCGGAGGATTTTCTTTTTCATGTCCGATGCCGTGCGCCTTATTGGCCTCAACGTCTGACGATCTTAAGAAGTCAACTATTTCATTTACCCCCAATCTCCAAATTATTCATCCTAGGTTCATCAACTGATTTAACTTTTAGTTTTTCAATTTTCACACGTCCAAGCCTTATTATTCTTTCCCTCTTCGTTATTACAAAGTCTGTTTTCTCAAATTTTTCAAATTTCAAGTTTTTCAAATTTTTCAAATCTCAGGTTTTTCAAATTTCACACGTCTACGCCTAATTATTCTTTCCCTCTTCATTATTACGAAGTCTGTTTTCTCCTAGTGCATTAGTACTACTGAGATGTAATTCCATTATTTTTCTTCTCTTCATCTACTGCTCAAGAATCTGGCTGTAAACGTAACTGTTCACTTTCTTGTTCAGTCCTTTTCAACTTTCTTTTTTGTAATCAAATTTTCTCTTATTATATTAAATAATATCCTACATATTATGTAAAACTGCGGTGAGGTTTCATTTTCCACTTCTCTTTTTTGTTTATCAACTGCTACTCTGTATACAAACAATTGTTTAAATACACGATCTATTTATCTATCTATAGCCAGTTCATAGTTCTCACCTCATTCTTCCCAGGCACTGGTCAGGAAGTCGTCGAATTTGTATGGAGCAAGTTGAATTAAGTAACCGCTCACTTTGGACCTTAGTGAAACCAGTGGCTTGCTTTTTAAAGTGCTAGGGACGGCATTGAAAAACTTCCCAAAAATCGGCATTGAAAAACATCCCCCACCAAGAACTGCTATTCCTGGAGGCTGTCAGGCGATGGAACGGTAAACAATGGTCATCTTTGTTCCTAGTTGAGTAGCCGTGAGCAGACGACTTGTACTTGCCGATGTTTCTCCGGATGTAGCAAATACATTCAAGAATGTATACGGCAGGGATAGTTGATATTTTATTCCGCTTGTAGGCTTCCCTGCAACCATCCCGGTACTTAAGGCCGGCTACCACTTTAACAGCCCTTCGCTGCACCGCGAAAATGTCTGATGCCGCCGCTGACTGGCCCCCAACTCAAAATAGCATAGACTGCTCTACTTTGAAAACATGCATGGAAAGCAGCTAGAACAGCGGATTTTGACAGCCTGTCAGATAGGCGTCTCAAAAGAAAGATATAACTGTTCAACTTACTTTCCAATTGACTGCAGTGGACCTTACAGTTTAATTTTGGGTCAAGTTTAACACCAAGGAAGGATACGTCTTTTGGGTTTCCAGCAATAGAAGTCAGATCTCTCAGCCCGAAATACATAGCACTTGTCTTGTCGACATTCACTGAGAGTCTGTTTCTTGAAAACCATTTCGTAGCTGCCTCCAAAGAGAGAGCATTAAAAGAACGTACAGATGACATAACAGAGCTGAATCCCTAGCAAGAAGTGACGTATCATCCGCAAACAGGATAGGGAACGATTTTATACTGTGGGGCAAGTCATTTATGAAGATTAAAAACAAAATTGGCCCCAATACCGATCCCTGCGGAACACCATGCAAAATAGGAAGAAACTCAGAGAGGGTGCCATTACGACGGACTGCTTGGGTTCTGCCGGAAGGTAACTATGGATCATTGAAATCGCAGACTGAGAGAAATAGTACTTGGAGAGTTTGAGGACGAGGAGCTGATGGGAGATGCTATCAAAGCATTTGGCCACGTCCATAAAAGTTCCAGAAGAGTACTCCCCAGACTCAAAAGATGATGCCACAAAATCTGAAAATTTCTGAACTGCATCCTTAGTGGATCTACCTCGCCGAAACCCGAACTGGAAGTCAGTAAATAGGTTATTACTTTCGAAAAAGTTATCCAGATCAAACTTTAGAGTTTTTTCAAAAATTTTGGAGAGGGCAGGGAGTTTTGATATTGGCCTATGATTTGACACAAGGTTTCGGTTACCTTTTTTAAAAATGGGAGTAACTTCAACCACCTTAATTACCGAGGGGAAATATCCGCCACCAATTGAGTAATTTATTAGATGAGTCAGCGGGAACATAGTTTCCCATATGTCCCATGTAGTTGGAAAATCATGGAAGATGGGAAACCCTCGGTGTGCAAGAGTCGTGCAACTCTAATATACTAAAATTATTTTCGGCTGTTTATAACACAGTAAAGTATTAGAACAGATAGCAGATTCTCAGTGCCTGGAGGGTGAGTTGGGACATATAAAAATGAAAATAAAATGTTTTATAGTGGTCCAGCATACTTTCATCGGATTTTTTTTTGCTTAGGAGGAGGACGTCTCCTAGTGGTCCCGGCGAATTCTTGAGATAGGAGCCAGCCTGGAACTGTTTAACAAATTACTTCAGGCTGGGCCTCCTCTTTGGCTTTCAGCCTCTTCTTGCTCGACTTTTCACTCTCTGTAGTCTCCTTCTTCATTTAACAAATACAAATTTTCAATGAATATAAATTTCAGGCTTCATTACAAAAAGATATGCATGTATTTCATCTTATTTCAAACGTCTTCTTCTTCTTCGTCCTCCTCGTTTTCCTCCTCACTTTCGTCCACTGATGACCAGCTTCTGTTCAGTGCTTCCGGGCTGCTGTCCTGAGGACCTGCGACATCTTGTTTCGATCTAGTGTCCACGTGCGCTTTCTTCCTTCGGAGCACATCCTGAGTGTATTGGGCCACCATGCTCCACTTCATGTTGCTTTCCATCATGATGCCATTGGCTGTGTCTGGCGTCAGAGCACCGACCTCCTCTGAAAGTCTCAATCGTCCGTTTAAATGAACCTCGCGTATAAAGAAAGTGTGCTCCGCATCATCCCATTCGGTATCCCCGTATGGGCACTTAGGGCTCTGAGCCTTATTCATTCTGAACAAATAGGCCATTAAGAGCCCGTCAGGAAATAATCAACCTCCCCGTGTCTCCTGTTTACCCAGCTCCGTAAATCTGGGATCAGCTGCCTCGTCCACCTTCCCTTATGGCCGGTCGCCCACTGCTCTTGCCGCGTGTCCAGCGTCTTCGTCCGCTCTTCCTCCTTGGCTGTTTGCTTAGGGACATTGTCCTGTCTCCCTTAGAAAGCTCTCCGTTCTGCCACTAAGTGAATGGGGACGACACCCGCTACCGCTGGTATTGCTTCGACTGTACGGTATGAACAGGCCACCCTAAGGGCGCTCCTGCGCTGCTGCTAACGGCTTCCTGTAGCATCGTCGCTCCATTGCCTCACCCCATATCTCTGCCCCGTACAGCAGGATGGAGTGGATCACTGCCATGTACATCCTCCTCACTGGCTGTCTAGGGCCGCCAGTGTTTGGCATGATCCTGCTGAGAGTGGCCACTGCTAGCATCGCCTTCTGCAGAAGGCCCATGGGCTCAGGGCCGTGGAGAGAAAATCCGGGCCCGGGGGCAAAATTCTTTGGGCCCCCTAAAAAAAAAAAAAAAAAAAAAAGGTATGAAAATTGATCTGTCCCTTTTCCCATTTTGCCTCCTAAAAAAAAAAAAAAACTTTCTCAAGAAAATCCGGGCCCCCCTACGAATGCCTGGCCCGGGGGCAACGGGTCCAGTGCCCCCCCCCCCCTCTCTACGGGGCTGCATGGGCTGCACGTCTTATACGTTCTCCGTATTTCAGCTTTGTGTCAATTTGGACCCCCAGATACCTCACAGCAGTCTTTGTCATTATCTCCTCTTCCCCCACCCTCATCGGTATGCTGTATACCACTAATTCTCACCGTCTCTGTGGGTATGTCAAGAGCCTACTCCTCCTAAACGGTAAGCGATAAAAACACGGCGATTTTTCCTATCGTCCCGGTGGACCGTTTAGGGGTGTTGGAAACCCAAATTTTGGGCGCGCCCAAATTGGTGCAACTATTCGTATCTTCGTTGTTAACTGTCCAATTGAAATTTGTTTTCCTCCTATAGATCCGAATTTTAACACGAAATCCCGAAAAAACTCATTCCGACGATGAGCGAATTTAGACAGCGAGTTTAATTTGAACGATTTCCTGAGATCCGGGCGCGTATTGCCCTTTAAATTAAAGGCTTTAATACCTGACGCTGTCAAGGACGTAGGAAAGACGTACGTCAGAACGGGTGGAACCTGAGGGCGCCAGGGACCTTAGAAAGGTGGAGGAGGTGGAGAAACATGGGGGGGGGGGTTCATTCTACGCTAATTTCGGATATATTCTGGTGTGCGAGGCCTTATGTCTGAGTGCTAGTACATATATAAATGAATAATAAACCCTTGTGTAAAATTTGCAGCGTTTTCTTCAACGTTTATTCTCCGTAAAGTGGGAAAGGAAATGATGTTCATTATCTATCTGGACTGAAGTTTTTAGGTGGTATTCAAGGTGTTAACTTCTCTCAATAATTTATATTTCTCGACGTTTTATTTACAAAATTGTTAGTAGTCAGTTCATGTTGGGGTGTTAGTGTTGAGAATTGGCTCATTTACTCCCTTCTTGATTGGCTGGGGTATATGCTCAGTGAGGCTTTCCTTCTTCGGCAGCACCACACCACCATCCAGACGATGAATGCGACGATAATGATGAAGAGAATGCAAGCGAGAACTATAGCAGCGATCTCCCCCGCTGAGAGCCACCCTGAAAACAATGGAAATGATAATACGTGGACGTTTTCCCAGTTGAGGGGTTCTGTGAACTTACTCTTCTCTATGTCGATGTATTTGGTTCGCTCGTTCCCGAGCACGTCTCTTGCCGTGATGTCGACTTTGGTTTGACAACAAGTGGACGTGTAGGAGCCTCGGATGGTGTCTTTCGTCCCCACTATGAACTCTTGTTCGAGGATCAACCCGAGAGGGTCCGATCTGATTGACAGCAAACCTGCACAACGGAAAGTTAGTCTAAATTTGAAAATTCAGGAGCCGTCTGGCGTCAGAAGAAGTGAGCCGAGGAAAGACCCGAGTTCGGACGAACGTTCCCGATCTTAGTCTTGGGGAGGGTCCATTTGCAGGATGGTGGCACGGTTGCCAACCTTTTTTCCTCAAAATCCCCTGACCTATACTAAAAAAAACCCTAAAAACCCCCAACATGTGTGTTACACAAGTCAGTACGTTAAGGATTTACCTGAATCGGAATCTCTCATGTAGATCGTCGCTTTCCAGTTTTTGGCTTGACAATTTCTGGGGCTCACCGTCCCGGAACAGTCGCCGTCGAATTCATACCAGATCTCCGGCGAATAAGAGTCATAACTCTGAAACAAATTGAATGCGGCAGTTTTTTTCGTGAATCGAGTTATTCTAATAATATTGTAGTACCTCAGTTCCCACGTTGAAATATGCCTTCTTCCGAACATTCTGACGTTGATAGTCCCAATAGACGTAGAACGTGATGGTGCTCTGGCGAGAATTTTGGGCCGGAGTGGGTTGAACTATGACGCGGGTTTGTACAGTGTTGCCTCCGCTAATACTTGCTCTGCGAATAAAATGTAATTACAGCTTCAAAATTTGTTTTCTGGCTGGTAACTTTAGTCTATCTCCTTAAAATAGAAACCCACTGTGCTGGGTCAGGAGGGTTGCGAATCAATTGTCCCGTGTCTTCAGTGAAGAACTGGAACGCATTCGCGTAGGGAAGGTTACTCGTGACGAGGAAGGTTATAACTGACGGTTGACCCGGAGCTCCGACGAGTGTCGAACCTTCTTTGACTTCTATGGAGACGGGTAGAGGCGGCGTTTCCGGATAATATCGCCCGACGAACGACCTCGCCGTCAGCGCCCCTGTCGGCAAACACAACGAATTTTGGGAAAAAGCTATTGGTGTTGGTGAGTTTGTTGTTTTGTGGGTACCTGTCTTGTTCAATCCGGCCAAATCTTTCATTTCGATAGCGTTGTGCTTCAGTTGGTCGTCATTGCGTCGGTTCAAATCTGCCACCTCGCTTTGTCCATTTTGCACATAAGCTCCGCCTGAAAGAAGTTCGTGATCAATTCTATTATATTGGGGCTCCAGCATGAAATCGGATCGTTCCGGGAACCCAAAAAATGGATTCTACGTCCAAAAATACTTCGAAAACGACACCTAACTCGATCCCATAGCTAAAAGCCTCCAAAAAACCCCTCCTGTAGCCCCATTTTAGCCCCATAGCGCCCCACGGGTTTGGGCGATCGGACTGAAAACCTTGCGGGCACATCTAGATGGTAAACCAAGTATTTTGTCAAAATTTCAGATTTTTAAAAAAATTTCTACTGCCTGGACGGCGGACGGCGGACGGACATTTCGGTTTTGGAATAATCTCTTGAAACGGATAATGTCAAATTTTGAGGCCGATCGGAGTCGTCGACCTCCGTCGCGAAAACATAGGTGTATTATTCCAAGAATAATAAACCAAAATTAAGCTCGGTGCGTAGATAACGAGAAAAGTGTGAAAACACCAAATATTTGGCTCGGAGTGGTCCAAAAAAAGACTCCAAAGTGTTCCAATAATAGGAACAAGGCGAGTTTTGAGAAAGGAGCCAGCCTATGGGGAGGGAGGATGGTTGGGGGAGGGGGGCGGCGACGGGTTCTTCAAGGGGCTGCCGAGTGGGGCCAAGGGAGGTGCAACATGTGGGGGGGAGGGGGCAGCGATAAGAAGCAACTCCCCCTCCCACCGATAATGGAGAATCGAACCTCCACTTGATCAACGTTCACAAACAACAATAATAGGGTGCTCCGAGGGTGGGGCAGGCAGAAATAGGGCGGCTAGCTCGGAGAAGACAGCTGATCTGAACTGAGAGTTGGCCAAAGGAAGGGGTAAAAATAGATTTCACCTTCAAATTTAATCTTTAAACTCTCTTCCTGTATGTCTTTAAGAAAGAAAAAAGAAAAAAAACGATTCATTATCAAATAGCTAGTTGGAGGGGTCTGTGGGGCCAGTTGGGAGAGGTCGGGGGTTGGATGAAAGCCCCAATATTGGAGCTCCAGCGTGAGGAGGAAGAGGAGGAGGAGAATAATCTTAATTCTATGGTACTTAGAAGTGCTAGAGTACCAGTTGGAAAATTTTGAAATTTGCCTTAAAAATTCAGCTGGGCTGGGGACGATAAAAGTCAAAAACAAAAAATAATAATTAAAAAAAAAAAAAAAACCAAAAAGATGGCTAAATGTGCTCCATTCGAACCAAAAAGTGTTAATCAAAAATAGGATTAAGACGAATTGAAGGGGAGCTGGGAAAGCGGGATGATGAACGAGGCTGGGTGGAGTTGTGGTGGGGGGAAGTGAACCAAGTATTGCAACCCCCTCCATCGCTGGTCCCTGGAGCATTTTTTTTCGCACTTCGCAATAGCAATAAAACTGCGACGGATTAATTTTCATGTATTCATTGAGGCAATAAACATGAAATAGTCTTTTAGTTTCAGGCTTCACATTTCTCCTTATATATATATATTCTTCAGTACAGTTTTCCTTTACATTTTTACAAGGTGAATACAATTTGCAATTGGATTTAAAAAAAACCGTCGCCCTGTATTTCTATAAGAAAACGCTGCAAATTTTACACAAGGGTTTATTATTCTTTGATAGACGTTACTTGTGAAGAAATTTAATTCTGTCCATGAAAAAAATGAAAAAAAATTTTTTTGGATTTTCATTTTTCAAAAAAAAAATTTTTTGGATTTTTTTGTTTTAAAATTTTTTTTTTCAAAAATTCTTTATTTTTTACTCGAAAATGGGCGATTGGACTGAAAACCTTGCGGGCACAACGAGATGGTAAACCAAGTATTTTATCAAAATTTCAGATTTAAAAAAAAAATTCCTAGGTACTGCCCAAAACGGCCCGGACGGCGGACGGCCATTTCAGATTTTGAATGTAGACCTCTTGAAACGGATAATGTCAAATTTTGAGGCCGATCGGAGTCGTCGAGCCCCGTCGCGAAATCATAGGTGTATTATTCCAAGAATAATAAACCAAAAAACAACAACAACTACCAATTCGTTATTGAAAAGCGAGTAGAAGAGGTCTGTGGTCAGGTAGGAGAGGTTGGGGATTGGCTGCCTTTAGAGAGCAGGGAGTGGCCCCCTCGTCTACTGTATCAAAGCTGCAGCCCGTGGTGAATGCCCATCTTCATTCTACCAACTTCTAGAGGTCGGAAAAACTAAAGTTGGTCTCTTGGCGAGCATAGTACCTACTAGAAAAGTCTGAAAGAATCAAAACGTTGCTCAATGTGTCGTATCTAAGGTCCACTAGTGGAAAAGACTATAATTTCAAACTATTTTACAAAATTTGAAAAAATAACCAAGAATTAGTTTTGGCGTTAACTGACGGGAAAAATCTGAAACCACGAAAAAGTTGCACCTGGTGCTGGAAAATTAGTCAAAAATAGGTGCTGGAGTAGTTGACGGGATGTTTGGGTGGCTGCGGGCTGATTGGTGTCTGAAGGCATCGCGGCTGCCTCCCGCCACCACTTTTGGTTTATTATTCTTGGAATAATACACGTATGTTTTCGCGACGGAGGTCGACGACTCCGATCAGCCTCAAAATTGGACATTATTCGTTTCAGGAGGTCTAGATTCCAAAACCAAAATGTCCGTCCGCCGTCCGGGCCGTTTTGGGCAGTAGGCTTTTTTTTTTTTTTTTAAATCTGAAATTTTGACAAAATACTCGCTTTACCATCTAGTTGTGCCCGCAAGGGTTTCAGCCCGATCGCCCAAACTCGTGGGGCTAAAGTGGGGCTACGGGAGGGGTTTTTAGAAGGCTTTTGGCTATAGGATCGAGTTAGGTGTCGTTTTCGATGTATTTTTGGACGTAGAATCCATTTTTGGGGGTCCCGGAACGATCCGATTTCACTGTGGGGATCTATAGTATTTTCATGGGGCTACAAATGGGATTTTTGAAGGATCCCATGGAGGTCAAATACTTTTCGAGTAAAAACAAAAAATTGTTTTCTCGTTGACAAAGAATTACGTTTTTACGTTTTACGTCGGAAAACAACATCTCATTCGACTTTCTGACATCCTTAAAAATCTCCATTTGTAGTCCCACGAAAGCCCAATAGATCCCCACAGTGAAATCGGATTGTTTTGGGACCCTCAAAAATGGATTCTGATTTCATACCGGAAACCTGCAAAAAAAAAAAAAACCCTCCCGTAGCCCCTCAGAGCTCCACGGGTGGGGTGAACGGGCTAAAAATCTTGCGGGCACAACTAGATGGTAAACCGAGTATTTTGTCAGTTTCAGATTTAAATAAATAAATAAATAAATAAATGCTCTATCACCCAAAACGGCCTGAACGGCGGACAGAAATGTGATTTTTGCAAATAGATTGGTCATAAGTATAATTAGGTCTACGAGTCATGACACAAAGAATAATAAACCAACATCTTGAATCGATACTTCTTTTAGAAAAACGCTGCAAATTTTACACAAGGGTTTATTATTCTTTGATATAGGTTACTAGTGCAAAAATTTAATTCTGTGTCAATAAAAAAAAGTTTGGAAAAAAAAAACATTTTTTTTTCAAATTCTTTATTTTTTACTCGAAAAATATTTAACCTTCTGGGATCCTTCAAAAATCCCATTTTTTAGAATCTCACGTTTTAATATAGGTAACAATACAATAAATATAATCTCATCGTAGATAATCCGTCAACACGGTCGAAAACAGCAATCAATTTCCCCACTTGGTGGTCAGATGTTCAAATTATCTGCACTTCAGAGTCCTCTCAAGGTTTTACAGCGTGTATCGCTCCCGTGCCAAAGGTCGCCCCTCCACCTCCCACCACCTCCGGGTCTGACGAGTCGCCAGAGATTTTGGACCAAATCTCAGTCGACCTGCTCCCGTCTCGAAGCCCGCTTTGGCCCGGTGATAACAATCCGATTTGTTCGAGCTCGACAAACGTCATTCAGGTTCGTCAGGTGAGTCGCACTGTGTGTTCCTCCCCTGTTGGCCTTTCCAGACGTGCGTTGCCGGCGATGTCAACGCGACGAGAAAACAAATAAGTCGTGTTGTCGAATGTTTCGTTCAATTTGGTAGATTCATGAGGGTGTCTTAACGGTTCAAGCAGTTTGCCGCTAAGAAATGAAGTGCTTCGCGTCAACATAAAAGTAAATTTGCTCCAAAGCGAAGGACTGATGAGCGACTATGTTGAGTCTACCGGCGCGTCGTTTTTGTTGTAATAATTATTTTGGACTTAGTTGCAATCTATTGTGGTTTATTCTTCTCAGATTAATTGACTTATGTTTTCGCGACGGGGGTAAACAATTTCGGCGTCAAATGTTGTCCTTATCCGATGTGTAGATTCAGAAATAAATTGACCGTCAGCCATCCTGGCCGTTTTGGGCTTTAGGATTTTTTTTTTAATCTGAAATTTTGACAAAATACTCGGTTTTCCATCTTTAAGGGCTTCCGCAAAGTCCTGAGCCCGATCGCCCAAACCCGTGGGGTGCTATGGGGCTACGGGAGGGGTTTTTGAAGGCTTTCGGCTATGGGGTCGAGTTAGGTGTCGTTTTTGCAGTATTTTTGGACCTTGAATCCATTTTATGAGGTCCAACAACTGTCCGCACATTTTACTTTTTTTTGTTTTTTTTTTATTTTTTAAATATTTTCTTACTGGCAGAATTAATTTTTGCACGATAAGGAATCGACTTGTTTCTGAATTATATATATATTTTTAATCGCTGGAAGGCTTCTATTCCAAATAACACTAAAATGGGGTTTATTTATTTAATAAACAATACGAGTCGAGCCCAATATAAAAAGAAATATAAAGTCTCGAATAAACTGAATATACATAATATGACTGGCAAAGATGATGAGAGGGAGATTAAGGAATGAGAAATATACATTAGGGGGGAAAAAACGCTGCAAATTTTACACAAGGGTTTATTATTCTTTGATATAGGTACGTTACTTGTGCAGAAATTTCATTCTGTCAATGAAAAATTTAAAAAAAAATTTTTTCAAAAATGTTTTTTTTTTCTTCAAAAATTCTTTATTTTTTACTCGAAAAATATTTAACATCCTGGGATCCTTCAAAAATCCCATTTTTAGCCCCATGAAAGCCCTAAAGATCGCCCCAGTGAAATCGGATCGTTCCGGGACCCCAAAAAATGGATTTTACGTCCAAAAATACTTCGAAAACGACACCTGCCTCGATCCCATAGCCAAAAGCCGTCATAAAACCCCTCCCGTAGCCCCATTTTAGCCCCATAGCGCCCCACGGGTTTGGGCGATCGGACTGAGAACCTTGCGGGCACAACTAGATGGTAAACCAAGTATTTTGCCAAAATTTCAGATTTAAAAAAAAATTCCTACTGCCCAAAACGGCCCGGACGGCGGACGGACATTTCGGATTTAGAATGTAGACCTCTTGAAACGGATAATGTCAAATTTTGAGGCCGATCGGAGTCGTCGGCGAGGAAATTTGCCATACGGGGCAGACGAGAGAGAGGGCGATGTTGCAGGTTGTTTGTGGCTGAGAAAGGTACGGCGAACGGCTCGGCACAGCGGGAACCCAGACGAGGTGAGTGCAGGCCAACGCTGTGCAGGAGAAGGGGAGCATACAGACGGCCTGCCAGGAGACCATGGAGAAAGGAGATGTCTGCGATGAAGGATCGGAAGGCCGCAGGAGCTCAAGCCGAGTGCCCAGCCCAGCGTAATCAAGCTCCTTCCACGGGATATGGTTTGAAGGCTATGAACCGCAGCATGGCACGGTGCACACGCTCCAGGCGGTCGACATGTCACTGGTAGAAGGGTCACACCACTGATGAGAACTCCATCACGGGAAGCACGAGGGCCCTTATAAAGGGTCACCAAGGCAGGGACACAACTCCCAGGCACAGCGCTTCACAAACCCAAGAGCCGGCTATATGGTCGCTGAAGATGAGCTGAGAATCGAGCAGAATACCGAGATCACGGAGACTCCCCGACCTAGCCAGCCACACTCCCCCAATGTGGTAACGATGTGGTAACGACAGGGTGCGAGCAAATGTTAATGTTGAGCACTTTGACGGGTTCACCTCTCGACCACTAAGGGCGGAATTCATAGACGTTCCTCAAGGTAAGAAATGTCTCATCTTAGTTGAGAATTTCCTCATCTCAAAGTAAGTTGTCGTTATTCATAGAGAAATTTGTTCCTGTTGAGGTCGACCTCAGCTCAAACTCACTTGAGGAGCCCTTTGAGTCAGGATTGGCAGGCCTGGGGGTATACTGTTACAACAGTCCTGTACTGTTATAATAGTCGCGTAGGTTTCAGCTGATCGCAGGCGCATTTTGCAGCAACGTTTTCGGTGCAGTAGTGGTAGAGTTTTGTTTTGTTTTGTTTTCCTCGGCACGAATTCGTGTTGACATGGGTGAGAAACCCAAAAGAGTTTTCTTCACGGAGGAAGAGAGAAGTTTCGTGAGGACTTTGGTCCTCGCAAATAAAATGTGCTGGAAAACAAGCGGAGCGACGCCGTCACCGTCTTGGAAAAAAGCGGTGCTGGGATGAAATCGCCGAAATGTTCAACAGCTCGGGGAATTTTACAGTGGAGAGTGAATGACCATAATATCATATACATGTAATATAATATTATACTTTTGGTTTATTTTTCTTGGAATAATACAGTGTATTAAATACATCACTTAGGTGTATTAAATTTTAATACACCTATGTGATTGCGACGGAAGTCGACGACTCGGATCGGCCTCAAAATTTGACATTTTCCGTTTCAAGAGGTCTAGATTCAAAACCGAAATGTCCGTCCGCCGTACGGAGTACGCCGTACGGTATACGCCGTCCGCCGTCCGGGCCATTTTGGGCAGTAGGACTTTTTCTTTTTTTAATCTGAAATTTTGACAAAATACTCGGTTTACCATCTAGTTGTGCCCGCAAGGTTTTCAGCCTGATCGCCCAAACCCGTGGGGCGCTATGGGGCTAAAATGGGGCTACGGGAGGCGCTTTTGAAGGCTTTTGGCTATGAGATCGAGTTAGGTGTCGTTTTCGAAGTATTTTTGGACGTTGAATCCATTTTTCGGGGTCCCGGAACGATCCGATTTCACTGTGGCGATCTATAGGGCATTCATGGGGCCACAAATGGGATTTTTGAAAGATCCCAGGAGGTCAAATACTTTTCAAGTAAAACAACAGCTGCAGTACTGGGGGTATCGGCAACCCTCGCTTGTCATGGGCATATTTTCCGGTCTCAGGGAATACTATCGGCAAGGGAACGTCGATAAACGTGGCTTTGTGAAACCGGAATCTCTTCCGAAACTGCACTTCGTCAAAAAATTCAAGAGGGGTTTCACTGTCCCGCAGATACTTTTTTGGAGCAGGCATTAGTCGCATTCCAACCGCGTCAACGTTGTCCAACCGTTCCACCGTATCATCAAGATCAATGAAGTTATCCATGATTACGCGAAGGATCGACTGAAAGTAATAACAAAGGAATGATAGATAACCTCCGCGCCAGTAGAAGCAACAAAAACAAAAAACTGGCCTTGACTCAAGGCCCTTGAGGTACGTTTTCAGTTACCTTGACTTGAGGTCGCCTTGAAGTTCATCCTAGCTAGGAAAAATCTCAACTCAACTACCAAATCTGTCTATGAATAAGGTCCGAAAAATGAGGCTGAGGTCCTCCTTGAGCAACGGCAACTATGAATAGCTTGAGGAGCCTCTGAGGCCTCCTCAAGAGCTTCCTTCACTTGAGGTCACCTCAACTCTCCTAACCTGTCGTCTATGAATAACGTAAGTTGCTCAAACTCGCTTGAGGCCCCTTTTGAGCAGATCCTCAAGCTTGAGGAACGTCTATGAATTCCGCCCTAAGTCTTGTAACACACCAAGCCGTCGAGACTCTCCTGAAGAAGTTGGCAGTCTGACGGGGACTCAATACGACTCAACTTGAGGTCATCAGCAAAGATGAGAAAGTCATCACGCGAGAGAACTGGTGCGACATCGTTCATCACATGGAATAGTAGAGGGCCCAGATGAGAACCCTGGGGAACACCCGATGTGGCAGTGAAAGGCTCAGAGACGACCTCCTGCACTCGTACGCGATGTGTACGGTTCATCAGGTAGTCGCGTACCCACTCCAGGCAACAGCCAAACACCCCCAAAGACTCGAGCACAGACAAGATGACGCAGTGGGGCAGTCTGTCGAATGCTTTAGCGAAATCATTGGCAATCATTTCCACCTGGGCACCCGCCTCAAAAGCTCGAAGGGTGTACTCCTGAAATGAAAGCAGGTTCGTCATGGTTGATCGCCCCACATCATGGTGGGAAGAGAAAAGTGGCGTTATTCGCACGGGTTAAAACACAAATTGCAAGTTCGTATGAATCTATAGACGTCATGGAAAAATAGCAATTTGAATTTTCGGCGGAAACCCGCATTCAGCAATTAGGAATGGAAACGTGTCTGTACTATTTTCTTATCGATAAAAGGCGTCCAAATAATACTGAAAATGGGGATAAAACACAAACTGCAAGTTCGTACGAATTTATAAAATTTACGGAGAAATTGCAATTTGAATTTTGGCGGAAACCCGAAGTCAGCTCCTATTGGTCGTCGAGTTGGCCACCATTAAAAAACTAAAAACTGAAGGATCGGTCACGTCGAATAAGTTAATTTATATCACAAATTCAAGTGGAGTCAATACGCACCATCACATTCACAACCAAGCGAACATGGCCATTTTCGCGTTACTCCAGTGTCAATAGTGCCAACCACCAAGAAAATCAAGAAAAATTTGAAAATCGACCTGCACTTTGGTGTCTTTGATTGGAAACCGGAACCGGTGACGGTTTTTTTTTTTTTTATCGGCCAGAACAACTTAAGGTGATTATAAATGATGATTTCCCCCCCCCCCCCCCCCTTTTTGACTTCTAACAACGTGGTACAGGATGATTTAACCCGAAATTCGGGTGCATTTCCATTTCTAATTGGTCCAGAGAAAGGCTGATCTGTCAGTTAGAGGAGACGAGCTGTTAACGCTTTTACCCTTTCGCCAGTAATGCACCATTCAGAGGACGAAAGGCGCTTCCCTTTGGCTCACTGTGGCTCCCTTTGGCAGCGGATGACTGCGATCTTTCCTCCTCAAGTTCTAGGATGCCCTCGCGGTTTAGAGCCGAATAGAGCCTGTTGGCTTGCCCGAGACGTGTGATGGCTGCGAGGCACCCGTGAACCTGAATCACGTTCTAAATTGTAAAACAGGAGGGCAGGTAAAGAGGGGCCATGATTGTGTGAGGGATGTGTGCGCGGGAAGGGTAGGCCTGGCACGTTAACTGAGCCAGTGCTCCGAGAGGCGATGGACAGCGGCACTCATCGCAGACTTGGTGGTCGCCGACCTATGCCCACCTCAACTGGCACCAGGTATCCAAGAACGCTGAGTCGACGAAACATGCAAAATACGACACTGCTGCTGAAGATTTGAGGGCTTCATTCTCCCCACTGGTATGTGCTCGTGATGGATCCGTGGGGAAAGAATTCCACCGATTCAATCATCAGCTCGCCTCGACACTGGCTGAAAAGTGGGCACGTCCATTTTTGCAAGTCGCTGCAAGGGCTCGAGTGAAGCTATCATCCGGGCTGTGGCCGAAGTAAGTTCCAGTGTCTCAGACTGGAAGACGGAGTGGGCCTACAGTTTTGGGGCGAGCGTTTTGGGTTTCCGCCCCAAAAGGTGGCGGAAACCTCAAAAATTAAAATGCCTCTGATTGACTAGTTTTTTCTGGATATGTTAGCTAACATGTTTGTGCACATTGGACCATCATTGTTTTGACGGTTTGAGCAGTGTGCAGGAATGGAGAGGGGAGGCAAGTCAGCTCTTCGTGTGTTTCTTGCCAGATTCGACGTGATAATGTTAGTGTAGTTTATTCGTTCCGGCGAGCTCTATTCAATATTTGAGACGTAAATCATGACTGAACGTGCATCAGGTAAGTGCTACGAGTACGAGAAAAATATTAAATATCGATATTTGCCTAATCCCCCTCCCCCACAGCCATAAATGCAGGAAAAAAGGGGGTAAACTGTTATAACTTTGGAAAAAGAGTAAAAAATAGTACATGGAGCCACGTGGACCCCCAACCAGCCATATTGCCATGTATTCAGAGGGCCTTCTAGAGTAGTTACCAAAAATAAAATCGTGCATCTAAGTGCTTTTTGATTTAATACCAATTTTTGTGTACTTTATTCCTCCGTAATTTAATTAAAACATGTCGAAGAGATGAGCGCACCTTTCCATTTTTTGAGGGAAAGGTTGCGCTAAAAACGATGCATTCCATGACCTATATAAGCAGCGCCGGATTAACCTCTCGTGTGCCCCGGGGCTGATACTAACAAGGGGCCCCCTTTATATATGTACATATACATATATATTAAATATAAAAGTGGACCCTCTGGCCAGGAGTATCACGTAAAAACCACTAGAAAATAGCGTCAGTCGCTTCACAACCAAAAACTGGGTCAAAACAGTCAAAAAACTCCGAATGCAGGGCAATCTATTTTTACAATTAAGAAAAAAGTTTCTTTTTACAATAAATAAAAATGCTGCAAATTTAACACTAGGGTTTATCATTCTTTTATATAGGTAGGTTACATGTGCAGAAATTTATTTCTGTGTCATTGATAAAAATTTAAAAAAAATTTCTGGGGATTTTTATTTTTCAAAAAACCTTTTTTTCGAAAATATGTTGTTATACTTGAAAAATATTTGACCTCCTGGGAACCTTCAAAAATCCCGTTTGTAGCCCCATGAAAGCCCTAGAGATCGCAACAGTGAAAGTGGATCGCTCTGGGACCCCCAAAAATGGATTCTACGTCCAATAATACTTCGAAAACGACACCTGACTCGATCCCATAGCCAAAAGCCTTCAAAAAGCCCCTCCAGTAGCCCCATTTTAGCCCCATAGCGCCCCACGGGCTTGGGCGATCGGGCTGAAAACCTTGCCGGCACAACTACTAAGCCGAGTATTTTGACAAAATTTCAGATTATAAAAAAAATCCTTCTGCACAAAACGGCCCAGACGGCAGATGGCAGACGTCATTGTATGCGGGTTCATTCAATTTCAGTGTGTTCAGATTTCATTTTTATCTAGGCTGGTCGTTTTAGTATTAGGGAGGGGAGGAAATTTTGTAGAAGTAGGTACTCGCCCTCCACCAGACAAGTAAACGTGGAGAGAGCAACCACCCATGATCCGAAAACTGCAAGTTACGAGGAGAGGTAGAAGAGTAGGTATGGTCTGCTGCATTCCGCAGCCACCAATGACCCGAACACCACAAGTTACAAGAAGAGGTGGAATAGTAGGTAGGTCCGCTGCAATGACTCCTGTCCCAAAGAATTTCGAGCCATCGACCTCCTTTAAAACACGGCGCCTCAACATTGGTCCAACCCAGGCACACCACTGGTGTGACACCAGAATGGTGTGGCTAATGCTAGAGGGGACGGGAGGGCGCGCTGTACTAGGGAAGATCTAAAGAACAAGGTAGAAGAAAGAAGATTTAAGCAAGGATAAGTGCACTTCATCTGGGGGAAGAAAGAGAGGAGAAGGTACGAGAAAGGTTGTGATGGGCCAGAAATGGCCTTAGACACAACCTAAGAAGCTCTGTACAGCGGATGGCGGACGGAAATTTTGGTTTTGGAATGTAGACCTCTTGAAACAGATAATGTCAAATTTTGAGGCCAATCGGAGTCATCGACCTCCGTCGCGAAAACATAGGTGTATTATTCCAAGAATAATAAACCAAAAATTTAACAAATTATTTTTGTTTTTATGAACCAAAATTTGGTTCATTTAATCCGGTACAGAGTCCAACCCGCTTAGCAAACTCTGAACCACCGCAACAGTGTGGAAAATCCGTGAGGTCTACAACTCGCGTTGGGAGTGTAGACATAGACGACTCCATGAGGTGTTCCGGTTTTCGAGTAGTAGGTAGTAAGTGGAAGTTAGGTAACTTGAAACTTTCCGTTCATTTCCCTCTTTTTCAGGAAAACAATTTTTTGGAGATCAGCATAGGAATAAGGAATACGGTTTGTTAATTTTCAACAAAAAAAAAAAAAAAAAAATCAACGGTGGGGAAGTGGCCCCCTTGGGGTGTGCGCCCCGGGGCTATAGCCCCCCTAGCCCCCCCGTTAATCCGGGCCTGTATATAAGCACATTATAACATTAAATATAGGACAGTTGAATTTTATCACCTCGTAGTAGCTATAGGTCTGCCACAGAAACTTTGCCTCCCTTTGGCGCATTCTTCTGGAGAAAATAGAACTAGTTATCTCTTATCATCAAGCAGATACCCCTGCGTACGATAATTTTTCAGGAATTTCTTCCCTCAAAAGTGACATGATTTCCCTCCTCGGGAGGAAGTACTTGAGAGCACACGTTTACAGCGCAGCCACTACACGAACATCAAATTTCTCACTGCTCCAATTTCCGTGTCAAGGTTTCACAATGAAAGGTTGACTCGATCGATAGTTCGCGGATCTGCCACACGGAGGCAAAGTTTCTGTGGCAGACCTATAAACCTTTGTTTTCAACAAGTGGGTCCGCTGACCAGGTGCCTCACTTAAATATTTGTGAGATAATTCGATAAAAAACGCGAGATTTCAGCCTTTCACGTCGATAATAAAGAAAAGATTCCAGGAATTTGGAGTCCGAAGTTATTTCGCTCTTGGCTGCACCAAAGATTCCTGGATTGAGTATGACTACTCGTATGACAGATACAGAAGCAGTAGCAACATCTGATTCTGTCGGAGGAAATTAATAAGTGGTATAAAATATGCGTGGAATTGGCTTATTGTTGTCAGTCACTATAAGTAAGTAATTCAGTTCAGAAGTAATTTTCCAGTTTCTTTAGTTATTTAGTAGGAAAGTCGGAAAATGATTCTTGATTTTTTTCCCCCAATATTTTGGTACAGTTCTTAATTATTTTTTTTCTAGTCAAATTTGCCTATCTATAAAGTCCTTAAGTTGTTAAAACATGAATCTAGTTTCCTATGCTTTGATAAAATTATATTTCTTGAAAAAGGAAAATATTCATGTTTTTGAGGTGTTTTGCGTTAAAAAAATATTCGCAACTGATAAGGCTTTTTTGACTGAAATATTGATTAAAACTACTAATCTACATTGTTTTCATGTCGAGAGACAATTTTTCACCATCCAAGTCACGGGAAATAGTTTCCGCCACCTTTTGAGGCCATTGGCCCCACTGTGCGGCGTCCATGGCTCTCCTTTGATTTCCTCCGTTTGTTGAGTGGTTTTTGTTTTTGTTCCTTTTGTTGTTGTTTGCCTTTCGTTCTTGTTATTTGTCGAGTTTTGTCATTCCCCTGGATGATCCACTTTCTATGGGCGAATAAATGTTATTGTAGACTGTGGAGATAACTCGTCGGTATTATCGGGATTAGGATCCAACGAAAAATGTCACTTTTGCCGAGCTTTCGACATATTATAATTTCTTCCTCAGGGCTCAGAATGAAGCTCCGTCAGTTAGGAAAGGATAAGTGTCGATAATTGGTACTATTGTATTGTAGCAATTTAAATCTAACATCAATGATGCAGGAGCAGAATTACTTGTGATAACTATAATAGTGATAAGTGATCACCCAATCTTATGCAATGAAATGCGAAACGGCGAGCTTTCAGTGCTAATTTGTGACGTGTCCTACCGGTCTGGATCCGCCATTTATCGATGTCTCATCCGGCATTTCATTGACAACGACACCTCACTCAACTTCCTCTTGAAAACCACAGCTCGCAGCGCCTTCTTCGTTGTCGGAGGAACCTCTATAAATCGATTCTACTTCCAAAATTACTTCGAAAACCACACCTGCATCGACCTCATCAATCTGTGTCGATGTTTAGTGACTCCACTTATCACAATCTTTTTTCTCGTCTCTAATGAGCGCAATTAGCATAAACTGTCCATGAAATTCGACTACCATATCCACTTTCACGTATATTAACCAGACACCGCGTTGTGAATCGATGTGAAATCAAACAATCGTTCCCCGATTCTTTGCCTCGCGTTGTTTTGGTATCAGTTCAGCTTTTCTGTGCTTATCTGCGCCTACTTTACTTATGTACTTAGCTCGTTTTATCGGTTTAAGATCCGGTGAACGCCTATTTACTAATTTGGTCACCTATGACTAACGCTGGGACCGATAAACCTCAAACAACCTCCGCCGTCCGAGCTGTTTTCAGCAGTAAGCTTCTTTTTTTTTTTTTAATCTGAAATGTAGACAAAATTACCATCCAGTTATGCCCGCAAGGTTTTCATTCCGATTGCCCAAGCCCGTGGGGCGCTATGGGGCTAAAATGGGGCTACGGGAGGTTTTTTTTTAAAAGGCTTTTAGCTATGGGATCGAGTTAGGTGTCGTTTTCGAAGTATTTTTGGACGTGGAATCCATTTTTTGGGGTCCCGCAGCGATCCGATTTCACTGTTGCGATCTATAGGGCTTTCATGGGGCTACAAATGGGATTTTTGAAAGATCCCAGGAGGGCACATATTTTTCAAGTAAAAAACAAAACAAAATTTGAAAAAAAAAAATTTTTTTTGAAAAAACAAAAAATCAAAAAAAAAATCTTTTTTGGAAATAAAAATAAAATAAAAAAAATTTTAAAATTTTTTTCATTAACAGAATTAAATTTCTGCACAAGTAACCTACCTATATCAAAGAATAATAAACCCTTGTGTAAAATTTGCAGCGTTTTTTCTTTTTTTAATCTGAAATTTTAACACAATACTCGGTTTGCCATCTAGGCGGGTTGATGGGTCGTAGAATCCATTTTTTGGGGTCCCGGAACGATCCGATTTCACTGTGGCGATCTACAGGGCTTTCATGGGGATAAAAATGGGATTTTTGAAGGATCCCAGGAGGTTAAATATTTTTCGAGTAAAAAATAAAGAATTTAGGAAAAAATTTTTTAAAATTTTTTCCGTTGACAGAATTAAATTTCTGCACAAGTAACCTATATCAACGAATAATAAACCCTTGTGTAAAATTTGCAGCGTTTTTTGTTTCTTAAACTTATCATTAGGTACATAATATGTATTATCACATATTCGGATTCACCACCCTTTAAAACGCCCCAATACAAATGTTTAGGGGTTACATTTATGCTCAAGTAGTCACACACTTGAAGGTCATAAAGTTGAGTACCGCTGCGCAGCTGGGGCTTTCAGAGTCAGCGATTGTCCGGCTGGTGTGTATTTGCTGTACCATGCCGATAGTTTCAAAGTGTCGTGGTATCCAACTGAACTGGGACATGATACCTAATCAATTCGATGTTCCAAAAAGAGGAGTGTCCTTTGAAATGAAAATGTTCATTCGAGAAAAGTTTGAGGAAGGAATTAGGAAACCAAAGGCTATTTTGGATGCCATCAGACTAAAAGAAATGAAGGAACCTCGGAAAGCTCAAATAGTGGTTTTTTTAAGGCAGATGAGACAGGAGAAATACGGGTCTCCAACAGTCTCTGCTTCGGAAATTAACGAATGGTGCACTAAGAGGATACAGGTTCCCGTTGACTATGATGAACCTTTCGTATTGCGCCATCACGTACAGGCAGAATCCAATAATGTAGATGAGCAAGATCTGAAGATAGTTTTTTCGACACAGAGGTTATCAATGCGACATCAATGCACTTCAACATTACATTGTCAGAACAATAAGACGTCAAGAAATGGCGAGCCTCGAAAGATTCCCAGATCACGGATTTCGTTGACTACTTTGAAGAATGGTGGTTATCCAAGTACAAGTGCTGGTATGAAGGCGCTGCACCCGGGTATCCGTCAACCAATAATGAAATTGAGGCAACCAACGATGTCATCAAACAGGAACACACACTCAGGGAACGACTTCCTGTTGGTCAGTTCCTGGCTCAAATCGGAGACCTCCTCATCAAGTGGTCTAAATCCAGGGACACTGACTCACCTAACTTCATACCATTTTCCTCGACCGCTTCGATTCCACTGCGAGAATGGACAAAAGCCTATCAGTGGGCTTGTGAGAACAAGCAGGTCCTACAACAAGGGGACGTGTTTTATACTTCCTCTGCAGCATCTGACGAAACCATTTCCATGAAAACGCTCAAGAATTTTTTAAAGACGTCATGCAAAATTTGCATGACGCCTTTAAAAAATTTAATGGACGAATATTTAATGGAAAACAAGAAATAGAATTACGGCGTCTGGATCATCGATATTGATGAAACTTGCTTGGCGAATTCAAAGTGCTCGTGTCCCAGTTTTTCAAATTTTATTCCTGTAAACATGTTTTGGGCCTGCAAATTAGGAAAAAATTGGTGCCTGTCCCACCAGAGGCCAAGTCGCTGCCATTGGGGCAGAAACGCAAGCGAGGTCGCCCATCTAAGTCAAAAAAGCACTCTTGATTAATTAATTCTGCAGTGCGGACAACCTATTTCGACTTGAACCGTCCTCCGGTTAAAAGTTTTTATTTGACGTGCTATGAATTCTTTAACTGTAATATGTATTTTTTGGGGGTTAAATATATTTATCAACCGCTTAATGTTTTGTTCACTGTGCAATGTTTTTTCCTACCGTATGATGTACTTTCTAAATGTGAATGTTTTTTTCTACCGTGATTTCAAGAAAAGTTACCGTGCGTTCATTCTATTTTGCCGTAACATTATATATTCCCCAATGTTTAGTTCGAAAATCAGTACAACTACGAGCAGAACTGTTTTAGAAATGTTGAAGATTTTGAAATGAAAGTGGAAGGCACGTGCCCTCACCAAGTAGTTGGACAGAGCCACCAAAGCCCTGAATAATAAATCTGAACGGAATTTGAATAAAAACACTCGGCCCGAGTCGATTTTGAATAACCTTCTTTGATGATAACAGTTATCGAGTTACTATGATATTATCATCATTCGGACAAACAAATATATTTCGTTTTCTGTATCACCAATACGACGAAGTAGTTAAGTGTAATTATTGCGTCGCAAAACTTCAAAGTTCGCGGAAATAGTCAATGGGTGATGGGATTCTGTCAAAAATCTCTCCCGCCCCCCTTCCCCATTTTTTCTCCCTATTTTGAGCTCCGCAGTTTCCGCAACTGTCTCTCTCTTATCAAACTGCTGAGTGGGTTCCTGGGCTTTTCTTCGTCCCACGCGTCCCTCATTGTCCCTCAGCAGTGAATCCCGCAAGGAGCCGTCTCCTCCCCCTTTTCAATCCCACTCCCCTCCCTTCGGACCCGACGCCCCTGATTGAGGAACTATGACTCCCCTCAGCCGAAAAATGGGTAAACGTCTCGGGATAGCCGCCCCCTTTGTCTTCCCAACGGCCTCCCACCCCCTCCACGGAGCCCTCCTGTTCGGTACTCACAACCCGTGGGGCTCTGTGAGGCTATAAAGGGGCTCTGGGAGGGGTTGTTGATGGTTTTCGGCTATGGGGTCGAGTGAGGTGTCGTTTTCGAAGTATTTTTGGACGTGCAATCCATTTTTTTTGGGTCCCAGAATAATCGGATTTTACCGAGAGGATCTATGGGAGCTTTTGAAGGATGCCAGAATGTCGTAGGTTTTAGACGATGTCGTTTTCCGAGAAATTGTGGTCGCATAATCCATTTATAGGGGTCCTACATCCGTCCACACTCTTCACAAGAAAGAAACAACTTTTTTTTTAAATAATTACATAAATTAAAATTTTTAAAATATCGATGTAGCATTAATTTTTGAATAATTTCCATGAAAGAATAATTAACCCTTATGTTAAAGTTGCAGCGTTGTATTGGTCTAATTTGTCTGGACTATGAGGGAATTCGACGTCAGCGCCGGGGAAAAAGGGAAATTTACTGTCCCGTTCAACTTCGGAAAAATAACATATTCCGCGTATCGTTCATCCGTGACGTTGACGTCGAATAATTGCTCAACATTAGGTTGATTGTTTTGTTCGCTGTTTCAATGCAGAAACAGATGATAAGAGTTGAGCGTCATTCGGTAGTTATTGCTTAAGCGGGGAATATTTTTTGTGTCCGAATTATAAATGTGGAAAGAATCTAAATATTGGTCTAACGTTGGTGTTGAGGTCAAGGTTGTTTTTGGTTTTCGTCACATCAAGTGACCCCAGGAAGATTTCTCAATTATTGTCTCGTAGCGGGGAATGACGATCGTAGTGAGGCTCCTGATTCGGCTCGTTATTTGTTACATTTAGATTGCTATTTTGCTTTCTCTTCTGGGTATGAAACGTTCAAGGTACTTGACCATAGACACATGTTCGGTACCTAACGTTTTTCATCGTTTTTGTCGACGCCCTTGGAATATTTTCTCTTCTCCGTCAAATCATGTATCCGGATGCGATGTTCGAGAAGATCTCCCCCAGTACTGTTGTACGTTAGGCTGTTTTGATCGATTGAGTTGGCAGATTGGCGCAGAGCCGACCGAGTGTCTGACATTTACGTGTCATTCAGCCTCCCTTTTCCACCTAACGGACGATCGAAATCCACATTATGAGTTTGGTATCAACCCATTAAGGACCGTTATTGGTCGTGTTTGCAATTTCCTCTCTCACGGTACCTACTGTTTGTCCTGGTACAATTTTTGTGCCATTGGCAGGTTTTCCGTGAAGCCAGCAGAGGATTTTAGAGCATTTTTTGGTTTATTATTCTTGAAATAATACGTGTATTAAGAATAATACGTGTACATAGGTGTACCTATGTTTTCGCGACGGAGATCGACGACTCCGATCGGCCTCGACATTTTACATTATCCGTTTCAAGAGGTCTAGATTCCAAAACCGAAATGTCCGTCCGCCGTCCGGGCCGTTTTGGGCAGTAGCAATTATTTAAAAATCTGAAATTTTGACAAAATACTCGGTTTACCATCTAGTTGTGCCCGCAAGGTTTTCAGCCCGATTGGCCAAACCCGTGAGGCGCTATGGGGCTTTTTTGAAGGCTTTTGGCTATGGGATCGAGTCAGGTGTCGTTTTCCCAGTATTTTTGGACGTAGAATCCATTTTTGGGGGGTCCCAGAACCATCCTATTTCACTGTGGGGATCTATAGGGCTTTCATGGGGCTACGAATGGGATTTTTCAAGGATCCGAGGAGTTCAAATATTTTTCAAGTAAAAAAACAAAAAAAATTTGAAAAAAAAAAAAATGTAATTTTTGTCATTGACACAATTAAATTTTTGCACAAGTTTATTATTCTTTATATAAAGAATAATAAACCCTAATGTAAAATTTGCAGCGTTTTATATTTTCATTTCGTTTCTTTCTACCGTTATTTATTTACGGTAAATACATTTGGGTGGTCCAAAAAACGTTTTTCTTCCGTTGCCTCTAGCCTGTGGTTGAAAAGATAGCCATGGTAAATTTGCAAACAATTTTAACAATTTTTAGAGGTCGTGCAAACGCATTAAAATTAATTTAATTAAAAATGTTTGTTTAGTATTCTTGGAATAATCGATCTATGTATTCGTGTCGGAGGTCGAAAATTCTGATCGGCATCAAAATTTGTCATCGTTCGTTCCAAGATTTTAGCAAAATGCTCGTTCCATCATCTTGTGTGACCGCAAGGTTTTCAGCCCGATCGCCCAAACTCGAGGGACTGAAAAGGGGCTACGGGAGGGGTTTTCGGGTATGAGTCGAGTCGGGGGTGTCGTTTTCTAAGTAGTTTTGGTCGTAGAATCCCTTTTCGGAGGACCCAGAGCCAACCGAGTTAACCGTGGGGATCTCAAGGGCCTACAAAATTTAATGGAGCTTTTCATTGGTGATGAGGTCAAATGAGGTGTCGTTTTCCGAGTAATTTTGGATGCATAATTCATTTTTCGTGATCCGAAATGTGTCCATCATTGTACGGAAAATGTATTTTCTTTATACCTATTAAATACAAATTTTAAATTAAACTAATTTTTTATTAACATAAAATTAATTTTACGTTAATAAAAAAATTAGTTATATTTAAAATCTGTTAAAATTAACATTTAATGTTAAAACTTATGGGTGGGGGGGGGGGGGGGGGCAGAGTGAGAAATATCCCATTTTTTGCACATTATCTTAATTATTTTTCGTCAAGGAACCCGATAGGGTCAAAAATTTTTTCCTACAATTCTTTTAAGTGCCTTAAAACTACGAATATCTGAAAAACCAGTCCAACATTTCTTCCAACACCCTTTGAAATTGTCAGAACAAAATTTTCCCCTACATCAACTTCATTCTCTCTCATAGTCAATCAAAGACACTTTTATCCTGAAACTGAACGCCACCTTCTTATAAGCAATCACAGAAATTTAGTGAGAATCCAAATAATAGCCGTTCAGATGCCAACACGGCTTGACTGTAATGCTGGTTAACTAAGGTATAGCAATTTGAACTCAGCTGAAGCTCTCATCTCAGAGATGCTGGGATTTATTTGGATTCTCACTAAATTTCTGTGAATACTCAGAAGGTGGCCTTCTGTTCGAAAATTTTCGACGTGTTTCCTTATCCCTCCTCCTCAAGTCTCCTTTTGCCGCTCCTTCAGTCGTCCTCTCGTCTTCTTCATGATGTAGAGTTATAATATTATTATGCTCAGTTCAGAAACAGTTCGGTCTCGGCATATCTGAATTTGGTGGAGTTCTCTCAGCAAGACTCTACACGCTTTTCAGGTTGATCGTCTTGCATTGAAGGATTTCATTCTTGTCGTGCCTTCAAGGTTTGTTCCCTTTTCTTTCTCCTGTCTTCTACAGTCTCTTTAGTGACTGTTATTGAGTTATTGAGTGACAGTTCGGTATTAACATACTGAATCCGGTGCAGTTCTTGATTCAGTTGAGGTGCTCTGCTGTTCAGGCCACTTTCTTGCGTGTTATCTCGTTTTCAGTTAACTGGACCCACTTTGCCTCGCAAGATAGCTGTAGTGACGGATCTCAGTCATGTCGTGTCTTCTTTCCCTTTTCTCTCCTCTGATTGCTCCTTCAGTCTTCCTCTTGTCATCTAAATGCTGTTTGCCTCTGCATTCTCAGTTCAGAGTCAGTACAGTCTCGGCATATCCGAATCTGGAGCAGTTATTGATTCAGTACTCTGCTGGTTCTCTCCCCAAATTTCTACTCGCTTTTCAGGCAGATGCGTTTTAGTATTAAGCTGTATTGGCTGATTACAGCCTTGTCGTGCCTTCACAGTTGTTTCGAGCTCTCTCCTGTGCTCGCTCCTCCAGTCTTCCTTATGTCGTCTGCTGGTTTGTTTCCTCTGTAGCCTCAGTTCAGACAGTTCAGCATATCTTGATTCCGTTGATTCCGTTGTACTCTGCTGGACCTGTCTTCAATAGATATTCTCTCGCTTTTGAGGCAAGTGCCTTTTGGGATCAAAGCTGATGAATTTCAGATTTGTTGAGACGTTTTTTTCATTTCTCTTCTCCGGTCTCCTTCTACACTCCTTCTGCCTTTCTTATGACTTCTGCAGGTTCTTTGCCTCTGTAGTCCCAGTTAAGAGACATTAAATGTAAAACTAAATTTTAGTTTCAATTCAGAAACTCTGCTGGTTCTCTCACTCAACTTGCTTTGCATTTCAGTCTTGTATCGCCCTCTTGGTTTGTTCCTTTTTCTCTCGCCTGTTCCATCTGTCTTCCTCTGGTCTTCTACGGGTTCGTTGCCTCTACAGTCTCAGTTCAGAGACAGTTTTAACTTGGCATTTCCAGTCTGGTGCAATTCGTCATTCAGTTGAGATATTCTGATGATTCTGTCTTCATCTGCCTATCTCTGTCTTTCAAGGCCTTATAGCATTACAATTCTGGTGATGGATTTCAACTTGTCGAGACGCCACGTTTTACTCCCATTTCCCTTCTCTGGTCTGATTCTACTCTCCTATAGTATTCCTCCAGTCGTCTAAAGGTTCTTTGCCTCTGTACTCTCAGTTCAGAGACTACAGTCTTGGTGTATCCAAATCTAGTGCAGTTCTTGATTCAGTTGACGGACTCTCCTGGTTCTCTCATCATGACTCAACTTGCTTTTCAGGTCTTTAAGCATTAAAGCTGTGGTATCCGGATTTCAGTCTTGCCGTGCCATCATGGTTTGTACCGTCTCCTCTGGTCGCTCCTTCAGTCTTCCTCTGGTCTTCGGCAATTTCATTGACTCTGTATTCTCAGTTCAGAGACAATTTGGTATTGGCTTATCTGTTCGTTCTTGCTTCATGATTTGGACCAACGTCTTTCGGAATTTCTTGCTGATTTGATAGACTTTTCTCTTCCGTTGCCTTTCGGGATTGCTTCAGTCGTTCTTTCAGTCTTCCTCGGATCTTCCAAGCCACACAGCGCCACTTGAAAGTTAAGTTTTGATGTATTATCCCTCCCCCACCACCCCGCAATCACTCTTGTTTTTACCAATCGCTTGACTCAGTCACAATTTTTCTACTCTTTCCACTACGAACGTCAGTGACACAGATAAATATTTATACCTACTTATCGTTATAGCGGTTCATCGTTGAATCTGTTGTGATTGAGTTACGCGCTTACGTTAAATTGTCTATCAGTCATGTTTGGCAGCTCTGAAATACATACCTAATTATTTTACTGTATTCGTTCGTTCGGAAAATTTACCTGAAGTTGAAGCAAGAGTGTGAGCGATTGCTGCTATGAATATCATCTGTGGGTAAACCATTGTGACGACGTCTGAAAGTGTATTTGAATAAATTCAGGCATGAATATTGAGTGTTGAAAATTTGAAAAAATATTGGAGTTTAACTAATTTGTGTTATAAATGTGGTTAAGGTGCTTACCACTGATGATAGTTTGAAGGTTTCTCGAGCACTGACTTGCTTCATTTTTAACGCCTGGAAGAAGTCTCGGAGGGTGTGTAGCGTTTCGTCAGAGGACAAACACTTTGTCGCATTTACTTAGATGAGATATGCCTGCCTTTGTTGCTTCGGGAAATTCCCTTTCGTCTGATTCATTTTGTTCTTGACTTTTATCGTCTCATTTGGCATTCAAAGACTCGGTAAAGAGCTTGAGCAACTTGGGAGGCAGTTAATTTTTTTTTTTTGTCAAGGCTGATGTTTTATGGCTGGTAGGATCTTGAAGCTCAATCGAACCTTTTAGGGCGTCTTCATGTAAGGTACTCTTTGGGTACGTAGAGGAGGTCATTTTGTTTACAGCGGACAAATAAGAATATAGTAAGCTCCTCTCCCATAAAATGAAACCGTTGACGAAAGACGTCAATTCCCTAAAACAGGAGCGGCCTCAGCCTTTTGGTTGGTGAGTTATGGCGTTTGGTTGAGCGAAATTCGGTCTTAGGAGGGGTTCTAACGTAAAATTTAATTCTCTACAACTTGAACTATGTGGAGTTTTTCGATTGGTTCAGCCGTTTTTGAGAAACAGGCTATGAAACGCGAACGTAACCAATTTTACACCCGATATGAGAATAATTGGCACCCTTTTACGACTTATTGCGGCCATACGGCCTAACTGATTTTATCGTTTGAGGGGGTCATTTGACGCAGAATTTTGTGCTGTTCAAGTTTGAAGGGAGTAGATTTTCCTGTAGGATGCGTAGTTTTACAGTTATAAGAGAAAAACTGAAATAAGTGCTAAAAAATCGCGTTTTTTCGGGCACCACACATCAAGCACCAGATGAATTTAATAGCAATTTCTAAAAGCACTATCGCTACGTACCCATAAAATGTCCCATTTTTCCCTATCGCGAGCAACTCTCACCCTTTTCACTCCTACTGACTGGCCGAAGATGTTTCTAGCTCAAAGTAGGTAATATAAACATGTGTTTTAATGTTTACAGGTGCTGGAGATGCGGGCATACCGGCAAAGGGTGGCAGCGAAGAAAAGGACGTGATCCCGCACCAGCACGGGGACACAGCAGAAGCTCCTGTGGAATCTTTCACGGAAATCCCCCTGACTCCAAGTTCTGCGGTTCCTGTCGCGTCTTCCATACCTCCCCTTCATCCTCCCAGTGTTCCTGTAGGTCCTCCAACTTCGGGGCCGCCCCCGTCGACGGGTTTCATCAGGTCGGCGCCGCATTCGAGGTACGTTCCGTCCAACTTTATACAAACCTCGTCCCCGACTCCGGCTCCGTTGCAGATCTTTCAAGGCGCGCCTTCGGCTCCTGTGGGCGTATCGGTTTTGGACCCTACCGCCAATGCGTCGGATGGCAGTGATTCACAATCTCAAGAAGGCCCTGCAGACGCCAACCAAACAGCCGTAACTTCAGCAGGTACTGCGCCGTCGACTTTTCAATCGCTGCCTGGATTCACTGCTGCAGCAAGCTCTGTGTTCTCATCGATCCTCGGGACATCATCAACGCAGCCTGATAACCCAAACATCTCGTCACCAGTACCTCAAATACCCAAATCCTCTACTGGACCACTTTTTCCTGCTTCAACAGACCTAATAAATGCCCCACCGACATCCGGGGTGACTTTACCAAAGTCTGCAACTTTGCCTTTTGTTCCCGTTTTCCCCAAACCACAATCCGGTCATTTCGTCCCAAACTATCCGATTCATGTTCAACCCAACGAGAACGCCCTTACGTCGGGTTTAGTACCACCGCAATTGCGTCACACTCCAAGCCCTAGTTCGAAACATTCGACTCCGCCTCCGGGGTCACAGACGCCATTGCTTCAGTCGGCTGAGCGTGGTCAGGGTAATTATAATGGCCTTGGAGGCTCGTCGCCTGCGTTGAACTCGTACGCAGCTCAGGTTGACCCAACGCCAGTGGGACCGCCAACAACCAGTTCTCCAGGATTGATTGGACCACCTCCGAGTTTGGCACAAGTTGGCCGATTTGGAGGACCTCCACAGCCGCCTGCTCAGGTTGCTCCAACACCAACCAGTTTGCCACAAGTTGGACCACAACAGTCATCTGCCCAGATAGCTCCACCTCCAACCAGTTTGCCGCAAGTTGGGCCATTTGGAGGACCACCACAGTCATCTGCTCAGGTAGCTCCTCCACCTACTAGTTTGCCGCAAGTTGGGCCATTTGGAGGACCATCACAGTCATCTGCTCAGGTAGCTCCACCACCTAATAGTTCGCCGCAAGTTGGGCCATTCGGAGGACCACCACAGTCTGCCCAGTTTGCTCCACCACCAACCAGTTTACCACAAGTTGGACCATTCAGTGGCCCACCACAGTCATCTGCTCAGGTAGCTCCACCACCTACTAGTTCACCGCAACTAGGGCCATTCGGAGGACCACCACAGTCATCTGCTCAGGTAACTCCACCACCTACTAGTTCGCCACAAGTTGGGCCATTCGGAGGACCACCACAGTCATCTGCTCAGGTAGCTCCACCACCTACTAGTTTGCCGCAAGTGGGACCATTTAGTGGCCCACTACAGTCATCTGCTCAGGTAGCTCCTCCACCTACTAGTTCGCCACAAGTTGGGCCATTCGGACGACCACCACAGTCTGCCCAGTTTGCTCCACCACCAACTAGTTCTCCACAAGTTGGGCCATTCGGAGGACCACCACAGTCTGCCCAGTTTGCTCCACCACCAACTAGTTCTCCACAAGTTGGGCCATTCGGAGGACCACCACAGGCTGCCCAGTTTGCTCCACCACCAACTAGTTCTCCACAAGTTGGACCGTTTGGAGGACCACCACCGTCATCTGCTCAGGTAGCTCCACCACCTACTAGTTCGCCACAAGTTGGGGCATTTGGACGACCACCACAGTCTGCCCAGCTTGCTCCACCACCAGCCAGTTCTCCACAAGTTGAACCATTTGGAGGATCTCAACAGCCACCTGCCCAGGTTGCTCCACCAACTAGTTCACCTCAAGTTGGGCCGTTTGGAGGACCACCACAGTCATCTGCTCAGGTAGCTCCACCACCTACTAGTTCTCCACCAGCTGGACCGTTCGGAGCACCACAGTCATCTGCACAGGTAGCTCCTCCACCATCCAGTACACCACAACTTGGACCCTTTGGACCACCCCAACCCCCCGCACAGGCACCCACTCCCCCAGTTGGTCCTCCTCCTCGAGGCCTCTCATCAGGGTACCCATCTGCTCTAACCCGATCCTCAAACAGATCATCCCTCGGGCAACACAGTTCATCACTCCGCAACCCACAACAAACCACAGCAGACTCTCAAGTAAAATTCTTTACACCAGCCCCCGTAGAAAGTTCTTTTCCTCCAACCCTCAATCAACCAAATTACATCTCCACAAGTCAATCAGCGAACAGTTTCATATCTCCAGGTCCTACCGCCAATTTTATACCAACCAGTCAAACGACTGAAAGCTTTATAACATCACAACCAGACAATACCGAAGAATCCGATAAAGGCAAAAGCTTCCTCGCGTCTGCTGCGTCTTACTTCAGCTTGTCAGGCATTGGAGGTTCGTCAAGACCGTCTTTCAGCGCATCGCAAGATTCTGGGATCTATCAGACACCTTCACAAAGCGGTGAATTCTCCGTAGATTCACAAAACTACGGACCGTATCAGCAGCCTGCTTCGGGATACTTTCCGCCTCCGACAGTTCCAGCATCAGTTGCCAATTTCGAGCAGCCGGCCGCGTTCTTGCCGCAGAATTCCCGACCGAGCTCAGTCGGGAGCGTGTCGAGCTTGCAGTCTGCCGGATTCCCTCCGACGTATTCGCCGTTTCCGCCGAAAGCTCCTCCTCCGTCGTCGTACTTCACTCCTATCACGGACCCGGTTCGACAACACTCGCCGTCTCCTGCCAAATCCGCTGCGTCGTCCCAAGGGTCCATTCCCTCCTTTTCCCAACCCAATCCAAACCCTGTAGATTCTCGTCCTTTGAAGCAACCCAAGCCTGAAGAGGTTCGAGCGGAACAACCAGGGCCCGTCCAGAGTGATATCACAACAGGTTTGCCAACTGTCTCTCAGCCCCCTCCAAGCTTTACGCACTTTGCCAGCGCTTCGTCGTTTTTCGACTCCCCACCGACTGACTCTCAGACGGACAGTTTCTCTTGGGCGGCGCTTGGCCCCAACACCAAAACCCCTTCGTTCGCCACTTCCCACCACGCTGAGCCCAAATCCAAATCACCCTCGCACACTCCTCCACCGTCGTACGCATCACTAGACTCTGACGTCACCTCCGCCACTGATGGGGCTTCTGTAGTCGCTTCTAGATTCCCCGACACAGCTCCTCCAACCCCACAAGGTATTCAACTTATTAGCTTTATTGTCCTATCTGTTAGTCAAGTCTATGCGTGGAAAACAATTATGGTTTTCTGGGGTGCTGAATACAAATCTGAAGAGATCCAACAAATATCTGTTATACGTTTTGAGATATTCGCAAAAAACTCCAAAATATTTGCACTTTTTTCAGTTTTTTGCTTCTAACACCGAAACTATGCGTCCTACGGCAAAAGTTTCAATCATAAAAGAGAAAGAGCATTAAATTTCCTTCAAGATTTACTCGTCAAAGTTGATTGTAGACCAAATAGTTTACGAGCTGGAGCGATTTGAAAAAGAGCGATTTTTCACACGTTTTTGGAAAAAATCACTTTTTCGCACTTCAAACGGCTGTACCTTCAAAACGGCCGATCCTATCGCAAAATGTTGCGTAATAAAAGTTGTAGAGCGTTAAATTTCCTATAGAGTGGGCACCCAAAGTTTGTGGAAAAGTGCCTACCGTACGAATGGCGGGAAGGGATGTGATACGAAAACGCACCTAACGTACGAAAAGCGTGGCGTTTGTCGGCACATTTTTGGCTATAGCTTGGAAACTATTGGTCCCATGAATTCAAGTTTCTTTTTTTTCCATGTTGAAAGGTTTATTAAATATATGACGTTTGGATGAAGATTTTCTCACGTAGGGACCTGCAGGACAAGAAAATATACGTTTTTGGTAACATTTCGGCACTTTTTTCAATCGTTTGCGTATAACTCCGAAACTATGCGTCCTACGGCAAAAATTGTTATCATTCGTTTTCGTATCACATGTTACAACATTAGAATAGAATATTTTATTTTTTTGTAAAAGCCAAAAGGCAGTACAAACGTCAAAGCTAGTAGGTATAGATACTTCACAATAGTGTAATACTTTTACCGTTCAGCAACAATGAAATACAAATACAAATCAAAAACGCTGCAAATGTTACACAAGGGTTTATTATTCTTTGATATAGGTTACTTGGGCAGAAATTTAATTCTGCGTCAATGAAAAAATTAAAAAAAAAATTTTTGGGGATTTTTTTTTTTCAAAAATTTTTTCTCAAAATTTTTGGTTTTTAAATGAAAAATATTTGACCTCCTGGGATCCTTCAAAAATCCCGTTTGTAGCCCCATGAAAGCCCTATAGATCCCCACAGGGAAATCGGATCGTTCCGGGACCCCCAAAAATGGATTCTACGTCCGAAAATACTTCGAAAACGACACCTGACTCGATCCCATAGCCAAAAGCCTTCAAAACCCTGATTTTAGCCCCACAGCGCCCCACGGGTTTGGGCGATCGGGCTGAAAACCTCGCGGGCACAACTAGATGGTAAACAAAGTATTTGGTCAAAATTTCAGATTAAAAAAAAAATTCTTACTGCCCAAAACGGCCCGGATGGCGGACGGACATTTCGGTTTTGGAATCTAGAGCTCTTGAAACGAATAATGTCGCATTTTGAGGCCGATCCGAGTCGTCCACCTCCGTCGCGATTACATAGACCTATACATAGCGATTACACATTATTTATTATTCTTGGAATAATACATGGTGGTGTTTTCATTACGTTTGGATGCGTTTTCGTATCACATGTTGTTACAACTCTGCCCGCCGTTCGTAACGATAGGCACTTTTCGACGTTTTTGGGTGCCTATCCTATAGGAAATTTAACGCTCTACAACATTCATTATGTAACATTTTTCGATAGGACCGGCCGTTATGAAGGTACAGCTGTTTGAAGTGCAAAAAAGCGTTAAAAACCGCTCTTTTTCAAATCGCTCCTGCTCCTGAATTATTGGGTCTACAATCAACTTTGACGAGTGAATTTTATAGGAAATTTAATGCTCTTCCACCTTGAAAATAGTGACTTTTGCCGTAGGACGCATAGTTTCGGAGTTATGAGCAAAATACTAAAAAAAGTGCAAATATTTTGGAGTTTTTTTGCGAATATCTCAAAAATTATAACAGATATTTGTTGGATCTCTTCAGATTCAAATTCGGCACCCCCACCCACCACCCAAAAACAGAATAAAACCAAATAATCCAACCATTTTTTTTTCTCGTGCCCATCATTTTTGCTACGGATTGACTGGACTATTGTACATTGATAATTTCAATTTGTTCCATCAGGCAACGCCAACTCTTATCGCAGAACAAGTTTGAAACGTCCCTCATATGCTCCAGTTCCGGATTTAGGATTTTCAAACCTGAACCAACCATTGGAAGTTATGGGGCAGTCTCAGCAGTCTGGACCGCCTGAAAGCGAAGGACAACCCCCTGCTGAGGACCACAGACAGTCCACTTCTCCCCACTCACCGGACAGCCAGTCTATGGAATTTTCTGGACAGGTACCGCCATAAACCTCAATTTTCGCAGCGTCTGACTTTCATTCATTGTTATTTTTGGGTTGTTGCAGAGTGGCGGACACTATCGTCCCGCTTTCCATCACTGGTTTTTCCGCAAAGATGCCAAAAGGGCCATTTGGCAGCCGTTTTCGATGGCAGACTCGTTGAACATCGAACAGGCGTTTGTTTCTCGTAAGTCGAGCGTGGAATTCAACGATTCACGTTGTCAATTTGCTGCTTTAACGTTAGGTATGCTTGTTGTTCAGCGGATTTGACCAACGCGACCAAAGTGCCCACCGACGGGGGTCGCTACGACGTGCACGTCCTTCAAAGGAGAAAATCCTCCGTGTACTGGGAAGAGCCTGACAGCGAAGTCCGGCGGTGTTCCTGGTTCGCCAAGTCCCCGACGGAGGCGCGGTACATCCCGTACGACGAAAACATCTCGGAATATCTCGAGGTTTGTACAACTAGTCCTACGTAAGGGTCAAGGAGTAGGAACCCAATGTTGAGAGGCCGTGGAGGGAGTTCGGTCAAGTTTTCCCAGGCCAAAAACCTTTTGGTTTATTATACTTGGAATAATACACCTGTTTTCGCGACGGAGGTCGACGACTCGGATCGGCCTCAAAATTTGACATTATCCGTTTCAAGAGGTTTACATTCCAAAAACAAAATGTCCGTCCGCCGTCTGGGCCGTTTTGGGCAGTAGAAATTTTTATAAAAATCTGAAATTTTGACAAAATACTCGGTTTACCATCTAGTTGTGCCCGCTAGGTTTTCAGTCCGATCGACCAAACCCGTGAGGTGCTATGGGGCTAAAATGGGTCTACGGGAGGGGTTTTTGAAGAGGTTTGGCGACTGTTGCGATCTATAGGGCTTTCATGTGGCTACAAATGAGATTTTTGACGGATCCTAGGAGGTCAAATATTTTACAAGTAAAAAAAAAAAAATTTTGAAAATTATTTATATCCAAAATGTTTTTTTTAAATAGGTATAAAAATCAAAAAAAAAAATTTAATAATTTTTTTCATTGACAGAATTAAATTTCTGCACAAGTAACCTGTATCACAAGAATAATAAACCCTTGTGTAAAACTTGCAGCGTTTTTTACTCGAAAAATATTTAAATTCCTGGGATCCTTCAAAAATCCCATGTTTAGCCTCATGAAAGCCCTATAGATCGCCACAGTGAAATCGGACCGATCTGCGACCGCCAAAAATGGATTCTTCGTCCAAAAATACTTCGAAAACGACACCTAACTCGATCCCATAGCTAAAAGCCTTCAAAAAACGCCTCCCGTATCCCAATTTTAGCCCCATAGCGCCCCACGGGTTTGGGCGATCGTACTGAAAACCTTGCGGGCACAACTAGATGGTAAACCAAGTATTTTATCAAAATTTCAGTTAAAAAAAAAAAAGTTCCTACTGCCCAAAACGGCCCGGACGGTGGACGGACATTTCGGATTTAGAATGTAGGCCTCGTGAAACGGATAATGTCAAATTTTGAGGCCGATTGGAGTCGTCGACCCCCGTCGCGAAAACATAGGTGTATTATTCCAAGAATAATAAACCAAAAAACCAAACTTTGTATGCCTGCATCTCGGAGCCTTGTATTCGGAAATTGTATCTAAATTAAAACGTTATATAATGGTCATGATCGAATAACCTCTCATTCATGGTCAAAATGGCCAGTTACTGAAAACATTATGAACTACACTGTATGTGCTAACGTGGAAAGAAAGCCAAACTTTGAAACGTTATTTTTCATAGTCCATTGAACCTACATAGTTGTGGTTGGTCTCAAAATGTAGTGAATCTTATCTAGTTTAAAATGTTATTTAGTTGCCTTGGTCGAAAAACCATTTCTTCATGGTCCAAACGGCCAAAAACTGAAAAAGCCCCAAAAAATAGCGACTTTTTGCTTGGGACTCCGAGTTCGAAAACTTGACAATGTGCCCTCCAGGGCATCCCAAAAATCTGGTTAAAAAATCGCTGCTACCTGACATTTCATTATTTCATCGTTGTTGCAACTTCGATCTTAGATGGTTTTGGTCTGTTCGTAGGAAGAGTACAAGCAGGGATGTCTGACGGGCGTTTGGGATCGACGGACGGAATTGGCCGACGGAGAGGTTATAATTCTCCACTCTCCCCATTCGATGGCTCATCATCAGCGGTCGCCTTCTCCCGACAACTGGCGAGACCCTCCGGTAAGTACCTTTTACATTACTGCGCCAATGAGGGACCCTTGCTCGTCAGAATAATTCCACCCCTCGAAGAGGAGAAGCTGTACCAAGCATATTAAACGGCTTCTGCTAGGGTGTAAAATCCTCCAGTAAAATTCCTCAGTTAGCTGAAGGCTTAAACTTGAACTATAAACCATAAACTACAATGAGCTATATAAGGACGGTTGAAAATCGCAGTTTTTTTTTTTTTTTTTTTTTTTTTTCAGTCGAATCCCATTCTGCAGAGTAAAATAGGTACTTGTTTTTATACCGTCTGCACAATTTGTAATCCTCTACGGAAATCAGAGGAGAGTATGAAAATAATCACCGTTTGAACTTTTGGCGGTAAGATTGACCTTCCGAAAGTAGTACAACACAACGCCACCATGGACGCTGGCATCAAATCTACAGATTTCATGTCGGAAGGTTGGCTAATCTGAACCTCCCTTCAAGATGGCTGATTGTTCACGTTAGGGATGTCCTTAAGAGCGGGCTCCCGTGTCGGCCATGTTTTCTGCTCCCATAAGGAATCAACGTTATTCTCCCGCCATCATAAATCCTCGAATTATGCACCGATTTTCATGATTTTTTTTTAAATCTTCAAGTGAGACTAGTGTCTAGCGATCCGTCGAGGCGTTTTTGGAGCGAAATGTCACTGGAAGCTGCAATTCATCAACAAAGTTACGTCTAAGGGTGTTGCTCTCTTCAAGTGACCATTGCTTGGTTGGAAGATGAGTTATCGAAAATCCGCTTCGACCGTTGTCTTCCTTACATTTCACGCTTTAATTCAAGTGTTCAAACGATAAAATCCGTTGATTTTTCGCGAAGTTCTGTGAGCGGGATGATGCATGCGCAATTTGATGGGTTTTCGAATGTCCGAAGAGTAGCGGGCGTCGAGGAAGTTCTGGGGGTTCTACGCTAGAGGCCACCAACCTCAACCACCCTCGGCAACCTTACCATTGGGGGTTTCTGGTGGTCTTCGGGAAGGGGGCCCTTTGCCGTCGGGGGCCCTGGGGCACTGGGCCCTGGCCCGTGGTAACTACGGCCCTGGTAACTAGGAAGGTTGTTCACGAACAGTTAGTTAGGTAGGTACCTACATCAATGATAATTATTGAACATAATAGGTAATTATTAACAGTTAGTTAGGTACCTACATCAATTATTGATGTAGGTACCTAACTAACTGTCAATAATTACCTATTATGTTTATCAATTATGTTAGGTCAATGATGTTTTATTTTTCCTTGACAACGGAGAACTCTCCTTTTCATTGTTTCTAGCCTAAGCCCAAAATTTCAGTTCACTACATGCAAACAGGTAGGTATCAGGAAATTTTTAGAGCTAACTGATTTTACCGGCGTAAAACGGATGTTTTTCGGAAAAACGCTGCAAATTTTACACAAGAGTTTATTATTTTTTCATATAAATTATTTAAAAAAGTAATAAATAGGTAATGTAATATATTATGATAATAGGCATAATAGTATAATAGGTAATATAATAGATTATTATAATACTATATTAAATATTAAAACGCTGCAAATTTTACACAAGGGTTTATTATTCTTTGATATACGTTACTTGTGCAGAAATTTAATTCTGTCAATGAAAAAATTAAAAAATTTTTTTTTTGGATTTTTAGCTCAAAAACATTTTTTTTGGATTTTTTTGTCCAAAAAAGTGTTTTTTCAAAAATTCTGTATTTTTTACTCGAAAAATATTTAACATCCTGGGATCCTTCAAAAATCCCATTTTTAGCCCCATGAAAACCCTAAAGATCGCCCCAGTGAAATCGGATCGTTCCGGGACCCCAAAAAATGGATTCTACGTCCAAAAACACTTCGAAAACGACACCTAACTCGTTCCCATAGCTAAAAGCCTTCAAAACATCCCTCCTGTAGCCCCATTATAGCCCCAGAGCGCCCCACGGGTTTGGGCGATCGGACTGAAAACCTTGCGGGCACAACTAGATGGTAAACCAAGTATTTTGTCAAAATTTCAGATTTAAAAAAAAAATTCCTACTGCCCAAAACGGCCCGGACGGCGTACGGCGTAACTTCAACACCCGCTGTTGAAGAACGGCGAAAGAATTTTCGCTCAGTTTATGTGTCGATCACTATCCCTGGAACCCGTACGACGGACGGCGGACGGTCATTTCGGATTTTGAATGTAAACCTCTTGAAACGGATAATGTCAAATTTTGAGCCCGATCGGAGTCGTCGACCCCCGTCGCGAAAACATAGGTGTATTATTCCAAAAATAATAAACCAAAATAAATTTTATTTAATAATTGAATTATTTTTTTAAATTGATATTATCAATTATCAATTAAAAGAAATAATTCAATTATTCGATTTTTTTTTTCTTTTAAAGTTTTCGGAGGGATGAATGGATCATGTGCCAAAATTACTCGGAAAACGACACCCATTCGGCTCCCCAAACCAAAAACCTGTAACAACTCTACTAATACAATGTATCATGTCATTTTAAAATCTGAAAAAAGCACACGTGGTGAAGCTATGCTTGCGATGCAGTGGGATGCAGTGGGCGTAACCCAACTGGGCAAATGAGAACCGAGTGGATGTACTTTGCTCGAAAGTTAAAAATACTCTGATTTCAACAAACTATGAGAAATATTTCAATCGGTTTGCCTTTCTGACTTTTTATTTAATCTATTTTATCATTCCAACAAGGAACCGTCAGAGTAAGATATCTAATCTGAAATTTTGGCAAAATTTTGTATTTATACGGTTTACCATCTAGTTGTGATGTCGTACAATGTACGATTTTCAAATGATTTGCGACGAAGGTGGCCACAGTGACTAGAACTTCCATGTACAGTGTACCTTTGACATGTCATGTACCTTTGGCAATCATTTAATGATTCATTTTCATGCGTGAAACACGCAGCGTGATTTCGTCGGTATAATGTACCTATTCAACTAATTTCAAATAATTCTGCAATATAATATAAAAAGTATGTAATATTCAAAAGGTATTGAGATCAATACCATCATCTCAATGGTTGTTTTAATTTTAACAAAATGAATTCCGATTCTCTTTCTAGCTGTGCACGCAAGGTTTTCAGCCCGACGGGACTTAGGTTTTGGCTATCGAGCGGTGCAAACCGAATCTCTCTTTGTATAAGTGCCGTTTATTGCACAATGAAGAGGGTCACTCAGGTAGTCAAAGACGGTCTGATGAGACGGTTTCGCAAAGGGAGCTCAATCCCCCCAACATTCTGGACAACGTTACCAGATTTTTTTTCAGTTGCCCACATAGTCAAACTTGGCTAGTTGAAGATTTTCACGCCGCAGGACATGGCGCTGTTTTGGCAGCCCCCTCTTAACTGATACAGTCGGGTTTTACAGATATTTGGAGAACTGTAGTCAAGTCTGCTTTCGAGTTCGGGGTGGTAAATGACGTCATTTGCTGTCCTTTCAGTTTCAAACCTTCCAACTTCTTTAAGGTCCTGAATGATAAATCGGGACTTTTTTTCATTTCATGGAACTAGCTTTCAATTACAATAAACAGAAAAAAATGCTTATGTAGCTCATTGCTGGCTTGTATTCTTCAGTCTTGTCACACACTTCTTTTTCTTTATTGCAGGTGGTCATTTTCTCTTTGTTTAGATGCAGTTTATTACTTTGATTTACGCAATGAGTTGATATCCTACCCATCAAGTAGTGGAGAATTCAATACGTAATTGCTGTTCAATTATTGTAAATTAAGGTGGTTAAATCAGGTTCATTTATTTATTTATTTTTTTTTTTCATCAATCATTCGACTAAAATTGCATCATTTTGGCGCTGTGACGTGGTGGCCAACTCCAGTACTACAAGGAGGGCGTTTAGCCTTAATGGCGCCAACTTCTCTTTAGCAGTAATTACGTTGTTCTCTAATCCGGGGTCCACAAGTGAAGCGCATACTAACAATGCACCGAAGTTTCGTGGGAAGTGCAATGTCAGTGAGTTGCTTGGCTGACGAATCTGACAAAGCGTATTTAACTGAAGAGGTATGTCGGTTAAAACCCTTCAAAACCCCCAATACATCGAAATATCTGTTAGGGTTGGGCCGTTTATGTCAATATGCCGCTATAGGTGCCAACCTTTTCTACCAGAACTCAAAACGCTAGCGATCAGGAGGAATAAAAAGAAATGTATAGACGATTTAAGAATCATTTTAATTATTAAATATAAACAATATAAAACGATGCATCGAGAAAAGAATACACGATAAAATTAATTAAGCACCACTGAGATTAAAAAAAGTTAACCTTTAAATTAAGCAGTCTGACGAATACCCCAATAGGGGTTAACTACATTACCGCCAGGAGAGCGTTTAAGCCGTAAGTGGCTCCTACAACCAAGTGGCTGACGTAAGAGGCTTCGGCCCACCTTCGGAAAGGCTCCTGGCTGGTTCCTCCGCTCGTGTCGACGATGCACCCCAAATAGGCCAAGTGGAACATGGCGAGGAAAGTGAAGAAGAGATTGACAGTGTGGACGAGGATGTTGTTCGTCGGTTGGCGCCTGTGGACGGCGCAGGGTTGAGAACACGGGCGAGAGCCGACGCAGGCGCTCAGTTTGGCGGAGAGTTTCTTACGCAAGGAGTGTTCCACGTAGGTGTACAACCCGAGGGAGAGGAGGATGGCGCTGAGTTTGACGTTCGCTCCGTGGAGCAAAGAGCTGATTAAGTAGGTGCACATTACGGCGACGAACGTTCCTGAAAATATTACCACAAAATGAGCAACAAAAAAAAAAAAAAAAAAACCTTCAAAGCCATTCACGTTCACTGCTACCAACCTGCTGGAAGTGTACTTTTGAACACGTAAGTCTTGAGCCACCGGTGGATCGGCAGGTTCCAATAGACGACGACTTGGACCAGCGAATGGGGGAACTCGATGGCCCACGGGTGAGTCACTTCGGCTTTAGGGAACCCAGCGAAAGTCGCAGACGTTTCGGAAACGAACGACACGAAGTAGTGGCCGACTCGGAACAACATGGCGTCCCTGTACATGAGCCGGTGGGGTCCGGAAGTTTCGGGGATGGCCCATTCCAAAAAGCAGACGGACATCGTGAAGAAGACGAGTGACTTGACGAGGCTGGACAGGATCTTCCTCAACCACCTTCGAAATAAATGAGTCAAATAAATGGCAGAGTTGGGGACATTTTTATTTATGAATAAGGTTGTGAATTAATTCACATCATGCTTTGTTTGTGAATGTGAATAGATTCATACCTGAGATCCCAATTTTCATTGTGGAAAGCTGCCAGGTAGTCGGAAAATGGAGTCCACGGACCAAAAACGAGCGTTCCCGGACAAAGCAAATACCCCAGAAGATCAAAGGCGTTGAATTTCAAACTGCATCTGCAAATTTTCATACAAACGCGAGTTTTTCGTAAACATTTGAAGAGCCGAGTAAACCGTAAAACTTACCCTTGTTCGATGTCGAAGCCGTACGAGATGATTTTCATGCACATCACCATTTGGGGCCCTCTGATCCTCTCCCAGGTCGATGGGTTGATGAGGCCGAACTCAGCGACGAGCAAGTACAGCAGAATGACGATGGACACTGTCAAATGGCGATTCCTGAAAAGGATGCGGATTGTGTTGGTTTGCCAATTGTGGGAACACGGGTGCCAACTCGACCCTAACGGTGAAAAGAGACATGAATGAGAGTTGATGTGGACGAACACTGTATTAGAGGAATCAGGAACGTTTCTCAGCTCCAAGACTGATCTTAAGAGGGTTGAGCCAGTTTTAGATTAAAAAATCATTTTAATCGCATTTAATCGCGAATTATTCGCATTTTGACATGGCTGGGTTCATCCAAAATGTGACGTGAGGCCGATGAAAGCGCGAAACTTTCAATGCTTAATATCATAAAATACTTCAAGTGAGTATTCCTACTCGATGAAAACATATATTACTAGAGCTGAGACCTACTCTACGCGAAATTTCCCGAATCCTTGGATTGTGTTCCTGCTCTATGAAAAATTGACTTTTTTTTAACGTATCACTAGTTACTGTATGCCTGAAATGTCTGAAAAACCTGGCGCTTTTCCCGCATTGAGACGTTTTTATGGTTATTTCTACTCCATGGAAAAATCTAACGCCAACCGAGCTTGAATCACTTCTCAATGCTTAATTTCGTAAAAGCTTCAAGTTACTGTCTCTTCTTGATGAAAGCATTTGCATTCATTGAACTGATATCTACCCTATGCCAAATTTCCTGAATCCTTGAATTTGTGTTCCTGCTCTATGAAAAATGAGCTTTGTTTGAACGTATCACTACCGTATGCTAAAGTTTCCAAAAGACTTTCAATTCGGAGACCTGCTGTAAAACAAAAACTGGCAATTTCCCCGCACTAAGAAGTTTATACAGTCGTGATTCTACTCCTTGGGAAAATTTAACGTTATTCGAGTTCGTATCACTTCCAAATGCATAATTTCATAAAAATCTTGGTGTCCCTTCTCGATGAAAACATTTACATTAATATATGTAAATGATATCTATAGCATTTATAAATATGCTGATATCTACTCTACGCCAAATTCCTGATTCCGCGAGTTTGTGTTCCTGCTCTATGAAAAGTTTGTTTGAACGTATCACTACTGTATGCTACAGTAGTGAAGCACGATTGATGATTTTTTGGGCGTATCACTACTAGTGATACGCCCAAAAAATCGTCAATCAACGACAACGTCAACGTCAATCGTCATCATCATCATCGTCATCGTCAATTTTTGGCTTTTTCCAAAAGTCATTTACTTGGATACCTACTGTTGGAAAACTAGGGATGGGAAATCGGTAAGAAGTATCGATTTTTTGAATCGATTCAGAATTGGATGCTCCAAATCGATTTCCCAAAAAATCGCCATAAAAGTATCGATTTTTTGGAAAATCGATTCAAAAATCGGTCTTACAAAAAAATAATTTTTTTTAATGAGTGATAACGTTAGATATATTCAAAGTAGGTAGATTCAAGAAAAAATCGTTTAAAAAATTTATTTAAAATTAAAATTGTATTAGTTTTCAAAAATTTTGATAATAAACATTTAATCAGACGAGTTATCAGTTTCGCTGTCTGAAAAAGCCATGGCGGACGTCGCTTGTAACTAGTGAGTTTTGTTGTTATTAGCTATTAATCATCATTTTTAATCGACCTAAGACTCGAAATTTGCTTGAATCACTTGAAATACTAAACTAATTTTTATAAAAGACGAAAATCGATTCAAGATTTTTTAAAAATCAGTAAAAAATCGATTCACGATTTTTACAAAAATCGGAAGTAAAAAATCGATTCACCTAAAAAATCGGAACCTGAAGATCGATTCAAAAAATCGAAAAATCGGAACAAAAAATCGATTTTTTGAAAAAATCGGAAATCGATTCCCATCCCATGGAAAACCCTAGGCACTTTTTCCGCAACTAAGATATTTCTACAGTAACTTTTGTTTTTACTCCATGGAAAAATTGAACTCTATTCGAGCTCGATTCAGTTACTTCCATAAAAATAAAGAGTTTTAGTTAGAGTACTCGATGAACGCATTTACATTATTCGAGCTGATAATATATCTATGCCAAATTTTCTAAATCCTTCAATTTGTGTTCCCGCTCTATGAGAACCTTTCAATTTTCCAAATGACTTGTAATTTGGAAACCTGCCTCATGAAAACCTTCCTCTTAGTGAGGTATTATCACCTGAATGCTAAATGTCCCAGCAGTCGAATTGGTTTCTAACTATAATATCCGTTTCGTTTTCTTTTAAATTTTTTAAATATTTGTTTTCGTTTTTTTCCATCCCCATGCTCATGAGACCACTATGCTTGAACCGATATCACAATTCCCTGAAAATATGTGTTCCTATTATATGCCAAACTCTGTTGATAGCCAAACCGTAGTTCGTGCAGGCCAATGCCACTTCATCCAGGAGAGCCTGAATATCTGCTCCCAGTAGATTCCTAATAAACAAGTCCTCCAAATCCAGGCCCTCATTTTCCAGTTTCTAAACTACCTAAACATGCTTCTCATTATGAAATCCGGGCAACAGGCGATTGCTCCCCGAAAAATATCAATGAGAAGCCCGGCGAATGCTGACAAGCTCACCAATCCTCCGCAGACGAGCGGCATGCCTTAGCAATCCATGAGGACATACCAGTGGGATGTCTCACTCTCTGCCAACACCAGGCAACTGCCACGATCAGTCCTCTGGAGTCAGTGCGTTGCTTGTAGTGGAATCAAGGAACTTTATGAAACACTGAGGTTCGTGAAAGGGAAATTTTCCCCTTCTGGCGTCGCCTTACCACAAATCCCTCCTTCCTTCCCTGATGTGCCACACTTTCTAGCCTCCACATAACCGATAATTTTATCGGGAGGAATCGCCGAAAGTTGTAGGCGAGCCGTTGACAAACCAGGATCAATCGCCATGTTTCCCGAGCAGGCGGGAGCAGTCTCGGGTTCCCCCAAAAGCCTTCTCGAAGGCATAACCAAGCGAGACTATTCACCAGAATCTCCGAATCAAGATCCTCAACCTACAAAATACTTCGAAAACGACACCTAACTCGATCTCATAGCCAAAAGCCTTTAAAAAAACCCTCCCGTAGCCCCATTTTAGCCCCATAGCGCCCCACGGGTTTGGGCGATCGGGCTGAAAACCTTGCGGGCACAACTAGATGGTAAACCAAGTATTTTGTCGAAATTTCAGATTTTAAAAAAAATGCCTACTGCCCAAAACGGCCCGGACGGCGGACGGACATTTCGGATTTTGAATGTAGACCTCTTGAAACGGATAATGCCAAATTTTGAGGCCGATCGGAGTCGTCGACCTCCCTCGCGCTTACAAAGGTGTATTATTCCAAGAATAATAAACCAGAAGAGGCGCTAAGGCTAGGAGAGGATTCTAGAACCGTCCCGAAATTCCACCTACAGCGTGCTAGTTCGGACATTCCCAATGGTGGGCATTTGCTGGGTTAACTTACTTCTCGTAGATGGCGTGGGTTATTTGTATAAGAGCGCAGCCCGTCAAAGCCAGAGCCACGTTGTAAACGGCGTTGTACCCCAACAACGCGTACAACACGTAAATGCCCGAAGCCGCCGACGCCAGGTGGTGAAAAGGCGACGGTATCCTCAGGAAATGCGTCGCCGTCCTGTAAAACACCACATTACACTCTCTCGTCTCCCACATCTTATTTCGCCTCTCGTGGCACCAACCTGAACACGAGACAGACGAGGAAGACGTGAAGAAGGTCCGCGTAGGCGTCCAAAATCGTCGGGCGGATGCAATAACGGAACAAATACCCCAGCGAGGTTTCCATGACGTCTTCCCCGTCCTCCGGATCGTCTTGATACACGTCGTAGTTCTCATCGTCGTCTATCATGTCGTAAATGTCCAAATCGGGTGAAATGTCGTCGTACATTCTTCATGAACGTTCCCAGCGCGCCCGAAGTCTGAAACAGAGAATTCAAACGATGAAAATTTGATTATCGGTTTAGGGAAGTGAGCCGGGTTTGGGCCCGACAGAAAAAGATTACACGTCAAAAATTATACCGAAAACGGCCCACCACTCGACTCTCTGGTTAAAGCCCTTCAAAAATACCTGGTGTAGCCCATTGAAATCTCCATAATGTGCGGATGTTGCATGCCCCCACGGCGGTAGAACCTTTAGACTCTATTCCTCGGTTTGTCGATCCAAATTGACCCCAAAAAGCTGAATTGGCGCATTTTTGGTTTATTATTCTTGGAATAATACACCTGTTTTCGCGACGGAGGTCGACGACTCGGATCGGCCTCAAAATTCGACATTATCCGTTTCAAGAGGTCTCGATTCCAAAACCGAAATGTCCGTCTAGCGTCCGGGCCGTTTTGGGCAGTACGAATTTTTTTTAAATCCGAAATTTTGACAAAATACTTGCCATCTAGTTGTGCACGCAAGGGTTTCAGCCCGATCTCCCAAACCCGTGGGGCGCTATGGGGCTAAAATGGGGCTACGGGAGGGGGTTTTAGAAGGCTTTTAGCTATGGGATCGAGTTAGCTGGCGTTTTCGAAGTATTTTTGGACGTAGAATCCATTTTTGGTGGTCCGAGAACGATCCGATTTCACATTAGGGCTTTCATGGGGCTACAAATGGGATTTTTGAAGGATCCCAGGAGGTCAAATATTTTCGAGTAAAAAACAAATCGAAAAATTTTAAAAATTGAAAAAAAAATTTATAGACAGAATTAAATTTTTGCACAAGTAACCTGTATCAAAGAATAATAAACCCAAGTGTAAAATTTGTAGTGTTTTTACTGCATGGATCTCAGCCTTTAATGCGTTCCGTCTTAACTTGCCGGAACTTTTCTAAAAATCTGAAATTTTGAAGATTACTCAGCTCCGCTTCTACTAGAACCCGGTGTTATTAAAACTTTTGGAAAACAAACACACATACACACAAAAAATCGTCGTTCCAATTCCTGTCGCCCAACTGGCGATTGATGACAGTTGATGATGATGGTGGTGATGATGAATTTTACTCAAGGGCTTATATACTTTGTAATCAATCCATCAGTGATAATTATCCACAAATCAAACCGGCCAATAACAAATTAAAATTAAAATCTCTATTTCTAAACAGTGTTTGGACAGCTGTTTGAAGCTCGCACATCGAAAGGCCTACATTGAAAAATCAGTTATATACTGAATTCGAAAAAAAAAAAAAATTTCTTTGACGTAGAAAAATTGTGCATAAATTGATTCTGTTATTGATAAATCGATTGTGTCATTATGAAAATATTTTTGGAAAAAAATAAAAATAAAAAAACCCACAGGTAGCTTCGAGCCTTTGGCTAAAATTTAAGAAACATGGAACATTCTTTGCCTAGTAACATTGCCAAGCAAAATTTCGTCACCCATCCGCGTAACGTTTTTCGGTTAGTCCAAGGCTAAAGCATGTTCCATGCTAAAACATCAGGTACGATGTTTGGGGAAAATGTTTGTGAGACCTCGAAAAATTAATAATTCATAATTATTATGCGTGAATGAATGACGCATAATTATTATACTTCGAAAATTACTCGGAAAAGACACCTTATTTGACTTCCTGGGATCCTTCAAAATCCCATTTGTAGCCCCAAAACAGCCCCATAGATCCTCACGGTGAAATCGGATCGTTCTGAGACCCCCAAAAATGGATTGTACGTCGAAAAATACACGACACCTAACTCGACCCCATAACCGAAAAACCTCCCATTTCAACCTTCACAATATTTAGCTCAAATAGCTTACATTTTGTGTTATATCTATTATTTCAATGCTACTGCTGGTAGTGCTGCTTTTTTTTATCTGTTATTTTTTATTATTATATTTTTTACATCGATTTATTTGTATTTGATACCCATCTCTATCCCAACTAAGATGTTTTCACAGTTGTGTTTCTACTCCGTGGAAAAACGTAACGCTCTTTCACTTCTCAATGCTATACACAAGCATACCAGTCTTTAAAATTGTGGCCCTTCTCGATGAAAACATTAAATGTAAATTTGATGAAAACATTTCTGTTAATTTTGCATTATTTGAGCTGATAATATCAGATATTATCTACTTCTTGTGAAATTTTTTCGAAAATCCATCAATTTCCTACTCAATGAAAAATGTACTTGAACGTATCACTACTGTATGCTCAATGTTCCAAAAGGCGTTCAATTTGTGTTTGCCTTACGGTGTGAAAATAGTAGCAGCTTTTGAGCTATTATCTCTAACGAATGGTAAATTTCACAGAAGCATTCGAATTTGAGCCTCCTCGCAAACGCTCATATTGTCAGATAACAAAAATTTTGACTTTTCGCTTTGTAGGTAGATATCATCTATTCGGTAGGTCGGCAGACGGATATCAAATCCATGCCGTACCATGTTTTTTTGCTTGAGAGTATCTTTGTACATGACATTGTACTGTTAGTTTAATAAACGTGTTTTATTCTTTCTTCTTCTATTCGGTAGGTAACATACTTGGGGGATCGGACGGACGGTAGATAACATACGATGGGAGTACCCTTAAAACAGAAGAGTTTCGAGCATATTAAATATCACCAAATTTTGGTGATTTTAAGGAGCATCAGGGCGGCTTAAGATTCCGCCAGCGACGGTCATTAAGAGATTATAGGAGCTTAACGCTACCTCAAGATTCCGCCACCCAAAGCCTACTATCTACCTCAAGATTCCGCTAGGTCCGAGGTCTTCAACAGCAGATGAACCAAATCCAGTAAGCCTTAATTCTAAAAAATTGACACAACCAATGTGAGGTAGCCGGGATTGACGGTCTTGTTTTGTCAAGATTTTGTTTTGTCAACCCGGCGCCCACCGTTAAATTTGGCAGCTAGATTGTTTTTAGTTTGCGACCGGGAGGATCTTTTATGTGCTGCCGATCCTCCTTTTACCCCGTCCCCAGGTCTCCAAATCCCTTGATGGAATCGGGTTAACGAGAAACACAGTATTTCAATATACCTTTTATATTGACTGAAGATTTGATCAACCTAATCTCTCCACCAAGTAAAGGATTTGCCCGAAACCGACGACCGGACGCGATCGCGAGCCTGTCGGAGGCAAATTCGGGATTTTCCAGAAAAGTGATTGGTAGGATCTGACCTGAGTGTTTGCGACGTGGGTGGCCGGCACCGAAGGTCCTTGGCTAAGTCACCATCGGGAGCAGTGGAACGTGTTTCTTCATCAACGGCTTGTTTCCGACTCCTCCCGAGGTCCGTTTCTGTGTCTCCCTCCTGCCTTAAACCCAACTGCTGAATCAGCGACTCCCGCTGTCTTTGATTTGCGGTGTGAAGTGGGTTTTCACTTGGTTTAAAAACCACTTCTAACACCAACTTTGGCTTCAAACGGTACATGTATCAATGAGCTCCTTTAATGATTTTTGAAAATGTTTTTCCTGCAAAGGTCGTGCTTCAAAAGTTACGAAAACGGGTCCATATTGCAGAAACCCCGTTTCAATTATTTATAGGGCATTAGGAAAAATATAATATTTGAATTCCGAGGTCTGGAGAGGGTACATGACGTGGGCTGCTTCGTCGTCTTTTGATTGGCCGGGAGATCCCTCTCTCTCTCATCTCCGCAAGTCAGCCAACTTTGCTACGCGAAAAGTCGACCCCAAAAATCGAAAATCGGGTTTATCATTATAGAAGGTCATTCGAAAATTGAGCATCGAGGTTATTATCAAAGAAGGTTATTCAAAAATCGACCTGGGCCGAGTGTTTTTATTCCGATTCTGTTCAGATTTGTTATTTAGCGCTCTGGCGGCTCAGTGCCCAACTACTCGACGCCCAGCCTGGCGAGGTGTGACGTCAAATTTGCCCGGCGTTCATTTCAAAATCTCCAACATTTCGAAAACAGCTCAGCACGTACCTATACGGATTTTCGAACTAAAAATTGGGGTGTATGGGTTTTAAAGGGTGCTGAATCCGAATATGTTGTCAGAAATGCTGAATTCAGACCTTTTCAAGAAGCCCATTCTTTCGTTCCTATCAGACAGAATGAAACCAAAGTTGGTTGTGTCAATTTTTTTGAATTAAGGCTAGTTTTCCAAGGACACACCGCAAGGCGGATAAGAAATATTTATGGATTCACAGCAAGTATGATTTTTGATTACGATGGGAAACGCACAAATTTGTTTATTATTCCATCACAGAGCAACTACTTATCGCACGTCCCCAAGAAAAATCAACTGTGATGGGCAAAGCTAACTTCAAAACGTTCCCTTAAGGGTGGTTTTCACGTACCTCGGCCTGAGGGCGGTTGGAACCCCGCTGAAGTCGAAAAAATACTCCACTTGGATGCCAAATTTGTCTATGAATAACGGTCTCAAGGGTCTGCTCGAGTCCCCCGCTGAGGGCTCGCGACTGTGAATAGCCTGAGGGCTGTCACGTCAACCCTTGAGAAGGGCCTCCACTCAGAACTTCCCGCCAGCCCTCGGTCAGCACACTGTGAATAGTCCGAGTGGCCCACGCCCCCTCAAGGGTTCCTTTAAGGGGTCCCTCCGATTCGACGACTGTGAATTCCACCCTAAGTATAGCGTGGTCCTTATTTTCAGTGTCGCCCTAAAATATTGTTCACAAAAAAAAAAAGCTGCAAATTGTACACAAGGGTTTATTATTCTTTGATATTGGTTACTTGTGAGAAAATTAATTCTGTGTCAGTAAAACCGATTTTCAGATTTTTTCGAACGATTTTAAGGGCCGCTACCACAATATGAATAGGTATGAGAAAAAAATTCGTGAAAAATGTGATTTTTTATTTTTTTTTTTCAGTTTTTGATGGTTTAAAAAGGTTTTAGACTACAAGTATGCAGATATTTGGAGTGTGTAAATTCGGCAAATTTCTTATAAGATGAGTGTATTTGAGGAAGTTCGAGTGAAGTCGGTGACTACTGGATACTTTAGTTATTAGATCATAGAAACAAGTTTGACGGAATATTTATATTAGAGTTATAACACGATTGGCGGAATCTTTATATTTGCTTCAGCTGGTTCCAGGTATACGTGGCGGAATCTTGAGGTCGCCTTAATCTGCTGGCTTGAGTCGGGGAACGGAGGCTGTAGCGTTAATGACATTGGCTGGCGGAATCTTAATACACCCGAGCATCAATCCGAGCCGTATTAAATACAATACAAATTTTGTCGCTAAACCCTTTCTGCACCGCAGAATAGGCAGATAGGCAGACTATCTCGTCTTGGTGACCTTTTAGTTCTAATACATTTTTGCGCCTCAAGTACCCTGAAATTTCATGATCACACAGAGGTGTATGTGGCGCAGGATTCTGTCAAACGAAAGTTGGCCTAAAGTCTCTGAGAAACGGTTTATGACGCAAGCAGAGCACCAGGTCCTGCGTCCACAACTTTTAAAGTACCAATCAAGTTCATCATGTCAATAGCTAGGGACATACTCGAAAGATTCGTATAATCACAATTATTAACACAAAACACAACCCCGATACTACTCACGTTTGTATCCTCTCAAGCTACTGGCTGTACACGTCCGTACGTCTCCGTCGCTGGAAATAAAACGTGCACATCATAATGGAAATGCGCTTTTATGGTGCAGCTCAACAACCGGTGTTACCCGACTGAGTCACTTCCTTCTCGCCTAACTCACGCAATACGCCGTCATCTTTAGAACGTGATTTATCCCCTTGAAATCTTCTTAAATTCCGATTTCGGGGTACAAAATTCGGCAATTTTAACAGCGATACGTTTTATTGTTGAGCTTCAGCTCGGAATCGGACGTAAACAAATGCGTGAACAGCTGATGTTGCTGCGGCGGGGTTGTGTGGCCTCGGCGTTCCCGGCATGGCGGACACACCTGGTTACGTCGAACTTACAAACCAGATCGCGGGATTTATCCCACGGCGGAGGGGGTTTCTATGGCTGGGAGGAACGATGGAATTTTTCTGGCGAAGCATCCCAAATTGATAAAATTTTTAGATCAGTTGCAGTTCGTAATTTTCGCGCCGGAGGCCAAGTTTTGATTGCCCTTATACTTTTCATGACACTTAGATTTCAAAAATCAAAATTTAATGCCTCTTCGCTGGTCAGGCCAATTTGGGAAGTTTTTTTTTTTTTTTTTTTTTTTTTTTTTAATCTGAAATTTTGAGAAAATACTCGGTTCACCATCTAGTTGTGCCCGCAAGGCTTTCAGCCCGATCGCTCAAACCGGAGCTAAAAAAAGGGGGTACGGGAGGGTTTTTTGAAGGGTTTCGGCTATGGGGTCGTGTTAGGTGTCGTTTTCGAAGTATTTTTGGACTTAGAATCCATTTTTTGGGGTCCCGGAACGATCCGACTTCACCGTGGGATTTCCTAATTTTGGAAGTGCATCGCGTGTAAGTCTTCGCGGCTTGGCTCTCCTATTCCGCCTCCCGCTGTCGATCTTGCCTCCCCCTCTATTATTGCATCTATCGTCGACCAACTGAGGGTGCACATTTCGTCCACTAAGGAGGAGCTTGCGACTTTCAGAGAGGAGTTGAACACCAAGTTGAGCTCTCTGCAGTCTGCTGTTGATACCTGTGTAAATAAATATGATGAGCTCTCCTCTGATCTCCTAGCAATAAAGGCCGACATTGACAGAGTTAATTCTCTCAACATTAATGAGCGCATCGTTTCACTTGAAGAGATGCTCCCAGAGTTAAAGACTACCTCCTTGAGCTATCCACCCACAGCAACCGAGGACCACCTGGAGGCTACCTTTGCTGAACTCGAGGAGCGTCGGCGCAGGTCTGCTAATGTGATCATCTTCAATATCCCGGAGGCCAAATCATCAGACCCTAAAGCATCAGCCCCTAGTGACGATATGTCCTACCTCTCTGGCCTCATCAGCGATATCGCCCCTGACCTTCAGCCCTCCATCCGTCGGACTTACCGTTTGGGCCGTGCTGTCACGCAGAAGCCTCGCCCCCTGAAAGTTCTTCTGGATAACCCAGCTAATGCTTCTGCTCTTTTTTCTCGGATTCGCTCGGTGAGGCCCAGAGAGCTCTCAGCCTCTTATGACCGGACTCCTCTGCAGCGAAGACATCTCGAGGGAACTCGTGCCGAGTTGAGGAGGAGGCTGGATGGTGGTGAGACTGAACTCACTATAAAATACGTATCGGGCGTTCCTAGGGTCGTACCTCTCCACTCTCCCCTCTCCAATACCCATTCTGCCTCTTCTCCAAAAAGCTAGCTTCCCAAACCAGTACAACTCTCAATCATCTTTTTATCTAACTACCCGGGTAAACACCAAACTTCACGTTCCCTACCTTCTCTCCGAACTCGTCTACAGATTACCAACTGCGTCACCCCCACTGAGGCCTCATCATTCTGCTGCTCCAACCCATATTAATTGCAATAGATTAAATTTGTAATTAACATAAGTCATAATATGACTTATATTATTGCGTTGCACATCTCACCTGTTTTTTTATTCCGCTTGTGGTGCGTTCACCGTGATTACTATTTTCTTGTAATTGGGCTAGTCCCGTTTTTGAATAAATAAATAAATAAATTTTCATCCCCTTGTGGGAAAATGTAAACCCATTAGGGAGATATACTAAATGGTTACTGATAAGGTGTATTCGTTCTATTCCAGTCTGAAAACAGGCAGAAGCCCCGGATCGTCAAAAGAGGGCTGGAAGATTTCGAAATATCCGAAGGGGAGCCGACTCAAGTGGACCACCTCCTGTTAGTCGTTCACGGGATCGGCAAAGTTTGTGATTTGCGGTTCAGGTCTCTCGTGGAAGTTGGTGAGTCCTCAAACGTGAGCTTATTTTCCAAAAAACACACCTACAACCTGTACTTACAATTTCCTGATTTTAGTGGACGATTTCCGGTCGGTGTCGCTTCAACTCGTTCAATCGCATTTTCGGAGAGCGTCGGAAACCGGGCTGGTCGGCCGTGTGGAGGTGCTGCCCGTGGAATGGCACCAAGCTCTTCATACGGAAGCCATTGACAAGAGGTTGTCCGACATTACGCTGCCGAGCATCCCCAAAGCGAGAGAATTCACCAACGACACGATCCTCGACGTACTTTTCTATTCGAGCCCCATGTTTTCTGAGGTTGGTAGCTGCGGGTTGAGAAAAAATTTAAATTTATTTTGAAAAAAAAAATCATAATTAACGCTAATACCCGCATAAATTATAATTTCTTTTATGGCATTTATTCAATTAGGTGTGCAATGCCTCGAGGCGCCTTTCGCCTATCCCCTAGGGGGGTAGGGTGATTCTCAACAAAAGGGCAAATTTCGAAGGTTGATATATCATGTCATATATATGGTCATCATGTATATATATGGTCATTATAATGACCAGATCGTCAAGTTGGAATAAAAATTTGAAAAAAATCAGGGGGATTCTTTGACAGCTGGAGATAACTATAAAATGTTCGGTTGAGATCAAACTCCACTATCCACCCAGTAAATTTTAAATTTAAGATTTCTTATACCATGGTAATCACAATCCACCCACGGTAATCAGAAACCAAGGTAATTATTAGATAGGTAGGTAAGTAGTTAAATTTTAACATTTCACAAATTACATAGAATCTATGTCATTAGCTAATAAGCATCTTCTATCTGATAGAAGATGCTTATTAGCTAATGACGTATTATTAATACGGGGCTGTTGAACTAGAGGGAGTGGGCAGGGCTGGTGACGAAGAGAGAGAATGTTTTCCCAAAAATCGTATTTTTTATTTCTAGGCGCCTTGAACCTATATTTGAACGCCAGAAAAATACCCCTTTACCCTTAACAGTCATAGCACAGACACTCAAGAAAAAATTGTCATTCTTCGATATAAATTAACCAAAAATTAATTCTACCTATATCAATAAAAATAATTTAATTAAAATTATATTAGTTAAAATAGGTAGGTAGGTCCCTATTTGAAAAAATGTTTTTTCTTGTAAAGTTTGTAGATGGATGTGGGACCCAGAAAAATGGATAATGTGTCCAAAATTACTCGGAAAACGACACATATTTTACCTACTAGGATCCTCAAAAAATCCCATTTGTAGCCCCATGAAAGCCCCAAAGATACCCACGGTGAACTCAGATCGTTCTGGGACCTCAAAAAATGGATTCTACTTCCAAAAATACTTCGAAAACGACTTCTCACTCGACCTCACAGCCGAAACCCTTCAAAAACCCCTCCCGTAGCCTCTTTTCAGCCCCACAGCGCCCCACGGGTTTGGGCGATCGGACTGAAAACCTTGCGGGCACAACTAGATGGTAAACCAAGTATTTTGTCAAAATTTCAGATTTTTTAAAAAATTCCTACTGCCCTAAACGGCCTGGACGGCAGACGGAAGGGAAGATCAGATTTGGGTTTTGTCCATGGTAATCACAGAGATTGATACATGGTAATCAAAAATCACACTTCAAGGTCTTCTGCGCAGCCTAGGAAATACTTGTTTTCAAAAACTAATACCTACATAGATGCTAACTACTGTTCAAGGGGTTGAAAATAAAAGGGTTTGGAAAAATATTGATTAGTGCCTAGAAGGGAAAACATGATACCATGGTAATACGTATATTATGCGACGCAGTTCTAATCGAGCTCCTATGTCCAAGTGATGAATGTTAGCCCGCCGGTTTCTGGGCAAGGTTCAAGAACTGAGTTGCCAGTACACGATAGGAAAATTCCCCGCATCATATCCCGCATCAGGGCGAGTGGGGGTACTTTTATTCTTTGACCCACGGTAATCAAAAAATTTCCAGGGACAAAGTTCTTTGTCACTTCTGATTGATCAATCATACGTTGCAAGCGGTATAATTCATCTAAACACTGCAGAAACTTATTAGCCTTCAGGAAAAAATCTTAAAAATCTCATGGGAATGGTAAGGATGTCATTTTCCGAAGGGAGGATCCGTGAATATGAGGTAGGGACACCCACGGTAATCAGAAAATGTGTGCTTTACGCTCCAAAAAAAGCTATGAATTAATTAGTAGGCCTTACTATTGGTACATATTCTGCTAGAGCAGAGTAAATGTGAAGATATTTTTAAAACCAGAACTCAAAAACTCAACTTCTTGCTGAATGACAGGCCAGGGACACTAAATTTGCCCTTTTGCTGAGACTCACCCGGTAAAGGCTCATCAGGAGTGTGTGTTCGACCTGCCGGAACATTGCAGAGAACATAATATAAGGGGGGGGGGGGGGGGGGGGGGGGGTTGTTTTAAGCTACAGTTTCACAATTCACAGAGGTAGAACAGAAGTGGGTGGAGATTATTACCTTTTTTGAAACATTTTCCATTTTCTCCCTTCCACAGGTGCATTCCTCTATTCAATAGAGTCTATTGAATAACATAAATTAAGCCTCTATTAATGGTCCCAACCCGCTGTTCAGAGCTTCTTAGGTTAGGCCATTTCTGGCCCATAACAACCTTTCTCTTACCTTCTGCTCTCTTTCTTCCCCTAGGTGTTTCCTTGTGTTTCCTCAAATTTCTTCTTGTTCTTGATCCTGGTGGGTGGGGGTGCAGCGTTAGGAGGGGGGGTCTCCAAAGGTCCCTTTTTTAGGTTTTTCGTGAATATCTCGGAAACGGTGCATTTTTCGATGAACCTTGCCCTATGGTAAATGAAAGTGGATTAAATTCTCTACAACTTTGATTATAAACACTTTATCCAAATTCCGAACCGTTTTCGAGATATACGCTTGGAAAAATCGGTTAACTTTGGAAATCAGATTTTACCTCACGTTTTTTGGAAAACTTTGTCGATTGGCGTCTGAACGGTTGACATGAGAGAAAAGCTGAACAATTAAAAGTTGTAGAGCATTAAATTATCTTTAAGAATATATGGCTAGTTACGAATTTATCAGTGATCATTCAAAAGTTACGCCAATTTCTAAATCTTAACGATGTTTGTCATTTTTTCCCCAAAAGTTGACAGGCCACTATTCTGAGCTCAAACCGTCCTTCTTTCTGTCATTTATTGTCACTTTATTATGTTGTTACGTCTCCCGAATTTCATAAAAATTGGTGTTGGGGGGGGGGGGGGGGGGGGGGGGGGCTAATGAACGGCTAATGCAAATGAATTGGCTCACAGTTTTTGTTGTAGAGCATCAAATTACGAGTTAAGGGGGCACCTGAAATTAAAAAAATTACTTCTACCGACCGAGAAAACGAATTTAAACCAAAACAAGAAACGCCCAATCTGACACCGCTAAGCGGAAACCCTCGGGTTTCTGACCGTTTTCGGCTGTAGCTCGGACACTAGTGGCCCGATTCCAAATTTCTTTCTTTCTCGTGAAAGCTTAATAAATTCCCCATCGCAGCTATTCTATGTGAAATTTTGATTCGAGTTTTGATAAGGGAGGGGCAGGCTTGGAAAAAATGGCGAATTTTGACAAAAACGTGTTTTTTTGCACAATGTTGCCAATAACTCGGGAACGTTTAGTCCGATCTTAATTCTCTTTTTTTCTGGGGAAAGCTGAAATTTTTCATGAGGGACGGTTCATTGCATTTCTGTGGAGACCACAAAAGTGCGATTAGTTTTCGTCGGAATGGGTGAATACCAGAAATTTGATCACCGTTTTTCACCGTTCATTCAAATCACACGAAACAACGGTAGCTACGAAGCGGTTGTTTCTATAATGAACAAAACATGTCAACAACGGGACCTTCATTTTCGCTCGTAGTTGTGTTGCTGACTATATTGTTTATTGAGTGTTAAGGAGGAAGTCACAAAATCGCACCACAACATCTGGGGGAGGCCAGAGCAAAGACATTTTCATGTCAAAAAGTGCTTTGGAGTTTGGAGTTTTTGTAGTTTTTTGCGAATACATGTCCCAAAAAGCATAACAGAATCTGTTGTTTGTTCGATCCCCCAAACATCTGATGTTTGTTGGATCCCTTCAGATTCGGATTCAGCACCCCCAAAATACGTTGAAAAAGACCAAAATCTTTTATATAGGTTGTGCAGAAATGTAATTCTGCGTCAATAAAAAAAATTTCAACAAATTTTTTTTAATTTGAAAAAACTTTTTTTCAAAATGTTTTTTGTTTTTTACTTGAAAAATATTTGACTTCCTGGGATCCTTCAAAAATCCCATTTGTAGCCCTCTGAAAGCCCTATAGATCCCCACAGTGAAATCGGATCGTTCCGGGACCCCCTAAAATGGGGTTCTACGTCCAAAAATACTTCGAAAACGACCCCTAACTCGATCCCATAGCCAAAAGCCTTCAAAACACCCCTCCTGTAGCCCCATTTCTTGCGGCACAACTAGATGGTAAACCGAGTATTTTGTTAAAATTTCAGATTTTAAAACAATTCCTGCTGCCCAAAACGGCATTTTGGACCGTTTCGTCGAAGAGCCGAAAAACCGCTGTTTTTCAAAACGCTGTATCTCCAAGACGACTGGGTCAAGCATCAATTCTGACCACTGCTTTTTGAAGGGAATTTTATCTACTTTAATTTTGTACATAGTGGCCATCTTCGTAAAACGCGTAGTTTCAGGTATATCAGCGACAAACTGAAAAAAGTGCTAAAATATTGAAGTTTTTTTTTGCATTTTCGATGTTAAGCCGACCTCGGAGGAGGCAGCAAACTTCATACTCGGATTCAGCACCCCAAAAAACACGTAGATCCGTCGAAAAAAGCTTCCCTAATTTTGTTAAGGATTTGGCACTTTTGAACACCGATTGACTGGACTAAATTTGAGACGCAAAATCGATTTATGTGGGTTCGAGCCCTATCCGCCCTCTTCGTGAGGCTCTGTGAGGTTTTTAAAAGGCTACACGTGGGATTGTTTGAACACCTCTTTGAACCCTAAATTGACCTTTTTGAATACTAAATTGACGCAATATTCGAAAATTAACTCTTGTTGGTGTTTTTTTCTTCTCAACAGAAAATAGTGCAGGCCGTTGGAGCTGAGCTGAACAGGACGTATAACCTGTTCATGGAGAGAAACCCGGGATTTGCGGGAGGCGTCTCTCTCGGGGGACACTCTCTCGGGTCGTTGATCCTGTTCGACATGCTCAGCCACCAAAAGGAGATCAAATCTCCTTTGACTTCCCCCGTCCAGCCGACCATCGGAGAGGTACGTAGCTGTTCTATTGAAACTTATCAGGGCGATTTCAATTACTCAAATTGTGCTTTCGGTTTGGTTCGTTTAGGATGAGGAGGTGCCGAGCAAGAACTCCCATAAATCCCGGTCTCGGAGGATGTCTTTCCTGTCGATAGGCCTCCAGGGGCCGAGCCAAGTTACCATTAACTACCCGCAGTTGAACTTCCATCCGAAAGCTTTCTTCGCGCTTGGATCTCCTATCGGTGAGCCCAATGGTCAAAGTTGTTCCAGGTCTGACGGCGTCTGTGTTCATTCAACAGCGCACTGGCAGACCTGGAACGCCGAACTATCTACAAACTGTTGCAGCGTTACTTCACGGTGACTGTAAATTTCATACGGTGCCGTTTTTGAAGAATTTTTGGTCGTAAAATCCATTTTTGGGGGGTCGCAGAACCGTCTGATTTGAGCCCCACAGTCCATCATCTGGAGGAGATGAGTGGACAACAAGCACGCCGAGCACCAAAATAAAGTGAGAAGGTTATGCGAGAGGTTTCAACTAGGAAGGGTCATCAAGCTCCCAATCACACTCATTCGAGCTGTCGATTGTAGGAAAAAAGTCCCCGAAAAAAAAAAATCCCCGGAAAAAAAGTCCCCCCAAAAAAAGGCGCCGGAAAAAAAACCAGTATTTTCCGATCCCGAAAAAAAAATCCCCGGAAAAGAAGAAATAGCGTCGACTGAATGGAAATGAATAGAAGATGATACTTAAGTATTTAATACTTTTGTTGTCGTAGGGGGTCAACACTAAGCAGTAGGTGGCGGCTGGTGTTTACAATGACTCGGTCAACGTCTAATGTTGTATTGTCCAAAAGATGAGTGGCTTCATCTCATTTTTTATCGGAACTGTGTACCTATCCAGTGTACTTGTGAGAAAATTCATTCTGTCAATCAATAAAATTTTGGAAAAAAAAGAAAATTTCCATAATTTCCAACATTTAATGTTTTATTAAAAAAATGTTTTTTTCAACATTTTTTTTTTTTTTTCATTCGGAAATTAGTTGACCTCTTGGCATCCTTCAAAAATCCCGTTTGTAGCCCCATGAAAGCCCTATAGATCCCCACAGTGAAATCGGATCAATCCGGGACCCCAAAAAATGGATTCTTCTTCCAAAAATCCTTCGAACCTCCCCATAAAAAAAAAAAAAAAAAAAAAAAAAAAAAAAACCCTCCCTCAGCCCCATTTTGGCCCCATAGCGCCCCACGGGTTTGAGCGATCGGGCTGCTTCTGGGCCCAACTAGATGGTAAACCGAGTATTTTGTCAACATTTCAGATTTTTAAAAAAATTCCTACTGCCCAAAACGGCCCGGACGGGGTAGGTACGGCCGACGGACATTTCGTTTTTGGAATCTAAACCTCTTGAAACAAAAAATGTCACATTTTGAGGCTGATCAGAATTTTCGACCCCCGTCGCGATTACATAGGTGTATTATTCCAAGAATAATAAACCAAACAAAGAGGTTCCCTAACTATCTATTGTTTTGTTCAAGATTTTTTCAATTTTTAACATTTTTCTTTTTGGGGATTTTTTTCCGCCCTTGAGTATTCTTAGGGGATTTTTTTCCGCCCTGCAGGATTTTTTTCTGGGGATTTTTTTTTTTCCGGGGAGTTTTTTTCCGATTACCGAGCTGTCGGTTCCCGTCACTTGCGTCTCGTGCGATAGCAGTTGAACTTCTATCTCAACTGCGCATGTCTCTGTCGATTGCTGTTAACAGTCCGTCAAACCCGGAACAAACCTATTTCTAGTGCCAATATTTACCTAATGGAGCCTAAAATGAGTGCTAATGGAGAGTTGTTGGAATGAAGTGACTCTGATTGGAATTGCACTGTTCAGGTGGATCTCGCAGCTATGGGGAGCCAGCCTATTTTAGCAAATGCCTAGTAAGAAGGATCTCACAGCTTAGGTGAGCCTGTCTGTTGTTTCGGCAGATCTCGCAGCAATGGGGAGCCAGCCGTTTTAGAAGTAGGCCTAGTAAGACGAATCTCACAGCTTTGGGGAGCCTGTCTGTTTTAAGGTGGATCTCACAGCTATGGGGAGCCATCCTTTATTAAATGAAGAACCTAGTAAGACAGATCTCACAGCAATGGGGAGCCTGTCTGAGTTTGGAGGGGATCTCGCAGCAATTGGGAGCCAGCCGTTTTGAAAGCCCTATGGAGAATAATTTCCTACTAGGGTGAGAAGGTACATAAATGACTACACACTTTTAAAGATGGTAACGTGAGGAGAGTAGAGAGGAGTGAACTGAACTTAGTGAAGCACAAGAATGAAGCTCTGAGTTAGTGATGGGGAGCGAAAGAGTGAGCGACTCCTAAGGAGCGATTCTTTTCAGGGAGTTCGTTCACCAAATCGCTCCCTTAGAGGAGCGGTAGTTCAGAGAATGACTCCTGGTTCAACGAACCCAGGGTTCGTCATACCGCAACAGGTAAAAAGGGCCAAGCGCCAGGGCCGGAGAAGGTCACTCTTACAAGGGCTAACCCACTGGCATGGAAAAAGGGGGGGACAGCCGGTGACGTCACCAGTCGTACAACCTAGCGCTTCTCAATGAATAGCGAGCCATTTCTCCGTTAGTTTACGGCTTGTACCTATGTATTTTCAAGTTTCAAACGGGTTTCTTCGTGATCGCCTTTTAGGTGGGTGCTACAGCTACATTAAGTGAATTTATTTAAAAAATAAAATGAAATGTATCTTTCCTAAAGACTTGTATGAAGCGCTTAAACCAGCCCAATAATTTTAATACACTTTGGGTAACCTACTAAGGTGACTACTAAGGTACTATGCACAAAGAAATTGAAAATATACTTATAAATACTTTTATTGTCTTATATAGTAGGTACCTACTCATTAATATACCTAGGCAATATTTTAAATCTAACTCAAATTTCGTGAAGTTTACACTCTCCATATTACACTTTTGATTTCAACCACTTTTTAGATTTTTCAAGTTCCTTCCGTCTACTTTTATGTTCTCGATTTGCATGTCTTACTTATTCTGATAAACGTTCTCACTCTGGCGTAAATATGGATGGCCTTCTTGTTGATGTCAGGGATTTTTTGTTGAAAATGAGTTTCTTCAGTTCCTCAATTACTCCTTTCCTTTTACAGAATGCAGTCCCTTCACCATGCATACATTTGAAAACCATTTTTTCGATTTCATCGATTACTCCGGCTTTCGAATTCTCAGGTCCAATCAGGCAGCATTCCTTCTCGGATTCAAATCCTAAAAGTTCATCTACGTCGAAACCTAGACTTTCAGAATGGGTGGAAGGTTCGAACTCATCATTCGGCCCCTCTTCACAGGTTGCGACCATTTTTTCGATTTCATTTAAATGAAATGCCTTCTCCAAAAAATCTGCTGTTAGGTAAACTGCAACACTGCTCCCTTCTTCTTCAGCCTGATCAGATATTATGTTTGTTTTTGATCAGGGGCGGATAGGCAGGTCGGGCGATCGGGCGACGCCCGAAGGGCCGAAGGTCCTGGGGGGCCGGTCGAAGCTGGAAACAAAATTTGACCTTACCCGAAATATGAAATCGAGACCGCAAAGGAAAATTCAGACACAATGAAGGCGATCTGATTGGCTTTGTTCCTAACAGGGTGGATGTCAAGTGCAATCAATGCGTAATTTGCATACAAGGTTTTAAATCCTCATGGCCTCATTGTATGCAATTCTCTTTTTGATTCACACATTTTTGGTACCTACCGCTTTCTACCACCCAAGCTGAGTGTTAGAGTAGTTTTTCAAAATTGAAAATCATCAAAAAAAGGCTGAGTGATAACAATCTGGAGGATCTCATGTTGATGGCTTGCGAGCAGGAGCGTCTGGCCAGAGCACTGAGCCGAGTGGCTTCAGTCGTTTCTGGCCCTCCTCGCCATCGCCTACCGCTTGGTCACTTTTCCCTCATCAGCAAGCGTTTTGTCTGTGGACGTTATGTGATCACGTTTTGGTTAAATATTCTTGGAATAATACACTATGTTGTTAGCAACGTCCAAAATGTTGATCGTCCTCAAAATTTGTCATTATATCTACGTTTTAAGATGAGCAGATTCCAAAACGGAAATGTCCACGACGTTTTGAGCAGTAGCAATTTTTCTCAAAAATCTGAAACTTTTGACAAAATACTTGGTTCTCCTTCTAGTTGTACCCACACGGTTTTCAGCACAATCGCACAAACCAGCGATACTCTGCGGAACTAAAGAGGGCTACAGAAGGTGTTTTTTTTAAAGGGTTTCATCTATGGGAAGGAGTTAGGTGTCGTTTTCAATGTATTTTTGGGGGTCCCAGAAGCGTCCGATTTCGCCTTGGCATTCAATGTATCCATCAGACTTTTGAAGGATGCCAGAAAGTCGAATGAGGACTCATTTTCCGAGTAATCATTTTTGGGTCCTTCATCCGTCCAAACACATGACAATTTAAAAAACAAACTTTTCTAGTGATTGAATTTAAACAGCTGTAAAAGGTAAATTTACCATAGGACTGAGGTTGAGCCTAGAATTCGAAAGAAATGAACAAGCAGGGGACAAATATGAGTAGGGGAGGAGGGGGGATGGCGAGGAGGGCCAGAAACACCCAAAGCCTCTCGGTTCAGTGCTCCAGCCAAATGCTCCTCATCAATATGCTGTGATAATGATGCTGAAGAAATGTGAAAAAATTCAATGCATCCTAGCTTCAGTCGCTATTATGTTTGTATAGACGGTACCAAACTAACACACATACCACTTTTATTTTTTCTAAATATAGGCGCTGTTATTTTTCACTTAAGTACTTATTAATAAGTATAAGTTCACCTAGGTATTAAAATTAATAAAGTGTATTCTCGTTCCTATTCATTTGCTTGTTTTTCCAAAATATGAACAACCCCTCCTTTGATGGTCTTTGAATAGGTAACTGTTAAGGTTGGGGGGGGGGGGGGGGGGTGAGGGCCGGTCAAAACCGCCTATCCGCCCCTGTTTTTGATGGTAGTTTTGGCATTTTATTGGAGAGCATAATTTTTTTCAGTCGTGCTATCACTTCTGACGGGCTAGGATGGTCATAGAAATGACCAGTTCCTTGAATTTGACTAAACAGGCTTTCTAGTGCATCCTGTGTTAGTCATGTGGTCAAAATATATTCGACGGAATAGTCCTGTCTTCGATCTTCCAAAAGCCCAAACAATGAGGTAATCGATATAACTATTCCTTTTTGAAATGGCATTAAACTTCTTTTTTTACCCCTTTCACTCGCATGTTTGAAACTGTGGTCTTCATTTGATCCAGAATTTGCTTTTGTTGTTCAAAATTCAATGGATAAAGACCAAATCCTGATCTAAAAGGGTGTGAATTGGACTGGAAAAGGATAGACCCAGATGAAGTGTACGACTGGTGACGTCAATCGCGGACTAAACTTTCACTTTTCTGTCCCTCGGCAGCACCTGACAGAACAAAGGAATGACACAGCCCTTGTAAGAGTTCCCTTCTCCGGCCCTGGCCAAACGCTATCCCCAGCATCACAATGGAGGGTATATCGCTTGACCCTTATCTTGGAGCCGCTTCGTTAAGCTAATAATAATACCTGAGACGTTAAAAGGGGAGTTGGAGATGGAAAACGAGAATCTAGTAACTAGATTCAACAACAACTGTTGTAGTATTCGTTTCACTGTTGACTTTAACACATCTCGCTCTTGCACTTGCCTACTCCCAACTCACCTACTCCTAGTCCCAGTTTCTTACCCCTCGTTCATTGAATCAACCTTATTTTTTGTTTATTTTTAAATAAATTTCTTCAAGCATATCATCTTTATATCATTTCCTCATCTGATTTTTATTAGGTTTTTCGTAGGTAACAAGTTTTCCTCCTTTTGGCTCTACTAAGTTTTTTACCAACAATAATAATAATTACAATTATTGTAACCTTCAATTATTACAAATTGAAAGGCTTTCCGAAAAGTAGTTTGAAAGTTGCGGCGCTCCACAGTGGTCGGATATGAAGAGACGATTTTTGACAGAGGGGGAATGGGACTGGTATGTCAGCAGTTGAGAGGAGTTGGAGTGGTCGAAAACGAACGAGGAGCGAAAGACACGATTTTTGATAGAGAGAGGAGTTGGACGGGAAGGTAGGTGTGTTAGGAGTTGAAAAGGAGTTGGCAAGAATGAACCCTATTGGCCCAAACTGAGCGAAAGAGTGAAACGAGACAATTAGTGATTGAGGGGGGAGTTGAACTGGTATGATAGGAATTGAGTTATTGAGCCAACTGGGAAAAGGGTTGGGGGGGGGGGGGGGGGGAGCGAAGGAGGGAGTGAGTGAGTCAAAAGAAGTCGCTCTTTCTCGGGAGTGATCGAATCCAGTCCCAGTCCTTTTAGGGAGCGACTTCTCCCATCACTACTCTGAGACTTGGACGAGAGCTTATATACCCACCAGGGCGCCCCTCCTCTCACAGGCGCCGCTTGAGAGAGGTGAACCTCCGTGAGTGGGAGTGCCCCCTTGGAAGGGGGCCGCCATCCTGCAAGACGCGAGCGTCTGGTACCTATATTTTCACTCTCTTCTTCCCTTGTCTTTATTTGCTGTCTGTAGTTATTTAATTAAATAGAGGGGCTCCACACTATTGTTATTTTTTTCGTGCGACTAAATTCGTTGGTCTACTTTTTCAGGCATGTTCGTGACTGTGAGGGGCATCGAGAGCCTCGGCGAGGACTTTCGGTTCCCGACGTGCCCCCGTTTCTTCAACATCTTCCACCCGAACGACCCCGTCGCTTACAGGATCGAAGCCCTCGTCAGCAACGAATTCGCCAACATCCCGCCGGTGCTCATCCCTCACCACAAGGGAAGGAAAAGGATGCATCTGGGTGAGTGACCAGCGACAATATAGAAAATCGCGCCCTTTGCAGACTCCGCTAACGCTGCTTGTTTTTGCAGAATTGAAAGACACGATGGCGCACATCACGACAGCCTTGAAGCAGAAGTTGGTTCATTCCGTTCGGTCCACGTGGAACTCCGTTTTCCAGCTGGCCATGTTCCAAAGGCCTGACAGTTCTTTACAAAGAGAAGTTAATAAGGTGAGGATGGACTCATATTACGACCGATTTACTGTCAGGTGGTCTACCATTCGTTTGCACCAGTCAGATTAAGAACAATCTACGTTTGCGCCGACACAGACAGCTCCATTAGCGCCAACTTGGAGAGGCAAAAGGCATACATTTGCGCCAATCGAAAAAAAAAATGAAAATTGGAAAAATGTCGCATCATTTGCGCCAGCTCTGATAGAAACACCCCCCCTCTCCACGTTGAGTATCGAACCCCCTCGTAATGAAATATTTGCACACAACAATATAGGGGTGCTTTGATGGGGCTGGGGGAGAAAAGTGGGGCTAGCGAGGGAGAAACTGCTGATCTTTGGCTGAGAGGTGGTCAAAGAAGGTGTAATCGATTTCACCCTGCAAACGAATCCTTTAACTCGGGCGTACGATTGGTCCCAAGCTCAAAAAAGCGTACATGAGCGGTCCCAAACGGCGCAGGCATAAATGTACTTATGAGCGGTCCCGAAGACCAGGCAGGTGAAGTGAACAAACTACGTGGATGTAAAAACGCTGCAAATTTTACACAACGGTATATTATTTTCTGACATAGGTAACGTTTGCAGAACTTAATTCAGTGTCAATGAAAAAATTTTGTTTTCAAATTTTTTTGCTCGGAAAATACGACCAAAAAACAACTTTGACGTATTATAAAAAACGCTGCAAATTTTACACAAGGGTGTATTATTCTTTGATATAGGTTACTTGGGCTGAAATTTATTTCTGTCAGAAAAAAATTTAAAAAATTTTTTTTTTAATTTTTCAAAAGAAATTTTTTTTTGGGAATTTTTTTTTTCAAAAATTTTTTTCTCAACATTTTTTGTTTTTTACATGAAAAATATTTGAGCTCCTGGGATCCTTCAAAAATCCCATTTGTAGCCCCATGAAAGCCCTATTATAGGCCGTCCCCCTGGCGGGAACAACTAGATCGTAAACCGAGTATTTCGTCAAAATTTTCAGATTTAAAAAAAATTCCTACGGCTCGGACGGCGGACGGACATTTTGGACCTTTTCGTCGAAGAGCCGAAAAACCGCCGTTTTTCAAAACGCTGTATCTCCAAGACCACTGGGGCAAGTGTCGTGCCGGTTTTTCTTCGATCTGGTCGCTATATTTTGTTCGACTAGAAAGATCTCTGAAAAACCTAACACTGGTACCTATTTACCTGTTCCTTTTCACCGTTGAGGTCCTAGGATAATAGAGTAAACAAAGATCAAATTCATACTATTTAATATTAACTTATATCACCGTATTTATGTATGGATGTACACTAAGTATAGGTGGACCAATAATGCCTATGTACTTAACTATTTAGTGTCGTTACCTTACTGTCCCTTTTTGTATATATAATAGATCGCCAGAGTGAAATCGGATCGTTCCGGGACCCCCAAAAATGGATTCTACGTTCAAAAATACTTCGAAAACGACACCTAACTCGATCCCATAGCCAAAATCCTTCAAAAAACCCTCCCGTAGCCCCATTTTAGCCCCATAGCGCCCCACGGGTTTGAGCGATCGGGCTGAAAACCTGGCGGGAACAACTAGATCGTAAACCGAGTATTTCGTCAAAATTTTCAGATTTAAAAAAAATTCCTACGGCTCGGACGGCGGACGGACATTTTGGACCTTTTCATCGAAGAGCCGAAAAACCGCCGTTTTTCAAAACGCTGTATCTCCAAGACCACTGGGGCAAGCATCAATTATGACCACTGCTTTTTGAAGGAAATTTTGTCTACTTTAATTTTTTACATAGTGGCCATCTTCGTAAAACGCTTAGTTTCAGGTATATAAGCGACATACTGAAAAAAAGTGATGAATATTGAGGTTTTTTGCATTTTCGATGTTAAGCCGACCTCGGAGGAGGCAGCAAACTTCATACTCGGATTCAGCACCCCAAAAAACACGTAGATCCGTTGAGAAAAAGCTTCCCTAATTTTGTTACGGATTTGGCACTTTCGAACACCGATTGACTGGACTAATTTTGAGACGCAAAATCGATTTATGTGGGTTCGAGCCCTATCCGCCCTGTGAGGTTTTTAAAAGGCTACACGTGGGATTATTGCAGGTTGAGAAATTTGTAGCCCTCGTTATTTACTTTACCTGGGGGATTTGGGCGGAAACGTCGGACTCCTTAAGCCTTACAGTCGAGTGAGGTGTCGTTGTTGAAGTATTTTTCATCATCCTTTCCGGTTCCAGGCGTTAGAAGACGAAGTTCTGCAGGCGCCCGACGTAGAGCCGCCGTCGCCCGCTCTGTCGTCGGCTCAGTCCGTCGCCGAAGACCAGGAAGCCCTCGAACTTCGAGTCGGCTCCCTCAACGGCGGCAACCGCGTCGACTACGTCCTCCAAGAATCCCCTTTGGAGACCTTCAACCAGTACATATCCGCCGTTAGGAGCCACGTCGTTTACTGGTGAGTCACGTTGTACTGTACTCTTCCGTGGGTAACACCGTGTACCTTGAGTCGCATGTACTTTGAGTCATTACCTGTTTGGGCTGATTTCGGATCCTCCATAATTTTCCCACGCAAGAAGGGAGATGTGCAGAACTATAGGAGGCGTGTAGTTTTTGAGTTCTAGTGCAAAGTTGCTCTCTGGACTCATCGTTGATAGCTTGGAAGGATTTGTGGCTGTAAACTCTCTGCTGGGTGAGTGTCAGGCAGGATTTAGAAAAGGAAGAGGCACCGCTGATTGTATATTTACCTTGTCCAGCCTGGCTCACGTCAGAGTCAACTCAAGCAAGAGATTCTACTCCTTCTTTGTGGACTTCAAAGCAGCATTTGACTTTGTGTGACACGATTTGTGTTTGTTAGGTTGAATGCCTTGGGGGGTGAGCCAAAAGTTCAACCGATTGTTGAGCGCTTCATACACCGAGGGAAGAGCAGCCATTTGCAAGACAGAGGGCGTCTCTGACTGGTTTTGGGTGGAGAAGGGAGTTGAGACAGAGTTGCTTGCCCAGCTGTTTGCCCTCTTCATTGGTGGTTTGAGCCATGTGCTACCCTATGGAGTCGGTGTTGGAGCTATCGTCAAGCTGCTCATATACGCTGATGATATTGTGATAACTGCGGAATCAGTGGTGGATCTCCAGCGTAACACAGACGCGCTGCAGGTGTTTCATGAGAAAATGGAGGCTCTTACAAATACCTTGGCGTCACTTCGGGGCTCTTGTTTGCCGTGCGTCTACGGGTCAGAGCAGCACCGGCCAAGATGAGTGTAGCTAGCGGATATGGATCGCTCTTCAGGCTCGGGAGTGTTCCGTTACAGGCCAAATATGAGGTGTTTCAGTCAGCGGCGTGGTCGGTGTGGGGTTTTCAGCGGAACCAGGTGGTTGAGCAAGTTTTTTATGAAGCGCGTTTTTCACCTGCCAAGAAGCGCCCCAGACTATGTCATCTACCTTGAGACTTTGGTTTTCCCCCTTTTCTTATTCGCTCTCCGGCTGCACTGTAAGTATCTGCTGAAGGTGTTGAGTATGCCAGAGCGCCGATTCCCCTGTGTCGTGGCCAGGGAGATCGTTGCCGGCACTTACTGGAAAAGGGAGCTGAAAAGCTTGTGCGAACAGCACTGGGTTTCGGCGGGACCTTTGAGGGCCTGAATGAGGGGAGCGACTGGAGGAGATGCAGCATGCTGTGCAGGATGCGTGGTTGAAGGCAACAAAGGCCAGGGAGGTGGCATCGACGAGCCGGATCTATATATCCCTGGATTCGACGGTTCGTTGTGTCGATCTGACTGCTAAAACTCAGAGGGCCTCAATGTTCGTGTTGGTTGCTAAGACTGTGGCGACCTGCTGAGGCTCGACAGCCGACCTCAAATGCTACACGAGAAGGATCAGCGCACTGAACTCTGCTCCCTCTGCAATACGGGGGTGCCGGAGGAGCACTTTGCCACGGTCTGCCCTGTTTTGGGGGAGTTCCGCGTGCCGTGCTTTGGGAGGCCCCAGCTCTCGAGGGACACCCTGCTCAGGCTCTTGAATGGGGAAAACTCGCTGCCTCTCGCCTGAATCTGAAATTTTGACAAAATACCCGTTTCACCATCTAGTTGTGCCGCAAGGTTTCAGCCCTATCGCCCAAACCCGTGGGGCGCTATGGGGCTAAAATGGGGCTACGGGAGGGGTTTGAGGGCCTGGAGAGCGTTTGAGGGTCGAGACCAATGATGACTCCGATAAGCACGACGATTTATTGGTGAAAACTCAGCAACAGCAACAAATAGTGACAGGACGGAGGACAGCAGTACGGCTAGACCAAACTTAGAACTTCCCCACTTGGTACAAGTTTCCTATTTCTTATACTAGTTGCCACCACTACCTTTACAATTTTTCAGCGGTGGGAGCATTAGATTTGTTGGGGTTTAGGTCGGAGTTACACCCTGAAGGGAGTGGGTGTTTTCTGGGGAAGGGGCTATTGGAATGAATTAATCTTAATCTTGGGATGTCTTGACTAAGGGGTCAGATTAGAGGGTTTGGATAGTTTACGCAATAAGGATTACAAAGGGATAATATCAGTGGGCGTCGAACAATTGTGTACTTAGAAAGTACGAGATGTGTCGGAATGATTCGCCTCGTGGTTGGTAGATAAGCGATAGTAATTGAGGGCATGAGAAAAACATCCTACTGTGTTGTGAAGAAAGTGAAGCAGATAATTTCAATTCTTGGTTACAATGGGATATTAGGTCACTGATACTCTAGGGATTTGGTTGAAAAGGGCTATCTATTTCAATGTAGTCGTTCAATTGACTGATATGGGTGTTGAAAAGATATCTGGAATGAACAACAATAATAAATTCAGTGGAAGTGACCCCAAAGGGTGAGCCATGAGAAAGGGACCACGTGGAAAAAATAACTAAAACGTGGGTGTGAATTTGGATTATAGGAGAATTTATGAATTTAAAAGATTCAGGGGTGAGGAATGAGGTCGGGGATATGACACTATCGCCCAAACCCGTGGGGCGCTATGGGGCTAAAATGGGGCTACGGGAGGGGTTTTTGTAGCCTGTTGAAGTTTCCCTACTAATAGGGTCAGAAGACGGTCTTCAGATCATGTCCTTTCATCCCAAAACAGGTGAATCAAGGTACATGCTACTCAAGGTACACGCTGTAGCCCTACCCCACTAACCTATAACTTTCCAGGGAGTCCGAAGACACCATGTTGATGGTATTGAAGGAAATCTACGCCTCTATGGACATCCAACCCGACTCGCAGGTGCCCCAACAGATTCTCCCTTTCGACATCAACGCCGAAGACCACTACTCCGAGTACACGGACAGCATAGGAGCTCCGCCGACCACCTTCGTGAGAAAATAATGGGCCGCTTGTGTTTCACCGCAGCTCCTTCACGGATCATTAATTTTGGACGGGAAGTATTCAAAAAGTACGACAAACTCAACGCTCAGCCTCTCCAACAGCACAATGTTGCCAACTTAATTCGATGAAATTCAAACTAATTTTGGTGAGTGCGCACCAAACAAGTCAGGGTATATGAAATGTACCTACGTCTTATGTCTACGTTTATTTGTGTTTATGTATTCAATTGAGATAAAAATTGTCCTGTTTGTTACGTTAGCAAAAATTTTAAGATTTTATTTTTTTGGGATTTGAAATATATTTATAACGTAAACTTAACGTATATTTCGTGTATATGATTAGAAAAGTATCAATTTAAAATTTTTTGTGCAACGTCATTAGTGTCGATTAAGTGGTGAAATATATTTTTTGTGATTCATTCAGATTGTTCTGATTTGCGAGGCTTTTTTTTTTAATCTGAAATTTTGACAAAATACTTGGTTTACCATCTAATTGTGCCCGAAAGGTTTTCAGTCCGATCGCCCAAACCCGTGGGGCGCTATGGGGCTAAAATGGGGCTAAGGGAGGGTTTTTTTTAAAGCTTTTAGCTATGGGGTCGAGTTAGGTGTCGTTTTCGAAGTATTTTTGGACGAAGAGTCCATTTTTGGGGGTCCCGGAACGATCCGATTTCACTGTGGCGATTTATAGGCCTTTCATGGGGGTAAAAATGGGATTTTTGAAGGATCCCGGGAGGTTAAATATTTTTCGAGCAAAAAATAAAGAATTTTTGAAGAAAAAAAATTTTGAAAAAATCCAAAAAAAAAAATTTTTTTTTAATTAAAAAAATATACCTACCTACCTACCTAAAAAAAAATTTTTTTTTCAAATTTTTCCATTAACACAGAAATAATTTTTGCACGAGTAACCAATATTAAAGAATTATAATTATATAGAATTATAAAGAATTAGAATTATGGTTTATAATTATAAACCCTTGTGTAAAACTTGCAGCGTTTCCGTAGATACAACTTTGTAGGTCGAAAGGGCACAATCACTACCCCACTCTCTGATGTTATCTGGGTTACCAAGGCGACACAGTCACGTGATTTGATGCTGAAGCGATGGAGGGGACCGCGAACAACGTTGTGGCGCGAAAAACTCACTTTTGGAAGAAAAAAAAAAAAATGTAGATACAACGTTGTTGCGGCGCAGCCACAGAACATAGAAAGAGTAGAAGCGCAGTCCGGACATGAACATTTGCAGAGACATCTCTTCAGGATTGGAGTTGTCGGCTCCGCCCCTCTGCCCCCTCTGACAACTGGGTGAATCAAGAATTTCAAGAATCAAACATTTTTTATTTACCAAAGCCAAAAATGACAGAGCAACGGTCATAAGTTGGAAAATACAGATGCTGACATTCCCATTATTGCCGTCAATATAATTTAATTATATTGACTGTAATAATGGGAATGACAGAAAAACATAAAACAATGAATGGCCATGCACAAGTCAATAACTGACGATGGTTCAGAGGTGGGCGTCATGAATATGAATTTATTCACAGGCCCCAGATTTGTGAATATGAATATGAATAACGTTATTCACAGTTTTATTAATGAATAACCAATTATTCACAGTTTCGTTCATGAATAACCGGTTATTCACATTTGTATTTATGAATAACGCGTTATTCACTGTTTCATTCATGAATAACTCATTATTCACGTTTTTATTCACAAACAACCGCTAGTTTTGAACACATTCCACAAGCTTTTATTCGCGTTATTCATAAATAAATATGTGAATAACCGGTTATTCATGAATGAAACTGTGAATAATCGTACTACCGTTTTTGAGGGTTCTCAGGGGATGTTTAAATAGGCCGCTTTCTTCTTCACACATTTACTTCATTTCCCGACGTTTCGGAAACGTATAAGCCTCCATCATCAGGGGTCTGAGCAACAAAAGGACAATAGGTATTAGGCTTATCCCTATTCAAACCCCAAAACTCCTATTTTACATCCACAGGAACCCTCAAAAACGGTAGTACGTGATCATGGAGGCCATCATGAACCAGCAGATGTGAATAATCGGTTATTCATGAATAAAACTGTGAATAACGTTATTCATATTCACAAATCTGCGGCCTTACGCCCACCTCTGCGATGGTTCAACCTCCGTGTAGTAAAGATACGGAGGTTAAACCATCGTCAGTCATTGACCAATGATCCCTAACCGTCCTAACAGACCATATGATCTTGTAAAAGTCCTCCAGTGAATATAATTCTTCTTTTACCAGGTGGGAGATGTGAAGAGGTGTGAAAAGAGCTAAAGTGCGGGCGAAAAGAGCCAAAATGAAATAGGGATTATCTCAACACCACTTCAATTGGCTTTCTACCCTCCTACCGCTCAGATAAGACTTGATAACGAAAGTGTGAATAGTGCCAAGCCCGAGTCAGCCTCAGTGCCCCCCCAAGAATGACGACTGTCAACACCAAAGGCTGAGCACCCCATAAAAAGACGATTTAAGACTAAGTAGTCTATATCCACGATAAAACAACGTGTAGACACGTTTCGGTTAATTAGACCATCATCAGATCGTACGATGATGAATCAACCGAAACACAGCAAGTTATATTTTTATCGTGGAAATAGACTACTTCGTCTTAAATCGTCTTTTTATAACGTGGATTGCCACTATCTCGCCGCACATTGGTCAAAATTGCTTATCTGGCGAGTCAAAAGTCCAAAATCTAAGGTCCTCAATTTTGATTGGTAGGTCGTCAGATCATGAGGGGGAGGGTCCTAGAGGGCTAAACAGGACCAGAGAGAACTTGATAAAATTGTTGAATGGAAATTTTGTACTTTATTCGTAGATGAGGACTCCAGACGGAAGCTAACTACCGCGTAATGCATCTGAGCTCAATAAACGTCTGGTGAATTATGAGAAAAAAAAATCAGTATTCATACTGATTTTTTTTTTCTCCTAATTTCTTGTGATACGGATGTGTCAAGTGAAGGTAAAAAAATACTATAATAATTATTTGGCTAATACTGATGAATATCGGAGTAGTTTTGCTCATTAAAACTAGAGTCAAGTACAAAAATCAATTTTTAGAATGCGAGGAATTCTACGGAACTTAGTAGAACCTGGAACCGGCTATATATTCGTAAACTACTAGTTACATAGAATATATTTTTGTTAATTTCAGCTGCAACTATTTGCAATTTCAGGAAATTTGATTTTCTTTTGTTTTCAGGTTTGAAAATTTCTATTGAGAGAAGAGCATTTTCAAAATCTTAAAAGATGCACGTTTTAATTTTGAAAACCTTATAAATGCCTACATAGCCAGTTTACACCCCAAACCTGCTCTAAGATGATTCGTTCAAGTGAAAATGACCAATTATTTTGAAAAATATTCAAAAGGTTTTGGGATCAATGCCATCGATCTCAATCGTTTCTTCCAGTCAAGCAACCGAAACTAAGGGGTGGCCTCAGAAACTCTCCAAGAATGCAAGTAAATCCACAGAAAATACTATTAACTATTACTGAACAAGTAACTGTTACTGAACAAGTCGAGGAAAATTCATTGAATGGACGAATTTAAATTATTATCATTATTAGGGGGGGAAAAGAGATGCAGCAGACCTCTTGGGAGATTTGATGGTCTCACCATAGCGCGCTACTAAATTTAAAAATTCAGTCAGAAGAAATATTGAAAGAGTTCCTACAGCTAAATTTTCAGGTATTTTTTCTTGCAAAACCCCCAATAATTTTTTCTTTAGTTCTAAATATGCATAGAAGGTTTAAAACACTTCTCGTACGACCTACAGAAATTATGTTAACATTGGGAAATATAGTTTTCTTCATTCCGCTTGGTATTCTCACTTTTAGGTACTTATATTTCCTGAACGGCTCAACACAGCCCAAATTCGATTTCACCATCGGATTCAGCGTAAAAAAACCTAGCTAGAGACCTATTCAAAGTGTGCCAAAATTAAAAACCTGGGAACTCTAACATTTTCGATTTGCTAGATAGGGGATTTGGACCAATGTGCGCCGCATCCACCTTACATTATGGCTGAGCACCTGCAAGAACCTCCAGAGCTCTTGTTCAGAGAGGAACACTACTTACTGCAGATACACTACTACCTACATGGATTGGCTAAAAGGACTTGCAACGCTGGGAAGAAGGCAAAGAGGCAGTCAAAAAACAAATGCCAGAAAACATCCTCAACCGCCGAGCACAAGTGAGAACCTCCAGAATAACATCGGTTATCAGCTTCTTCAATGTTGGCTGAACAGCTCGAGCGACGCTTTACAACATCAGAGAACAAGACTACTTGAAGCACTTTATGAGCTCTGGAAGACAATGCCACCGAATGGCCCGATACCTACCACCATGGCGGGCTCGGACGGTAGAGCTATTTCCTCCAGAAAGTAGGAGGCGTTAGCTCTTTTTGGTAGGAACTCATTTGGCTCTTTTTACAAACCTCATAGATCTATGATATCTAGATATCTATATCTGATGACAGGGATTGGCTCTTTTCACAATCTCCCGGACAGGGATCACCTAAGAAGATGTCTCGCTTCGACTGACGTCAGACCACCGCGAGATGATGGCGGAACTCTACTGGGCCGCTAGAAGCCAAATGATCTAGTTTTCAAGATCTTTGGCGTAATGAAAAAAAAAAAAAAAAAAAAAACTATTCTGGTGAGAATTTATCCCCAGAATATATCTGAAATTAGTGTGGAATAAACCGCTTCCCAAAATTTCCCCCCAAAGTTTCCCCGCCTCCTCCACCTGTCAAAGGTTCCTGGCACCCTCCATTCTCCCGTTCAATCCATCGTTCCAAGGTCCCTGGCACCCTCCCATGACACACGGCTGACGCGCGCGGGATCCCTTCAAATCGTTAAAATTAAACTCGCCGTCTAAATTCGCCGATCGTCGGAATTCCGTATTAAAATTCGGATCTCTAGGTAGGATATGGAGGAAACGCCGACTCAATCGGACCATAAGCAACGATGATACCTAGGAAGGGTTGCGCAAATTTGCGCTCATACAAAATTTCGCTCAACCCGCTTATCGGACGTAAAATTGGCCGAGGGATCCAAATTCGCAAAAAAATTATGGGTTTCCATTTGAAATAAGAAAGTTGGGCGTGATCTGAAAACGAAATGTTCCTAAAGTTGTCACGTTCTACGGATGGATTCTACGTCTGAAATGACTGCAAAACGATAGGGAACGAATACGCCTAAATCCTGTTTAAATTTCAAACAAGACAAAGTCGGTACTTCTTGCGAGTATTCTGTATAAGATTTCAAAACGAGCTTCTCTGTAGAGACAACCTTGGGCAGATGAGAGAGTTAAGGAAATACAATATAATAGCGTCCCATCGACAGTTTGAAAAACGTTAATAGCACCTTCGGAATCATCAAATTTAATGTTAGTCCCAGAGAGTTTTCTTTTGTTGTTATTCAATGAGTTCAACCTACCATTTTAATGACTGTGGGCGACCTGAAATTCTTCGCGGAAATGATGACTCTTCTAAGGTTGACTAAATCGTTGGTTCAGCTCATCAACAAATTTGATGTACAGGCGAAATAGTTGAAAAATATTTTTGGTTGTTGTTCAGAGCAGTGACACAAGTATGAGGTTGACAAGTGTGAATAGAGTGTTGAATTGAGGTTTAGCGGGGTAAGTGCAACCTATTTTAAAAAAAAAATTTTCTGAGCCTCTATCTGATCAACAGTTTTTATCCGATTGTTTTCAAAATTTCATGAGATGATCTTCTATAATATATTATATCCTGGTGGTTTTGACCTATTTTTGAGTCAATAGTTTCACCCGACTGTTACAAAAGTGATTTTGGCGGCCTTAGGAGGGGCAAGTGCGAGCCAGCCTTCCTAACTGCAAACTGAAAGGAAAATCAACATTAATCAACAATAAACACAAACATATTGATGGGCTCACGGAAGGCATTTTGGGCGGAAACGAACGCTGTCGCTGTTATAGTGCGCGAGAAATGAGAATGGGACCAGAAGTACCCCCCCATTTTCCCTGTACGGAGGAGAGGCGCTTGTGCCAACGTAACAAGGAATTTCCCCTAATTACGCCAGTCCCTCAGTCTGCGTCTATTCTCGCAAGTATCACATCGGATATCACTGATGTAAGTAGGTATACCTACTTTTTTTAATCTGTGCCAGTATTTTTCTTGTATTTATGAATAAAGTATTCAAACATGATGGGTATGAGTTGATTGAGACTTTCCATTCCCCTTTCGTCTAAGAAAGGTAGGTAAGGAATTTTCCCTCAGTTGAAAGGGAATTATTCCCTCTCAGTAGCACACCTTTTTCCGTCTGAGTGCAGATGATAGGAGAGAGGGTAGTTCGAAGGAGAGGGGTACATCTTCTGTCTCCTCAACCCTCCTTGTCGGCCGGTCCCATTCTCATTTCTCGCGCACTATAGTACTATTGGCCCGGAATGCAGGGCGACGTGAAGAGGTTATGCGCTAGCTGTGAGATTTGCGGGCAGCGGGGAGGGAACACCACGAAAAGGAAGACACCTCCGAAACCGTATGTGGTTGGATCGCCAGGAGACCGCCTTTTGATAGATGTGGTGGGACCGTTGCCAGTGCCGCGGGATGGTTACCGGTATATCGTGGTAGACCAGTTTACCAAGTGACCAGAGGCATTCCCAGTGACAAGCAGAGACTGTGGCTGAGGGTTTGGTCAACAATGTAGTCACCCGTTTCGGCGTGCCAAGGGAGCTGCATTTCGACCAGGGGAGGAATTTCGAATCCTCAGTTTTCAAAGAAGTAGCCGAACTCCTGGGAATAAAGAAAACCAGGACGACCCCAAGGAAACGACATGGTGGAACGTTTTAACAGAACTCTCTGGAATCTGTTGGCAAAGCTCACTAAGGGTAACCAAGCCTCTTGGGATCGACAATTACCTTAAGCCTTGCTAGCCTACCGCGCCACGGACCATTCCGTGACTGGCTTCTCCCCTGCTGAGCTAATGTTGGGTCGCCGTTTAGCCCTGCCCGTTCATCTGCTTAAAGATCCTGCGCCGGACTTGCAGTTGACGCCCAGTACCTATGACACACAACTGCAGGACCTGTTGACGAAGACGCACCAGTTGGTTCGGGAGCGGCTGGTCAGGGCCGCTGAGGAACAGAAGCGCTGGTGATCCGACGTCGTTTAAACCCGGGGCGGACGTCTGGTATTGGTGGCCACGACGCCGAGTGGTAGTGTGTCCAAAACTCCAGTCTTCATGGGTTGGCCCCTGCCGATTCGTCGCCGCGCTCTCGGATGTAACGGCACGGATCCGAACTCCCCAGAAGCGCCTGCGAGTGGACCATAATATGGTCGATATTATCGACCATCTGCGTCCGTTCCCCAAGAAAGAGGAGGGGGAGTAGTCATATGAGTTCTCGTGGTTAGATACTACGTTTTGAAAAATACAATTGATTCACTGTTTGGAGTTACCCGAAGTATCATCTTTTCTTTGAGCGAAATCTTTAACAATAGGTATGTAAATACGCCAGGAAAACGAATTGGTTCATTTCGAGTTACATTCTCTAGGTAGAAAAGGCGTTTTGAACTGCTCGTTTTGTGAATGGAAAAAGTTTGACAACAGGTAAGGTAGTTCCTAGGACGCACTTCCCCACACTTTTGGGATCGCACTTGCTCCTAACTCGTTCCAGTGAGGAGAAAGTGCGTCCTTCTCCCCTCCCAAGCGACTATTAAGAATAATTACGACTAAAATTCGCCTGCTACCTGAGGATTGAAGTGGATTTTCAGTCATAAGCTGAGGAACACCAACTCACAATCATATTTGAGAAAAAAAAAAAAACTGCAAATTTTACACAAAGGTTTATTATTCTTTGATACAGACAAATTGCCAATAAAAAATCTTGAACAATGTTTCCACAGATGTGGGACCCCCATAAACGGACTTCAAAAAATTACTAGGAAAACGACTCCTCATTCGGCCTTTCAATGACCTTCAAAAGCCCCATGGATCAAAAGGTGAATCCGGATCTTTCTAGGACCAAAAATGAATTCTACATCAAAAAGTACTTCGAGCACGACACCTAACTCGACCCCGTAGCCGAAACCTTCAAAAACTCCTCCCGCGGCCCCATTTTAGCCTCATACAGCCCCACAGGTTTGGGCGATTGGGCTGAAAACCTTGCGGGCACAACTACATGGTAAGGCGAGTATTTCGTCAAAATTTCAGATTAAACAAAAAAATTCCTACGACCCATCTTGAAACGTGAAAATCTCAAAAATTGAAAATTTCAAAACGTGAAAAAAAATGTTCATTTAATGACTTTTTTTAAATAAATTAACCAAAGGAATGCAGTTTGAAGCCTCAAAATTTCTATGAAAGTGTTGAAGCATTTGTATTTCACGTCTCTCTCAAAAGCGATCGCACTTTGCCCACTAGTCGCACTTACCCTGCTGTACCTTACGAGAATAAGGAGGTGAAACAGTTAGATTTTCTTTAACTAAGTATAATTCGAACGAAGATTATTTTACATTTTTCATTAAGGTTTACTTGATAACACATGGATTAATAATTAGTTAAAAATTTAAGAATTCTGCGGCCTGTAAGCGCTGTATGCCATGTTATGTGCATAATCATCTTCCATCATGTGGTTTCTTTTCCGATGGCAATGACTTTTTCCCTTCATCCCCGCGAGGTAATGCAAAAACAGAAGGTTGCTGTGGACGTCCGAAATGTTCATTGGCTGGGACTGACCTGGCGTTTGGGCGGCTCCGTCTATTAGTGTGCTTGGTTCGAGGTCGATGGGCATTTTCAAGTTCGCCATGAAGAGGCGGGACGTTTTGTCCAGAGGTTCTCCTAAGAGGTGAAATAGTTTCGAGTAATTTTGCGAAGGGATTTCACAAGAGTCGTCATCTTCGGGTACGCTGGGCAGGTTTTTCGGGGATTCGCCGTTTCTGCCCCGGGAGCCATCGGGGGCTGGTGGTGCATTGTAAGCATAATTCTTGGCTGATGGCGTTAAAAAGAACAGGAAGGAAGTAGAATCTTTAATTATTTTTGTGCTCTTGCCTCCTCGTCCCGGCTTACCTCCTTCACCTCCTTGTCCGCCAACACCAGGAGATGCGCTGATTTTGGGTTCGGTTTGGTCAAACATCACAAACCAGGCTGAACCTGCAGGGCCCCCAAACCCTCCACTGCCGCCATTGCCGCCGTCCCCACCACGCTGCCCTTCGTGGACCTTTTCAGAACTCTCACTGCTGTATATGAGGATGTTGAAATAGCTGCCACCCTTAGAGTGAGTGTGATGATGGTCCTCTCCTGCTGCTCCGTCTCCTCCACTTTGGCCGTCGCCGCCGCTCCCGCCGTTGGCGCTTACAGTCAGACGGTGACAGTTGATGCAGCTCTGTCCAACGCCCACGAAGGACCCGCCAGGCCCACCGTCCTTTCCATCTTCTCCATTTCGGCCGTTCTTGCGGTAACCACCCCCATTATCAGCTTTCTCAGGATTGTGACCTTCTCCTTTCACGCCATCCAAGATGATTTTCGGACTCCCGACAACCTCCCAAGAAGGCGCTATAATGACCAGCTCGGCCTCGCCTCCGATCTTGACGTAATGCTCGTCAATGAACACCTTCCGCTGAGCAACTACGTGCACTTTGCCTTTATTAGCACACTCCATCTCTTTCAGATCACTCAACGCTACGTAATGACCCGACAACACAGAGCTCTCTGCTTCTGTTGCACCACACGACGACTGCAAAGTGAAATCCAGCAAAGTATTCAGTATGCGCCACTTATCACCACTCACTGATACATTATTGATTTTCCTGTATTCTCGATCATAATCATCTTTGAAAACCTCCCGAAGAAAAGAAGAGAAGAGAAAAAGAAGAGAAGCCGACTGTTCTTCTGATCCTGATTCCGCGTAGTTGGAGATTTCCTTTCTCAGATCTTCTGTCAGTGAATTTTTTTTCACTCTCATAAGAACGTCGTATTTGTACAACGCATTCTTCAAATTGACTAGCATATCGAACCAATTTTGACTTGCTTGCAGATTTTCCACAGCTTGGTTGAAGCCTTGCTGCCATACGAGCGGTGAGCTCTTCTTGCCGCTGATTAACTTGACGAAGCGTAAAAACTCGTCGCAATGGACGACTTTTTGCTTTACATCTGTCGGCAGAGATACGTTTTCCATGTCTGCCAGAGCGACGATTTCATTCATGACGGCGATTGGTGATGAGGTGGTTTTCAGGTTCAGCAACTGGTCGTGAACGTGGACGAGATGTTCGCTCAAACGTTCCACGTCCGGGGAGACTTTTCCCTGATAGTGTTCTTCGAGCGGAGCCAACAACGATTGAAAACTGCCAGCCAGGTCCTCGTCTATGCTGTAGATCAAAGCGTGCATGTGGTTGAGGGATTCGGGGGATAACGTGTAGCCGAAATCTTCAGCCGTTTTGGGGACGTAGCGAAGACTTTGGAAAATTACGTCCAACCGCTCTTTGCCGGACTTGAGCACATCAATTTCCCCGAGTTTTCCGGCTTCGTTCGGCCGCCGGAAAAGTCCTATTCTTGTGTACTCGTCGCCGTTTCTTTTTAACAGAATGTCGATGAACTTGGTAGCTTTTTTGTAGAACGCGCTGTCGCCTTCAAACATGGACGCACTCAGCGAGTCTTTAGCGTCACTCAGAAACGCCGCAATGTTATCAATTACTGTCTCGTCCGAAACCATCGTCCACTTTCCCTTTTTATTTACGAACCGGTTTTCAACTTTAGTCACGACGAGGGCAATCCCATCATCGAACTTCTCCACGTCTTTCACCATGTTGAGGATGTTCTTCACCAAAAACAAAAAATCCCGCCGGTCGACGCCTTTTCTCACCGACGAATAATTGACGGTGAAGACCAACTTGACGGCGTCGACAGAATCGACAATTTTCTTGATGAAGTACGTCACGGAAATGTCATGTTTGGCGTCTCTCGTGTCCCCGAATCCTGAACAATCGTAAAATCCCGATTGCGTCTTTTTGTCGACGTACAAAGTGGGGATTATCGTGCACGAGGTTATCGTTGAGTCGCACACATTTTCGTTTTTGTCGGTGATGGTGAACTCACCCGTGTCGTCGCCGGTTTCCTCAGCCGTCAGACCCTCGTCGTTGCCGGTGATGAATTGGGTGAGGCTGCTTTTCCCCGATCCTGTGACTCCCACAATCAACGTCGCCTGCTTGAATTTTCCGAGCACCAGGTTTTCCTCGCCGTCCTTTAAAAACCGCAGGATTTCCCTCGACAGTTCAATTTTCTTCGAGTCGAGGAGGGTCTCATTGAGCGACGCCATATCGACAACTTGCAACTGCACTCTAATTTCTGTGCCGCACAGTTTCTGTGGCCTTCAGTTCTCAAGTTGAAACTCCCCCACCATCCCCCCGGGATGAGTTTGAAAAGGGGCTCCTCCCTCCTTTCACTAATCGTCCAGAGATCAAAATCGATCTTTTTGCCGCCGATTATCGATAAGATCCTATCGATACTTGCTTTTCCGTTATCGGGAGAACTTGTGGGGGCCTGAAATCCTCGAAAAATTCGAGCGGGTGGTTGTCATAAGCGCTCATCCCCTTGGAATGCGGTCGAAAAGCGCGGTAAAATCTCGAGTTTTGCTAATTTTGGTTTATAATTCTTGGAATAATACACCTATGTTTTCGCGACGGAGGTCGACGACTCCGATCAGCCTCAAAATTTGACATTATCCGTTTCAAGAGGTCTAGATTCCAAAACCGAAATGTCCGTCCGCCGTCCGGGCCGTTTTGGGCAGGAGGAATTTTTTTTTTTTTAATCTGAAATTTTGACAAAATACTCGGTTTACCATCTAGTTGCGCCCGCAAGGTTTTCAGTCCGATTGCCCAAACCCGTGGGGCGCTATGGGGCTAAAATGGGGCTACGGGAGGGGTTTATTGAAGGCTTTTAGCTATGGGATCGAGTTAGGTGTCGTTTTCGAAGTATTTTTGGACGTAGAATCCATTTTTTGGGGTCCCGGAACGATCCAATTTCACTGGGGCGATCTTTAGGGCTTTCATGGGGGCTAAAAATGGGATTTTTGAAGGATCCTAGGATGTTAAATATTTTTCGAGTAACAAATAAAGAATTTTTGAAAATAAACATTTTTGAAAATAAAAAAAAATCCAAAAAAAAATCTGTTTGAGATAAAAATCCAAAAAAAAAATTTTTTTAATTTTTTTCATTGACAGAATTAAATTTCTGCACAAGTACCTAACGTACATCAAAGAATAATAAACCCTTGTGTAAAATTTGCAGCGTTTTGAACAAAAGATCAAAAAAAATTTTTTGAGATAAAAATCCAAAAAAAAACAATTTTTTTAATTTTTTTCATTGACAGAATTAAATTTCTGCACAGGTACCTAACGTACATCAAAGAACCCTTGTGTGAACAAAAAATAAATAAAAAAATTTGTTGAGATGAAAATTCAAAAAAAAAAAATTTTTTTAATTTTTTCATTGACAGAATTAAATTTCTGCACAAGTAACCTATATCAAAGAATAATAAACCCTTGTGTAAAATTTGCAGCGTTTTTCTGAATATATTCCCGCTCAAATTGAAATATTATAAAATAGGTACGTTTGAATTTCATCTACTTTTTCTCATGAATAATTTTTCCCTGATAAATTTATAAAATGAGGTTAACAACCTCATATAATATATAAATTAATATATAACCTAATATAATATATTATGACAAAATTTGTTTGTTTAATACAAATTATGGTTTATTTAATACAATAAAACATAAAATGCTACATAGTTTCATTTTCTTCGTTTATTTTTCTACCAACCCAGTCATACTATTGTTCTACAATTACGATGTTTGTGAGGAGAGTACCTAGTGTTGTCGGTTGTGCGAATGTCGCGAGAATGTCATTAACTATTAACTAGTTTTAACATGTTTTTGGGCGGGGGGTCATTATTTGCACATATTAGGTATTAAATAATTTTGCGACCGAAAAAAAGTAACCGAAAAAATGCAACGCAACAACCGATAAACAAATTAGCCCTTGGAGCTCCGGCACTTATCAAATACCTACTATCAACTAAAAAGAATTAAATATATATAAATAATTGGCAAACGTAGCAAGTTTAATGAGCAAACAATTTACACACTTAATCAAGCTTTAAAAGAATTAGTTAGAAATTTATATATAAAAAGTTAATTAAGAAAATACGTTCATTTTTCCAATAACGAGTTTAACATTTTGACATTCATATTTGCTTGGTCTTTCATATTTTTGTTCTTCCAGGGCTTGATTGATTTTCGCAATGTTGATTTCTTCGGACAAGCATTCTTTTGAGTAAAAAGTTTCAGCACGTTCCCACTGAACCTTTAAATTGTGCAGCATGTTTATAGGAACTTTTTTTTTTTAATTTTTTATTGGGAAGTTCTCAAATAGCATAGTTGGTCTGAAAAATATTAATATCCTCGTCAAGAAGGCCAAAAGGGTCCGTTTCGGAGGAATTGTGACGTTCCGTTGTTAGCGAATTGTCAGACAACAGTGGTTCTGGTTGTATGCAAACCCATGGGATTTGTTTCTTTACGAGTGCTAGTTGAGGTTTGAGGCATAGGTACATTCATCAGGGTGACCCGAAGGTTTTAGCGATTGATGATTAGTATTGATATCACATTCCTTCACTTTCCTAATCTTCTTATGTTTATGACGTTCTTGGTTGAAGACATTATCATATTTTAGCTCAAGCCGCAATATTTTAGCACAAAACGACAGCAAATAACTTGAATTGTAGTCGTCAAGTATGATAAGTTATCATTGATAAATAAATGGACGGTACTGAATGGAAAGGTACCTACTATTGTCCTTTGTTATCCCCGAGCTGCTGTCAAAGAACTACTATTTAGGTACAGAACACACCCGTTTTACTGGAAAATCGGATGTAAACTACAAGAAATGGGTTCGAAAAATTTTCGATTGATATACATTTAATGTATATCATTTCTCCACTTCATGGAAAAACATTGAAATGTGGATATGAAAATACAGGGCCCAAAAACATATACATGATTCAATGTTTTTCCATGAAGTGGAGAAATGTTATAAATTTTTTTACCAAGTTTTACGAATGAATTTTTAGGGGCGATACAGCGGTTATCGATAGTTTTCTTTCGATGTTTGATCCCTCGAATGGATACCGGCATCTGGCTTAGTTTGGTTCTTTCCCGCCAACTCCGCAAAGCGCTAATGTCGAGCTTCTCGTCGTGAGTCATTCCGTATAAAAGCGGGTTGTTTGTCCAGACCACAGAGTAACAGAGAGCAGACCTTGGGAGAAATGCGAGACTCCCGATGCTTTGTATAACGTTTATATTTTTGCGATTTCGTCTGGTCCCTTCCATTCACTGGGGCTCATAGTCTTGGCAATAAATGATCCTAGGTGGAAATGTCGCTCAAGAGCAGAAGCGATTTCTTCACTGCTGTGTTTAGACCCATGTGAGAATTAAAATATGTAATAAAAGTCCCCGACCCTACGATGTGAGCGGGAGGTATGACTGGTGGGGGGAAGAAGGTCGGTTTTTTTTCTCGTTTTTTCGCTCCTAACTCGAAAACGGCAATCCTACAGACCACAACATTTGCTACAAAATTTGTAGTCCCTAATATGTTTCGCACACCTATAATAGTTAAGGAGATATTCAAGCTTGAAAATAAGTAAAATTTCAAAATCTCACTTTTTTGCCCTTTTTCTGTTTTTTGCTCACAGCGCCTCAACGATGCATCCTAGCGGTATCGGCGCTATTATATAACCAAAACTACCGACATTAAATTTCCTACAATTTGAGCACAGGTGCGGCTCTGTAGGTCAAAATTTGACTACAGAGCCGCACCTGTGCTCCACTCAAATTGACTGGATTCTAAATCTCTTTTTTTTTTCTCGGGAAAGGTGATGCGAATCGGCGCGAAGTCGTCTTATCTCAAATGCTCAACGCATTGCAGGATGTTTGGAGGCGATACATTATCTCGGATGAAAAATAAAAGGTTCTATAAGGTTCTAAAAATAGCGATACTTTCAAGGACAAGCTCGACCATCCTTCGAACTCGCACAACTCCCGCACAACAGCTGCATTTCAGGGGCATTTCTGCCTTTGAGGCGCAGTGTTCTCAGTCCGATCGCACGAACCCGCGGGGCTCTGTGGGGCTAAAATGGGCCTACGGGAGGGTTTTTGGAGAGTTTCAACTGTGGGGCAGATTTGAATTGAGGCCAATGGGTCAGCAGACCCCAAAGCGCCTAATTTGAAAAGGCTACACACGCGCAGCAGACCCACCCTATTTGTTTTATTTAGATCTTACTAGCACTCAGACATAAGGCCTCGCTTCGCTCGGCCGACCGCTTTATTGGGCATCACCGTTTTCTCGGACAGAAGGCCTCGCTTCGCTTGGCCAACCACTTGATCAGACAGAAGGCTTCGCTTCGTTCGGCCAACCACATATTCACATAGAAGGCCTCGCTTCGCTCAGCCAACTTTTTATTCAAATAGAAGGCCTCGCTTCGATCGGCCGACCACTTTTTCGGTCAGGGGAGCCTCGCTTCGCTCGGCCAAGTGACAGTCGCTCAATGCGATAAATTTAACCGGCGTAAAATTGGCCAGGGAATAGAGAGAGAAATCGACTTCCCACACTCCAGAATATATCCGAAATTAGCGTAGAATGAACCGATTCCCAAAACTACCCCCCCCCCCCCCCACACACACACAGTTTCCCCGCCTCCACACCTTTCTAAGGTCCCTGGCACCGCCCGTTCTTTCCATCGTTTTCGAGGTCCCTGGCACCGTCCCGAACCACCCTCCTAAGACACGAGCCAGATCTCTTCAAATCGTTCAAATTAAACTCGCCGTCTAAATTCGCTCAGCGTTGGAACACGTTTTATCGAGATTTCGTATTAAAATTCGGATCTCTAGGTAGGATATGGAGGAAACGCCGACTGTAGACGGAAATTTCAAAACCGGAGTCTCGGGCACAGATTAAACTACTACTGGTCTCGGGTAACCCCTACTAGCGCTACCTATAGGCCAACCGCCAGAGGGTTGAAAGGAGGGAACTTGTGCGACAAATGGTGTAGAAACTTCATTTATTATTATTTTTTTAACTGTTGTTATGGGTCTGTACTGAACAACAAAATATCAAAAACTAGCCGCCCTGACCCAAGGCCTCGCTTCGCTCGGCCGACCATCCTGGCGGGTGTTTCAGACGAAGAATTTAACGTAGAATCCGAATCCGCAATAAAAAATGAGGGTTATACGTGAAAAAACCACAGTTGCGCGCGGGGTTTTTATAATATAAAATATTATAGGTTATATTATGTTGTGCGCAATCGCACCCAAGATCATTTAAAAAGATCCCCGTCGAAATCCATTCTGCCGTTTAGGCGCCTATAAGGCACTTCACACACACACCCGCACACAAACACACAGAAAGTCGATTTTATAGAAGTAGGTATAGATAATAGCGAAATTTTTGCCGGGAGAACTTTAGGCTGCCCAAAAAAAACAATTTTCTTCGGACTTTTTCCAGTTTTTCGCCTTTAACTCGAAAACTAAGCATCGTAGATAAAAACGTACTTCAAACAAAGTTGAAGAGCATAACATTCTGCGGCGAATGACCTCCTTACACATTAGAATCGGTTCAGCCGTTTAGCCAGAATCAAGCGTCAAAATTAGGCCATTTTTTCCTACTTGACTGAAAAATAGGATTCGCTCATGTTTCAACCTACTGTAACTTATGAACGGCTAGTGCAAATGAATTGCCTCAAAATTTATGTTGTAGTGCAGCAAATTATGAGATAAAGGAGCACCTGAAATTCAAAAAAACATTCTCGAATTGCGCAATAAGCCACATTTCCTTTGCCTCTACAATCATCCGCCTGATCTGTGCCTGAAGTCTACCGTCAAGCGATCACCCCCGATCTTCTTGAGCCGCCGCTCCTCCATGAGGGCCAGTATCTCAGGTGTCATCCAAGGCCTACCCTCCACCGCACGTCTCTGAGCCAGCAAATCCCGGTCCGTGGCGCAAATGGCTTGTGTCATCTTGCCGGCCAACTCATCCACACCCGTCATACCATCTGGCACTGCTTGAAGTCGCTGGGTAACCTCCAAATTATACCTATCTCTAGAAGTGCAAGAAAAGAAAATTTCCATCATTTTACTGAGAATAAGAGAAAAGTACGGTACAAAAAAGAAAACGACATAACTTGGCAATCTTTTAATGTTTACAGATCGTACGTCAACATAGAAACGATTCCGAACATTTGGACAAAAATAAATGGATCTCTGGTTAATAGAAAATCGTGTTTCAAAGGGTCTGAAAGTCCCAACTCCTCATTGTGGAATATTGATCATTTGGGGTGCAAATAACGAAACCTGAGCGAAGAAAAAAAATGGGAAGGTCGAAATGCGATAAACAAGCCAAATTGAAAATCAACAGGCAGTTAACATGTAATAACATACACACAAACGTATAATCTTGAATAACCTACAGACTAGAAGTTAAAGTAGAATTCCTAATTTTCATAGCTAGTCGATAACTACAAGATGGCTGAAATCCCCAGATTGAGGAAAACAGGTCTTTTGCCTTGAACAGCTGGAATCGATGAGTAGCAGACTTTAGGTAGACTAATAGGGGTCTTCATGGTTCAGTAGTTACGACGTCGAACCGTCTAATGTGGAATCAGCTCCTTTAAACGAAGGGTATGCAAAGTAGAAAGTCGTGTACAACTATTTTACAACACCCGTCGCTGTTACTTGTTTTTCCTAAGGCCCTATAATAATTCTTCTTGCAGTGCCGTCTCCTTCATCGAAGGTTTGCGATCACTTCAGCAAATTTGTCCCTGTCTTGGGCGAGGTGAAATAATTCTGCTGCTCGGCTTATACCCGTCCAGCTCCTGATATCAAGCCTCGAGGCTCTCTTCCTCCCAACTCCCCTCCTGCCACTTATCTTGCCCATCATGATTGTCTGCAGCAGTCCATATTTTTCTCCTCTCATGATGTGTCCCAAGTACGCTACTTTCCTCTTCTTGATAGTTCTCAGTAGCTCTCTGGATAGGGAATTCTGCTCAAGAAAGTAGTCGTTTCGCAGCCGAGCAGTCCACGGGATTCTAAGCATACGACGAATTAACCACATTTCGAACGCTTCTAGCCGGTTAACGTCTGCTGTTTTCAACGTCCATGTTTCCACTCCATAAAGCAAAATCGACCAAATATAACACTTGACGATACGCCAGCGAAGCGGAAAGTCGAGATCTCGGCGACTTTAAAGTACGCATACTATTGAATGCACTACGTGCTGTCTCAATGCGACATCTGAGCTCTCCCTCAAGCGAACAAGTCTCTGACAACCACTGACCCAGGTACTTGAAACGAGCGACCTGCTCGATTTGCTGATTATTCACCCGCAAGTTGACCATGGGACGCCCACGCTTGGATATAACCATCGACTTGGTTTTAGAGATGTTGATCGATAGGCCGTAGCTAGCACACGCCCCAACCACCCTGTCCAGCAGAGTTCTAACTCGGAATGGGCGAGAAGCACTGTATCATCCGCATATCTCAAATTCGATACAGGTAAACCATTCACGAGAATGCCCTTCTCACAGTCATACAGACTCTCCTTAAACACCTGTTCCGAATAGATGTTGAACAAGAGCGGCGATAATGTGCAGCCCTGCCTTACGCCCTTTTCTATTCCGACCCGATCCGAGAGTGTTCCGTCGATCCGCACCTGCGCTGTTTGCCCCCAGTACAGGTTTCTGATTAGCCTCACGTCCTTGAAATCCAATCCAACGTCCCGGAGAATGTGGATGAGCTTCTCATGCCTCACGTTGTCGAAGGCCTTCTCGAAATCGATAAAGCAGGCGTATACATCACACTGCTGGTCCAAACACTTCTGCACCAGTACCTGCATTGCAAACAGGGCCTCACGCGTTCCAAAAGCATTCCTGAAACCAAACTGAGAATCACCGACCTCTGCCTCGATTTTGCGCCATAGGCGATAGTGCAGCACTCGCAATAGAATCTTCAGCGCGTGGCTCATCAGACTGATTGTGCGATAATCCGTACACTTCTTCGCATTGGCTTTTTTGGGAAGGAAACCCCAGAGGAATCAGCATAAACGAATCCGTTGAGATAAGGCAACTCCTTTTTGCAGATGACCTGATATTAAAAAAGACGATTTAAGACGAAATAGTCTATTTTCACGATAAAAATATATAAACTTGTAGACGCGTTTCGGTTGATTAGACCATCATCAGTACAATACAGAGTGAGGAAGATGTGAGAAGTTACTTATATACCATACTTATATGACCTGATATTGCTGGCAGACTCTTGGCTGGACGCGCAGGGGAAGCTCAGGGCGCTGGAGGAATACTGCAGAATAAGGAAACTGAGGGTCAACACAAGCAAAACCGTAGTGCTACAGGTGGGCATCCCCCACCGTCGCAGGAGGGTTAATCAAGAGAAACTGTTGAGTGTTGAGACTGCCGACTACCTATCAGAGACCTGGGCTTTGGCTCAATGCGAGGTTATTGAACGTGTCCAACTGAACTTCTTGAAAAGAACTCTCGCCCTACCCCAAAACACTCCCTGTCATCTGGTTAGGTTGGAAATGGGAAGAATGCCCCTAATCTATTCGGTTTTCAAACGATGCTACAACTGGTGGCTTTGTATTTTGAGAATGCCTCCCCCTTATTTGCTACAAAAGACTAGTGTCGCTGTGCAACACCGGTAGTGCACTTTAGAGGCCTCCTTGTCTGGCTGAGTGAGCAGGAGCTCTGGGACTTGCAGGATTACACTGAGGCAAGGAGAAGAAAGAGCGATGTCTTCAGCAAACGCTCGAATGGGCTATGGTCTAGAGACATCGAACGCGCCACTGAATCATACAGCTCCCCCCTCTTCCGTCGCTGGTGCTCCTTCAATGGAACGGAGGCCTACCTGACGAGAGATTCCCAGCCATAATATATATTCTCCATAATATATATTCATATATTATATGAGAAACCTGGCGGCACTGGTGCCACTGCATAACTTCTACAACATGAGCTATGATGGCAGGGTCTACAGGTTTTCTCATCTGGACTGGTGCCCCCTGTGTGCTCTCCCTTTCTATGACGACATTCTCCACTTTATGGTCGTCTGTCCAGAGCTCCGAGATGTCCGTATCAGGCGCCTGTCGGAATACCTCAAGGGGAGCGATGCACCTGAGGAGGAGCTTGGTCGCGTCCAGACCTTCGGGAGCTACGCACAGGTGAAGAATGTATACTGCTTCATAGTCGAGGGACTCTCCTATAGTAGGGATGGGAATCGATTTCCGATTTTTTTTAAATCGATCTTCAGGTTCCGATTTTTTTAGGTGAATCGATTTTTTACTTCCGATTTTTGTAAAAATCGTAAATCGATTTTTACTACTAATTTAAAAAAAAAATCTTGAATCGATTTTTGTCATTTATAAAAATTAGTTTATTATTTCAAGTGATTCAAGCAAATTTCGAGTCTTAGGTCGATTAAAAATTTTGATAATAGCTAATAACAACAAAACTCACTAGTTACCAGCGACGTCCGCCATGGCTTTTTCAGACAGCGAAACTGATTACTCGTCTGATTAAATGTTAATTATAAACATTTTTGAAAACTAATGCAATTTTAATTTTCAATACATTTTTTAAACGATTTTTTCTTGAATCCTACCTACATTAAATATATCTACCGTTATCACTCATTAAAAAAATTTTTTTTTTGTAAGACCGATTTTTGAATCGATTTTCCAAAAAATCGATACTTTTATGGCGATTTTTTGGGAAATCAATTTGGAGCATCCGATTCTGAATCGATTCAAAAAATCGATACTTCTTACCGATTTCCCATCCCCTAGATACTTCTTACCGATTTCCCTATCCTATAGAGATGATGAATCCCAATGGTTGAACTCCGGCGACTGACCTTTCAACCTCCCCCCCCCCCTCCCTTACCAGCGGCTGTCCCTCTGAGATCGCCTGCTGTTATTACTCTCTTTCCCCCTTCCTCCTATTTTTATAAAAAATTCTTTGTTAAAATGAAGTACAAGTAACTTTGGAAATTCGCATCTGTTGTACCCGTTCCTACGAATTACTTAGACCGATACAAGAGAACCTGAATGTTTGTAACCTCCCGCCACACCCCTAATAGCCCCACAACGCCTATAAAGTCTAAAGGGCTGTTCATGGAAGGCAAAAGATCTATTCTTACGACGAAACAAAAATATGAAATTACGCTAAAAAAAAAAAAAAATCACAATGAATCACAAATAATACACTGTTGGAAAAAATGTTGTGCATCTGAATGATGAAAAGTAGTGCAATCCTCGTCTGTAGGAGCTGTTTGGTAACAATGAAAAGCGATCGATCTAAAAACGTCTTTTCACTCGCCGCATTTCGAATTGAAAAATTGATTACGAGTCGGTTGTTAGGGTTAAACCGGAAACCTCCGAATAAACGGTCACCTTCGAGGGTGATTGTTACGTGAGGTTTAACCGGTGTTTATTTTTTACGTAAGCGATCGCTGCGAGCTCCTTGCAGAGTTCTTCGATGACGACGATGTTTTCGAAAGTCGACGTCCACTTGTCTTCCCTGGAAAGGAAATATGGCGTGAAGAGAGGAAAGAATTGTTTTCTGTGGAAGTGAATAAACAACACTCACTCGACAGGAGACTGCGTGAGGTGGTCCGCTATGAGACGGAGGCGCGTGGATTTGAGAGCGGCTTCGAAGTCGGGGCGAGACATGACGGCGGAGGCGAGCAGTGTTGCCACCCTGTGGAGGACCGAGTGCAAAGTGTTCGCTTCGGGGACCAACCGCAGTAGGCCGGATTCGACGAGGAAGAGTGACAAGCAGCGCTCCGGGCGGAGACACACTTTACTCACGATCCCAGTCAACTCGAGGTTCACCTCGTACGGCTGTTGATTTCAAAATATCAATAAGGCGGACGGATTGAGCCCACAACTTATGAACATCAGGCCTTACCTGATGTGGGATGTTTCCCAACGCGTTGAAAAGCGTCCTCAGGAACGGCCCTTCGTAAAATAACTCTCTTCGACGCCCATTTTCGTGCTCTTTCGTCTTTGATGGTGTAGCCGAGCTTGAAAACAAAAGGTATCATTAGGGGTTGGGCACTTTCCAGCCAAATCTCTTCAAAACCTGCGGCCTACAGGCTGCTCGAACAGGTCTTGGGCTCCCAGAAGTCGATTCTACATCGACAATTACACGAAAACGACACCTCTACCGACTAAAGTTGAGCTGAATCACCTATTCCGAAGGGCAAAAATAAACCCCCAAATCAGGTTTTTCGCCAATAAAATTAAGATATTGCCTTTTGTATTTATAAAAAACGCTGCAAATTTTACACAAGGGTTTATTATTCTTTGATATAGGTTACTTGTGCAGAAATTTAATTCTGTGCCAATGAAAATTAAAATTTTTTTTATTTTTATATTTCAAAAAAAGTTTTTTGGTATTTTTTTGTTCAAAACCTTTTGTTTCAACTTTTGGTTTATTACACCTACATAATCGCGACGGAAGTCGACGACTCCGATCGGCCTCAAAATTTGACATTATCCGTTTCAAGAGACCTACATTCTAAATCCGAAATGTCCGTCCGCCGTTCGGGCCGTTTTGGGCAGTAGGATTTTTTTTTTTAATCTGAAATTTTGAAAAAATACTCGGTTTACCATCTAGTTGTGCCCGCAAGGTTTTCAGCCCGATCGCCCAAACCCGTGGGGTGCTATGGGGCTAAATTGGAGCTACGGGAGGGGTTTTTGAAGGCTTTTGGCTATGGGATCGAGTTAGGTGTCGTTTTCGAAGTATTTTTGAACGTAGATTCCATTTTTGGGGGTCCTGGAACGATCAGATTTCACTTTGGCGATCTATAGGGCTTTCATGGGGCTAAAAATTGGATTTTTGAAGGATCCCAGGAGGTTAAATATTTTTGGAGTAAAAAATAAAGAAATTAAAAAAAAAATCGGAAAAAAAAATCCCATTGACAGAATTAAATTTCTGCACAAGTAATGTATATCAAAGAATAATAAACCCTTGTGTAAAATTTTCAGCGTTTTTTTTTTTTTTTTTTTTTTTAAACTTGAAAAATATTTGACCTCCTGGGATCTTTCAAAAATCTCATTTTTAGTCCCATGAACGCCCTATAGATCCCAACAGTGAAATCGGATCGTTCCGGGACCCCCAAAAATGGATTCTACGTCCAAAAATACTTCGAAAACGACACCTAACTCGATCCCGAGCTAAAAGCCTTCAAAAACCCCTCCCGTAGCCCCATCTTAGCTTCACAGCGCCCCACGGGTTTGGGCGATCGGGCTGAAAACCTTGCGGGCACAACTAGATGGTAAACCGAGTATTTTGTCAAAGTTTTGGTTGATTTTGCCCGCTCACTGGTTGATTTTTTACACCCTCGAACTTTCAAACGTGAATATCTCAAAACTTGGTTTGAATGAAGCAATGACAGCATTCGAAAGAGGGAGCGAGTTCAGTACCGGAACACATCTTAAGGCCTGCCGAAGGTTGCTTGATCCAGCAGGCGACCCGATGGGAAAGCGACCAAATAGCCGCCCCACAGTGGGGCCGATGAGCTCAAAAGGTGGCGGAAAGTCCAAAAAAAAATAAAGTCGCGCCTCGCGGCAGGTTTCTTCGTGAGTTGGTAGCTAATATATAGTTGGACAATCCCCCTTATTATTTTGCTGCTGAAGCCTGTCTGGGGGTTAGTGGAGGGAGTCAATCTCTCTTCGTCTTCTGCCGGGATCTACTTGTGCAGTTCATTTATTCCACTGGTCACTGCAAGCTGTTTTATTTTTCAACGATGACTGAAAGTGCTTCAGGTAAGTGCTTACTATACAAAAATCTTTTATTTACCTATCAGTATTGCTTCCTTTTATTGTACTCGTACATAAACTGGAGAAAACCGTTAAACGTAAATATATAGAGGTGAAAACGATCCTTGACCCAACATGAACCAGCAACGCCATTATTTTTCTCGTATTCTGGCGGAACTGCAGAATGTGTAAAAAAAATTAAATCTTGCCAATTTTTGCTAATTATTCGTTTATGAATTTTTTACTGAATTTTTTTTTTTTATTTTTAGTTTATTAGGTTTTTTATTATTTTTGTGTGTCATAGCTCGTAACCGCCATAACTTTCGACCACTTATGACATATTGAACCATTTACTTACCTATCACTTCAGTCACCATGATTTCCTCTTTGAGGCATATCAGGCAATTTGAGGCATATTGAGGCATTATTTGTATTTTTTTATGCTTGTGCTTTTCTATGCCAAATACACATTTTTCGTCACTTATTTGCCAAGAATAATTTCCGCCACCTTTTGAGGTCATTGGCCCCACTGAGCGCCCTCTGGAATATACATTGGCTCAGGCAAACCAAAAGGTCCATTACACCTTCTGCACTGAGGGGAAGGTCCCTACTGTCTCTGACAAGAAGTGTCGTCAGCACTACCGCCGTCTTTAAACACAGGGCTATCAACCGATCAAACATTTTGACCATAAAAAGAGTCCAACCAACCTGTACGGATCAACACCTTCTTTCTTCAGTGCGGACAGTATGCTGCTGTACTGCCTTTGGGATTCAGACAAATACTGCTCGTATCCACCGTTGTCGGTACTCCTCAGCCCAACAGGGACGAGATTCACGAAACTATTAAACAAAAACGACGATTAACGGAATAGTAAAAACACTTTGAAGAGCCACTGAATCAGGTGGCCAAGTACCTCAACCAGGATCTCTAATTACCTGTTAACAATTCGATCTAACCGGTCGCATCCTTCCTCAGCCCCATCGCCGCTGTCTACAAACCAAAAACATACTTCAAAAATGACAATTTTTTCAAGAGCCACACGAATTTGGCTTCAACTTACCGGCATGAGCCGCGTCGAGGAAGGTCATCTCTTCCAGGTATACCAACATCAACGCTTGCAACACGTGAGAGTTCCCCCGGTCGAGGACCACTTCGAAGAACCTGAGCGTTTCGAGGACGAGGTCGTTCCTTTGGCACGTCCAATTGGCGAGAAGCGTCCTCAACACGGTCGGCTTTTTCCCGTTGGGCGGCTCTTTTTCAATTTTGACGCCGACGAGCCACTCGCTCAGAGCTGTTAAAGGGAACGACGTGAGACGACGGGATCAGATTGGTGTCGGATTATGAACGTGGCGACTCACCTTGATTCAAAACGGGGGACGTTGCCACTTTGAACAATTTGGCCAAAATGGTTACGGCGAGTGGCTGAGCCAGGACGTCGTCAGAGAAGACTTCGGCGAGGAATTTTTCTTGGAATTCACTCGCTAGCGCCTTACTAATATGCGGATGTCCTTCCGCTAACACCTTAAAAAAAATCCACACATTATAACGCTAAAGTATTTACTTCTTCCACAAGGCACACCCAGGTAAGTGGACATCTGGGGAAGTGAAATAGCCTCTTCCAGTTTCAATAGAAATGGAATAAGGACGCTGGGAAGAACGTCCTGCCTGTGAACCCTTACTGAAGAAAGAAGCTGAAGCGGACGCTGCCGGTGAAAGAAGGTTGTGGAGCTGTTACACCCTCCTCACTGATGTTTCATATCAGAATCCGACATGGTGATCTCCCAGTAGCAGTCACCCCAGGGGCAGAGAGTAGGTAGGCATTTTTTCCCGGAAGTTTTCGCGACGGAGGTCGACGACTCGGATCGGCCTCAAAATTTGACATTATCCGTTTCAAGAGGTCTACATTCCAAAACCAAATTGTCCGTCCGCCGTCCGGGACGTTTAGGGCAGTAGGAATTTTTTTTTAAATCTGAGATTTTGACAAAATACTCGGTTTACCATCTAGTTGTGCCCGCAAGGTTTTCGGCCCGATTGCCCAAACCCGTGTGGCGCTGTGGGGGTAAAATGGGGCTACGGGAGGGTTTTTTTTTTAAGGCTTTTGGCTATAGGATCGAGTTAGATGTCGTTTTCGAAGTATTTTTGGACATAGAATCCATTTTTGGCGATCCGATTTCACTGTTGCGATCTATAGGGCATTTATGGGGCTACAAATGAGATTTTTGAGGGATCCCAGGAGGTCCAATATTTTTCAAGTAAAAAACAAAAAACATTTTTGAAAAACAATCCAAAAAAAAAAATTTTATGGAATATAATTTTTTTTCATTGAAAAAGAATTAAAAATTCCAGAAAAAAATTATTTTATTTAATTATTTTCATTGATAGAAGTAAAAATTCAACAAAAAAAATTTACTTTATTTTATTTTTTCCATTGACAAAGAATTAAATTTCTGCACAAGTAGCTTTTTCAAAGAATAATAAACCCTTGTGTAAAATTTGCAGGTTTTTTTTTTTAATTTTTCAACCACTCAATGTAGAGATCAGGTTTTTTTTTTTTTGGTTTATTCAACTGTGAAATTAAAAACGCTGCAAAATTTTACACTAGGGTTTATTATTCTTTGTTATAGGTTACTTGTGCAGAAATTTAATTCTGTGACAATGGAAAAAAATTTCAGAATTTTTTTTTTTTTTTTTTTTTTTTTTCAAAAAAAATTTTTTTCAAAGATTTGTTGTGTTTAACTTGAAAAATATTTGACCCCGTGGGATCCGTCAAAAATCCCATTTGTAGCCCCATGAAAGCCCTATAGATCGCCACAGTGAAATCGGATCGTTCCGGGACCCCCAAAAATGGATTCTACGTCCAAAAATACTTCGAAAATGACACCTGACTCGATCCCATAGCCAAGCCTTAAAAAAACCTCCCGTAGCCCCATTTTAGCCCCATAGCGCCCCACGGGTGTGGCACAACTAGATGGTAAACCGAGTATTTTGACAAAATTTCAGATTAAAAAAAAAAATTCCTACTGCCCAAAACGGGCCGTTTTGCCGGGCCGGACGGCAGACAGCAGGCGTACCGTGGACGGACATTTCGGTTTTGGAATCTAGACCACTTGAAACGGATAATGTCAAATATTGAGGCCGATCCGAGTCGACGGCCTCCGTCGCGAAAACATAGACCTATGTTTACACCGGTGTATTATTCCAAGAATAATAAACCAAAATGGCAGTAAATATTACACTTGCCCCGCTTCTAATCTTCCCTGGGGCAAGTGTAAAAATTGGTGGTTCCACTTACCCCGGCCTTTTTCAAGGCATTTCTGACGGAAATCAAGCCCAATCTCATTTAACACAATTTAGTGGAACACTCGGAATAAACTTTTATCCTTTTACCACAAACCTGTTCCCTGAATCCCCAACCGAAAGACTTTCGTCAAATTCTTACTGAAATTGAGGAGACTCGGCCTAAATTTAATCCTATTTCTGAACTGTTGACGCACCTGATCGCAAAAATCGTACCACGCCAGGAACGAAGCCAGTTGCCGGGAACCTTCGATGTTGAGGCAGTCCGACGACGCCATGTCCAACCTGCACAAGAAACGGAATTGTGACGGAATGGGGACTAATTCAACGAGTAGATCACAGAGAAAGAAATGAAATTCACGCCGGGGCAGGGATCCAGGTTCATCATTTTGATACCCCTGACGAACTTTTTTTGGTTTTTGCTCGATTCTGGTGATTCGAGTGAGGAAAAGAAAACGGAATAATTCGGACCGAAGTGGATATCGTTTTAATACCTTCTAATGGTCCTAAATACACGTAATCTGAGTTTGCACCATCGCATGTGGTGAGCTTAACTTTTGGCAGCCGAAAAACCGCGAAATTTTGGCGCTGTTTTCAGTTTTTCGCCTCTAGCTCGGAAACTATCCATCCTACAGAAAACGTTATACCTTACAAAATGAAAGAGCATTAAATTCGCTATTCAAAACACTACATATTCATCAAAATCGGTTCAGCGGTTTAGCCACAATCGTTCGTCAAAGATAGGCTATTTTTACCAAAACCACGTTGGTCACAGCAAGACCGTTGTAACTTCTAAACAACGGCCCAAATCGAAAAAAGTTATAGAATCAAAGTTGTAGAGAATCAAATTTCATGTTAAATTCCGTCTTCGACGGCTCATTTACGTCACCACCAGAAATGTTATGAACATTTTGTACCAATCCGAGAATCTGGTCATTTCCTTTGGATCTGGAAGATGGAAGTACATATATTATTATGAAGATAAGATAATATTATTATCTTCATTGATTTTCAATTTTAACTTCACTAGTAAAAACCTAGTAAATTTAGAAATGTTTGGAAGGTTGAGGAATCAGTTTTTGAGGGGTCCCCTATGATCTCGGCACCAGGGACGACTGCAGTTTCGACGGGTATCCAGATGACGCTATGGAAAAGAGCACAAAACCTGTGGAGAGATTGAGCCGTCAACATAAAGCTTCTGCAGCCAGGGTGGAGTTTGACGAAACAATTTCTCTACAACTTTGATTCTATAACTTTTTTCGATTTGGGCCGTTGTTTAGAAGTTACAGCGGTCTTACTGTGACCAACATGTGGTTTTGGTAAAAATAGCCTGTCTTTGACGAACGATTGTGGCTAAACCGCTGAACCGATTTTGATGATTATGTAGTGTTTTGAATTGCGAATTTAATGCTCTTTCATTTTGTATTATATAACTTTTTCTGTAGGATGGATAGTTTTCGAGTTAGAGGCGAAAAACCGAAAAAAGTGCAAAGATTTCGCGGTTTTTCGGCTGCCAAAAGTTAAGCTCACCACCTGCGATGGTGCAAACTCAGAATCCATGTGTTTAGGACCATTAGAAGGTATTAAAACGATTTCCGCTTCGTTCCGAATTATTCCGTTTTCTTTCCCATTTTTGGCCTCATTTTACTGGACGAGATTTTCACCGGAAGACATTATTTTACTTACTTACGGCAGAACTTACCCCCAAGAGACGTGCATGTCGTCGACGGCTCCGGGCTCAGTCGTGAAAGGTACGCAGTGAAAAAGGTCGCAAAGCCGGGCGGTGAGGCGCGACAAGAGGAGAGTGTCGGTGACGATGACTTCGGCAGCTTTGGCGTCAGGGAGCGACACCAACAACATTATCACTTGACACGCTTTGACCCGGACGTTGCAATCCTGGAATACACGTCAACAGTTAAACGCTAAATCCACCTCGAGGGGGGTTTGACGCGAAGGTGTTTACCGGGGTTTGGATGTAGGAAATGGCAGCGTCCAACAGAGGGAATTGGGCAGATTCGTCGACGACTAGGGACTTGTTGTCGTCGGAAGACGAGGACGAAAGGGCTTCGCAGTCGCCGGAATCGGGCGGAGTGACCAGCCGTACTGTTTTCGACCTGGCTGACGTCACCATAGGAGCGAACAAAGGGTTGTTCTGAGGGCCCGAAGAGTGCGCTCCGCTCACATCGGAAACACAGCTTGAAGACACATAACTCAGCTCTGACGAACAACAGGAGCTCCTCCTTTTGTTCTCCGGGCTAGTTTGACAGCTTTCCTGCAAAAAAACAGACGCCGTAAGAGTTTTCGCCCCATAAAGTCCCTCACAACGCATAAACAAGCTTGTTCTTACTGTGCTCGAAGTGAAGACAGGCACTAAAGAAGGGTTCCGCCTCACCACAGCCGCCAGCCCCAAAAGAAATTGCACTTCGTAGGTCTCTGTCGGCCCGGGAGTGGTGCCATCACACTGAGCAACTAACCTCTGAAATACAAAACATCGATTTCACATAACAGCTACAATTCGAGTTTAAACGGCGAAAAGTGCGTCTGACAACGTTTTCGTATACTTTGGAAATACCAGCAACTTTTCAGCGCCCTCTAGTGGCGAAACGGTTGGCCCCACAAATTAATGTTGGGAGTGCAAATTGAAGGAAATTTTGTTGAGTTGAATTTTTGAAATGATGACCAAGTCGCTAAAACGCTTCCTTTTCGAGTTATCACCGAAAAACTGTACTAAGACCGAGAAATCCACCCCTCCGAATTTGAAAAGCGTTCCCATAGTTTTTAATTAGCGAACAGTGAAAGTTTCGAAACTTGAAATATACCCTAGTTGTGTAAACTATGAGAGTTTGAACAGTGAAAAGTGTCTGACGACGTTTTTGTGTGCATCGGAAATGTTGGCCAAGTTTCAGCGCGCTCTAGTGGCGAAACGGTTGGTCCGACAAATTAATGTTGGGAGGGCAAATTGAAGGACATTTTGTTGAGTTGAATTTTTGAAATGGTGACCAAGTCGCTAAAACGCTTTGTATTCGAGTTATCATCGAAAAACTGTACTAAGACCGAAAAATCCACCCCTCCGAATTTGAAAAGCGTTCCCATAGTTTTTAATTAGCGAACAGTGAAAGCTTCGAAACTTGAAATTTACCCTAGTTGTGTAAACTATGAGAGTTTGAACAGTGAAAAGTGTCTGACGACGTTTTTGTGTGCATCGGAAATGTTGGCCAAGTTTCAGCGCGCTCTAGTGGCGAAACGGTTGGTCCGACAAATTAATGTTGGGAGGGCAAATTGAAGGACATTTTGTTGAGTTGAATTTTTGAAATGGTGACCAAGTCGCTAAAACGCTTTGTATTCGAGTTATCATCGAAAAACTGTACTAAGACCGAAAAATCCACCCCTCCGAATTTGAAAAGCGTTCCCATAGTTTTTAATTAGCGAACAGTGAAAGCTTCGAAACTTGAAATTTACCCTAGTTGTGTAAACTGTGAGAGTTTGAAAAGTAAAAAGTGTCTGACGTCGTTTTTGTGTGCTTTGGAAATATTGGCCATGTTTCACCTCGCTCTAGCGGCGAAACGGTTGGTCCCACGAATTAATGTTGGTAGTGCGAATTGAAGGAAATTTTGTTGAGTTGAATTTTGGAAATGGTGACCAAATCGCTAAAACGCTTTCTTTTCGAGTTATCACCGAAAAACTGTACTTACTAAGACCGAAAAATGCACCCATCTGAATTTGAAAAGCGTTCCCATAATTTTAATTAGCGAACAGGAAAAATGTCGAAACTTGAAATATACCCTAGTTGTGCAAACTATGAGAGTTTGAACAGTGTCTGACGACATTTTAGTGCGCTTGGGAAACATTGGCCAAGTTTCAGTGCGCTCTAGCGGCGAAACGGTTGGCCCCACAAATTAATGTTGGGAGTGCAAATTGAAGGAAATTTTGTTGAGTTGAATTTTTGAAATGTTGACCAAGTCGCTAAAACGCTTCCTTTTCGAGTTATCACCGAAAAACTGTACTAAGACCGAAAAATCCACCCCTCCGAATTTGAAAAGCGTTCCCATAGTTTTTAATTAGCGAACAGTGAAAGCTTCGAAACTTGAAATTTACCCTAGTTGTGTAAACTGTGAGAGTTTGAAAAGTAAAAAGTGTCTGACGTCGTTTTTGTGTGCTTTGGAAATATTGGCCATGTTTCAGCGCGCTCTAGCGGCGAAACGGTTGGTTCCGCAAATTTATGTAGGGAGTGCAAACTGAAGGAAATTTCGGGGCGGATGTAAGCTGGGCGAAAGTAACGACCCTCGGCTCGGGGTCGAGGATTAAATAATTATCTGTGGATGTAAACTGGGCGAACGACTCTCGACAAGTAAACAAGTCCAAGGTGTAAACTGAGCGAAGGCCTCTCCGACGGCCAGTTGTGAGATCTGCGTTGTGCTGATAGTAGTGCCCAGTGGTTTTGTAGTGCAATGTCGTCCGTCAGAGAAATTATTAGTCAGCGGAGAACAATTCTACTGGAAATTGACAACTTTAAATTCAAGAAGGGCAGAAATATGGCGTCTGGTGAAGTTTCTTGGAGGTGAGACATTGAGACATTCATACGTGTACGTAGGTAACCCTTGTAGGTACTCCGTGTAAGTAATGTGCATTTATAGGTGTAGCAAAAGTGATTGCCCTGCTAAATTGAGGACTGTGGGAGCCATGGAGACATATGCAGAAGCTTTTCACGTACTTCGCGACATTTGTAGTCACCATTCTCTCTGACTTGTGCAATGTTCCTATACTTACCTATTTGTCTCGAGAACAACTTTATTATGTTAATGTGTACTTCCAGTGATCTCTGTCTCTCTGTTTCAACGACGTGCAAATATATCTGTTTGTCAAGAGAACACCCTTCGCTCAGTTTACTACTAGGGGTAAGAACCTACTTCGCCCAGTTTACATGAGAGGGTTAGTCTGCCTCCGAACCGCTTCGCTCAGTTTACTACGAGGGGCTGGAATTTTTAATCCGATTTGCCCAGTTAACAATCGCCCAAATTTCGTTGAATTTTGGAAATGACGACCAAGTCGATAAAATGCTAACTTTCGAATTATCATCGAAAAACTGTACCAGGATCGAAAAATCCACAGTTTGAAAAATGAAAGTTTAAAGATTTGAAATATATGTACCCCATATATGAAATATATATGTACCCTAGTTTATAAATAAAGTAACTATGAAAGTTTGAACAGTGAAAAGTTTCTGAAGACGTTTTTGTGTGCTTCGGAAATGTTGGCAAAGTTTCAGTGCGCTCTAGTGGCGAAAGGCTTGGTCCCACAAATTAATGTTGGGAGGGCAAATTGAAGGAAATTTTGTTGAGTTGAATTTTGGAAATGGTGACCAAGTCGCTAAAACGCTTTTCATTCGAGTTATCATCGAAAAACTGTACTAAGATCGAAAAATCTACCCATCCGAATTTGAAAAGCGTTCCCATAATTTATCAAAAATCTAACCTTCTCACGGTCTGAAAAACGTTCCCAGTAAATTATTTAGCAAAAAATAAAGTTTCAAAATTTGAAATACAGGTAACCATATATAGGTACAACCTATATATGAAATATGTACAATCAAGTTGTATAAATAAAACAACTGTGAGAGTTGGAACAGCAAAATGTGTCTGACGACGTTTTAGTGTGCTTTGGAAATGTTGGCCCAGTTTCAGCGCGCTCTAGCAGCGAAACGGTTGGTTCCGCAAATTTATGTAGGGAGTGCAAATGAGTACCGGACTGGAAGTCATCCTAAGTTACTCCAATCTTCAAGAAGAGGGACAAGAGAGACGTGGGTAACTATCGCCCTGTCTGCTCTGTCAACTATCCCCAAACTACTCGAAAAGCTGGTTGTAGCTCAACTCGCGCCAATATTTAGCTCGTTATTAGCCCCTGAGCAGCACGGGTTAGTGGTTGGGCGCTCAACGGTGACCAACCTGGCGACTTTTCGGGACTTTTTGCTGTTGGGGAGGGTCATCAGGTGGATCTCGTCACGGCCGACTTCTCTAAGGCATTCGACAGGCTCCCTCACAGCACAATTCTTGACGTGCTCTCTTCGCTGGGCGTCTTTGGGGCGCCAGCTACCTCTCTGCCAGACGGCTTTCAGTGCGCATCAATGGCGTCATCTCCCGCTCCTTCTCTGCCACCTCCGGGGTTCCTCAGGGCTCGCACCTTTGGCCCCCTTTTCTTCAACTTGGCGATCAACGGAGTATGTCCCTTCCTTCATCGCACCCACTTCTTGATTTATGCCGATGACCTGAAGCTCTCTACGTCCCCTCCCTTCATCGATATTTTCTTTCCTCTTCCCTCTCCTCAGTTAAATCTAAACTTTTCCGTCACCTTAACTTACAGCCTTTCAATGGTACCAGAGAATAATCCGTGATATATGCTTGTGCCTTTTCCTTATTCTTTATAAATTCAGTGACCCTTAATTTTTCCTCTAATAATTGTACTATGTGATACACTGTTTTGTAATTGGGCTCGCCCGTTTCATCATAAATAAATAAATATAAGAGTTTGAACGGTAAAAAGTTCGTCTGACAACGTTCGGCTTGACAAACTGCCTTATTTTCAACGCACTCTAGCGACGAAACGGTTGGTTCTACAAATTAATGTGGTCGCTAAAACGCTTTCTTTTCGAGATATCATCAAAAAATCGGACATACGTTGACATACAATCCATTGCCGATGTGTTGAATGTTTTAGGGCTTAGCTGACTTAAATGGACTTAATTTTCAGTAAGTACGATTTTAAAGGGGTTTGATGAGCAGCGAAAATCGTGCGACAGAATTTTAGAATGACCCCCAGCTATAACATTAATAAACAAAACATTCGAGTAAAACCGACCTGTAAAGGTTGAAAGACATTACTGTGAGCGAACAAAGGCATCTTGACGTTGGTGAGGAATTTCGCCGTGAACTGGAGCACATGCTGCCGCATCCCCGGGGGGTCGTCCGAGGAGGCGAGCGTAGCGAGGAGATCGAGAAGGCTGTGTTGGAGCAGGTACTCCAAACAAGGGCCGGGCCGTTTGTCCTCTTCGATTTCACCATCTTCTTTCGCTAAGATCTACAACAAACGGTGGCAGTTAGAAAAGTTGTCACGAACAGAATCGGAAATTGACGAGTTGACAAGCCCACCTTCAATATTTGGTCGAACCGGGCGGGGATGTTGGTCAATTCTATGGGGACGTTCCGGCCGTTGGTCACATCGAGGTAGTGCTTGATGAGTTTCTTCCAATGGTAGGCGAAATCCTCAAGTGGTGGCGGGGGCGGGGCCAACTGAAACAGTCGAGAAATACGTTTATAACCAACTGAGGAAGTCACATCTTGCAGAGACGAGGCGCAGCCCTTGGTCCCTTCCACGTCTCACTTACGTAAACAAATGGTCAGGCTTTATGGTGTAATCTTCGTAAATGAAACTAACAGAGTTTCACCAAGTTTTTAATGAAAGGGAACATGCAAATATCAACGATTAGACGTTCACGTGACCTACTTGGCCCTACAAGGTCTCTGACCCTGTTTCACATAGTAGGACACTGGGCTAGATAATTTCTTCTAAATCAATTTGTTCCAATGAAGAATTTTGACCTTCCTGATCCATTTAACCCTTTTCACCTTGCCAGGAAAAGGGTTAAATATATTTGAGAGTTGGAATATGGATAGGCAGCGATAAGAATCCAATTTTCACGGATTTATAGCTGAAACACCAAATTTTAGATCATTTTGGTCACAACATTTCAAACTTTTCTAAATTTCCGAAAATGAATTTAATTAATTTTCTTTGAGTTGTATGGAAGGAAATGCTCTCCCGAGGTCCAAGCAATTGATGCGAACTTTGTGTTATTGACTGTATTTTTCGAAATTCACCACAAAAATGAGAGATGTCATTCCAAACTCTGGCACAGGTCGAGGGGAAATTCGTTTCAATCCAGGTTCTTGCTACAATACGGGCTAGTCCAAGGGTGTTCCAAACTGCCTGTTTCAGAAAAAAAATTTGGGTAGAAAGTTTCTCGGCGGATTCTTATGTTTTTCGGTTTGCTGAATCCGAAATCTGAAGTTTGCCAAAACAAAAACGACGGCTTCACAACAAAAATGGCTAAAAACCCTAAAAATTTCGGACTTTTTCCACAAAATCGCTTATAACTAGAAAAGTATGCATCCTAGCGTATTTACCGAATGAAAGTAGACAAAAATTCCGTGCAAAGAGTGGTGTAGAATTTTTTCTCGACGGTCTTAAAAGTTTTTTGGGGTGCTGAACACGAATCCGAAGCTTCCCAACAAAATGTCTGGGACGCTCACCGTCAAAATCGCAAACAAAACCTCGAAATTTCGGCACTTTTTTTTTTTTTTTTACAGATAACTTTAAAAGGGTGCGTTATGGATGATAATGTCCTCTATAGTAAATTAAAGAGCACGAAATTCTGCGTCGAATGAGCTACCTTGAAGTTAAAATTGACCCAGCCGTAAGGGCGTGACGAGGAGACAAAAAAAAGCGATTTTTTCAAACTTTCAACTTCCAACTTCACATCTGAATATCAGTTCAACTGTTCCCAAGTTAGCCTGGGCTGTAGATGAGTATAACCGCTCGAAACCGGTCCCTACGCTACAATTGTTTATTTAAATAAACAATTTAGTACTCAGCAGAGGAGTCATTTCTCACCCTAACCACCTCAATCAAGATAAACTCAACTTTGTATGTCTGCTGCTCAAAAACGGTAACTCTCACGTAAAAACTCATTGAATGGAAGTTGTAGAGCATCTAATTCTACGTTCAGAGAGCACAAATAATATTACTTTTGGTCAAATGAAACTAAATAGAGAATAAATGTTCGGAAACAGTCCTGAGCGAGCGACTGCTTGTCCAGTCGTGTAGAACCTTACACAAAAAAGGTCGACCTGAAACTTATTTGAGGCAGTAGCTATTTATGATATGTTGTTAGGACCTCTGGTAGGAGTAAGAATTCAAATTTGCGAGTACGAAAAGCATGTGGAAGCGACGTAGTAGCCGAAAAACCTCGATTTTTTGAGCTGTTTTTGGTTTTTTGATAATAGCTCAGAACGTAAGCGGTTTATCGAAGAGACCACCAATATACTTTTCAAAGTAGATTAAATTTGGAGCATTTTGAGCTCAAATCGAGCTCTGTCCAATTTTTCGTTTCCGAGATACAGCCCCACAAAAATGCCTGGTTTTGGATCCTTTTGGTAAGGTTCAATTTAATATGACTGGACGAGCACCGGAGCAAGCACTGGACCTCTGTACCTTCGGCAAACAACCAATTCTAGCCAATAAAACATTTCCGAAGGCGAATGCCAACGTTTTATTGCATTTCAGGAACGCAAAGCACGTATGAAGTTACTCTGCCTCTGCATTTTTTCCGGGCGTTACCTAACTGACTCCCGACGAATCGAAACTGAGACGTGGTCTCGTGATAGATCTAACTGACTCCCTTGGGCCCTCAGCTTCCACGAAAATTCAAATCCCGCAGATCTAACTGACTCCCGTGAAAATGCCCGGAAGACGATCGGGAAGAGGGCCGAGTATTTTTAACGTTGACATGGCGTTTGATTGGGGCATGTAACACATTACAAGGAGGGTAAGAGGGATGGAAAGTGGATGAAGTGGGCGTTAGGGTTGCCTTATTGTGATCCGGATGAAGTGGCTGATGTCTAATGTCAACGGCTGATGGACAAAATGTAATAGTCTATTTAATAGTCCAGTCATTAGGTGAAAAATAGAAACAAGTTTTGGGTTAGAAATGGTTTCTATGGTTCTCTATGTTTTTTGGGATGCTGAATCCGAATCTGAGGTTTGCCAACAAAATTTCGTGACGGAACATGGAGAAAAATGCAAAAAACTGAGAAATTTTCGGGTTTTCCTTGGTGTTTTGAGTATAGCTCAAAAACTATCAACTTTGTGAAAAAAATCGTTCTTACCTTTATTAAAGAAGATTAAATTTGCTATCGTTTGAGCGCAACCGCAGCTCTGTCGGTTTAATGGATCCCGAGATACAGCACTTCAAATTTTGGTCAATTTTCTCAAAAAGTGCAATTTTGGTTTATTATTCTTGGAATAATACACCTATGTTTTCGCGACGCGGGTCGACGACTCCGATCACTCCTCATAGAGAGATGTTATCGGAAGGAAAGTTGTAGTAAATTTAACTTAATTTAAGCGCAAAACGAAGTCGGTAGACCAAATGGTTCTCTTGCAATCTTAGAAAATCCGAAACAAGGGAAATGATGTTTGTTGAGGCTCCTGGTAGGTTACTCTGAAACTATCAACTTCTTGACAAGAATTTTTGTTATTTTTGTTATTCACAAGCTGTGGAACGGGGTTGGAAGTCGTTCGTGGTTTAAAATAACAAAAATTCTTGTCAAGAAGTTGATAGTTTCAGAGTAACCTACCAGGAGCCTCAACAAACATAATTTCCCTTGTTTCGGATTTTCTAACATTGCAAGAGAACCATTTGGTCTACCGACTTCGTTTTGCGCTTAAATTAAATTAAATTTACTGCAACTTTCCTTCCGATAACATCTCTCTATGAGGAGTGGGTCCTGCCGAAATATGGCTCGCTAGATTGTCAAAACCTAAAAATTGCACTTTTTGAGAAAATTGACCAGTTTTTGAAGTGCTGTATCTCGGGATCCATTGGACCGACAGAGCTGCGGTTGCGCTCAAACGATAGCAAATTTAATCTTCTTTAATAAAGGTAGGAACGTTGCGCTTGGGAGTCAGCTAGGACCTTTTAACAGTTTTGATCCTCGCCGGGAGTCACTTAGAATTAACCTCCTCCAGGGAGTCCGTTGGGACTTTCATTTATCGCTCTGGTCTGGAGTCAGTTGGGACTTTAGATGTCCCTCGGGAGTCAGCTAGGAAACACCCTATTCGACCCACGCATTTCAGCGATATCAGTGAATCCGCGGCCATCAGTGCTCCGTGCCCTTCAATCACTTGCCGCACGGAGCACTGATGGCCACGGATTGAATGATATCACTGAAATGTGTGGGTCGACCTTAAATTCCGCAAATTCGCTGCACTTCCACAAAACCATACGTTTGGGAAGTCAAGTCACTTCGCCGTCAATATTGATATAATTTGCTCTCTGGATCCTTAAAAAAAGACTGTCGGCCGTCGGCTGTGGCGTAATATTCAACGCCACGAAACAAATCTGCTTGAATTGCCCCGATCGACCAAAGAAAAAGACATCCGAGAAGGTCACCTTCGTAATCGCTATTAATTCACAGTCTCATCTTACCACATCAACCGCATTTTGGAGAGCCGTAGAAAACCGTCCGAGCATCCTAGAAGAAGCTCTGGCGTCCCATAATTCCGCTATTTGTACACAATAAGCTCGTTTTAGTCGACTTCAACACAAAATCCCCAATCAATAAACTGACATAAATAAACGTCAATATCGCGGGACTTGTCGTAAACAGCTGATTTGTGTGCTATGTCCAGAACAAGTGGCGGTTTACTCTTTTTAACTGTGCCGTATCGTATAGTGGTGCTACTGTCCTGGCAAATGCTCCATGGTTGAACCAAATACAACTGTCGAATCCGATTCCAGCGAAAAATATGACCAACTTGTGGCCACAGACAAACTGCTTTGTATTCTATGCATCAAGCAGCTTTAATGCTGTGTAAATAAATTCGTTCTATATTTATTCGTCGAAGTAGCTAAATTGGGTCTTTATTTAGGTAGCCATGATGGTGGTCGGCCACAGGGGCATCGGTAGAAAAGTATCGATTTGTTATTTCAATCCACATTGAAACTGAATCGATCTCTCGAAACACCGTTTGAATCGTAAAGAACCAAAATCTGAACAATTTGTATGACGTTGAGTCTCAAAACCAACATGACAATGTCAAAAACAACGTAACTTGTTATGTCATAACAAGTTACGTTGTTTTTGAAGTCGGTTAAAACTGGCGTTTTTTTAATTTGGACATAACGTTGTTCTGACTATAGTCAGAACTGTAGTTTTCAGGGGTGCCAAAAAATAAAATTTATGTTATTTAATAGCCAATGCTGCTCTTCTAGACAAACAACTCCACTTTTGGTTTATTACAGTAGAATAATATATTCTACTACCATATAATATTATTACGTAGGCAAAAATTTGTCCTTACACGTTTGATTGTTGGATTCCACACATAAGACACGTCTGGGGCGTTTTGGGTAGAAGGATTTTTTAATCTGAAATTTTGACGAAATACTCGGTTTACCATCTAGTTGTGCCCACAAGATTCTCAGCCCAATCGCTCAAACCCGTGGGGCTCTGTGGGGCTAAGAAGGGGCTACAGGAGCGGTTTTTGAAGGTTTTCGGCTAAGGGGTCGAGTTGGGATCCATGTTCGGGGTCCCGGAACCATTCGATTTCATACGTGGGGCTCTCGAAAGACTACAAACAGAGCTTTTGAAGGATTTTTGACGCACAATACATTTTTTGGGCTCCCACATGAGTCCAAACGTAATGTTTGAAACACTGTTCACGAAAGTTCTTTCAATATTGTTTTTAACAATACGGTATAACACCTATAGTTGGTGTTGGTTCACTTGGTTTACCATCTAATTGTGCCCGCAAGGTTTTCAGCTCGATCGCCCAAACCCTTGGGGCGCTATGGGGCTACGGGAGGGGTTTTCGTCTATGGGGTCGGGTTAGGTGTCGTTTTCGAAGTATTTTGGAACGTAGAATTCAAGAAGTCGTGGTCTGAGTAATTTTGGAAGCATAATCCATTTTTTGAGGTCCCACATTAAAATTTAATGTTAGGGCAAATTTTGTCCTAACATTGTACAGAATTTTCAAAAATATTTTCTTAATGGCTCAGAATGAATTTCTGCTCAGGTAACCTATATCAAATAATAATAAACCCTTGTGTAAAATTTCAGCGGTTTTTTTTTTTTTTTTTTTTTCAACTGTTTCATTCGTTCAAATTTAAACCAATGAAACAAAATCGTTTCATAGTAATCGATTTGTATACAAACAGAACATAAAAGTTAAGTGAATCAAACAATCGGAAAATCCTCCCCATCCCTAGTCGGCCATTGCAGTTTTGTTTCACAAAGCATTGAGCTTGCGGTGTTTTTCATTTAGTTTTTGAAATTTTTCTGGCCTCGTCCAGCGAAAATGTCTCGGCGGCGAATCGAATACATAGACCCCTACGTGACGAAAAAACGGACGTAAGTTTGGTTTTTTTTTTTCATTCGAACGTCGGAGATTGTTCGGTGTGAAACGGCGTTGCGTCAAATCAACGCGGCGGATCGGATGGCCTCGTCAGGAAGGGAACCCTGGGAGAGAAAATGCTGAAGATGAGCCCGCTGATAGTGTGATGGTTGATTTTGTAGAATTTGCCGGGTGGGTGTCACAATAGTAGCCTACGCAACAAATGAAAGCAAGCGTCCGGTGGTCGTGTGTTGGCGAAGTCTTGCAAGTTGTTGAAGTCCCATAGCGTGTCTCCGAAGCCCAAGTCGGGGATATTAGCCAATTTCATGTTATGGTTTGAGCGTCTTCGAGGGGCATGATTTTCTTAGTTTCACCTGAATTAGGACGTACCCTCACTCCCAATGGCCAAACCGACGTACTGGAATCTGACGCTGTTCAAAAATCATCCCATGTTCCTATATTTTTAATTGCCCCTTAACCCTTAAGTAACCTTATTTAAAAATGATAATAAGTAGTAATAATTTCACGTTTTCCAAAATATTTCTCTTTTTGGAGGATACAAGGATTCTCACGAAGTTTGAGTCTTATGACGTCTAAGGCAATGGTGTTTCGCGGAGGAGGCAAGCTTGGTGCTGGAGATGAATTTGTGTTCAACGGAAAGCCCATCGAGATTGTCCCTAGTTACAAATACCTTGGAATCACCATAACGTCGAAACTGTCCTTCACCCGGCACTTTGCGGAGAGAGCAGCTGCAGCGAAGCCTGGGATCAACAGTATCTACAGGGGTGTGTTCTGCCGTCCGTCGATCCCTGTCCAGGCCAAGCACAAGATTTTTATCCACATCAAGCAGATATTTAGCCCTCCTCGAAATACGCCAAACTATTTTATAATATAAAACATATTATGTTTGGAATCCAGCCCGATTTTCGCGCACACACTGTCGCTTGCTTGCCAGTACGTGGTCAGAGCCCTGAGGATTACCTATATGGAGAGGGATGATTGACCAAACCAGTCGTGTACTTCTTTTCTTTACTGTCCGCTACAGTCAGCGGACAGTAAAGAAAAGAAAAGAAGTACACGACTGGTTTGGTCAATCATCCCTCTCCATTTTACACCGACCAAGTCTCAGCACAACAAAGTATTGTATTATATATTAGCGATACCCCAATTATATTATAATTGCTCGGGAAGTGGTCCGGTCGAATACCGCGTGGTATAAAGCAATCAGGGATTTGGCGCATTGTAACACTTGCATCTTTCATGGCGATCTGGCGAGGTTGAGTGACTGGGAGGAGCAGCTCGGGTCTTTGGTGGAGGCGGTTCGTTTGGGTTGGATCGGTGACATGCGGAGTCTATGGAGTCTAGGAACCCGCTGTACAGTCTGCTGAACCAGGGGGGCGAGTCCGGCCGCGTTGCAGTCAAGTATCGATCACCCCATGTGGGTGCGACGGGTGAAACAGAGGAGCTCTGCTGGCCCTGAACGATGGGATTTATGTGAGATCGGACAGCTCCCGGAGGACGTGTTCCATGTGCAACCTGGGCGTGAATGAGGACATAGTTCATTTCTTTGGAATCTGCCCGGTGCTGGGAGGTCTTAGATCTCGCTACCTGTCTGAGCACACCTTGAGCGTGGAGCAGATGGTGTTATGGCTAAATTCCAGTGAGCGCTGGCTAAGGTTAGCGCAGTTTGGTTTCTTTGCTTGGAGGTATAGAGAGTCGTTGGTTGTCGGTGAAGCCCCGCAGACGTGTATAACGCGATCCATTTCAAATAAATTAAAATCAAATTAAATTGAAATGAAAATACTATTTTTCTCAATTTAAAATCTACGGCATAGGTCACTCCTGCAGACGGATATCAAATCCATGCCGTACCATGTTTTTGCTTGAGAGACTTTTGTACCTGACATTGTACTGTTTGTTTAATAAACGTGTTTTCTTCTTCTTCTTCTCACGAACTTTGAACACGAATATAAGTTGTAGACCAATACATTTTGCGTCGATTGGACCCCCTAGATTTTAGATACCGGAGAGGGTGTGGAAGTGGGTTCCTAAAGGGCGCCCCTCTTCCCACACGTAGGCCTGTAGACCAGTTATGCTGCCTCTCGGAGTGACTATGGTATTTCTGTGCCCTTGAAGAGGTTCAATACTCCTTTTACCAGGTCCTGTTGCGCCAGTATCTCTCCCTGGTCCATTGATCCCGGAGCTACACACCTGCGCTCCAAGGCCTCACCCTGAAAGTTGAGGTGATCCACTGTCTACTCATTTCCCCATAACCAGGTGGGTTCATCATTTAGGACTCTTATCCTGTTTAAATGTTTCCTGAAACTCCCGTGTCCTGTATACAGACCCACTATGAATCTCCGCCGTAAATGGTGACGCTCATTCGCCCTCTTACGGTCCACCCCAGCCAACATGGTATGTCCACACTGCTGATGGTGCTGTGTTCTCTGCCACTGGCAAACAACCTCACGGAAAAGTTCTTCCGTGATACCTTGACCGGGTTCAGGTCCCATTAGGTCCCCCCTGGACCCCCGTCTGGCCAATGGACTCCCTACGATTGGAAATTCCTTCGTAGATATGCGAGTACCTTTTTTCACGTGATGTGCCTAAAATGCTTTTCGGCCAAATACTCACACAAACGTGGTTTTCGCTAATTGTAGTAGGTATTTTGGTTCATTATTCTTGGAATAATACACCTATGTATTCGCGATGGAGGTCGACGTCTCGGATCGGCCTCAAAATTTGACATTATCCGTTTTAAGAGGTCTACATTCTAAATCCGAAATGTCCGACCCGCTGTACAGAGCTTCTTAGGGTTGTGTCTAAGGCCATTTCTGGCCCATAACAACCTTTCTCGTACCTTCTGCTCTCTTCTTCCCCCAGTGGAAGTGCACTTATGTTTCTTCACTCTTCTTTCTTCTTCCTTTGTGTTCAGCATTCCCCTAGGGGGAGTACAGCGGGCCCTCCTGCAAGATATGCAGCGAAAACCGGCCGCCGGCCGTTTTGGGCAGTAGGGCCTTTTTTTAAATCTGTCATTTTGACAAAATACTCGATTTACCATCTAGTTGTGCCCGCAAGGTTTTCAGCCCGATCGCCCAAACCCGTGAGGCGCTATGGGGCTAAAATGGGGCTACAGAAGGGGGTTTTTGAAGGCCTTTAGCTATGGGATCGAGTTAGGTGTCGTTTTCGAAGTATTTTTGGAAGTAGAATCCATTTTTGGGGGTCCCGGAACGATCCGATGTCACTGTTGCGATCTATAGGGCTTTCATGGGGCTAAAAATGGGTTTTTAAAGGATCTCAGGAGATCAAATATTTCCGAGTAAAAAACAAAGAATTTGAAAAAAAAAATCCAAAAAATTTTTTTTCTTATTTTTTTTTATTGACACAGAATTAAATTTTTGTAGAAGTAACTTATATCAAAGAATAATAAACCCTTGTGTAAAATTTGCAGCGTTTTTATCTTAATGAATAGGTGGGAACATCAAAATTGGACTAAATGGCTCTACTTCGAAATTTATTGGATAAAATATTCATATAATATAATATATTATTCGTTTATATGTGTATTATTCGTTTTGGCGAAAGCTTAGAAGTCTCGCGACGAGATGTCTGTTTTTTATTTAAAGAGAGGGGTTTTCAAGATAGAATACAAAAAGATTTTGAAACACTCACGATTTTCCTAAATTTTCGCCGAACCTGTTGACTTCTTCAGAGGGTACCGTTAGAATGAGTTCTGAAGAAGTTAACTGTACCCTCTGAAAATGCCAAAACGTTTGGCGAAAATTTAGGAAAAACGTGAGTGTTTCAATCTTGAAAACCCCTCTGTTTAAATCAAATACATATATTTTCGAGCGACGTTTCCGAAGTAATTAAATGACGCAATTTTTTTACGCAAAATTTTTGCTTGTAAAATCCATCGGCGTCCGAAATCTGCCCGACGACTCCGGAACCCCCAGTATCTTGAGTAGGGGATCAGCATTTGGTATCGTTCATCGAGTTTGGTGGTTTGCCAAACTTCTAACTTTGTCCATCGATGTCCTCACCAACCTAATCCTTTTTGACGATTTTTCAGCGTGCAGCCCGGGACGAGCGTCAACGTCACACATCCAGCGCCGCAAGCCTCAGCGGACAACAGTAAATCCAACGGACGCAACCCTTTCACCGGATTACCTTACACACCTAGGTGAGCCACCCGACTGTACAAACCTCGTGTATTCGGTGTAACATTGAATGTTAGAATATTTAACGTTAACTGGGCGGGTGGACAAAGCGGTCTACCATTAGCGCACATATCGAGTACGCTAGCCGTAGACCGTTTGACAAAGCGGTCTGTCGCTAGCGTTTTGGTTGTAACGCCTTGAAGTGTATAGTACGTACGCTAGCGGCAGACCTTGTTGTCACATGTGTTGGTTTATTATCCTTGGATTAATTCGTCTAAGTAATCGTGTCTGATCGGCCTCAAATTATGTCATTATCCGTTTAATGACTCGTAGATTTCAAAAAACGAATGTTCATCTTCCCTCCAGGCCGTATGGGCAGTAGGAATTTTTTGTTAGATCTGAAATTTTGACAAAACATTCGGTTTACTATCTAGTTGAGTCCGCGAGGGTTTCAACCCGATCGCCGTAACCCGTGGGGCTCTGTGATGCTGAAAAATGGGCTACGGGAGGGGGTTTTAAAAGTTTTCTGCTATGGGGTCGAGTTTGGTGCCGTTTTCGAAGTATTTTTGAATGTAGAATCCGTTTTTGGGGGTCCCGGAACGATCAGATTTCACTGTGGCGATCTATAGGGCTTTCATGGGGCTAAAAATGGGATTTTTGAAGTATTCTAGGAGGTTAAATTTTTTTGAGTAAAAAATAAAGAATTTTTGAAAAAAAAAAAAAAAAAAACATTAAAAAACCCCCCCAAAAAAAGTTTTTTTGAAATATATAAATCCAAAAAAAAAATTTTTAATTTTTTTTATTGACAATTAAATTAAATTTAACACAAGGGTTTATTATTCTTTGATATAGGTTACTCGTACAGAAATTTTCTGTACGAGTAACCTATATCAAAGAATAATAAACCCTTGTGTAAAATTTGCAGCGTTTTGTCTCCAGTCTCCGCCTCCTAGACATCTTCTGGTGGTAGGGTTGAGAACCCCCAAACATGCGCGCAAATCGGCTAATTTGCGCCCAACTTTCTTATTTTAAATGGGGATCTCTAATTTTTTCCTCAAATTTCGATTCCACGGCCAATTTTACGTTCGATAAGCGCATTGCGCGAAATTTTTGGCGCGTGCAAAGTCGTGTAACTAATTTCTTTGGTCGTTAACGGTCCGATTGAGTCAGCGTTTCCTCCTTATCCTACCTAGAGATCCGAATTTTAATACGAATTTAAATCCCATAATTATAATTATTTACAAGGCAATTATTGTGAAGGCATATTCCATTTTTCGAGGTCTCACATCTGTCCAAACATTGTACTGATTTTTTTTTTTTCGCAATGTTTTCATACTGACACAGAATACATTTTTGCACAATTAACCTATATCAAAGGATAATAAACCCTTATATAAAATTTGCAACGTTTTTTAATGAAATGTTTACAATTCAGTTGTTTTCGTTTCTTTCAGGTATTATGAATTCTACAGAAAAAGGATCCAGCTTCCTGTTTTTGAATATAGAGCCGAATTCATGCAGCTTCTGGCCAAACATCAATGTATAGTCCTAGTTGGAGAAACGGGGTCCGGAAAAACTACACAAATCCCACAATGGTACGCGTTCTCTAAGTTGGATCGTAATTATATCTCACTGCGAGGTGTCAAGTTGGTAATGACCGAATGAATTTCAGGTGTGTCGAGTATTCCTTGTCTTGCGGGAAAAAAGGCGTCGCCTGTACGCAACCCCGAAGAGTGGCAGCCATGTCGGTGGCGCAGCGGGTCTCCGAAGAGATGGACGTTTCCCTCGGGCAGGAAGTCGGTTATAGCATTCGGTTTGAAGACTGCTCTTCGGCGAAAACCGTCTTAAAGTGAGTCCCAGGTTTAACGTAGATTAACATGGGGCGGAAACTGGAAGGACGTAATGACGGGAAAACGGGGTGGCGGAGTCGTAAGAGCTTTCGCGTGGTGGATGGAATCATAACCTTCCTCCTGATGTGATTTTCAAAGCTCCTCCCGGTACTTCACAAGATCGATTCAAATTTAATTTTGGTTTGAATTCATTGTACCTATCTCTAAAAGGCCAGTAAAATAAGGGCGAAAATGGGAAAGAATAAGGAATAATTCGGACCGAAGCGGAAATCGTTTTAATAACTTCTAATGGGGAGTTGGCATTGATTTTAGATTTGGAAATCTTCCCTACCATTCAATAATATGGCTAAAAAGTTACGTGCACAGCCTCCAATACCAACGAAAAAAAATCATTGTAGGAGATATAACGTAAAAACGAACGCTCGGTTTGAATCAGCCGCCGTTTCCCACCACTCACTGTTTGAGGACATGACGTCACAGTTCCAGTGAATCTCTCACCATCAGCGCTAGTGTCGTCAGCTTATATGATAAATTTATAGCAATTACGACTTGATACGACGGAAAACATAATTAACTGTTAATTATAATAGGTACACGATACTTGAAGTTTAAAGCCTTATCAGAAGGATTTTCGACAAAAGTGAATTTCATTCTGTGATTAGTGTACCTAGTAGCAACCCTGGGCGGAATAATCCCCCACACGTTAGCGTCACTTTCGTGCTTGATGCTCGCCGGCGTTGTTCTTCGCTGTTAAATTTTCTTCAAAAATTATAAAATTATTATGCCGCGAGGTGTCCGAAGGCGACAAGTCGACGAAGGGTATGAAACCGGAAATTGAGAAAATATACCCTTCGTCGACACCGTCATGCTCGTGGAGTTTGTTTCGAAGAACCCGAACTTCCATTCCTCTGAAACAAGGGGCTCAAAAGACCAACGGTAAGTCTTATTTTTGTTGTATTATTTTCTTCCTAAATAGTGGAAGTACTACTCCGGAGTCACACGAGTCACTGATCTCGGAAATTCAGCTGCTTCGAGCCACTGTTTACGACGCGCTGGAGCCTTCCGATAATGCGGAACTGTTACAAATACCTTTCCCGAATTGGTATCGTTCGGGCAATCCTTCATAAAGCATTTCAGCGACATTGTTCAATCAAAATTCACGATCGGTACGTCGATTGATGAACTTCGAACTTCTCGGTGACATTGTTTACATAACCTGTCATGAAGATAACACTATCGACGACGCTCTTCAGCTGTCATGAGGATGTGACGTCACGCTCCCTCCATGGCCGTGTCCCCCCAGCGTTTTTCAAACGCCGTAATTCTCGTTAAATTATTTAAATTTTCTGGAAACGATTTCAGGCGGCTGACTACTGTTTTCCCTACATTCTCAGGGAGGACTTTCAGAAAAAAAATAGAAAAAAAATCAATGCCAACTCCCCATTATCCTAAATACACGGAATCTGAGTTTGCACCATCGCAGGTGGTGAGCTTAACTTTGGGCAGCCGAAAAACCGCGAAATGTTTGCACTTTCTTCAGTTTCTTCAGCTGTAGAAGCTTTATGTTGACGCCGCAATCTCTCCACAGTTTCCTGATGCCAGGTGCCGAGATAATAGGCGACCCATCACGGTTGTGCCCTTCCCCTTCAGCGCTCAAAAACTGATTCCCCAACCTTCCAAACATTTATAATATGAAAGAAAATAAATTACTTCCAACTTCCAGATCCAAAGGAAATGACCAGATTCTCGGATTGGTATAAAATGTACGTAACATTTCTGGTGGTGACGTAAATGAGCCGTCGAAGACGGAATTTAACATGAAATTTGATTCTCTACAACTTTGATTTCATAACTTTTTTCGATTTGTGCCGTTGTTTAGAAGTTACAGCGGTCTTACTGTGACCAACATGTGGTTTTGGTAAAAATAGTCTATCTTTGACGAACGATTGTGGCTAAACCGCTGAACCGATTTTGATGAATATGTAGTGTTTTGAATAGCGAATTTAATGCTCTTTCATTTTGTAAAGTATAACCTTTTCTGTAGGGCGGATAGTTTCCGAGTTAGAGGCGAAAAACTGAAAAAAGCGCAAAAATTTCGCGGTTTTTCGGCTGCCAAAAGTTAAGCTCACCACCTGCGATGGTGTAAACTCAGATTCCGTGTATTTAGGACCATTAGAAGGTATTGAAACGATTTCCTCTTCGGTCCGAATTATTCCGTTTTCTTTTCCTTCTTTTACTGGCCTATAACTACTAGTCGACGGAACGTCGGAAACGGTATAGAAATCTCTTCCGCCCACTCCGACAATGGCGCTCAACATTCTCCACTGTGGTTCAAGCAGCCAATTGCGTTCCGTCTTTCTGCTTTCCGCCCTCGTTCCGCCATGTGAATCCACCAGTGTGTTAAGGCTGTTCGAACTGGTCCGGATATTAATTGATTTTGTCACCAGGTACATGACAGACGGTATGTTGCTTCGTGAAGGCATGTCGGACCCCATGTTGGAAAACTACCAGGTCATACTTCTCGACGAGGCTCACGAAAGGACGTTAGCCACAGACATCTTGATGGGCGTTTTAAAAGAAATAATCAAACAGAGGAACGACTTGAAACTCGTCATCATGTCCGCCACGCTCGATGCGGGAAAGTTCCAAGTAAGTAGGATTTGGTAGTTTAACGCGGTTGTGAAGCGTTTTGTTGCATCGTTTTTAGCGCAACCTTTTTCCAAAAAATGGAAAGGTGCGCTCACCTCTTCGACATGTATGTTTTTTTTTGTTTTTTTTGTTTTTTTGTGTACAGAGCATCACGCCCGAGCGGCTCAACAGATTTTCATGAGGGTGGTCTCATTGTGATCAGCGAGTTCGGGGGGTGGTTATAGGCTACCTTGATTTTTCCTCCCTCATCCCCTTCATCGGTTTTCGGGAGGTCCTTCACGACGAAAGTTGTTTATCTCTGATGTGTAACTAAGGAGGCCTCAAAAGGGGGACGAAAGTTTTTGTCCGATTTCGTTGGTACAAGGGTCTATGGAATGAGCTTTTCAGGCTGATTCCAACGACTCCAAAGCGATTTTTGCAGCCTGAGCCGTTCGTTACCTCTGATCGGCATAAGGTTTTATTACGCATCGGTCGTTAGGGTGCAGTTGTTTACGTAATGAGCATCACGTGGATGATGTGTTGTGTGGCATAGTTTGGTCGCTAGATACCTAGTTTTTTTTTTTTTTTTTTTTTTTTTTTTTTTAAATAACGAAACATTTATTTAAACGAGTAACAAGTAAAATCAAAAACAAACATAAACGAGGAACAAGGCCGCCCGCATTCGTTCGCCCTTCAGCCCGGCGTCTTATGCCCTTCTGGGCGCCGTCGTGCTCTGGTGACTCTGCGCGTTCTCAGCAGTCAATGGTCGTCGTTTCCCCAGTGTTCCTCTACAACACCGGCCTACTGTTTCTTAGTTTCTCTCGCGTAATAACAAAAAGGTTGCGCTCATCTATTCAATTCAATTGATGGCTTGTTTTAAATTTTTACAGCAATATTTCGACAACGCTCCTCTTATGAATGTTCCTGGACGGACCCACCCGGTTGAAATTTTCTACACGCCCGAACCCGAAAGAGATTATTTAGAAGCGGCCATCCGGACGGTCATTCAGATCCACATGTGCGAAGAAATTGCCGGAGATGTTCTTCTGTTTTTGACTGGTCAAGAGGTGAGTCGTTTTCGAAGTAATTTTGGGTTGGGATTGGTTTATGGGGTCAGAGTCCTGTCCGGCCTCTGAGTGGGGATGTGTTGGGGCTAAAGATGGTTTTTTTTTCAAGATCTTTAGCCAGGGAATAGATTGAGGTGCCGTTTTCGTAGCATATTGCGTTTAAATGGATGCAAATGATATAAAACCATTCAAACCGGATTTCTATGAAGTTACATAATATTATTTACTCTGAACAATGGATATGATAAATATGCAAAATCCGGTCTCTTGTAATTAGCTACGGTTAAAAAAAATTGTTTTATATTGTCATTCCATCCTTTTCAGGAAATCGAAGAGGCGTGTAAAAGGATAAAACGCGAAATCGACAATCTAGGCCCGGAGGTTGGCGAGTTGAAGTGCATCCCGCTGTATTCGACGCTCCCGCCGAATTTGCAGCAGAGGATTTTCGAGCCGGCTCCGCCGAACAAAAACAACGGAGCCATCGGGAGGAAAGTCGTCGTGTCGACGAACATAGCCGAAACCTCTTTGACGATCGACGGCGTTGTTTTCGTCATAGACCCCGGTTTTGCGAAGCAAAAGGTAATTCGTCGTGAGTGAACTGGGTCGTGTTGTTGGCATCGCTGACCCGTTTCGTGTCGTTTCAGGTGTACAACCCGAGAATTCGAGTGGAATCCCTCCTGGTGTCTCCCATCAGTAAGGCGTCTGCCCAACAGAGGGCGGGCCGTGCAGGACGTACGAGACCTGGCAAATGTTTCAGGTAGGTTCGGTTCAAGCTGATCAAATTCTCTATTTGAGTACGTCCACTTAGTCTATCTCAGGTTCTCTCCAAGGTTTTGTCTTTTTAACGGCTTGGGGAGATCATGCAGTGTTCCTCAATAGTGTGGAGAAAAGCATTTTCAGAGACGTGAGAGGCTTTTGGAAGTTCGTCAGCAGCAAGCATTGAAGCGATCCAATTCCCAGAAGTCTATTTTTTGCAAAGTGGTTGTATGCCGATGGTGCAGAGGTCTAATCCAATGAGTTTTTCTATTTTTTGGATCAGATAAATTCCTCCAACAACGAAGAGCTCGCGAGGCTTTTCGCCGTTTTCTTCTCGAGCGCGTAAAACCAGCCGCCCCAGCCCCCAGCCTGGTTGGTCATTGATCTGAGATGGTTTTCTCAGACTTTCATGAGCCAAACTGAGGGGCTTGGACTGGACCTAGCATCTTGAGGGAACACTACGGTTCTATTGCTTACACGCTCTTCATAATGTTCAACCACTCGTTCACAACTGGCTTGTTCGCATCCATTCTGAAGCAGGTCTTCGTCGTTCCAGTTGCCAACAAAGGCAACAAAAACAACAAGGCGCTATCGTCCACAATGAATCTACAACGACTTTGCCAAAGCTTTTGACGTGGTCGACTAGTCCATCCTCCTGTCCAAGCTCAAATCCTTGGGTGTGTGTGGTCATCCTCAACTAGTTCTTGTTCTACCTCACAGATCCCGTTCTCTTTGTACCGTTTGGCTCTCTCGAGGGGGTTTGCGATGACGTTGGGTGTTCCGCAGGGTTCACATCTTGGTCCGGCTTCCTGAATTTAGTAGGCGACGTCGAAAACCGCCTCTACACAGTGAACTCTATTCTTCGCGGCCGACTTGAAGATCTTCCGCCGGGTCTCTTCGATTGTCAAGTTCATTGGCCTTGGATAAGCCGGTGGTGAACTGTTAACTCCATGACACTCAAAGTGCAAAGTCATTTCGTTTCAGAATTCGATCACCTGTCACTCGGCAAGCAGGTCACTTGGATCTCACGAAAGATATGCGGGGGCTTCAGAAATATAGACGTCATGAGGCACTTTGTCAACTTTGTACTCCGTTGATGGGCCCAAATTGACGTGTTGGTGGAGTTGATTTGAAAGGCGTTCCCGTCAAGGTCTTGACTGACTGATTTTCTGACAGGGACTGACTAGACGGGGGTCTTGAATTTTCCGACTAGCCGTTTCCTGAAGTGGCCGCAGGACTTCGCTGCGGTCGAATTTGGTCGGAGTAGAATTTAGGGAGGCCGGAAAGGAAGGGAAGAGATGAGGCGGTACCTCAGACGGCTGTTCGCGCACTTTTTCCACTTCACTGCACTTTCACCTGGAGTTCCTTTAAATTTATTACTTTCTACTCCTTATAAGAAACAATGATCTGTGTTGACGCATTTGGCGTTAATAGCCCCCTTGGACAACCCCTCCCATCATCCTTTAGAACTGATCTTAATCTCATTTTTAAACACTTTGGTTCAAATGGACCACATTGAGCCAACGTTTTGGTGTTTTCAGTCTTTTCCGTTATCTACTCGCCCAGCCGAATTTTTCAAGACAAATGTCAAATTTTCCAACTTTTGGTTTAGAGATGGTTTTCGTCCTCCTCCTCGTTCTCCTCCGCAGGATGGAGCTCCAATATAGTAGAGATATGATACTATTCATTGCCGCCTTAAAAAGACATTCCAAACAATCCTCTTGAATTCATTAATTATTTTTCCGCAACATTCCTCTTTTCTTACGTACCAAATTAATTTTGGATGTTACTACGGCTCAGTGATAGCCAAATTGTAATTGCCCTCCTCGTCCGTTTATATAAAATGAATTAATCATGATGGTTTCAGACTGTACACAGAAAAAGCCTACAAGAACGAAATGCAGGACAACACATACCCAGAAATCTTACGGTCCAACTTGGGCTCAGTCGTGCTGCAGTTGAAGAAGCTCGGAATCGACGATTTGGTGCACTTCGACTTTATGGACCCACCTGGTGAGCGTCTGACTCAAGTAACGCCCAAATACCAACGTAATATTAACGAAAAACGTGTCCACAGCACCGGAAACACTCATGAGAGCTCTGGAACTCCTCAACTACCTGGCGGCCCTCGACGACGACGGTAACCTAACAGATTTGGGCGCCATAATGGCCGAATTCCCTCTGGACCCCCAATTGGCCAAACTGCTCATCACCAGTTGTTCCCTCAATTGCTCCAACGAGATCCTCTCTATCACGGCTATGCTATCAGGTAAACCGGCTGAGGACGGGACCCGAATCGTAACTAAAAACACCTTCTTATACTTGAATACTCTCAGTTATTTTGTGTGAATTTTGTTGTGTCTGGAGAAATTTCTCAAAAAATTGCAGAATCTTGCTCGATTTTTGCAGGATTGCTAATTAGTTTATCGACAATTGTTGCCATCAAATCTTTCATTTTGATAAACAATGGGCTAAGGAACCGCATCGACTAATTTTTGATTTTAAGCATTGGCAGTGAGGGGAATGGGTATGTCGGGGCGGGCTCTCTGATTGGCTGTTCGTGGGCCACCATTGTTGTATTCATTGCTACCAACATAAAAAGTCAAAAAGAAATTTTTTTAGCAAAATATTTTTTGTGCGACTGCACTCTGGCGGATTAGCTTTAATGGGGAGTGGGCTGAATTCAAAATCCCGTCATTTGCCCTGTTCAGACACCTAATTTATCTTTGCTAATCGCACTATGTTCGACCAGATTCCCCCATTTATTTTGCCTTGTTCCATAGCCCATTGTGGTGTATTCGCTCTCAAATTAGCAAAGCTGGCCCAATCCACGATAATACTTATGGCATATTCTCCGTTGTCTCTCACTCATCAGGCTCTTTAGAATTTGGCAGTCAAGTTCAGCAAACTTTAAAAATGTGGGAAAAATAACAGCAATTGAATGAAAATGTTTAGATCAATCAATCAACACGGAAGCTCAGTTCGCGTAAGATGCAGCCCATAGCAACCCATCAACTCAACAATGAAAATACCTAGTACCTATCAAACTAATCGAAGGCTCGCAAAAAATACTCGTACCCACCAACCGACGATCTTCGAATAACTTGCGAACGGGTTATCGCACAGAAATCGTTTTGCAGTCGTTGAAATCATCGTGAAAAGCTCGTTTTAACAAAACCGTTTCGTTCAAAACCGACGCCAAAAGTTGTACCGGGTAACAACGCTATTTGACCCGTCTCTCGTCGCAAAGGAGCACCCGAAAACCGATGAAGGGGATGAGGGAGGAAAAATCAAGGTAGCCTATGACCATCGCGCTGGTTTTTGGAACAGGTCGCAATAAACGGCATGCGAATCGGTCATTCCGTTCAGGCGTGGAAAGGGAAAAAAAACAAACAAACAGACAGACATTTCTCGGTTTTTATTAGGTGGGATATGACGCTCGCTACCACCATAGTAACTAATAACTAACTATGGTGCAATATTTCATCTTTTTCATCTTGTTTATAATAAGAACTACCTACCGTGACGTGACGGGGAAAAAAAAAAGGCTTCGTCCTGTTAATTATTATTGAATGATTTTTAAAAAAACTCATACAACGCTTCAACCTCCCTTTCCACAATTTTCTCAACTGAGCTCCTAAGTCAAGTTCACAAGTCTACGGCCATTCAGAGCCAAACACTACCTTCAAGGCAGCAGAGACAATCACCTCGCGTTGCCAATTTGAAAGCGAATTGACCTTTTGATGAAATGCATTCTTCACCCAAGCGAATACGAGCAGGATTCTAAGTAGGACTAGGTTGCGTAGGTTGGTTGAAAATCGTGGAAACTAAACCCGGCGGCTCGGTGGTATTCCCACCCGCCCTCTACCTTGTTTAGTCCCACAGTGCTTCGTTCGGCCCAACGAGGCGAAAAAAGCTGCCGATGACGCGAAAATGAGGTTCGCCCATATCGATGGCGACCATTTGACTCTTCTCAACGTTTACCACGCTTTCAAGCAAAGTAAGTGGAGCTTTGGTGAGTTACATTTGTGATTTGCTTCGAGCTGACTCGACGTTTTCAATTGCAGACCAAGAAGACCCTCAATGGTGCTATGACAATTTCGTCAACTACCGCTCCCTGAAAAGCGGGGACAACGTGCGGCAGCAACTGTCGCGAATCATGGACAGGTTCAATTTGAAGCGAACGTCCACCGAGTTCACGTCGAAAGATTATTACATCAACATCAGGAAAGCTCTCGTCACCGGGTTCTTCATGCAGGTGAGCTATTCAAGCACTACGTCTTGATACTCCAGGCAAATTAGAAAAGTTAGCGGAACGTTTAGTAATAGTCGTAATCACCACGTTCCTATATGTTTTTTGGGTCGCTGAACACGAATCTGAAGTTTGCTGACAGGATTTTTGCCCGGAACATTGTCAAAATCGCAAAAAACCTCGAAATTTTTGCACTATTTTTGGTTTTTCGATTATATCTCCGAAACTATGCGTTCTAGTGACATGACCACTCTATACGAAATGAAAGTGCATAACATGTGCTACAAAATTCACTAGTAACATTTGAAATTTGGTGCAGGGAAACGGCCGCTAGAGCGCGTTGATAAAGTGGTAAAATCCCCAAAAACGTGAAAAATTGCAAATCTCTGCCCAGGATCCTGTCCTGAACAACATAAGTAGTCCTACACGAATGCGGAAGAAAACAGGTACCTATGGATCATTTACCTGCTGGTCAATGTGGTTTTTCACCTGGGGCTTGTGGTTTTGCTCGGCTGTTCTTGAATGCACTTATTACAACGTCGCCTAGTCCGGGTTTTTTGAGAGTGCTTTGAGAAACTTGACTTTCCCCTGGTTGGTGCAGAGATTGTGTAACAGCCGCTCATGGCGTGTAAGAAGAGGATGTTATCCGCGATGGTTTTATTCTCCACAGCAAGGCGGGGAGCATAGGTTGTTGTTGGATTTCTGTCTCTTCCCGGTTTCAAGCTTCTTCTTAGAAGAAAACGTTATCTTTTTCGCACAAACCACACATATTTCAGAAAACATTTAATGTTTTTTGATCAGGTGACCTCATGTAAGAGGAACCCACCGTCGATAACGTACAGCACTTCTCCTTGCATGGTATGCTCTTTGAGAGGGATAAATGAGTTGTACAATTTCGATTTTGTACCAGCAAACCATTGTCAAACAAGGAGCAAGAGTACGGCCCCAGGTCATATGATAAGAACTGTTCCAGTTCAGCATCAGAGTTTTTGGCAACACTTATGCGTTGAAAGAGTGTGGTTGGATTGATTGTGAAAACATCCTTATCGACTTTCACTGCATTGTTCATGATGGCAAGTGGCTGGCGTTTCGTATCATTTGGGAAAACAAGGGTGTGACAGCCCGGTTTTGCCTAATTCCTCACATATTCATCTTTTCAGATTGATCTCCTGGCCAGCAGGTAAATGATCCGTAGGTACCTACCTGTTTTCTTGCGCATTCGTGTAGGACTACTTATGTTGTTCAGGACAGGTTCCTGGGCAGAGATTTGCAATTTTTCACGTTTTTTTGGATTTTACCACTTTTTCAACGCGCTCTAGCGGCCGTTTCCCTGCACCAAATTTCAAATGTTACTAGTGCATTTTGTAGCACATGTTATGTACTTTCATTTCGTATAGAGTGGTCATGTCGCTAGAACGCGTAGTTTCGGAGATATGAGCGAAAAACCGAAAGACGTGCCTGCATTTCGAGGTTTTTTGCGATTTTGACAATGTTCCGGGCAAAAATCCTGTCAGCAATCTTCAGATTCGTGTTCGGCGACCCAAAAAACATGTAGGAATGTGGTGATTACGACTATTACTAAACTTTCCGCTAACTGCCTTTTATTTTTCTAATTTGCCTGGCCTATGAATGTCGACCACCAATAACGTGTTTGGTTTTAAGGTGGCTCACCTCGAAAGGACGGGGCATTACCTCACCATAAAGGACAACCAAGTGGTGCAGCTTCATCCGTCAACCTGCCTCGACCACAAGCCCGAGTGGGTCGTGTACAACGAGTTCGTCCTCACCACCAAGAACTACATCCGGACGGTTACCGACGTTAAACGTGAGTTTTCAAGAGCAATCTGTTGGCTTAAGGAGGGGGAGTTGATTCGGGGCTAACCTTCACTAAATTCAATTGTTCTGGAAAAAAACGCCGAGGTTTTGGTAAAATGCGTACCTATATAATTATTATTGGTGAACAGTCAGTCATAAGTTTGGTACACCAGTTTAAAGACTTAGTTGGCGAAATTGCTCAACTGAGCTATACACAATTTTTTCAAAGTTAGGGGAAAACACAGTGAAATGGTTCAATATATCGACAGCCACGTTGCAAAAACCTGTTAGCAGATTTTCGAAAACTTTTCAGGAGAGCCAAACTACTGCATGATTTCAATTCTGCAAACTCTAAATTTTTGGTGCCATATTTTCTGCAAGCCAAATCCCAGATGAAATATTTCAGGTTCTCGATTTTTGGTTTATTATTCTTGGAATAATACACCTGTTTTCGCGTCGGAGGTCGACGACTCGGATCTGCCTCAAAATTTGACATTATCCGTTTCATTCGAACACCAAAATTTCCTTTTTGGGCAGTAGGAATTTTTAAAAATCTGAAATTTTGGCAAAATGTTCGGTTTACCATCTAGTTGTGCCCGCAAGGTTTTCAGCCCGATCGCCCAAACTGGTGGGGTGCTATGGGGCTAAAATGGGGCTACGGGAGGTTTTTTTTTAGGCTTTTAGCTATGGAATCGAGTTAGGTGTCGTTTTCGAAGTATTTTTGGACGTGTAATCCATTTTTGGGGGTCACAGAACGATCCGAGTTCACTATGGGCATCTTTGGGGCTTTAATGGGGGCTACAAATGGGATTTTTGAAGGATCCCACCAGGTCAAATAAGGTGCCCTTTTCCGAGTAATTTGGGGCACATAATCCACTTTTCGAGTTCCAACAATCTCATTTTCGACTAATAGTATAATTATAGTATAATAGTTTTCCCTCCTTCACTTTCTTTTTCCGACCTTCACTCTCAGTAATTTTGTTAAATTTGAATTTCCCGCCGAAATTAGAATATTTATGAAGGGCTTTTGATAAACATAAAATGTAAACACCACGTCTTAATACAATCTACGAACAAAATTTGGAAAAAGTGAGGAAATGGAATCGCAAGTTTCCCTCATTTCACAGAATCACTCAAATTCACTTATTTTTGATTAACCCTACTGACGCCTTCTTTTCCGGTTTCCAGCTGAATGGCTCCTCCGGCTGGCTCCTCAATACTACGACCTTCAAAATTTCCCGCAGTGCGAAGCCAAAAGACAACTGGAAGCGCTCCAAGCTCGCCTCGAGTCTCGACAATATCAAGAAGGATTCTAAAAACAAGTCCCACCCCGGAAAACAACCTCATTTTTTTTATTTTGCCCAATTTTATCCAACATTTTCATTGTACACTATTTTGTTGAAAACCTCCGTTTTTTCTTCCTTTTCGCCCGCCTGCTGACTTGCATGTTCTCGAAATCCGTCAATTTTTGTGACATTCATTTGAGTTGTGTCATGCAGTGGAGCCTGACGGCCGATCTCTCGTTCCCTCAATAAATATTATCTATTTGAATCACGCTGGAATTGTTGGCAATCAGTGCTTGAAGTTTGTTATTTTCGCACCATTCCAGCCTTAAGTGTTTTCTTTGTGATTATTATAATTATGTAAGATAGGAATTTATTATTCAGACTCGAAGTGAGGAAAAGAATAAAATATGTATTACTTTGTAGGTCGGTGATGATTTTTTATCCACTTCAAGGGAGCATTGAGCGTCATACCGAGATTTAGCTTCATTTGCTTGAGGAATAATTTTTGGCTTATTATTCTTGGAATAATGTTTTCGCGACGGAGGTCGACGACTCCGATCGGCCTCAAAATTTGTCATTATCCGTTTTAAGAGGTCTAGTTTCCAAAACTGAAATAGCCCTCCGGGCCGTTTTGGGCAGTAGGAATTTTTTTTAAGTCTGAAATTTTGACAAAATACTCGGTTTACCATCTAGTTGTGCCCGCAAGGTTTTCAGCCCGATCGACCAAACCCGTGGGGCGCTATGGGGCTAAAATAGGGCTACGGTAGGGGTTTTTTAAGGCTTTTGGCTATGGGATCAAGTCAGGTGTCGTTTTCGAAGTATTTTTGGACGTAGAATCCATTTTTTGGGGTCCCGCGACGATCCGATTTCACTTTTGCGATCTTTAAGGCTTTCATGATGCTACAAATGAGATTTTTGATGGACCCCAGGAGGTCAAATATTTTTCAAGTAAAAAAAAAAAAAAAAATTCAAAACAACTTTTTGGAAAGAAAATTAAAAAAAATTTAAATATAAAAATCCCCCAAAAAATTAAAAAAAAAAAAAAAAAACAGAATTAAATTTCTGTACAAGTAACCTATATCAAAGAGTAATAAACCCTTGTGAAAAATTTGCAGCGTTTTAATCTACTTGTTTGTCACCATATTTCCTGTTCCGCATCAATCTGCTCTCGTGATGTTTTCTAGCAGTGGGGGATAAACCACGAGGGAGCTGTCGTCGGCGTACTCTTCTGAAAATGTCGACCTGACTTAAAGAGTGAAGCTCAAAGGTCCATTTTATTAAACCCTGTTTCACACCTGTCGACAACATACGGGGACATTCTTCGTCCCGCATTTCAGCTTGGAATGTACGGTATTCGCTAAACCAGAAATAACACCTGGACAGCGGAAACGTGAAATGATGTGCCGAGTGTGTCCGCCGTCAAGTGTGTCTGCCATGTTAGGGAATTATGTACAACATCAACAATAAAATAAAAAACATAATTTGCGCGTCCATTTAAATGTGACGTTTAGATAATTCAATTGCCACGAATGTTTGAATTTTGAATGGAGAATAACGTTAAAAGTTCATTTTTAGTGGGAAATGCAAATGATGTATTGCGGAGGCTTGTAGACGCGGCTGTTGGGGTACTTCACTTCCGCGCATGTGTCGTGTTCTTTGTTGGCAACCTGCCTTTTTATCAACTGTTTTCGCTTCGGTTTGTTTGTTCTCGTCGGGTACTTTTATTGCTGCCGTGGTACGGGATTTTTTCATTGTTCCCGTTCGTCACGTCCGTCGTCTTTGTTTTCGGGCGTTAAGCACGTCCGAGTTCGGAAAAGTTCGCCAGTTGCCGTCTCAAAAAGCGCCTGCGGGTGTCGGAGGTTACTTTTCCGTTGTTTTTTTTTTTTCTTCTTTCGGTCACCGATATCGAACGGCTCGGGTTTGACCCATAATGTTGGATTACCATTGCGAGGACCACATGAACGTCATCCATTCGGACTGCAACGCCTGCACTGACGGGGAATTGGCGGATTCCGGGGCGTTTCAGTCGGGGAGAAAATGGTACAGGAAGGCCGCCCACCGGTAAGTCGAGAGCAATTTTCTATTTTTACTTCAACAAGAACAACCGCCTCGCGGCAGACGAGTTCCGGCTGTTTTCATTTCACCTGGAGGTCGGCCTGCCTGATTTTTATGTAGAGATATTGTAAGAGCTATTGCCAGGCCAGGACTGGAGGAGTTCTGAAAGCCAAACGGAGGACGAAAAGACCCTTCCTTGTCCTATTGAAGGAGAGGACTGGAGGACTCTTAAAACTGGCTCTGTAGCTATGCAAGCAGTTCTAGCAGTCTTCTCACCAGCTTTAAGCATTCAGACAGGTTCTACAGCTCCTCAATCAGTCCTTCATCACTGCAACTAATTTTATATTTCGACAATTCTATTGGTTATATATAACGATTTCTGAACCTTCAGACGTATCCTGTCTTGCATCACCGTGTGCGTTTGAAGTCTTCAACCTGGTTGTATAGCGCTTTAAATTGATTTTGTAGTTGTGCAATTGCTTGTACAGGTCATCAAACCTGATAGAGAAACCAAAACCCCATTCCAAATTAAGAAGACACTGAAGAAGAAAGACACTAAAGAAACCAAGTAATGAAGACTTGAGAAAGTTACAGAGACGAAGAAAGAGAAACTAAAGAAGACTTAGATTAAATTAGACACTCAAAAAAAGATTAACTAAAAGCCCAAACATTTCTACAAACTAAGAAGAAATGCCACTGAAGACTCCCACAGATTTAACCGATAGTACTTGATATCAGTGATATCAAACTTGATAACAGGGATATCGGATCGTTCCGGGACCCCAAAAATGGATTCTACGTTCAAAAATACTTCGAAAACGACACCTAACTCGATCCCATAGCCAAAAGCCTTCAAAAACCCCTCCCGTAGCCCCATTATAGCCCCATAGCGCCCCACGGGTTTGGGCGATCGGACTGAAAACCTTGCGGGCACAACTAGATGGTAAACCAAGTATTTTGTCAAACTTTCAGATTTAAAAAAAAAGAAGATAAACTAAAACCCCACTCCTGAAGACTACCTACCTTAAGACCGACACTGAAAAAAAAAAAAAAAAAAAAAAAAAAAAAAAAACAAGCCATCAATTGAATTGAATAGAAGAGCGCAACCTTTCTGTTACTACGAAACCAAAACCGTAACTAAGAATTCGTAACTTGTCACACTAGGTATCTAACGACCAAACTATGTCGTCGGGATCGGACGAATCGTCGACGACGGGGGTGATTTTGATAGCTTATAACCACCCCCAGAACTCGCTGATCACAATGAGGACACCCTCATGAAAATCTGTTCAGCCGTTCGGGCGTGTTGCTGTGATACACACAAAAACACACACACACACACACACACCCTCTCTCACACACACACACCAAAAAAAAAGTCGAAGAGATGAGCGCACCTTTTCATTTTTTGAGGGAAAGGTTGCGCTAAAAAAAAAAATAAAAAAAAAAACATCAGGGTAGGATCCAAAAAAGAAGAAAATAGAAAAAAGAAGACCAAAAAAAAAAAAAAAAAAAAACTGGTTGTGTGGTTTTATGAAACCACGGTAAGTGAAACTACTTTTCACATTATGGACATTTAACTAAAAATTTTCGGAATAATATTCCATTAAGGGTATAAAAATCGCATCATCAATCTTAATGTTATATATAAATTTGACAAAATTGACTGAATTTGGAGGGCCAGAGAATTAGCGTGAGCTATGAGGGGTAGCGTGACTGTTGGCCGAAAGCTTGGAAATGAACGAGTATAGACTCACTCTCAACCTTCTGTCGCCCACTACGCACCCGGTTGGTACTTTTTACTTGAATTTTTGTCATTTTCCCACGTTCCTGATTTGAATGACTAATAGTTGATGACATCAGCACATTGCGTAAGGACCAGGTTCCCTGCTAGATGGCACCACAGAGCGTTAGCTTTGTCCTGATTGGTTGCTGTAGTGTTCCCCCACTAGGCCACCTGTTGCTATGTATGAACTGGATCTGCATTTTGGATGTCTTGGAATATACGGCTTCTTTCTTCCACCCACTAATTTAATGGCGACGAGTATCGTCACGTTTTGTCCTGCCCGTCAAGTCTACTTGTACGTGGCAAGTGGGCCTCAGGCATGTCATAATCTGTTTTAGTTATAACGGAGTTTTCGAATTTCCTGGAAAAGTTGGATATGAGGTGCTGATTTGCGTTTGACTGGTTGCTTCATATGCGTCGACGTGATATTACCAGAGCAGCAGGGACTGATGCGGTAACTGTATGCTGTAGGGCCTCTTGGACATCCTCCACCTTGCTGGTATTGCATCTGCAAAGGTCAGGCAGGCGAGTTTGTTTCTTTTGGACTGGGAAATGCTTTAGATGCTTGTTAGTACTTACCCATTGCTTCTGTGAGCGTTCTAAGGGGGAAATTAGTCTCCTGTCGCCGACACATCTTGGCATCCTCTTTGAAAACACAACTCCAAACCTGCGGTGGGGGTATAACTCACCCTTGCGGCCCTGTCTTGGCAAACAACAAAATTGTTTCGCCGACTTACGTCACTATTTGTCGGCCCACCGATAACTTTTTGGCCCCGTCGATAACGATACTAATCCCCCTTTCGGGTCATTGAGCGGTTATTAGTAGTTTGTTTGCCGATCAGCTCCCTGCTCCGAAGTTTTCGCGTTACCCTCAGCTTACTTCACTTTCTCCAAGCTCAAATTGTCGTCATGAAGCGCGTCACCATCTCGCCGACTCCTGGCGCTATAGCGCCCTTGTTGCCTGTTCCGACGTTGAGGCGAGTCGAGAAGTCCGAAGCGGATTTGGAAAGTTTCATCACTCCGTCGTACGAAGCTTCGTGGATCGACGAAAGAGAGCTCGACCACAGGTATTAGACTAGTCGACGGAAATTTTAAATTTAGGTTGATTCGGTTGGTTCCAGGCTCTGGAATATTGAGAGGATCTTCCCGCTTTGACTCTAGTTCCCACGAAAATCCGCAAGGATCATAATTTTAAGATATAATGCATCTTGCACGGCACCTTATGGTCCTACTTACCCCTTAATCATCCTCATTCTACTGTGTTAAGTATATTTAAATCATGGAATATAATACACTATAATATCGATATGATTCGCTGCACCTTTGATGGCCCTGGTTTTGGATCCTCCAGGGTCAACTGAGGGTTACTGGAAAACATCAGAATAACGTTACAATGAAGCCGAGTTGTTGAGTTTAATTTTGGTTTATTATTCTTGGAATAATACACCTATGTTTTCGCGACGGGGGTCGACGACTCCGATCGGCCTCAAAATTTGACATTATCCGTTTCAAGTGGTCTAGATTCCAAAACCGAAATGTCCGTCCGCCGTCCAGGCCGTTTTGGGCAGTAGGAATTTTTTTTAAAATCTGAAATTTCGACAAAATACTTGGTTTACCATCTAGTTGTGCCCGCAAGGTTTTCAGTCCGATCGCCCAAACCTGTGGGGCGCTATGGGGCTATAATGGGGCTACGGGAGGGGTTTTTTGAAGGCTTTTAGCGATGGGATCGAGTTAGGTGTCGTTTTCGAAGTATTTTTGGACGTAGAATCCATTGTTTGGGGTCCCGGAACGATCCGATTTCACTGGGGCGATGTTTAGGGCATTCGTGGGGCTAAAAATGGGATTTTTGAAGGATCCCAGGATGTTAAATATTTTTCGAGTAAAAAATGCAGAATTTTTGAAAAAACACATTTTTGAACAACAAAAATCCAAAAAAAAATTTTTTTTTAGATAAAAAAAAATTTTTTTTTAAATTTTTCATTGACAGAATTAAATTTCTGCACAAGTAACGTATATCAAAGAATAATAAACCCTTGTGTAAAATTTGCAGCGTTTTTAGATAAGATAACAGTTTTGAAAAAAAATTAAAGAAGTGATGTATGTCAAGAATCAAGAATTTTTATTGCCATGAACACAAAGACAAAGTCAAAATTAATGCTAAGGCTGTTCGGGCCCGAACAATCCATAGGGCCTGAAAAGTAATTAATAATATTCTATGTTGTTAAAGAAGTGACTTCCAGTGAAATTTCGAGACGAATAACAACGTGTATTTTTGACTGTGACCATAATCACTTATCATTAGCTCAGCAACCTAACGTCATCCCCCTCCTCCTCGAAGACGATCAGCATGGACGACCCTGTATCTTCCATTAGTCATATTGATCCGGAAAACGACGTCCGAAATCGCCTTTACCTCATTGCAAGGGCCATTCCACGGGGAATCCAGCTTCGGGCACCGCCCTACCACCCTTCGTGGGTTGTAACACCGTACCTTGTCCCCAGCAGCGAACTGCGGATCCTGGCATTTGACATCGTACCTCCTTTTCGTTTTTTTTTCAGCTGCATTCAGTACTCTTTGTTGGGCTAGGTCATGGACTGCCAGCATGTTATTTATTTATTTATTTATTTATTTATTAACGGGCAAGCCCAATTTACAACAGCATAATAAAAGTAGCAATTCAGTGTACACAGGAACTTATACATTCAAGAAAAAGAACGATTTTACCAGAAACAGCAATAGGTAATGTAGCGGTGATATAACTTATGAAGACAGTGGATCAATTTGGAGATAATACTCAAAACAAGGCGGGAGAAGAAAGCACTAGAGATTTCAGAGATGACAGGGGACTATTAAAAAAGTCAAAATATGGGTGCAAATTTAAGAAGAGGTTTGCAGAACGGGGGATGCGATGCAGTGGTCGATTTAGAAGGTAGTTCGTCGCAGAAAAAGGGACGTGGAAAATTTCAGGCCGACGACTTGAGATGCGAGGGATGGAGAGACGAATTTCCGCCAGCAACGGAGGACAGTCGATACGGCCGTTTACGAGCTTGTGAAGAAATGTACGCATGCCACGCCGCACTTCCAGTGGTATGAGTCTGCAGGTCCTGAGGAGTGATGGATAGTCCACGTTTTCCGAAGATATTCCAAGCTTAAATGCAATGTACCGCAGGAATTTATTTTGAACACGCTCAATTTGATATTTATGGATGGCATAAAATGGAGACCATATCGTAAAGGCGTACTCCAGCTTAGGATGGACAAGCGCCTTATAAAGCATAACGATGGCTCGAACGTGGCTATGTTATCCTCTAACATGCTTGCGAATTGTGTTCTGCTCTTTGTGTGCGATGGCTTACCATAAAGTAACTTAATGGGAAGATTGAGCTCTCAATGTTCACGCATAATCGTTCGACCTCGTGTCGAGAATACGACTCACCTTGCCCCGGAGTGTTATGGTCACTCACACTCTGTGCTCCGTTCGCGCTCTGCGAAGGGCCCGCAGACAGAGGATCTGGACGCTGGGAGGGAGTTGGAGGCGCCGAGGCGCGCCTCCATGGAGGCATGCGATGCATAGCGGGGGCAGTAGGAGGGCTTGAGCATCCGTGGGCTCAAAATCACTAACTTCTGACACCAACGTTAAAGAAGTGACTTCCAGTCAAATTTCGAGACGAATAACAACGTGTATTTTAGACTGTGACCAGGGGCGGATAGGCAGGTCGGGCGATCGGGCGTCGCCCGAAGGGCCGACGGTCCTGAGGGGCCGGTAGAAGCTGGAGAAAAATGTTTTCATACAGTACTAAGCGAGAAAAGAAAAACTCAAGACATAAAAGAATCTGGTTGGCTTTGTTCCTCATATGGTGGATTGCAAGTTCAATAAATGCGTAATTTGTGCAACAAGATTTTAAAACAGTACAACCTCATGGCATGCAAGACTTTTTTTGATTTTCAACAAACTTTTGGTAACGCTTTGCACGACCCAAGTCGAGTATTAGAGGAGTTTTTCAAAATTGAAATCATCAAAACAAGGCTGAGGCAAACTCTGAGTCATTATCGGCCCAACAATCTGGAGGATCTCATGTTGATGGCTTGCAAGCAGGAGAGTCTGGCCGGAGCACTGAGCCAAGGGGCTTTGGTCATTATCGGCCCTCCTTGCCATCGCCTTCTGCTTGGTGCCTACTCCCTCATCAGCATTCATTTTGTGTGCGAGCGTTATGTGTCCCGTTTTGGTTAAATATTCTTGGAATAATACACTTTAGTATTTGCAACAGGGGTGAAAAATTTTGATCGTCCTCAAAATTTGTAATTATATCAGATATATAGTATAGATTCTATACTACGTTTCAAGGTGAAACTGAAATGTCCGTCCGCCGCCCACGACGTTTTGAGCAGAAGGAATTCATTTTAAAATCTGAAATTTTTGACAAAATACTTGAATCTCCTTTTAGTTGAACTCACAAGGTGTTCAACCCGATCGCACAAACCGGTGGGGGCTCAGGGGATCTAAAAAGGGGCTACAGGAGGGGTTTTGGAAGAGTTAGGTGTCGTCTTCGAACTATTTTTGGACTTGAAATCAATTTTCGGGACTCCTAAAAGCTTCCGACTTCACCGTTGGGATCCATGGGGCTTTTGAAGGAAGCCAGGAAGTCGAAAAAGGACTCATTTTTCGAGTAACCTTGATAATTGATTTTACGGGGTCCTTCATCCGTCCAAACACTAGACATGAAAATGTTGAAAAACAAAATTTGTTTGTTTTTTGTTGTTTGTTTGTTGTTGTTTTTTTAGACATGAAAATGTTGAAAAACAAAATTTGTTCAGGCCCATGGTAGATTTAATCTACCATGGGCCTGAGATTGAGCCTAGAATTCGAAAGAAGCTGGGGACATACATTAGAAGGGGTGGAGGGGTGAAGGTGAGGAGGGCCGGAAATGCCTTAAGCCTCTCGACTCAGTACTCCAGCCAGATGCTCCTCTTGCGAGCCTTCTTTTTATTGTTGATAAGCTGTGATTATGTAACTACTTAACTGATGAAATGTGCAAAATGCATCTTAGCTTGAAGCGCTATTTTGTTTGCATAAACGGTACTACCTAACTAATTCACATACCAAGCGTCACTTTTATTTTTTCAAAATATAGGCGCTGTTATTTTTCTCTTTCACCTAAGTATTAGGTTCACCCAGGTATTAAAAGTAAGGTCTTTGGATAGGTAACTGTGTGTGTGATGGAGGGGGCGGGGTAGGGCCGGTCAAATTAAATCGCCCGGGCCGGTCAAAACCGCCTATCCGCCCCTGACTGTGACCATAATCACTTATCATTAGCTCAGCAACCTAACAATATTATTATCAATTTAATACTACCAGTGGAGACTCAGGTGGGTTGGGTGAGTCTTCATTTTCCCTCTCCTCGGACTCCAGAGCCATTCTGTTACCGCCACAGAAGGTGCAGAGAGGTGAGCATTTTACCCCATCTTCACAGCAGCTGCATTTTCCACAACACCCCTTCTTGCACTTGCAAGAAGTCATCCTCAATAGGCTGAGTGGCCATGTCCGTTGTCTGTGGGGTGAGTCGTTGCTTAAGCTTAGTCTGCTCCCAATCCCAGTCCGTGGGTTCTTGTCAAGTTGTTGATAAGATTGTTCCAGGTCTGACGGCGTCTGTCGTCAAAAGTTGACAGCTGTTGACAGCAGTCCCAATGCCTTCTGAATCGCTGTTGAGTTCTGTCGAACAGCCCACCTGCTGACCTGGAACGCGAACTGTCAACAAAATTTGTTGAATCAGGTCATGATACCGTGAAGTAATGCTACAACAATTTAATTACTTCACGGAAAAAACCAAGTTATAAACTCAGATACTTTTAGGTTTATTGTGTTCAGAATAATCAATTTTTTTCGAGAGAGGAGTCATTCAATGTGTTTGAGGGTATCTACGAGGACGTCGGGAGGACGCGAATACAACTTGACGCGCCGAGCACCATAATAAAGTGAGAAGGTTATGAGAGAGGTTTCAACTGGGTAGGGTTATCAAAGTCGACAGCTCCCAACTGTACTCATTCGAGCTGTCGGCTTCCGTCCAACTGCAGTTGAACTGCTGTCAACCTACAAATCGACCTGGAACAGCCGGCGACGGCGACTTTTCGTCGAGCCAGCGACCTGGAACAGCAGTTTTCTCAACTGCGCATGTTTCCGTCTATTTCTTTTAACAGTCCGTCAAACCTGGAACGAACCTATAGTCTACCCCCAACTTCTGACCTTGACGGTGCGTTCGTAGAGAGCGTTGATGGCAGCTTTGAAGGTTGTGAGTGAACAGGCTTGGTTAACCTTTGCTGCTGCTGGTGACTTGACAAAAGACTTGTAGCAAAGGCAGTCCCGGCTCGTGGGTCTTGGGCATGCCGGGGCACTTAATGAATGGACGAAAATGATTTAATAATTGAGTTGCCTTTTTTCTTTTAGCAAATTTTCTTCGGAAATTACTTTTATTTTTCGCAGTAAAGCAGCTCTTGGCAAGTCTGAATCCAAGCGGTTGTTTTGCTGAAGTGAAAAACTGACCAGTATCCAACGGGGAGGTGGATGTCTGTCAATCCCAACCTAATTTAACCAACAATAACAAAATAGAGCATTTTTCCCCGGGCAACCAGTTAGCCAGTTTTTTGTTTTGTTTGGTACGCTAAGGGTTAAACGTACGAGTGGCAAACTGCTCCTTACCTTTATTGGGGGTCCCAATTCCTTCAAATGAAACCTCTCACTGTCGTCAAAGTTTGTCGCGCGTTTAAATACACCACGACCAACACCGGCGAATAACCCAATAGTGGAACAGAAACGATGCTCCCACAAGAGATAATTTTAGGAAAAGGAAGGCCCTCCGTGGAAGGGTTTTGACCCGGTCAGTCATAAGAATTGAGGGAACTCCAAGATTTTGTCTTTCCTCAGAAGTCCTGACTGTTGACAGCGCTATCTGTCAAAAACCGCTGCAAATTTTACACAAGGGTTTATTATTCTTTGATATACGTTACTTGTGCAGAAATTTAATTCTGTTAATGAAAAAATTTAAAAAAAAATTGGATTTTTATCTGAAAAAATTTTTTTTAAAATTTTTTTGGTTCAAAAATGTGTTTTTTCAAAAATTCTGTATTTTTTACTCGAAAAATATTCAACATCCTGGGATCCTTCAAAAATCCCATTTTTAGCCCCATGAAAGCCCTAAAGATCGTCCCAGTGAAATCGGATCGTTCCGGGACCCCAATAAATGGATTCTACGTCCAAAAATACTTCGAAAACGACACCTAACCTAGTTAAAAGCCTTCAAAAAACCCCTCCCGTAGCCCCATTATAGTCCCATAGCGCCTCACGGGTTTGGGCGATCGGGCTGAAAACCTTGCGGGCACAACTAGATGGTAAACCAAGTATTTTTTCAAAATTTCAGATTTTTAAAAAAATTCCTACTGCCCAAAACGGCCTGGACGGCGGACGGACATTTCGGATTTAGAATGTAGACCTCTTGAAACGGATAATGTCAAATTTTGAGGCCGATCGGAGTCGTCGACCCCCGTCGCGAAAACATAGGTGTATTATTCCAAGAATAATAAACCAAAATTACATAACTGATGGGCCGTGGCTGGTGGACGAGCAAAAAAATGCCTTCTGCGCAGGTCGACAGCGGCATCTCTCCTGTGCAAAGGCATCAGCTTCAGGAGACGCTTCACTCCGCAGGAACACCTTAGCATCCACAAGTCGGTTCGGTTTTTATCGAGAATGTGGATCAAACTTCATTTTTCCTTGTCAGAGAGCGGCCGAGGTAGTACTGCGCTGAAAGCGTGCATGAACAGCTCAAACCCGTGTGGGTAGGAGGCTGTGCTGCAAAGGTGAATGACCTCCTGCAGCACTCCATGAGTTCACCCCTCTGCACCGTCTGTGGCGGCAAGTACTGCCAGAATACCCCCACTCGGGATTCCAAGGTGAGTGAAGGTGGATTCTCATCTGACTCTCCAATGGTGTTGATTTCGCGGTGGGTTTCGTCAGCATTAAACAGACTTTTCTGTTCGGAACCTTCAATGAATGTAGGCAATGACGAAATCCATAGTTGACGGTTTTCGCATTTCCAGTGAAAGTGGATGGTTTACCGGATGCCCCCAGCACAGACAGTTCAAGATGTATATTCCCCTGGTAAGGGTTTTTAGATTCTTGACTGTCGTCATAGGGGAGAGTTCCCCGTGGAGGGCACATCTACGGTGTGCGAGTGCGGGGCACTCAAAATGATGTTGGTGGGGGTTTCTTCATCCTCCTCGCGCAGCCTGCAAGTGACTGATGATTGCGTTGTGCCGCAGTCGGGGCTCACAGGGGGGCAAAGCCGGTTATCAATCCTACCAGCCTTCTCAGTTCCCCGCGCTTTAGCTTGAGTAGGTCATTAGTGGTCCTGGTTTTCGGTTTTGTCGATGGCGCCTCTGAAGGAGGTTTGTGGTAGGCCAACTGCCGGCTCTGGGCCAGTGAAGGGGGTCTGGACCTGTGTTTGTTGCCTGGTATGCCCTGGCACCCTCTCCAGGAAGACCATGATGCCTTTACCAGGGTGTTGATTATTTGCACGCAATCCTGTACCGCTCTTGACGAGATGGATGGCACAATAGTGAGGGGGCGCTTGTCAGTTAGTTGTGCTGCGAAGGGGAGATGGTCATGACGTTTCACCAGACCAGGTGCTCACTAAGAGGAGACCAGGTTGCAGGAGTGGGAGATGAGGGTGAGAGAGCGGATGGGGGGGGGGGGGGTGTCACCAACTAGAATACTGCCAAAGAAAAAGCAAGGTCCACAATAAAATAATAATAATAAAAAACTGTGGTGGAGCCTTTGTAATTTCCTCAACACAATTCTGGAGCCATTTCCACGGTATTTGGGCGATTTAATCGCATTCTCACTTGGGATAAAATTAACATCGTACCAACTCAAACCACACCAAGAACCCAATTTTAATTATTTTCTATTTTGGTGTTTTTGGACGCTTTCTACCGCTGTCCATCAGAGCATTTTTTTGTCTTTACAGCGCACAAAAAACTGACGAGGCTTGGGCTCATTCCCTCGGTCATTTTATCTCGTTGTGTAACGTTTGTTTGCGAAGTGTAAATATAGCGTGAAACCCTCTTCTAGCCCGCCCTTGTCCTCAACGCAGCGGAATTCCAAAAAACCGTCGGACATTTTCACCGTCCTTGAGGGGGAATGAGTGTGGGCAAGAAAATGCCGCAATTGCAAAGATAGATCCTCATCTGGCCGGCTGCCCAATATTTTCGTTTTATTTTCGCTGGAGGGCTTTGAAAAGTAAATAGCGCGTTTTATTCATTTTTTTGCCTCTTTCTTCGTTACGGTAGGTGTTTTGGACGGTTGGAAAGTGTACTTTTGGTTTATTACTATTGGAATAATACTCCTATTTAATCGCGACAGAGGTCGAACATCCTGATCGGCCTGAAAATTTGACATTGTACGTCTCAAGATGTCTAGATTCCAAAACCAAATGTCCGTCTGCCGTCCGGGCCGTTTTGGGCAGTAGGAATTTTTCTAAAAATCTGAAATTTTGACAAATTACTCGGTTTACCATCTAGTTGTTTCCGCAAGGTTTTCAGATCGATCGCCCAAACCCGTGGGGCGCTATAGGGCTACGGGAGGGCGTTTTTGAAGGCTTTTGGCTATGGGATCGAGTCAGGTGTCGTTTTCGAAGTATTTTTGGACGTAGGAACCAATTTTTTTGGGGCCTGGCAACGATCCGATTTCACTGTTGCGATCTATAGGGTTTTCATGGGGCTACAAATTAGATTTTTGATGGATCCCAGGGGGTCAACTATTTTTCAGTTAATTTTGGACGCATAATTCACTTTTCGAAGTCTCACATCTGTCTCAACATTGTACCTACCTATTGAATTTTAGCATGCTTTAGCCGTGACCTAATTGCCCAACTAACGTTAGCCCTGGAGGGAGACGCGGGAGTGTCACGTTTAGGTATGTATTACGTTATACATAAATAAACGTTAGGCCGTACGTTAGGTCACTGGTTCAGCGTCCTCACTTGTCTTAACCTTTAGGCCACTAGTTTGGCGTCATCATCCGTTGTTCGATTGGTCACTAGTTCGGCGTCTTCGCCTGTCGTACGTTAGGCCACTAGATTGGCGTGATCACTGGTTGTACGTTAGGTCACTAGTGCGGCGTCCTCACTGTCTTACCATTAGGCCACCATTGAGGACCTGCAGTACGTTAGGACACTAGTCGGCGTCCTCAGCTGTTGTACGTTAGGCCACTAGTTCAGCGTCCTCAGCTGTCGTACGTCAGGCCACTAGATCAGCGTCCTCACTTGTCTTTCCTTTAGGCCACTAGTTTGGCGTGATCACTGGTTGTACGTTAGGTCACTAGTGCGGCGTCCTCACTGTCTTACCATTAGGCCACCAGTGCGGCGTCCTCACCTGTCGTACGTTAGGCCACTAGTTCAGCGTCCTCAGCTGTCGTACGTCAGGCCACTAGTTCGGCGTTCTCACTTGTCTTAACGTTAGGCCACTAGTTTGGCGTCCTCACTTGTCTTACCTTTATATTAGGTCAATAGTCTCATCCTAAGAAATTTTTTATCGAGGGATAATCTCCGCATGATGTACAATGCGTATGTTTACAGTATTCTAATTTATGACATAATAATTTGGGGTGGTGCCTACTCAAGCAATTTTCGTTGCATTGAGGTGGCAATTAACACTGTGCTACGGATAGCAACCAAATCCGACCAGCGCACACCAATAGAAACCTTGTATTTCAAGCTCGATGTCCTACCATCTAGGGCAACTTATGTTTATAGACTAGTAAATTACGTTTTCAAATCTCGGGACGCGTTTAGGCAGCATGAGGTGGTAAAAAATACAAGGACTAGTCAGACAACCATTTTGCGAATTCCTCATCCAAAAGTTGACTTCTTCACTCGGCAGTTACCCTGGCTTGCGCCTGCGCTATTTGAAACCCTGCCTTTCTCGTTAAGGACCGCGAGGTCAACGTCAATTTTCAAAAAAGAAGCGCTACTTTATTTTAAGAATTTAGAAAATACAATTATATTTTAAGTCGCTATAAATTGTAAATTTAATTGGTATGCAATATTCAATAGCTATTAAGGGAATGACAGGCCTGGACAGGTCAAAGACCTATAGGCCAAATCAAGAAAAATTGGTTCCTATGTATACAAATCATGACTTATTGTGAAAATGTTTTTATGTTTTATGAATAAATAAATAAATAAATAGTTTGGCGTCGGACAGTTACTTTTCCAACATGCAAGGTGGGTTCCAATCCCAAGGTTAATAAAGCACGTTCCATGTTTCTTGAATTTCAGCTGTAGGCTCTGAGCAACCTTATGCTCATTAGTTGACGTAACACCCCCCCCCCCCCCCCCCCCCCGCATGCACCCATGTTGGAGAGATGCAAAGCGGTAGAGGTAGACATAACATCAGTTTACCTCGGGCCTCCTACTGGAGCGGCCTTAAAGTGGGGAGGTTTGGAGCGGCCATCCTCCCCTAATCCAGGAGTCCTCGGGCGAGGGGGAGCCCACGCTGCCACAGGCACAACGCAGAGGCTTGCCTCAGCAAAGTGTCACCGGCCGTCCCCCTCGACTGGTGTTGGAATCGAGGCTGGCCGTGGTGATGGCTGCCTCATACGTTAAAAGAGGAGCCATGGAACCAGATCCTTAACTGGTAGAGTGAGCTAGAACACTCGGCCTTACCCTGTGGTGCTCCGACGAACAGGTACTCTCACTACCCAGTGAGGGGGGTCCCGGCGTGGACTTGCACGCCCTCCACTGTTGTCTGCTCCAGACACGAGAGAGACATAGCCTTAGAGGTGGGCGAGTCCTCCTTAACAACCCTGGGAAAACAATGTAGGCTCTGAGCAAAAAAACATCCGGGGTCCTGGGGGCGTGCTCCCCTGGCGAGGCCCAAAGGGCCGAGGATTTTTTTTTCTTCCTTTATTTTCTCGAACTTTATGACCTTTTGGTTTATTATTCTTGTAATAATACACCTATGTTTTCGCGACGGGGGTCGACGACTCCGATCGGGCTCAAAATTTGACATTATCCGTTTCAAGAAGTCTACATTCTAAATCCGAAATGTCCGTCCGCCGTCCAGGCCGTTTTGGGCAGTAGGAATTTTTTTAAAAATCTGAAATTTTGACAAAATACTCGGTTTACCATCTAGTTGTGCCCGCAATTTTTCAGCCCGATCGCCCAAACCCGTGGGGCGCTATGGGGCTAAAATGGGGCTACAGAAGGTGGTTTTTGAAGGCTTTTGACTATGGGATCGAGTCAGGTGTCGTTTTCGAAGTATTTTTGGACGTAGAATCCATTTTTTGGGGTCCCGCAGCGATCCGATTTCACTGTTGCGATCTATAGGGCTTTCATAGAGCTAAAAATGGGATTTTTGAAGGATCCCAGGAGATTAAATATTTTTCGAGTAAAGAATAAAGAATTTTTGAAAAAACATTTTTTTTCGAAAAAAAAAATCCAAAAATCTTTTTTAACATTTTTTCTTTTGACACAGAAATAATTTTTCCGCAACTAACCTATATCAAAGAATAATAAATCCTTGTGTAAAATTTGCAGCGTTTTATCTTTTTTTTTTTTTTTTTAATATTCCTTATCGACACAGAACTAATTTTTGCACGATTTCCACGAACCTATATCAAAGAATAATACTTTTGTGTAGAATTTTCAGCGTTTTTAAACTTAAAGGACCTTTTCTCCTTTTCTGTATAATTGTCTCTGAAGAAGAATTTGAAAAATGTTGTGACTGTTGAAAAGTGTTGATTTTGTTCCCATCTCTCATCTTTATTTATCTTCCCGTTTTATTGAATTTTCTTTGATACCCGACGTATTTCGGTCTATCGGCGGACTTTATGCTAAAAATCCGCCGCGAATAATCCTCATTGTTCTAAACAACGGCCTGACGATTTGACGACCGTGACGTTATTATTGGCTGACGAAACCCCCGCGTTCTTCGTTAGTGAGCTTTTATCATTTCCGAGGCCGCCTTTTCTTTCGGTTCGTAACTTATCTTTCGCCTCCCGATGTTTACAATGGTCTGAACGCTGGGCGAGATTTCGGTCGACATTCTTCGTCTATCAAACGCGATGATGGTCACGTAATTAGGGAATTGGTTTAGTCGGTTACATTTTAACCTCCACGAATACTCACATTTTATAATCAAGACTCGAGCGTCGTTGGACTATTCAGCGTGTTACAAGGTGCCAAGAAGGTCAGCCGTCGGGCGTTACGATCAATAGATGAAGTTGAAGTTATCGTTAATGACGTCTTTCCTCGCTCTGCAGGTCAACAATCGGAATCAAGTGAAGGAAGGTGGCTGTGAAACTTAGTGATTGTGATAATTACCTATTCGTTCTTGGTGAAACAATTACAGTTCAATTCATACTTGGTCACCGCGTGTACTTTTCAGACTCAACCTCTTTTCAATGTTTCGTAATCAAAAATGTTTCCAAACTTACTAATTATACGCAAAAACTCATAGGCTGATAATAATATTAAAAACGCTGCAAATTTTTCGCAAGGGTTTATTATTCTTTGATATAGGTTACTAGTGCATACATTTAATTGTCATTAAAAAAAAATTTGTTGGATTTTTTTTCTAATAAATTATTTTTTGATTTTTTGTTTTTACTAGAAAAATATTTGACCTCCTGGGAACCTTCAAAAATCCCATTTGTAGCCCCATGAACTCCCTATAGATCGCCACAGTGAATCGGATCGTTCCGGGAACCCAAAAAATGGATTCTACGTCCAAAATACTTCGAAAACGACACCTAACTCAATCCCATAGCCAAAAGCCTTCAAAAAAACCTCCCGTAGCCCCATTTTAGCCCCATAGCGCCCCACGGGTTTGGGCGATCGGGCTGAAAACCTTGCGGGCACTACTAGATGGTAAACCGCATATTTTGTCAAATTTTCAGCTCGGACGGCGGACGGACATTTCGGATTTAGAATGTAGACCTCTTGAAACGAAAAATGTCAAATTTTGAGGCCGATCGGAGTCGTCGACCCCCGTCGCGAAAACAGGTGTATTATTCCAAGAATAATAAACCAAAATGAATTAGCGCGTAGGAGACATTCGTAGATGGAGCCAGTGATGGGGTTGTTGGGGAGGAGGAGCGGAACAATCGATTAGATGCACACGGAAGTGATACATTTTATTACTTCCTCTTGCATTCATGCTACCGGTAAACAACTCTGCTTATTATCAACACTCTTCGGTTGCGTTATATAAAATAAAAGGGTAACGTGTAAAGTGAGTTTTGGTTTATTTTCTTGGAATAATACACCTATGTTTTCGCGACGGGGGTCGACGACTCCGATCGGCCTCACAATTTGACATCCGTTTCAAAAGGTCTACATTCTAAATCCGAAATGTCCGTCCGTAATTAAATGGGTTAGTGGTGAAGTTATTGAGATGGCCACGTTTTTTATTGGATCCGATGTGATTCCATCCCACCCTGGGCCTGTTCCTCCTTTGATTGATTGATCGTTTTGTAATCTTCTTCTTCCGAGGCAAGAGTTCAGGCTCATTGTTGATCCCATATGGCTCGGCAAATCTTTGCTCGGTTCATAGCTTTTGAATTCAGAATTTAATTGACTTCCGATAGTTGTGAAAAATGTATTTAATCGGTTTGCGATATCACTAAGATCGGTGAGATGTTCCCCTTCACAAAATAATTTTTTAATTTCGGTCACTCCGTCAGTATTACGCCCCAATGCGATGTTTACAGTTTTCCAGTTGAGCTCACTAGAGCAGCGGTTGTCCTGGGCTTACGAGACTTGTGATTAGTTGTTGCTACAAAAGTGCATAATTCAATGAAGCTGTTCAGAGTTGATTGAAATATAGCATAAGCCTCGTTAATATCAGCCGATGTAGAGACTGGACTCCTATCAACTAGGTTCAACAATTCACTTAATTTTTCCTTATTTAGTTTTTCAACGGTACCTACATCCTTCTGCTACAGCTTTTTTTAGATATCCACGGGAAAGTTATTGAAAACGCTACTGGATAGTGATCCGTAATGTTAATCTTTAAATAGCAGATTTTGAGGTTGCGAAGACATCACGTGAGGACTTGTCTTGGTCTGGTATGGCGAAAGATTAATAATTTTTGGGCGGTTTTTTGTGATTTCTGGATTGGATTGTGGGTTGATTTGTATAATCCAGTAAAATTAGGCCGAAAATGGGAAAGAAAACGGAATAATTCGGACCGAAGTGGAAATGATTTTAATACCTTCTAATCGTCCTAAATACACGGAATCTGAGTTTGCACCATCGCAGGTGGTGAGCTTAACTTTTGGCAGCCGAAAAACCGCGAAATCTTTGCACTTTTTTCAGTTTTTCGCCTCTAACTCGAAAACTATCCATCCTACAGAAAAAGTTATATAATACAAAATGGAAGAGCATTAAATTCTCTATTCAAAACACTACATAGTCATCAAAATCGGTTCAGCGGTTCAGCCACAATCGTTCGTCAAAGATAGGCTATTTTCACCAAAACCACATGTTGGTCACAGTAAGACCGCTGTATCTTCTAAACAACGGCCCAAATCGAAAAATGTTATAGAATCAATGATGCAGAGAATCAAATTTCATGTTAAATTCCGTTTCCGACGGCTCATTTACGTCACCACCAGAAATGTTTTGTACATTTAATACCAATCCGAGAATCTGGTTCTGGAATCTGGAATTCTTTCATTTAGTAAGGTATAACTTTTTCCGTAGGATAAATAGTTTCCGAGTTAGAGGCGAAAAACTGAAAGAAGTGCAAAAATTTCCGCTTCGGTCCGAATTATTCCGTTTTCTTTTCCTAATTTTACTGGACTATATTGAGTCCTTTCAGATAAGTTTTAACCGTCGGTATCAACTCGCGTCATTAAAACCTTTACTCAATAAATTCAACCAGAGATACATGAAAACGTGAGTACGTATGTTCATGTAACTCGACCAGTATTTTTGATCCTGAAGAACATCACAGTTCTAGTGAAGCCGATATGTTGAATAAGGTATGTAACTCTTATTAAAATTGCACGTTTACAGAGAATCGTAGATGGAGAAGAGACGAGTGAACGTTGTGCTCAGATGTTATGCTGGTTAATGATGTACTGTGGTTCTAATTAGGAATGGAAGTGCTCCCGAATTTCGGGTTAAATCATCCTGTACCGTGTTGTTAGAAGTCAAAAAGGGAAAAATACATAATTTTTGTGACAAAAAGTCTTTCACGTAGTTTACAATCATCTTAAGTAATTTAGGCCGATTCAAAAACCACTGTGAGTGACGTCACCTACAGGTGTTCCGGTTTCCAATCAAAAGACACCAGAGTGCAGGTCGATTTTTTCTTCTTTTTCGATTTTTTCTTGGTGTTTGGCTCTAGTGACACTGGAGTAACGAGAAAATGGCCGTGTTCGCTTTGTTTTGAATGTGATCATGCTTATTTACTCAACTTATTTGTGATATAAATTGACTTATTCCAATGACCGATTCTTTAGTTTTTAGTTTTGTAATGGTGGCCAACGTGTCGACCAATAGGAGCTGACCTCGGGTTCCCGCCAAAATTCAAATAGCAATTTTTCCATGAATTTTATAAATTCATACGAGCTTGCAGTTTGTGTTTTAACCCCATTTTTAGTATTATTTGGACGCCTTCTATCGATGAAAAAAAATAATCCAGAAACGCTTCCATTCCTAATTATGACAGTGACATCTGACGAAATGAGGTTCCAGGGCCCTATTGAGAATTAACTTTACGAGAAAAGTTGGAAAATTTACTTACATTCAAACTAAAACAACTTTTTGTCTTTCCTGTAAAGTTGCGAAAAGTCAATTACGTGAGGTGACGAAATATAAACTTTGGAGCAGTTTCGTTTTAAATTACACTAATTCAGATTTGCAGTCCTTCGACTCCAATTCGCAGGGTTTTCGTAGAAGTAATTTTTTATGACGATTAGGGAATTTGCGGTGCGACGAAACATTGCAAAATAATACCAGTTCCGAAGTGGTCCAATGCGACGTGTTGACGTTCTTGTCCCCTTTTCCTACGTCACAAAGGCGCGGTTGATCACTTGGTGTAAATCAGTCCGAAGGGGCTGCAGCCAACTGTCAAGGACATAAAGAACCCTAACACAGACGGTTGAGAGGTTCATATTGACCACAAAGCTCCTGCGTCGGCGGGCCCATGTCGTCACGTTCCGTCACTCTTCCTGGAAGTTGCCAGCTTGTTTGAAAAGGCGTCCTGGAGTTGTCTGCGTCAGAGGGGGAGAGTCCTCGTCGGGGCTCAGCTGTGGTTCACTTTGGCTCAGTTTGCCTCCTCCTCTCAACTACATCGCGTGTTCTCGTGTTATACCCTCACGATTTGACGCGTATTATGAAGGAAGCTCTACACAATTCGTGTCATCCCATACTCCGTGAGGCTGCACCCAACGAGTACGTTCAGTTTGGAATTCATTACCAGTACAACTCGTTTTGAAGCGTTTCGTTAAATTTAAAATTCTAAACATTGCGTATCAACTATGACTCAGTTCATTCCCTCATTAATATGCAACAGCTCCCTACTGTTTTCAACTAGCCTTGTTCTAGAGTGAATTCTGATTGTGACGACTTTCCAACACCTCGACATGTCCAAAGCCCTTCAAAATAATCCCACCTTTAGCCCCTTATAAGCCTCATAGAGGCCGACGGTGTGATCGGAAAGGTCTTGGACTCCAACGGTGGTGATGAATTTGTTGATGTAAACATGCCGACGTTTCAGAAGATTTATTCTCCTCTCAGGTTCAAATGGCTAACAAGGGGACGTTACTACGTCGTGATGGGGGCGAGTTTTGCGCTCAAACTTTTGGTTTATTTTTATTGGAATAATACACCTATGTAATCGCGACGGGGGTCGATACTTCTGATCGGCCTCAAAAATTGACGTTATCTGTTTCAAGAGGTCTATAGACCTATAGGAAATGGAGAGGTCTATAGACCTATAGGAATCTATAGATTCCAAAAACGAAATGTCCGTCCGCCGTCCGGGCCGGTTTGGGCAGTAGGAATTTTTTTTTAAATCTGAAATTTTGACAAAATACTCTTTTTACCATCTAGTTGTGCCCGCAAGGTTTTCAGCCCGATCGCCCAAACCCGTGGGGCGCTATGGGGCTAAAATGAGGCTGTGGGAGGGAATTTTTGAAGGATTTTGGCTATGGGGTCGAGTTAGGTGTCGTTTTCGAAGTATTTTTTGGATTTAGATTCCATTTTTGAGGTCCCAGAACGATCTGATTCCACTGTGGGGCTCTATGGAGCTTTCGTGGGCCTGCAAATGGGATTTTTTATGGATCCCAGGAGGTCAAATATTTTCCGAGTAATTTTGGACGTATAATCCGTTTGGTAGTTTTCCGTTATCCCCCCTTGATTTCGAGTTTTTTACACACCCCTCCCGATGGCTTTTTAAGGCACCCAAAGCCAACCAAAATCAAGTGCGGAGGAGGGGGGGATAAACTCGTCCGAAAATTCTTCGAAACCGATACTGAAATCGACCCCAATAGTCGAAAACCTTTAAAAAAAACCTCCCGTAGCCCCATTTTAGCCTGGGTACCGTTCCCGGGGGCCGTAGGTTAACGTCAGTGTTGCTACGGCTCACTGGCTGACTCGGCTCTTGTCCCACATGTCCACCCCTGTAATGTTCAGGCTGATACCTCGGGTAACGCTGAGGTGTTGGGGGCATGTAAAGCGGTAAAGGGGCTAGTCCCTTCGGGCCTCTGACTGGAGGGGCCTTATTGGGGAGGAGTTGCTCCCATTAACGCACTAACAACCGGCTTGGAGCATCTCCTCTTCTCCAGTACCTCGGGCGGTTCATCCCGTCGGTCCTTGGCCGCCCCCCTCGGTCTGGTGTCGGACTCGAGGGGGTCGTGGGGCCTGCTGGGAGGTGGAGCCTGGCGGAAGGACATACCCCGCCAGGTGGAGCCCCCTTCGGGGGGCCTGCTGATAGCCAACCGCTCAATAGCAGTTTCCATTGTACACAACAGCCCCATTTTAGCCCCATAGCGCCCCTCGGGTTTTGGCGGTTACAAAGGTGAATTGTGAAAGCAACAATATTAGTAAAATACAGAGTTGGGCACATTTCTAATTATAAATAAGGTTGTGAATTAATTCACATCATGCTTTGTTTGTGAATGCGAATGTGAATTAATTCATACTTTACCTATTTGTAAATGTGAATGTGAATTAAATCACATTCACAACTGTAAATGTGAATTAATTCAAATTCACAACTTTTTCTGTAAATTAAATTAAATTCAAACAAAAAATTGTAAATTATTCACAAAAATGTAAATAATTACAGAAAATAGCCTGTGAATTTTTTTTTTAAACTCACAAATAATTTGTGAATTTTTTTTAAATTCACAAATAATTTGTGATTTTTTTTAAATTCACAATTAAATATGTTAATTTTTTTAAATTCACAACTAACTATGTGAATTTTTTACATTTACAGTGAATTAAGACCAAATTCGCGGTAATTACAGTTCTCATGGGTCTGCTGATATTGTAATACACTGAGAAAAGCCGATGAATACATTTTTCTGGCAATTTCCTACCACTTAATCCTACTACCACAATAATACCACTTAATAATATACTACAATTAAGTGGTAGGAAATTGCCAGAAAAATTGTATTCATCAGCTTTTCTCAGTGTATTACAATATCAGCAGACCCAGGAGAACTTTAATTACTGCGAATTTGGTCTTAATTCACTGTAAATGTAAAAAAATTCACAGATTTAGTTGCGAATTAAAAAAAAATCACATATTTAATTGTGAATTTAAAAAATGCACAGGCTTTTTTCTGTAATTATTTACATTTTTGTGAATAATTTAAAATTTTTTGTGTGAATTTAATTTAATTTACAGAAAAGTTGTGAATTTGAATTAATTCACATTTACAGTTGTGACTGTGAATTAATTCACATTCACATTTACAAATAGGTAAAGTATGAATTAATTCACATTCACATTCACAAACAAAGCATGATGTGAATTAATTCACAACCTTATTTATAAATAAAAATGTGCCCAACTCTGGTAAAATACAAACCATTCAAAAGAAGATGGGAGCCACAAAAATTCCTACTGTTCATCCCATTAGGTTTCATGATAGGAGAATGAATTTTCTTCAGCGTATTCTTTGACTGAACCTCCACACATTCACCACCCACGGACACGAATTCAAACTACTCTACGTACTTAAAAAACGACACCCTAGGCGGAAGCCCTTCACCTTAGCCACATTGTTTTTGCTAGAATTAAATCCTGTAATTTACCAAAATTGGTCAAATATGCTTGTTCGACTGATTTATCGAAATGCTGTTTGTTTTCGATTTTTTTTTTAATGACTAAAAATACGCAAGCTAAAATTATTGGAATTGCTGTTTGAGAAACCCAAACGGGGAAGAACTTCGCGTTTTCGCAAAGTTTTTTTTCTGATACTGAGGGTCGGTAAGTGAGCCAATCCGTCTAAAAGTTTGAGCGGGAACTGACGTGAACGGATATTTTCGAAGTTGGCTTTTAAAGTTAGGTCAACTTTGCTTGCCGAATCCGCTGATTCTTGCCGAGATAGGTGATCCAATTAAAAGATGTCGAAAGTGGTTGCAATCGATTCGCCGCCCTTCCAAGGATGGGTGTTGGCTTATGGGTTAGTTCCTCCTTTCCGTGGAGTTTTTTGACAGATGAGCTTTTGAACGCTGGACATCTTCCTTATCCTGATAATCGCCTTTCGGAAGGAAATGTACGAAGAGAAAGTCATTCGCGTCCGAAATGTCGAGCGAGGAAGCAACGTTTTTGCTTTCCAGCAATATTTCCCTACGTTTAACGGCATTCAATACCAATACTATTAAAAATCGTAAATCTCCCAACCGAATTTTCAAAGACCGCAAAAAGCATGGGGAATTTCATCATCTGTATTCTCAGTTGCGTGCAAGTGATGAAACTTTTTTTTTTTCAATATGCAAGAATGTCAAAAGCGACGTTTGACTATATCTGCAATGAAATCCGTAACGAGTGCAGCCACCAGGTCACCAACTTCAAAGAGCCGATCGCCTTAGAGGAAAGAATATTGCTGACTTTAAGGTAAGGAACCATAATAATTACTTTATTGCCTATAATTACTTTATCGTCTATCTGTACAATAGTAGTTTTCCAGTACAATTAATATTGTTTAAAAAAGATCACAAGACTAAAAAATACTACATTAATGACTCAGTATGTATACTTGTATAATATAATTATTGACTAATGTAATTATTGACCTGGAAGGTCTATCCACATTGGATTTAGCAGAACCTACTGAAGCTTCCAGCCAAGTACAGAATCTGGCCCCATCAAGGGAAAATACCCGAGCCTCAAGGGCTGCTATTGCTGCGAGAGAGCAATTTCGTACATTTTTTTCGAGGAGACAATGATTAACTCCCACTCATTTTCATAAAAATAATCGCATAACGCAATTACTTTTACTAAGTATAATTCAAGTCAAGTACTTGTTATTTACTAAGACAGTATAAATATTACGGTAATCGGAAAAAAACTCCCCGGAAAAAAAAATCCTGAAGGGCGGAAAAAAAAAATCCCCTAAGAATACTCAAGGGCGGAAAAAAATCCCCAAAAAGAAAAATTGAAAAAATTTGTTTGGTTTAGTATTCTTGGAATAATACACCTATGTAATGGCGACGGGGGTCGAAAATTCTGATCAGCCTCAAAATGTGAGATTATTCGTTTCAAGAGGTCTAGATTCCAAAAACGAAATGTCCGTCCGACGTCCGGGCCGTTTTGGGCAATAGGTTTTTTTTTTAAATCTGAAATGCTTACAAAATACTCGGTTTACCATCTAGTTGTGCCCGCAAGGTTTTCAGCCTGATCGCTCAAACCCGTGGGGCGCTATGGGGCTAAAATGGGGCTGCGAGAGGGTTTTTTTGATGGGGCTATGGGATCGAGTGAGGTGTCGTTTTCGAAGGATTTTTGGACGTAGAATCCATTTTGGGGGGTCCCGGATTGATCCGATTTCACTGTGGCGATCTATAGGGCTTTCATGGAGCTACAAACGGGATTTTTGAAGGATGCCAAGGGGTCAAATAATTTCTGAATGAAAAAAAAAAAATTGTTGAAAAAAAAATTGTTGAAAAAAAAATTTCTTTTTTTTTTTAAATGTTATTGATTGACAGAATTAATTTTCTCACAAGTACACACTGAATAGGTAAACGATTCCGATAAAAGATGAGATGAAGCAAGTCGATCGAAGTAAATACCAATCACCTACTGCTTAGTGTTGACCCCCTACGACAACAAAAGTATTTAATACTTAAGTATCATCTTCTATTCATTTCCATTCAGTCAACGCTATTTCTTCTACGGAGTCTTTATTTTCCGGGATCGGAAAATACTGGGGATTTTTTTTCCGGCGCCTTTTTCGGGGGGACTTTTTTTCCTACAATCAAATATTACCTATTATAAAATATCAATAATGAAAAATTTTCTATACAAAATTTGTATATATTGAACATTAAATGTTCAATATATTCAAATTTTGTATAGAAAATTTTGTGTTTGAACATTAAATTTTAATGTTCAAGTCATGTCATGTAACTAGGTACTATTAAGGCAGTATAAATATTATTCTAAAATATCAATAATGAAGAATGTTCAATATATGTTGTAAAAAACTGTTCATAATAAAATAACGTGTACTTACCTGGCTTTTCCAATATTGTAGATATTCTTTCCCACTCCTCCCGAACCTTGTCACGATTTTCATAATGCTCACTTCGCTTATCCCATAAAATAGGTCGCGACTGCACTTCAATAATCAGCATTTCTTCGAAAGACATCGTATCTGTCGTACGATGAAAAAACAAATTGGTTTGATTTTCTGCCGTACGAACTGGCCGTGCGAGGTTCTGAAAAAGGAATGAGGACACAATAGTAGATTTTAACGACCCGTTCTGCGCATGTCGATGGCGGACATAATAGCGAGGCCATCAAAAGTAGGAATACCAACAACTCGAGGAAGGAGGAGATGATAAGGGCTGTGATAAAATCTAGGACATGGAACTGTGATACTCTATAATTGCGTCCCGTAAAATAATTCGTTCAGAGCTGTGGCTCAACAGCCATTCAAGAAAATAAAAATAGCTAAATTCGCAAAACGAGATGTATCTCTGATTTTTTAGTACCTATGTTGTTCGGACCCATTAGGGTAGTGTTAACCCAATTTTGCAACTTCCCCAAAGCTGTGCTTCACGCGTAGCACGCTAAAAACCACGATTTTTTCGGCCTTAACTCAGTTTTTGCTCTATAGCTAATAAACTATGCATTGTCTGACGAAAAGTACTATATGAGTTTTTAAATAGCATTAAATGTGTGCTCATTCAAGCCCAACTGGAGCTGTGTAGGTAAATTAGTTTCAGAGTTATGGCAATTTGGAAATAGGCCATTTTTTCCAAAATGTGAACATTTTAGTTGAAGACCTTCCATAGACCAAAGTTGCGGGTAAATCGTTAATCCTAAGTATAAAACTCATGGAACAGACATTGTAGGCAATCTAATTAGTATCAAATTAAGCGCAGAGCGGGATCAGTAGGCCCTCTAGTTCTTTCAAAATCTCAAAAATCGATATAACGTAAAATCGCATTGTTCCAGAAATGTTCCAAAACCATTTATTTGCTATCTTTTGAAAACCTTATTAGGTACCTATCTTTTTTTTTTTTGTGTGTGTGGTAATGACAAAGAATGCATGCTACCATTTAAAAACGTCGAAAATTTTCAGATTAGCAGGTCGCAAAGCATATAAAAAGACATTGAACACGGGTTTGCTCCACCAAAGTGATCACTTTTTACCGTAATGGCAGCTAATCTGAAAACTAGGATGATGTAAAATTTCATGATCAGATCATGAAAGTAGATTCTACAACTTTCATTCAATGCAAATTTTTTTTTTTGTAACTAGGACTACTTAACGGCCTGTGGTAACATATGGCTCAGAGTCGTGGGTCCTCACGCAAGAATGGGAACAAAAGCTCCGGGTTTGGGAACGGAAAGTCCTACGGCGCGTGTTCGGGCCAGTCTTCGACCCTGATGGGATGAGCTGGAGGATCCGGACGAACGAGGAGCTTCGGGAGCTTTACAATGAGCCTGACATTGTGACGTTCATCAAAAAGGGCCGGCTGCGCTGGATCGGGCACGTGGAACGGATGGATCCGACCCGCGTGCCTCGGAGGCTGCTCTATGGAAGGCCGGGTGGCAGAAGAAGAAGAGGCAGACCGCGCACAAGATGGGTCGAAGATGTTGAGGGCGATATTAGATCGCTCGGCATTCGGCGGTGGTGGACTGCAGCCCTGGACAGAGATGCATGGCGAAGGACTGTTGAGGAGGCCCAGGTTCTCTAGAGGACTGTAGCGCCGAGGAAAGAAGAAGAAGAAGGACTACTTAACCATTTCAAAGTTATAACTGCTGGAAGAGCACTTTGAAAATTTTGCGGGGAATCGACAATTTTACCTCTGAATACCTATTTGGGGAGGCACTTTATGCCTGTTTTCCTGAGGTCTCCGAAAATCATAATATCAGTTCTGAAAGGAATTTTAATCAGCTTCGCGTGGGGGCAATGAAATTGCGATCGGAGACCTCATGGATGGCCCTTGGAGGGAGAGAAGAAAATCTTCCGAAAAACGTGGTCGTAGAGGGTCAAATATCTTGTTTCCACCCTTTCCGACGAATAGGAATGGCGCTTTTGTTGTTCAATGTGCCGTCCCCTGTATTTATAAAATTTAATCAGCTTTCACCTAAAAAAAAAAAAAAAAAAAAAAGTAAGATCGGACCAAACCGTTCGCGCGGGCTAGGCAAAAAAGTGCAAAGAAACAGGGTTTTTCGAAATTTGCCACTTCTTTGCAGTGCCCTCCTTTATCAAAGCTAAAATCAAAATTTCACACGAAATAGCTGCGATGGGGGATTTATTTAACTTTCACGAGAAAAAAAGAAATTTGGAATCGGACCAATAGTTTTTGAGCTATAGCCGAAAACGTTCTGAAAAACGTGCTTCCGCTGTCTTCAGGTCTTCAACTAAAATGTTCACATTTTGAAAAAAAAATTGCCTATTTTCAAATTGCCATAACTCCGAAACTAATTTACCTACACAGCTCCGGTTGGGCTTAAATGAGCACACATTTAATGCTATTTGAAAACTCATATAGTACTTTTCGTCGGACAATGCATAGTTTATTAGATATAGAGCCAAAACTGAAATAAGTGATAGAATGATACCCCTTCTTTTGGGTACCGTTGATCGTTCTTACAAATACCGAAGCAACAATGGGCCGGCATATCTAACAATGATTTTACAATAAAGAACCGTAAAATCAGTATGTAGGAAAAACTCTAAACAAGCGTACTTTCGGGTAAAAGAAAACTACAAGTAGCCACGATAACCAATCCTGATGATGACAAAACGATGTCCGAAAAGGGTAGACAACATAACAAATGCTGATATCCTACGAGAAATCTGCAGGATCTGCAGGTTGTTTTCTCAGGTTGGCCCAGCGCATGCGTATCTCGATTTCTGTCGAAAAAATCTACTATACCTGCGCAACGCTGTTTGAAATACCCTTTTCCGTACGAGACATCCGAGTCAGAGTCGAATCAAACCGACCGCATTCGGACGAATAATCCGTGCATTGAACTCGTAGGTAAAAACCCCCCCAATTAGGACGCTACCTGCCATTCCCCAAGTTTGAACTTAGAGGTCAGGCTAAGATGGACTCGTCCTCTAATTATCTGTTGGGGTTACAATAGGTATATGGGTCACTTATTATCCCGAAGGTATGATTTTTGCACCCAAGCTGAATCCCATTCTTCCCGCTAAAAGGGCGATGACCCAAACGGAGTGATGCCTCTTCACTCCTGGAGCGAAATCCTGGTTGGTCATTTGTACTGGAGGTTGGAAACATTTTGAGAAGATTGCCCTCTGACTTGTCGTCAGACCATACTCCAGATGAGCTGTCGTCCTTCAAGTTTTGCCCCATCGTATCCTGCGACATCGAGAGGTCGTTTTCAGCCCTGAAGCTACTTTTCTCTGAACTTCGGAACTTCACAGTCGAAAATTTGGAAAAATCTATTGTAGTTCAATGTTTTGTGGTGGATGAATGACTTTTGTATATGGGCCATTCTCAGGAAAACGTGAAATCGGATGTCCAGGGTGTTTGCTCCTGTGACAGGCCGTCTTTTAGGATTTTTTTTATTTTTATTTTTATGGTAGGTATTCCTCTGTTCTAACTCGAACTTTGACAATTCAATGCGTAATTACAGTTTATTTATATGAAAATTAATTAAAACTACTGTAAATGTCACTACTTCATCCTGTCCCAACCCAACCTAGCCAACTTTGTTAATATCTGGAGTCTGCATGTTGCATGATTCTTCCATTCCCACTGAATGGTCTATTCCTTAAACTCTCTAGTTCCCAAAACTCGTGCGAAATATTTGTAATTAACTATTTTAAATTTTATGCAGCATGATTTATGGTTGTCCCGAGGATTTTGGTCACTACTTCACAACTGCAGTTTTTATGGAACAAATTCAAATATCCCGCTTCCCGGGACGCTCTTGGCGGTTCAATGTAACCACCAACATCAGAGTAACCTCCAGTACGAGTATCAACGGCCCTCAGTTGAGTGTGAACTTGGTGCGAGTGTTTATGTGCGGCCATGGAGGAATAGAGAGGAGAGTTCACTGAATAGGACTTCATGTGCCATAGTCGACGGTGGCGCTATCCCTACGGAACGTAGTGAACTACTCATAGTACCTTCAAACCCGACTAGAGTGAGCCACTAGTCCTTCTTACGAAGGAAAGCCCCAAATACCTCACTAAACGGATTTATCTTCCACTGTTGTGCCACTACAATTAAAGGAAAAATTGAAGGAACCATCTCTGAATAACGAATTTCGTTAAACGAAATTGATTGTGTAGTTGTGTACACTGTGAATGGAAACGAAACGTCGGAATTCGCAGTGCGCCATCTTCTGGTTCAGTTTTGGTAACTTCCACCTTCAAAGTTCACTACGTCTCGTAGGGGTCGCGCTGCAGTCGCAATCCCCCCCGCCGGTCCATCGCTGGGTTGGCGTTTTGGGAACGCGGTTTAACACAGAGTGAGCTCTCCTCTCTATTCCTCCATGATGTGCGGCTAAACGTGGCAGTGTTTTTTCTACTGTCACTCCTTCACTGGCTGATTCTTGGGTCAGTTTCAACGATTCCTTTTTTCCTCTTTCTTTCTCAATGAACTCGTTTATAGCATAATAGATTAGAGTTTTTCCTTTTTGAAAAGGGTGCTGTAGTTGGGAAATGAATCACAATAACCTCAAGTTTGTCACTACTTCACAAGTAGGGTTATACCAAGCGTATGAAGTAGTGACAAGTTAGATGAAGTAGTGACAGGTGTGTTGTTTCCCCACGGAGGAGCCCAGTTCTCTCCTAATTGACGTGGAAGGCTGATATTTGTCGTGGACCCTCCATGGGAAGAAATACCTACCTAGGTACTTAGCAGTGTGAGACATGAGTAGGATTGAAATTCCCCGTGAAACGAGTAGGTGGTTTATGCTTTATTACTTCACATTTCTAAAGTCACTACTTCATATTAATGTCATTACTTCATTTCTGCAATTTGGAAATCAATTTATATTTTGACATTGAAGAGAGTCTCATGACCAACTTTTATTTTTGGAATGCAAAGGTAGTTGTATTTCACGTTTTCCTGAGAAAAGGCCCATATATCTAATGAAAATATTTTTGAAAATGTAAATAGTAGGACCTACTATTTAGTACCTGGTACTATCGAAATACAAGATGCCAAGAAAAAACGTGTACCTAATTAATACATTTCTGCGGAATCAGTTAATTCCATTTCATTCCTTGAACTTTTTCAATTATTACGCGACGCCACAACAATCGGAGAGGTATTAAGACTACCTGTAAATACGTTTTATAACAAAATTTTGTAATTTTGAACCTATTTAAAATTTTTTTTTACGTATTTTGGCTTGGGGTGCATATTTCGCATATTTTTCCCATTTCGTCTGCATAAAATTCCCAAATTCGGTGCATAAAATTCCAGTCTCTACTGATCACCAAACAAACATCCGAAGTCAGGTTATAAGAGATCTGACCAGGTTACACATGGTTATCAAGCCACTTGTAGAGAGGGTAACAGAGCCCCACTTGTAGGGAAAGAAAAACCATGCAGTCCGTATGGGTGGAAAATCGATTATTCTGATATATCAGAAAATATGGCCAAATGGGAAAGAACAGCCTGCATGGTTTTTCTTTCCCTACAAGTGGGGCTCTGTGGGGCTATAGGAGGGGTTTTTGAAGGTGTTAGTCAGGCGGAAGAGTTTGGTGTCGTCTAGAAAGAGTTTTTGGACGTAGACTCGATTTTTACTTGCCTCATTCCCGTCCGTCAACCCCACGGAGAACGTCTGGGGCTTTTAAGGGGCTGCGGGCGAGGTTTTCGTAGGACTTCGATTAAAGAGGCGATTGAAGCGTGCTGTTTTTTTTTTGTTTTTTTTTTTAAATCGATTCATTGGACTAGGGATCGGACATCGATGTCCGATGTTCAACAACAACACCGATGTTTATCGAGCATCGATGGTGAACCCACCGATGTTATCGATGTTGATTTGCCGAAAAAAATAATTATTTAAATATTAAAAAAAAAAAATCTCAAAACATCATTTTCCCCAGCAACTCAATCTTCAGTATCTAATTGATGCCTACTGTACCTATTTATGTCTATTTATACCTTGTTGTGGTGTTGATGATTTTGGCGGAATGAAAGAGAAGAGGAAGACGAATTCTGACGTTCTTATCAATCGATGTCAGTTACCTCTGTCCAGGTACTTGTTTCGGTAATTGTTTACTATTACCTTGTCACCTTCAACTTGTTGGCTACTTGAATAATATTCAAGTAAATTACTTGAATATTATTCAAGTAGCAAACATATTATGTTATCTGCAATGGCCTACAAACGACAGATAAACATGTTTGTTGGCCCGGAAAAGTAAGAAAAGTAAGATACTTACTTTAGAAGTTGTCTTCAGATGAGGTACTGGCGTTGGAGTCCGGAGATGTTTCACAAGGTGGCGACAATTGGGTATTGTCTTCGCCGTTGTACAAGTGGCCAATGGCTTTAAAAAGAGCGTGAATACGGCTATTATAGTCTGGATATGTTCTTCTAAAGATAAATTCTGCAAGGTGCCCAACTAGATGATGTTTCCTGTTCCCGTACCGCGGCACAGTACCTCACCAAGAGGTACAAAGTAATAGACAAGGTAATAGTAAACAATTACCCTTGTTTCTTTACATGTACTGTAAAGAACAAAAACGACAAGAATTCATTCTTGAGGGTAAGATGTCGTTATTATTAAATTTTATTCAAAATAAACTGGGCAAATAAGCATTAAATCGTTCCAAGTCCTGAAGAAGATGTACAAATACATTGAAACGTCAACTTAAAAATAACGTTCTTTTTTTTTTTCACTTGGACCAACCCTTGAGAACCAAACCCAGTTTATCCAACTGGTCAAGAAATTCCGAATCTAATTAAAAATAAATAAACTCATTTATTTTAAAATTATCGTTCATGTAGTTTGTTTACGGTTTATGTATTAAATACAAATACAAATTTTGTGCACGTACAGTTACATTTGTCGACGAAGACAACTCCTTATCCTAAAATATTATGAAGAATAAATCTGATTGACGAGTTGAAACTGGTTAAGAGAACTATCCTTTATAAGCTGTAGCCTACAATTAATAGCACTAATGCAGAAAATTTTACTTTTTTTTAATTGTTGAAAACAAAATTAATTTCCAACCAACATCGATGTCAACATAGACGTTTTTCTTCCGATGTTGAACATCCGTGTTAACATCGATGTTTCTATCTGAGTGTTTCCCATTTTAGAAGACGTTCTCATTTGACAAAAGGGTTCATCCTATAATGAGGTGATAGAAGAGAAGGAGAAGCCGAACAATAGATTAGATGCTGAAAAACCCCAACACCAACCCTTATCTCCTCGGTAGCAAACACCTTTTTTTTACCAGTTTCTTTGATGAAGGTTATTTTAAAAAAATTAATTTTGCCAGTAAAAATATTTTTGAAAAAAAAAAAAAAAAAAAAATCTAGGTACATTGTTTGAACCTTGATATGAGACCTTGAAAAATGGATTATGCTTCCACAATTATTAAGAAAATATTTGACCTCCTTGGATCCTTCAAAAATCCCATTTGTAGCCACATGTGATCCCCACGGTGAATTCGAATCGTTCTGGGACTCCCGAAAATGGATTCTACGTCCAAAAATACTTCGAAAACGACGCCTAACTCGATCCCATAGCCGAAACCCTTAAAAAAAAATCCCGTACCCCATTTTAGCCCCACAGAGCCCGACGGTTTTGGGCGATCGGGTTGAAAACCTTGCGGGGAAACAAGATGGTAAACCGAGTATTTTGAGAAATTTTCAGATTAAAAAAAAAAAAAATTCCTACTGCCCAAAACAGCCGGAAAGGCGGACGGCATACGGCATACATTTCGTTTTTGGAGTCAATGGATGTCTATAGACATCTTGAAACGGATAATGTCAAACTGTGAGGCCGATCGGAGTCGTCGACCACCGTCGCGATTACATAGGTGTATCATTCCAAAAATAATAAACCAAAATTGCTACCGTGGCGTCTTAATGAAAACTGGCAGCTCCGTCCACCTCTGAACCAAGAAATTTCCGCGTTTTCCTAAACGCTCCCCTCGACGACATTGGCAGTCAAAAATACCACCTGAGAATTGGAGGGCGGCCCGAGAAAACACGGATTTTTTTTGGGGCGAATCCCTCGCCAATTTTATCCGATTAACCGATGAAGGTCGTTTTAATTAGGAATTGAAGGTCCTTTTTCGGTCTCTTCCCTTTAATTTAGAATCCCCCTTCGAGCCAAAAGGAAGTTGCACGCGAAGTGTTGAAAACCCCAGCGTTCAAGCTTGAAACCATTAACGATAATTTCACTGGAGGGCCAACAAGGGATATTAAAATTTAATTTTCATAATAATGAATTCTTCATTCGATATGTCAAAACTAGACCCTAAAGAGTTAAGTAAACCATCGATGTTTTTTGAAGAGCTCAAGTTTTATAGCGTGGAATAAACTAAATGAATTATTTGGCCCTGATTTGCAAAGCACAAAAGAACCCTCTTGATGTTGATCTCTTTAACAGAGAAAGCGGCCAAATTGCCAAAAGAGACATGTCAAGGAGCTTTCCCCTTTTCATCTGGCAATTTTTCGTTCTGTTTGAGACGCTTCGTTATACAAAAGACTAAACTAAATCAAGATCAATTAGAACGATGAATAACGGTTGAAGATAGCCTCAGTTTTAAACGGCCAAACCCCTCAAGCTTTGATTGAATAAATCATTTTTAACGTTCTGTTTCACTCGAACCTTCTCAAGGGATATATTTTTCCAGGGTCTGCACAAATGATGTTGTTGCCAACCCTGCGCTTTCTATTGAAGTTATCCCTCATGTTAGAATCCCAACTCCAGGCGCCACAATGACGACGTTTTCAAGGTTTGCAACTGTCAGGTTTTACCTTGAAAATGAGGAGTTGTGCAGTGTTGAACATCATTGTTGCAATAGTCTCGTAGATCAGATGCTTTCGTAATATGGTAAGTAAGAGAACAAAGTCGACCACGATGACGTCATTATCCGCTTCCGGGCCCCAGATTTCGGTTTATCATTATTATCGGAATAATACACCTGTGTAGTCGCGACGGAGGTTGAAAATTCTGATCGGCCTCAAAATTTGGCATAATCCGTTTCAAGATGTCTAGATCTCAAAAACGAAAGGTCCGTCCGTCGTGAGCTGAAGCCAAATCTGAATCCCGTTTTTCGCTATCAGGTCTAGTTTTTGAGATATGTTCCTATTTTCTAGCTATGTTTGAGTGTTAAAAATACACTTCAAAAATACCAAGTAATTGTTCACTCTCAACCGCCTTTTCTATGTTTTATGAGGTGCAGAATCCGAATTTGAAACCCGATTTTCGCTATCTTACACACAAAAAACCCAAAAACACTTTTTTACAGTTGCAGTAAGAAAAAAATAAAATAAAATACACTGCCAAGGCAATGAGCACATGAGCTTCCTCGTGCCAGGTTCAAAATGAACGTAGTTGTGACTGTAACAAGAAAATGACGTTCCCGCATGCGCAGGGAGTACCACTGATGCAATAGTGATGAAACTGATATGGGAACCATCTTGGGCTAAACCCACACAATTCCTGAAAGTGTGATTGAAATCCGATCATAATTGTGGGAGTTATGGGTGTGGCAAGGAAATGCGGACAGACAGACGGACAGACCCGAAATTTTCTACCTCCAAGACGAATACGTAATGCACTTAGTGTATTCCCCAAATAACTCAAAATATCACTTCGTTGTGCATTTAATCGATTCTAGAGAAAGGGCGGAGTTTTGAGGGAAACTGTCATATTTTGACTTCAGTTGTTCCTGCAAAAAAGTACGAAAAAGTACTAATAGTCCAGTTCCTTTGTACATCGGTGCGGGAAGAAGTTGGGGTAGTTTTGATTTTTTGGTATGTTGTTAGGACCCATGAGAGTAGTCTTTGACCAAGTTATCAATTAAAAAAACCGTGTGCCGGCTTGGGGGTAAGCGAAAAACCACGATTTTCTCGGCCATTTTTCACATTTTGCTGAAAAAGTCAGTGAAGGAAGCATTTTACGACCAAAGGCACTATATTCATTCTTAAACTAGACAATATTTGCTACGATTTGAGACCAACCGCAGCTCTCTACAGTTAATAGTTTCCGAGATACAGGTTGTTGAAAAATGGCAATGTTTTCCAAAATGTGCAAATTTTACGAAAACGTGTTTTTGTTTGTTAAATATCGCCTGAAACATGCATCCTACCAGAAGGTCATAAGAGAAGAAGTTTTAGTACATTTAATTAGCTTTAATTTGGGACCAACCGGAGGTCTGTACCTTCATTAGCTTCTGAGATAATGACGAATAACCGAAAACTGTCGTAAGTGGGTTTTGGGAGAAGTGAAGGCTATGTACAATTTCCGTGCGGATAATCCCCGTCGTCGGAAGCAAAAATACAATCTCCGTGCGGGGGGCTCGAAGGGTAGAGTACAAATTCCGTGCGGCCTACAGGTAGGTACACTTATGTCAAAGCTGGTGTCGACGAATCCATAACGAACGGCTCGCCCGGAGGTTGGACAGTGTTCGAGGCTGATTTTCGGCCACAGCAAACTCGACAAATTTTTGGATTACCTATTAGACACGTACATAGCTGACGATGCCTCATTTCCACCCACTCTCTGGAGCGAATTTTCCTGTTCCACGGCCAGGACGACGAATAGCTGTGAGGTTTTTCCCTCCAAATTTAATCAAATGTTCCACAAAAGTCATCCGCACATCTTCAAGTTTATTGAAGCACTTAAGGACATTCAGGCCATGACTTACAAAAAAATGCGGTCCAAGCCCGAAAAATCAACCGAAATCAGGAAAAAAGAGGAATTTCTGAGGCAGCAGATGCTTGCATACTCTTCGGGCAAGATCTCTCGGACCGTAACATTTTGACAACTCGCGATTTTCCGCGAGGCTGTTGCGGTGTGAATCAGTTCGCCTCCTCGAGGTGCACCCTGGGTAGCGCTAAACGGATGGCATATAGGTAGAGGCACGGAGTTTGTACATACTCAGTTTGGCTGCGGCACGGAGTTTGTACATTCCTAATTTGACGGCGGCACGGAGTTTGTACATGACCGCACGGAGTTTGTACACTCCCGAAGTGAAGCTATTAGGCCAGTCATATAAAACATCCGAACCTACCTTAATTGTGGTAAACCTAATTGTTTTATATGTTGTTACGGCTCACCTAGATAGTGTGTAAACACGTTTTCGTAAAATTCGCACATTTTGGAAAAAATTGCCATTTTTCAACAACCTGTATCTCGGAAACTATTTACTGTAGAGAGCTGCGGTTGGTCTCAAATCGTAGCAAATATTGTCTAGTTTAAGAATGAATATAGTGCCTTTGGTCGTAAAATGCTTCATTCACTGACGTTTTCAGCAAAATGTGAAAAATGGCCGAGAAAATCGTGGTTTTTCGCTAACCCCCAAGCCGGCACAAGGTTTTTTTAATTGATAACTTGGTCAAAGACTACTCTCATGGGTCCTAACAACATAACAAAAATCAAAACTACCCCACCTTCTTCCCGCACCGATGTATAAAGAGGTGAAGGTGCGCAAAACTGTAATAATTATAATTCAAAAGCCGAGTTATTGTGCTTTTAATAATTGCTAACCACATTCGCCGAAATAAATCATAATATCCACAGAAAAAATAATAAGAAGAATAAATAAATCATAGTTTATAAAGAAGGCTCCATTGGGGAACTATGAATTCGCATAAGGGAGTTATTTTTATCATACACTTCCGTGTGCATCTAATCGATTGTTCCTCACCTCCTCCCACGGCGCCTGGCCAGTGTTGTCAGGTGTACGGTAATTACCTTTTTGTACGGTAATTTCGGGCTCTGTAGGATGTACGGTATCACCTCTAAGGTATCGCCCTTTTGTACGGTAATTTAGGATTGAGCCTTTCTTCCTGACGTTTTCAAAGATTTTAAGGAAAAAAACACTCCATCCGTACAATCATCATCATCATATCATATCATCATATCATATCATATCATATCATCATCATCATACAATAATATAAAATTGTGTTGGCCGACGGTAGCCGTGTGGTAGACGGCCGTGTGGTTTGTTGGTACGGGATAACGCGTTCCCGAATGAGTTTTTTCACTTTCCGCTCGCTGGCCGTTTAGGGGGTCGAAAAAATTACGAAAAAATACGAGCGGTATAGATCAGACCTGGAGGTAGACGTCGGTCAAATCGAAAATCCGAAATTCGCCCGGGAAATTCGTCGAAAAATCGTCTTTCTCCCGTTACCCCTACGTTTTCCACTTTCAACTCGCGCCAAAGCCCGTTTAAGGGGTCGAAAAAATTACGAAAAAATACGAGCCGTATAGATCAGACCTGGAGGAAGACGTCGGTAAAATCGTAATTCGGAAATTCGCCCGGGAAATTCGCCGGAAATTCGTCGAAAAATCGTCTTTCTCGCGTTTGTCCCACGTTTTTTTCGGGTTCAAAAATACCCAGTAAGGAGCCATTTTTTGGGTATGGTATCCGCGAGCCAAATGTGCGCCAAAATATGGCCAATCCGATTCCGAAGTCGGATTTCAAAAAAACCGAGGGGGAGGGGGCGATTTCACGGTGAGAAGACAATTGGATCGTTTTAATTCGCGCGGGGCCAGGGATCTTAGAAAACGGAGGGTCCAGGGAACTTTGATAGATGGAGAGGCCTTTATTTAAAAAAAGTTGAATTGAATTAAAAATAATAATTTCCTAAACGGTAAGCCCTAAAAATACGCCGATTTTTTCTATCGTCTCTGCTACGAATAGGAGGGGCCGAGCGGAGCGAGGCCTTATGTCTGAGTAGGGGTTTGAACGTGTCCATCGATGCTACGCACCCCACAGGCGGCAATACACCCCACTAGGGGAGCGAGCGAAGCGAGCCAGAGAGACTAGTTTAATAATAAAAAAATTGATTAATGGGGGCATTTGGAATCTTCTTCAAAGAGTTCCAAAACGTATAGTAATAAACCTTTTATTTTCGGTGTTTTTCTTTAAATTCTGCGTCCCCACGCCTTCTCTTTTTGAACTCAGGAGTACCTGGCCGCCTATCTTCCTCAATTTTTTCACCGCACTACCTACCAAACTTACACAAAAACACTTTACTTCATATCAGTACCTAACAGTAATTTTGTTTCAGCGCTTCACATTAAAACCAAGAAGAATTGTTGGTTTTAATGTGAAGCGCTGAACCAAAATGACTGTTACTGATATGAAGTGAAGTGTTTTTCTAAGTAAGTTGTATAAATTGTAAATTGTATTTCGTTTGTAATTTGAAGCCTGTAATTATTATTACAGGCTTCACATTACAAACCAAATACAATTTAGGTACAAACTAACAAATTACGTACCAAAAACCACAGCCAAAAATTCTTTTTTTTTTTTTCAAGGTCCAATTTATTTTCCGGCTTTTTCCCTTGTTAGACACATGTCCAAAATAGCAGCGAATGTTTAATGTTGGTTGTTGTTTTCCAATTCAGTGTTTTTATGGGTTTTATAGTTTCTACAATGACATAATGCGTACGGTAATTTTGGGGGAAAAAAGGTAATTTTGAGAGGCTCGTACGGTAACTCAACCTTGCAGACCTGACAACACTGCGCCTGGCTGTATTTGTCTACCAATGTCTCCTGCATGCTGATTGCATCTCTCGCATTATCATAATCTATTTATTAGTGGTTCTCGTTGGTAGTTAGCTCATTTAGTTTATTTGAAAATTATGTTTGCGGGTAAACATGACATCCCGTTTTGGCTCGTGTGGAGTTGGTTGGTTCGGGTGGGTTTCGGTTAACAAAATTTGTTAACCGAAACCCACCCGAATAAGTATAATAAGTATAATTTAATGTTCGGCGCCTCGATGACGGTATCTATTTCGAGCGAAGCGAATGATCCTCACTAAGTGAGTAAGGGCGGAATTCATAGACGTTCCTCAAGGTAAGAAATGTCTCATCTTAGTTGAGAATTTCCTCATCTCAAAGTAAGGTGTCGTTATTCATAGAGAAATTTGTTCCTGTTGAGGTCGACCTCAGCTCAAACTCACTTGAGGACCCCTTTGAGTCAGGATTGGCAGGCCTGGGGGTATACTGTTACAACAGTCCCGTACTGTTATACCAGTCGCGTAGGTTTCAACCGATCGCCCAGGCGCATTTTGCGGCAACGTTTTCGGTGCAGTAGTGGTAGAGTTTTGTTTTGTTTTCCTCGGCACGAATTCGCGTTGACATGGGTGAGAAATCCAAACAAATTTTATTCACGGACGAAGAAAGAACTTACGTGAGGACTTTGGTCCTCGCAAATAAAGATGTCATCGAAAACAAGCGGAGCGACGCCGTCACCCAGGGAGAAGAAGCGGTGCTGGGATGAAATCACAGAAATGTTCAACAGCTCGGGGAATAATACACCTATGTGATCGCGACGGAAGTCGACGACTTGGATCGGCCTCAAAATTTGACATTATCCGTTTCAAGAGGTGAAATTTTGACAAAATACTCGGTTTACCATCTAGTTGTGCCCGCAAGGTTTTCAGCCTGATCGCCCAAACCCGTGGGGCGTTATGGGGCTAAGGGATGCGCTTTTGAAGGCTTTTGGCTATGAGATCGAGTTAGGTGTCGTTTTCGAAGTATTTTTGGGGGTCCCGGAACGATCCGATTTCACTGTGGCGATCCATATTTATTTATTTATTTTTATTTTTATTTTTTTTTCATTGAGACAGAATTACATTTTGCACAAGTAGGTGCCTAACGTATATCAAAGAATAATACACCCTTGTGTAAAATTTGTGCCTTATGATATTTTGTTGTTCAGACCCATAACAACAATTTAAAAGTAAACACGCTGCAAATTTTACACAAGGGTTTATTATTCTTTGATATAAGTTACTTGAGCAGAAATTTAATTCTTTTGTTCAAAAAAAATTTTTAAAAAATTATTTTTGGATTTTAAAATCCAAAAGTAATTTTTTTTGGATTTTTTTTTCAATATTTTTTTTTCCAAAAATTCTTTATTTTTTACTCGAAAAATGTTTTACCGCCAGGGATCCTTCAAAAATCCCATTTGTAGCCCCATGAAAGCCCTATAGATCGCCACAGTGAAATCGGATCGTTCCGGGACCCCCAAAAATGGATTCTACGTCCAAAAATACTTCGAAAACGACACCTAACTCGATCCCATAGCCAAAAGCCTTCAAAAAAACCTACCATAGTCCCATAGTGCCCCACGGGCTTGGGCGATCGTAGGTACTGAAAACCTTGCGGACACAACTAGATGGTAAACCAAGTATTTTGTCAAAATTTCAGATTTAAAAAAAATTCCTACTGCCCAAAACAGCCCGGACGGCGGACGGCGTACGGCGGACGGCGTACGGCGGACGGACATTTCGGATTTTGAATGTAGACCTCTTGAAACGGATAATTCAAATTTTGAGGCCCATCGGAGTCGTCGACCTCCGTCGCGAAAACATAGGTGTATTGATCTAAGAATAATGAACCAAAAACGGGCCTTGAGGCACGTTTTCAGTTACCTTGACTTGAGGTCGCCTTGAAGTTCATCCCAGCTAAGAAAAATCTCAACTCAACTACCAATTCTGTCTATGAATAAGGTCCGAAAAATGAGGCTGAGGTCCTCCTTGAGCAACGTCGACTATGAATAGCTTGAGGAGCCTCTGAGGCCTCCTCAAGCGCTCCTCCACTTGAGGTCACCTCAACCTGCCCTAACCTGTCGTCTATGAATAACGTAAGTCGCTCATTCTTCCTTGAGGCCACCTTTGAGGAGATCCTCAAGCCTGAGGACCGTCTATGAATTCCGCCCTAAGTCTTACTGATGAGGGTGGAGAGTCTGGGGGTTTGGGGGCCGGCAAGATGAATGTTGTGTAGGTTGTACATATTGGTTGTGTAACCAAACGGTATACTTTCATAACGACGCTACTACGATGTTAACCCCCCCCCCCATTCAAAACTAATCTGTTTGCTAGTAAGGTCCCGGAAGATTCCTAATCGCCTACGCACTTTCGCCGACCCCCCCCCCCCCCTCATCCGTACATCCGCCTGATAGTCGGACTACATCTGGCCTTTTCCCACGCCAAGGGACAAATTTTCCATGGCCTTTTTCGAGAACTTTGGGCTCCCATTAAACTGCCTGACCATTACCTAATTGTGTCTTCCCCTCCACAATTGAATAATCAGCCCTAGAAGGCCCTCCCGAACATTATATATAGATGTGTTCCTATAGGAACTACATAGTGTGCTAGCTAGCGTCGGCGGTGATCCCTTCAAAAAACTACTCTCATGGTGTGATTTGTGTCTTCATTATGACATAATCACATTGTAATATCGTACTGAGGGCGTTTCCACTTGTCGATTTTTTCGGTATTTAGCAAACAATGAAGGGAGACGCGCTCAACGGCGGACACGGCGCGGAATCTATTGATTTCACTGACGATTTCGGGTATGTCCAATATTTTGGTGTTTGCCAGTTTTAAAATTATTTCAGGTCAAATGGCCCAACTTCAATTATTATTGATGGCCCAACTTCAATAGCTCGAGAAGGTGATATTATGTGGGTGATGGCCCTCATGTGAACGTTCGACACGTTCGTAGCCCACGTAAAAAACACTCTCGAACCCACATCCATATTACAGTCAATGGGGATTTAATTGATAGTTGGCAGTCTCAAAAAACTCAGAACAAACTGGGGGGCTCTCTAAAGGTAGGTCTAATATTAAAGTAAGACACTACGTCAGAAAAAGACGGATACGTAGGACTTTTACCATACTCTAAATCATTGTACAAGTGACTAACTAAGCGTGAACTGCCAAAAACAAGATAAAGTTTTGCATCATGTTCCGAAACAGCAAAGAAATTCAAACGATTTTTCAAATGATAAATTCGGACAAATCCAAAGGGAGGAAACACAAGGAACAACATTAAAACATGTAAATCCAAAAGAGGTTTGGATCTCTAATATGTACACATATCAAGTTAAATTCGAATGATCAAGTACGTTAAATCCAAAAAACAGGGAAAAAAAATCCATCTCCATCTAATAATTAGTTTATTATTATCCATTAATGAAGTGATACTTTCTTCACAAGTTTCAAGGATGTCGAAGTCTTGAAGCTTCGAAATCGGCATTTCTGGTTCTTTTTCGGTAAAACACTCTGCCAGATGTGGCTGAACTGTCTCTTTTTTTTCTCGAGCCTCTTCCCTTGAATTCGGTTTTTTTCCTGAGGTTTCATGAAATTGTTGACTCCACTGCTAGGCCTGCTTACGACACCTATCTCGACCCCATAGCCGAAAACCTTTAAAAAAACCCTCACTGAGGGAGGAAGCTTTCATGAAAATGCGACTCTACATCCATGATTGATTTTTTCATTGGCTGGTTTGAGCAAACCAATCATCTAGTAAATTCCACTATTCGTGGAATATATTCAGTATATTGGCATATATGTAAATATGGTCATAATATTGTGAAATTAGTCTTAGTCCAGTCAAATTAGGCAAATCGGGTGAACTAATTTCCGGTGAAGGTTTTATAGTTTTAATCGTTTCCTTTCCACATCAGGATGATGGGAAAACAAAGTCCTGGTGGGTGGGTGGAAGGCTCGAGGGGGAGGGGGAGCTCTAAATATGACTTTTTTATGTTTTTCGGGTATATCTCGGGAGCTGTAGTTCGGATTGAAAAATGTTGTACATAAAAATTGTAGCTGACTGCATTACCTACAAAATTGGTCCTGTATGTTTTTTCTGTAGGCCTAATCATTACTGACATACAGAGCCAAGAAAGTAACCTCTTGCACAAAATTGAGAATCATCCGCCCCAATCCGTCGGAGGTAGTGGGTTTCCCAGCCAGATTGAATTTAAAGGTACATATGCTACAGGCCAAACCCGATTTTAGGCAACACTAGTTTGTCCTAGGCCAAAGTGGTTCTTCCTAAAAATACCAGGCCAATGTAGTTTGGACTAGGACAAACTAGTTTGGCCCGTCAGTGCTAGGATATTCTGGTTCGGACTAGGCCAAACTAGATTGGCCCGACCCCTTTTAGGCCAAACTGTTATTCATCTACGTATATGGGAAGGAGAAAGAATTCAATTTAGGGTTCATAATAAATGACAAAGCAAGTTGCTAAATGAGATGTATTTACTTCTGTAAATGTTATGGGGATAGAAAATTCAAATACGATAATAATTATCGATAAATAATTATTATTATACGATAATAATTATTATTATCATTAACTCTTGGTTCGATCCCAAACATTACTTTGTATGGTGACTGCTTAATCCCTGAATGATACGAACGGTTTTTCATAAACTGGACATATCTGAGACCTTCAGCCCATTTTGAACATGAGTTAAGGTCGATCCACTCATTTAAGTGATATCAGTGAATCCGTGGACATCAGTGCTCCGTGCCCTTCAATGGTATCAATGATAAATTGTCCACACACCAGCGTTACATGCCGCACGGAGGCTCCGTGACGGAGCACTGATGGTCAAGGATTCACTGAAACACTGAAATGTATGGATCGACCTTTATCCTTAAACCACACAGCCAGTCTGTTTTCTACGTCTTGATTTGCTCGTTCAACAGAGCCTGGACTCCGACTGTGCCTTGGCTTTCCATGAACTATCTCTGACACTCAAAACTCAATCGTTCGCATCTCCTTACGTGATAACGTGAACTTACTCTTTAATAACAGTTCGTCCTAAAACGCAACCGGCCACACTAGTTTGTCCTAGGCCTAACTAGTTTTCCCTAAACACGTCAGGATAAACTAGTTTGGACGAGGCCAAATTAGTTTGGCCCGAAAGTGTAAGGAGGTTCTAGTTCGGCCTAGGCCAAACTAGTTTGACCTGATAATCGGGTTTGGCCTCTAACACATACACCCGGTTGGAGTGCTGCTGGGAAGAGCTTCTAGTTGGTGGCAGAGATGCGAGGTCTGGCTTGATCTTAGTGGTTGATTTGTTAAAAGGAGTGTGGGGGAAAAGTGCGAGCCCTATGACAGCTAAGATTTTGAGGTAGCAATTAAAGTTAGGCCCTCGATCCTTTTTTCCCCGCAAGAGGGCCTATGAAAAAGAAGTATAAAAGCTTCTTTCCCGAATTTTCCAATCATGTCATTATTTTTATCAGAGTGCCCTAAGAATCCCCCCCCCCCCCTTCCGCCAGAAGGTGTGGCAAAAGGTGCCAGAGCTTTAACCCTTCAGTGAGTGAATAAATGTGTTTTCCGCCCATCAAACGCTTCCATAAGGCGAATGAACAATCAAGGTGACCATTTTTCAAATGGCTTTGATGATAATTTCAACCGTTAGAACGGAAAATCAGTTTTTGTTTAGAAACCAAAAAGTGGAAGCAGTTTCACTAGAGGTGCCTGGGGCACCTTTTCCCATTTTCCCCACCCATGCCCCACACCTCCCTACCAGCCGTCGTTTCATTTTTTCACTCTACTCAATAAATTTTGACGATATGACCCTGGAAAAAATACTACAGAGATATATAGGAACAAAGTAGAGTGACCGGATTTAACAAATATTGAAAAAAAAACAGACAGGGAAATTCGAAATGAGGAAAGTGTCCCACACCTCCCAATTAGGGGGCCCATTGGGGCCCATATACGCATACTCTCGGACAGCCGAGCGTCGATCTAAGTAGGTACTTACAGCTTCAACCATCTCGTCAAGAGTGGTACAAGACTGTGTGCAAATACTCAACGCCTTGGCGAAACGTAACAGGGTCTCCCTGGAGTGGGTGCCAGGGCATAGAGGTATTCCAGGCAACGAACATGCTGACACTCTGATGATTATTGAGACTAACAGATTGTAACACCCCCCCCCCCCCCTCACCACCACCCTACACCCATCCAGCACCCCTCAAGGATTTTTCCGTTTTCTCCTCCGTCAACCCCCTCTCCTTCCCTAAAGAAGAGAAGGAGTGGGGATTTCAGCCAATATTGATTCGATTTTGATGAAATTTTCAGGGATTACGCGGGTTGTGCCTCCCAGATTACAGATTGTACCCCCCCCCCCCCTCCTTACACCCATCCAGCACCCTTTAATATTATATAATGTATTATATAATATATAATATATAAATGTGGGCATCATTTCCTGAAACTAGTGTGAAAAAAGGTATCGCTTGAGGATGTTAAGTAGCATAACTAGAATATTTTGTGAGTGCCAAATCGGTAACGGGACTTCAAAATCCCCTGGGGACAGCGTATGGCCCTTAGGGATTGCAATCCCGAACGTTTTTCTGAATCCCGGGATCCCGGGATTTATCAGAGGCGATCCCGGGATTGATGATTTTTGTTTGAACGTGAAAAAATTGATTAAAAACGACGAAAAACTTGTTTATTTACAATAATTGTAAATTATATAAAATATTACTTCTCTCATGAAGGAGAAATTTCACTTATGTACTCAAAAAATGTGCTTTTAGAAATCATAATGTTGGATCTTAGAAAGCTCTCAAAGTTGGATCAGCCAATTTGCTTCTTAGCTTTGTCGAAAATAGTCCTGCTACTCAAAAGGCCCTCTCAGCTTCTACGGAGGTCAGTGGGATAGTCCTACGTGTTCTGGTTGTGCTTAAATTGAAGCTGAATCACTGCTCTACAATTTCATTCCTCATAACTTTCCTCGTGGGATGAATATCATAGCCGATATTCCGTACTGAAGAATTCTTCAGGATAAAATCCTTAGGATAAAACCACGATTTCTAACATTTGGGGGAAAATGGTCAATGTTTGAAGAGGGTTAATCTCGGGACCCATTGGTCCTAGAAAGCTGCCGTTGCGCTCAAATGGTAGCAAATCTTGTCTACTTGAAAATAGTATACAGTGACGTTTTCGTTAGGGAGCACATTTTTGAAGCTAAAAGCCAAGAACTGAAAAAAAAAAAAAAAAAAAATCAGCTGCCAGTATAGTGTCCTACTAGATGCTCTGGCTCGCTATTCGTAGCTAAAAGGTCGGCAAAAAAAAAAATTTCCCCGCCTCCTCCACCGTTGTAAGGTCCCTGAAGCCCCACCCGGATTCCACCCGTTCTGAGTACGTCTTTCCGACTTCCTTGACAGAGGCCGGGTTGGAAGAGCCAAACGCGCCCCATCTATATCAAATATATATATCGCGTTATATCACTCACGAGACTCACTCACGATTTTCACCGGGAGACTCCCCGAGCGGCGAGCGGGGGGCGTCCGTATAAAAGCTTCGCTTCAAAAAAAAAAAAAGTCCGAAAATTTCGCGGCTTTTCGAGCATCCAGCATTTAGCACAAGGGTTTCGAAGCTGGTACCGTCCCTGACAACATTTAAAAAAAATTAGAACGTGTCTATTTTTCCGTTCTAAGCCCCCTTTTTTTGTCCGCTGACCGGCCTAACAGGAGATATTAAATATCCACAAATTTTGTATACTAAATCCAAATGGTGGCCTCGGCTGCCTCCATTTTTGAACAGGCTCGTTTCTTTTTTTAATTGTGGTCGATGAATCTTTTCGTATTTTCGGCACCGGCACCGGCTGGTTCATAGATTTTCGAATCCTTTCTTCAGAGGACTTCACAGTTTTCATCTTAGAGCACTTTCACTTAGCCTTCGAATTATTGTCCGTTGTTAAAAGATTTTTCCCGACAAGCCTTGAGCAATTTACGTACGAGGTGCAATTAATTCTCGAACCCCGGGATCCCGGGATTGACTACACGAATCCCGGGATTTCAAATTGCCAAAAATCGACCGGGATCCCGGGATTTGCCATTGGACCTTCCTGAGAAAATGATACTGAACAGTATGAGATACACTTTGTCTCCAACTCTCAACTCGTTACTTGTTTTTTCTCTGGGATTGGCTGCAGTTAGACTCCAAATGATTACACAAACAGCTTCCGCTTGAAAAATACTGTCATAAACCGCCATCGTTTTGCAAAGTTATTTTTGACGTAGAAGCGATTTATGGGGTTTCTATGCTCGTTTTAATAACCCTCAATCCCATTTTCATATTTTCCCCGTGCATTTATCATAATTAAATTATAAAGTGTCAAACGTTTGAAATTCACAAATCCAATTCGTCTCAGCCGAGAAATTCGACCTTAGCACGGATACATTCCTGATCGTTTGAAAAGGCTAGTTAACATACTAATAAGATTTGCGCCCAAAGGTGGAGAGTCTAATGAATATGCAGTTTGGGACTCGGGGATAGGCCGTAGGCCGAAGTTACGACATCGACCCACGCCGTCCAAAATTAATTTGGGCTGGTAAACAGTCGAGGAAGCTGCTGATAAAAGTGCGATAGGTTGAAACGGTCTGGCGAACCATATGGCGAGGGTTACACCGTGAAATTGCTGGGCTTGTTCAGTGAATCAGGAATAACAAGGAGAAGAAGAAGAAGGCCGAAAGGAGTAATAATCTAGGGATATCTCCGCATTTTCATCTTCTGCCATAATTGTCTCGCTAATTATTACTGATTAAATTACTATGTTGTCTTACTGAAACAAAAGCTACCCTTTTCACCCGAAACGGCACACAGTGGTCCAGAACCTCCGAAAACGTGATCGAAACTCCTAGCGACTTTAATTTTTTTACTTTTGCTTTCAAAATGAGTTAGGTCTTATGTTTTTGAGTGCGCAGAATCCAAAAATCATGTTTTTGTTCACTTTTGAGACCCAGAAATGGTCCAAAAATGACATTTTTCGGCTTTTTCGTTGATTACCTGAACTTTTCATGTCAGCGCCAACTGTATTATTGGTAATCTCAACGTATTCATTAAAATTAACAAATTACTGAAGTTGAATCAAAAATATTGGAAAAAATAGAAAGAAAAAAAATGTCCAAATTTATTATCAAATAATAAATTTTATTAATCGTAAATCCTGAGAAAGTAAAATTTACAGACGAAAAATAAGGTTGTGAGAGGGCACACGAAACCGATGGAAGGGCGCTCCACTTCCGTCTCTGGACATTGATCTTGACGTGGACGAAAAGTATCCCAGGTTTATGAGCAGAGATACGGACTTTGGATCAGAAAAATTGACCTACAGGCCAAGGTAGCAGCTAGTAGCACCTGGAATTGGATCGAAAACTTTCTTTATACCTTTCTCGACAATTTGAGACCAATTTTGGCGCTTACATATTTTTACGATTTTTTCTACCTAATTTCGAAAAATATTCATGCAAATTGTACTTTAAAGATAATTTACTCATCTTCGGATCTACTTGTTCGCTGTGATTAGCCAATCAGCAAAGCTCTCCAAATGTTGGAAATAAGAAAAAAAATAAATACAAATCGCTACGTTAACAAAAAAATCGCTAGCATCAGTCTACTTTAAACATTTCGAATTTCCTGCAAACTTTTCTAGGCAGTTTTCGGGAAAGCCTTGGCAGGCTTGGGTGTTTCAAGAACTGTAGAACAAAGGATAAAATTTTCAAATCTGTAGAAAAATATGAAAAAATTGAGTTTCGATCACGTTTTCGGGGGTTCTGGACCACTGTGCGGCATTATGTCTAATTTTGGTTTATTATTCTTGTAATAATAGGTACACCTACGTAATCGCGATGGAGGTCGACGACTCGGATTCGCCTCAAAATTTGACATTATCCGTTTCAAGAGGTCGATAGGTTCCAAAACCAAAATGTCCGTCCGCCGTCCGAGCCGTTTTGGGCAGTAGGATTTTTTTTTAAATCTGAAATTTTGACAGAAACTTGGTTTACCATCTAGTTATGCCCGCGAGATTCTCAGCCCGATCAGGCTGGGCCCAAAGCCATTGAATTTTTTTCCCGAAGTTTTCTCGCGTAATTCAATCAAGAGTACGTCATCCACAGAACAATCAACAAAATACTCCTTCAGGGAATCTCCCTCTAAAAAGTAAATACTCGGATTATACTCAGTCACCACCGATAAGATAACTCCATTGTGTGTGAACTTGACATTCAATCTCGGTTTGTTGACGTCTAGTTTGTTCTTGACAGCGTGCAACAGTGTCGTTTTCACGCGTTTGTTCAACGTTTTCTCGACTGGAGAAGTTAATCGTGAACAGTTTATTTGTGTTTGAACGATTGAGATTATTGGATCGGTTCTAATTGGCCTTCTTCGGTTATCACGTATTGTTTGCTGTTCACCAAGTGGACCATTGCCTTGTCCACCGTTGGTCGTCCAAAAAAAAAAAAACCTTCCGTACAATCCGTCAACGACGTTAGCCAGTTAACATGGAAGGGGAATTTTTCGATCCTCAAAATAGGTATGTAGTTGTGAAACTGGGATTACCACGTGATATTTACAGCCGTTTGTTGTCTTCGTGTGTTGCAGGATCTTCGTCAACAGAAGTTTGCACTTGGAAAACATCAAATTCTATGGCTTCGATATGGATTACACATTGGCTGGTTTGTATATCGACAAATCGAATCTTTTGAAAGGTTTTTTAAAAATGACTTGTTCGCTAATTTGTGTGTTTTTGCAGAATATAAATCACCACAGTACGAGCGGCTTGGGTTCAATTTGGTTAAGAAACGGATAGTGGAAATGGGCTACCCGCAGGAAATATTGGAATTTGAATACGATCCTTCTTTCCCTGTCAGGTACGTTGGCAAGTTGTGCAAAAATCTAAAAGTTGGGCAAAATACTCAGATTTACATTCAGCTGGTCTTACGAGGGATTTAGCCCGATCGCCACACTGGGTGCCACTTTATGGGGGTTTAAAGGTGTTACAAATGGTTTTATAAAAATATAAAATATTTAGGGCCGAGTAAGGTGTTGTTTTTTAAAGTAATTTGAACGAAGAATCGACGTTTAGGGCTTCCAGAGCTTTTAGATGAACCCGTGGGGCTGTATGAGGCTACAAAGGGGCTACAGATGATCTATTTGAACTATTGTCGTTGTGGGGTCGACTGGGGTGTCATTTTCAAAGCACTTTTGGACGTTGAATCAATTTATAGAGTCTCCTGACCTGTGCGGTGTGCCCGTGGGGCTCTTACGAGGCTTCTAGGGGGCGACAAATGGTGATTTTTATGGATTGGCTTTAACTCTGGAATTGGAAGGGCTTTGAACAGGAGAGTCGTGTGAGATGTTGTTTCCCAAGTAGGGAAGGGCGGCTACCTTCAACCATTGGCGATTTGTCCGCCATGATGAACGTTTTTAGGGCTGAGAAAATTACGAAAGGAAGAAGAAGTGAAGAAGACATTGTAACCGTATTTTGGAGGTTTCAGCTTATTTGTGTGGCTTGCTGCAATTTAAAATGTGTTTTCTAGCGATGCAAGGTTTGTAAAATCATAATTTTTGTTGCTCTGTAGTACATGTCAGGATATGTATTTTGGAATGAACTCTGCATCATTAGATTCATAATTTACTCTAGTTTTAGGATCAACTTGAGTTTTTCTGATTGCATGCTCTCTTTGAAGGTCAAGTAACACTTAGTTCAAAAAGTGAGGGTGGGGTAGATTCAACCAGAACGAAGTGGGGTACCTTCAACCACTTTTTTGAGTGGTTGAATCTACCCCATCTATTGGGTACCTTTCAAAATTGCTTAGTTAATCTGAATTCCTATTTTTCTTTGTGATGAAACTAGAACTACTAATAACTTTAATAACTTTATTAGTCAAAGCTGTGATGCAATAGAAGAGAGAATTCACAGATGTAATGAAGAACGTTTTCAAAAGACTGGAATATTTAGTTTTAGAAAAAAGAGAGAAATAAATTATACAATGAGCTCCTTGAATGATTAAAAAAAAAAAATTCCTGGAAAGCTCATGCTTCAATAGTTTCGAAAATGAGTCAACATTGCAGAAAACGCGTCTCTATTATTTATAGGGCCTTTGGATAAATTAATACATATTTGAATTCCGAGGTCTGGAGGGGGTACATGATGTCGGCTGCAGGATCATTTTTTGATCTCTCTCTCGCATCTATGCAAGTTAGCCAACTTTACTAGGTATGCGAAAAGACGACCCCGAAATTCAAAAATCGGGGTAATCATCAGAGAAGGTCATTAATCGAGCATTGAGTAATCATCAAAGAAGGTAGGTAATTCAAAATCGACCTGGGTCGAGTGTTTTTATTCAGATTCCGTTCAGATTTATTATTCAGCGCTCTGGTGGCTCTGTGCCCAACTACTTGGTGACGTCACGTGCCCTCCGCTTTCATTTCAAAATCTCCGACATTTCTAAAACAGTTCTGCACGTATTTATACAGATTTTCGAACTAAAAATTTATGTATGGGGGTAAAGGGTGCTGGAAATGATGAATTCTGACCTTTTCAAGGAGCCCATTGAGTTTATTTTTGAAGCTGAAGTATTTTGTTTCATTATTGTGATGCGAAAAAGCACCTTTATTAATAGGTACCTACTAGAGAAGAACTGACCTCATTTTACCAAGTTTGATTTAATATTTCATCAAAATTTGATGAAATATTAAATATACCTAATATATTTAATATAAAGATATTCATGCGTTTTAATGGGTGTACCCGTTCAACAACCTACCCTATGAAAGTGGTTGAAGGTACCCCACATCATGGTTGAAGCTACCCTACTGGTGGGGTAGCTTCAACCAAAAAACAATTTTTTTATGGACATAGAATACGGGTATTTGACTCTGATTTTGTAACGATTTTACTATTTAATCGTTTAGGGCAATAGTTAAACTGATTGTAGAAGGGAAAACCAATTCAAATTTCGCTAATGCAGAACAGAAATATCAGAATAAGCAAAAAGTGGTTGAAGGTAGCCGCCCTTCCTAGGTAGCCTACCTAATGTGTCGTCCCACTTGTTCAACTAGTTCGATTCTCAAATTCACACCCGTGTAATCCCCATCCTCTTTACTCGCCAGCTTCTTCCTTTTTTCCTCAACCGATTTTAATGAAATTTTATCCAAAATCCATAATAGGTTGTTCCCATCAGCCGACCGGATGACTTATTTAAAAATATTCATTTCACTTTTCAGGGGCCTCTGGTTTGACACAATGTACGGCAATCTGCTAAAAGTGGATGCCTACGGAAATATTTTAGTTTGCGTTCACGGATTCCAGTTCCTAAAACAGTAAGTTTTTTTTTTTTTTCAACGCTGTACCAACAAGATCTGTTTCTTGTTACCAAACGCGTGTGTTTGTTTTAGCTCTCAAGTTTACGAGTTGTATCCAAATAAGTTTCTCCAGTTGGACGAGTCGAGAGTGTACGTTCTCAACACGCTGTTCAACCTGCCTGAAACTTACCTGTTAGCCTGCCTGGTCGACTTTTTCAGCGCATCCCCGCAATACACCTGGTGAGAGGACGTCGAGAGTTTTTAAGGTTTTAATTAAGGGTTGATTGTAATCGAAAAATTAACGAAAATTTATTTGGTCTTTCAGGGGCAAAACTGGCGTTACGTGCGGCGACATTTTCATCTCGTTCCGATCAATATTTCAAGATGTGAGGAACGCCGTGGATTGGGTTCATCTGCAGGTTGGTAGTTCTTCAACACAAAGTTCTAACTGGGTAGTTTGGAATAGCCCTGGAAAGTGCAAATAAAGGCCCCTTGAAATTTCTAGGGAGCTGGAAATCATTTGAATCCCCCTTGCCAGTATAGAATGATATGTGTATGAGTTTGCTACGTTTTTTAAATTTGGGATCCTAGAAAACCACGAAATCTACGCCCTTTTCTAGGTTTTTCGAGTATAACTCGAAAAGTACGCATCCTACAGAAATATTCGCTGTATAATTTCTTAAAGAGCGTTAAATTCCGCGTCAAATGGTATGGCTGGGATTTGAAATCGGCCCAGCCGTTTAGCCGCATTCGCCCGTCAAAGATCGGGGATTTTTCCCAAATACGCTAAAAAGTTGACAACTCTCAACTTCTAACGCTTGTAGCATGGAAATGCCTGCTCCGACTGAAAAATGTCGCAGGATCACAGTTGAAGCAAATTTGATTATAATTTGATGCTTTTTCAAATTTGCAGTTTTCTTAGTTTGAATTTCGGCGCTAATTGTTTTTCGTTCAAAGCTCATATTTCAATGTAGGAGTGGGAAAATTTCAAATTTCCAAAAGCATCTGATTCTAAATCAGATTTCCTACAACTTTTGGTTTTATGATGTTTTTTAATCGGAGCAGTCATTTTCAACCTACAAGCGTGTCGAGACCTTTTTAACGAAATAGGTAAAAATGGCCTATCTTTGGCGGACGATTGTGGCTAAACGGCTGAACCGATTTCGAAGTTCGGCGATGCCACTCGACGCGAACTTTATATTTTTTTTTTATTAATTCATTTATTATTAATTAATTTAAATTAAATTCTTTATTTTTTACTCGAAAAATATTTGACCTCCTGGGATCCATCAAAAATCTCATTTATAGCCCCATGAAAGCCCTATAGATCGCAACAGTGAAATTGTATCGTTGCGGGACCCCAAAAAATGGATTCTACGTCCAAAAATACTTCGAAAACGACACCTAACTCGATCCCATAGCTAAAAGCCTTCAATAAACCCCTCCCGTAGCCCCATAGCGCCCCACGGGTTTAGGCGATCGGGCTGAAAACCTTGCGGGCACAACTAGGTGGTAAACCGAGTATTTTGTCAAAATTTCAGATTTAAAAAAAAATTCCTACTGCCCAAAACGGCCCGGACGGCGGACGGACATTTCGTTTTTGGTATCTAGACGGATAATGTCAAATTTTTATGCCGATCGGAGTCGTCGACTACAAAGGTGTATCATTCCAAGAATAATAAACCAAAACTGAGAAGAAGGTCGAAAATATTATGGTTTTTTAGGCTCTCAAATACGAAGCCGATACCCGTGATTCTCGACCCCCAATGGAGATTGATTTTCAATCAGATACTTTTTGAAAGTTGAAAAATGTAGCGCCATATTTCAGTTAAGGCTAACGCAGGAAACGTCGTCTGAACTCAAATTTCCAGCTCTCTAGCCATTTTTAGGGGCAAGAGCACTATTTGGCTTGACTAGAAGAGATTAACGTTTTCTCTTTTGTTTTCAGGGCGACCTCAAAGCGATGACTATCAGAAACTTGGACGAGTACGTTAAAAAAGACGAGAGGCTCCCAATGTTTTTACATCGAATCAGAGAGAGCGGAGCGAAAGTGTTTCTCCTGACGAACAGCGATTACTTATTCACGGATAAAATCATGACGTACCTGTTCGACTTCCCTCATGGCGCCCGAGTAATAATTAATTTCATAGAGAAAAGGAAAAGAGGAATCAGTAGGCACGCTATGCGACACGGATATCGTGAAGAAGGGGAATAGAATCCAACCCCACGTACTCCAACGATTGTTACTGCCAGAGCATGTCCTCTAGTCATTCAATCAAAAGTCATTACGGCTGAGGTCAGGCCTGCTGTTGCATGTTCTGAGATCCAGTAGGCGAATAACCACACCTTCCCCACTTGACAGAAGATCCCACCGGGTTGAACGTTTTCTCACGGCCATTACTTTGCGGTTGGCCTGGTCTGGGCGTGTGGTCCTCAAGTGCTACAACGCTGCTTGAAACGCTTTGGAAAGTTCGCGCCTGGTCCGTGTGGTCGAGGCCTGTAGTCTCTGGCCAGGACGTGGTCCCCGGGCTTCAGGTCTGCCAGTCTCCGCTCCTTGGGCGCTGAGGTGCGTTTCCTTTCAGCTGGATTGGGGAAAAGCAGACTTAGATGAGTCCGGAGTGGTCTTCCAAACATGAGTTTGGCTGGGGTTTCGTTGGTGGTTGCGTGTGGTGTATTCCAATACATGAACAAGAACTTGTTTAGATGTCGGATCAGTGTCTTTGGGTCTTTGTCCATCAAGTTTTCTTTCTTCATGTATTGTTTCAGCGTTTTCAAAGCATTTTCAGCAAGGCCATTTGTTTCGGGATGGTAAGGGGGCTCCTGTTACATGTAGAATCTTCAGTCTTGACAGAAAATGCTGAAATTCTTCGCTCTTGAAGCAGGTGGCGTTGTCGCTCGCGGTGACCTTGGGGTGTCCAAACTGCGAAAATAAGGAACTCAGGAGCTCTATCACCACCGCAGAAGAGGGTTGGCAGGGAAACATTCGATCCACTTGCTACTCGCGTCGCAAACTACTAAGTATTGGGTGTTGTTCATTGGTCCAAAAAAATCTAGGTGAAGGCGGGTCCATGGTTTGCTTGGGATGGTCCATTTTTGTGGGGTCTTCGGTGGGTTTGATATGTACAGTTGACATTGTTTGCAGTCAGCTGCCATCTTCTCAATATTGGAGTCCAGGTGAGGCCACCAAAAGAAATTACGTGCTAAAGATCCTCCTAAAATTAGTGTAGGGCCGCTTCAAAATGTCGCCAATCTTCCCGGTCGTTTGCCAACGTCCTCCCTCCACGACTTCCCAGCTCGTTCGACCTCCGCCTCCACAGACCCGCCTCCATGATGTACGTGGTCGACCTCTTATTCTACATTCCTGAGGGGTCCAATCAAGCGCTTTCTTCTCTTTTCATCCTTGTGGAGTGTGCGGCCGATCCATTTCAATTTTCGGAGCTTAATCTCTGATGAGATGGGTTTTTGACCAGTTTGCTCCAGGAGCTGATCATTGAAAATGACGTCTCGCGAAAACACTCCTAGGATCCGTCGTAGACATCGATTAACGAACACCTGCAGCTTCTGTGTACGTGAACTTCTTGCTTTCCAGGTCTCGCACCCTTAGAGAAGGACCGTTTTCACATTCGTGCTGAAGAGCCGTAGCTTCGTCCCGAGAGAAATATTTCTATTCCTGAACCTGATAAGCTGATCAAACGTGCCATTGCCGTTTTAGACTTTCCAACATTTTTCCAGCCTTTTTAGCATTTCTAATCCTGTTCATCATGTCTTCTTCCTCCCCCCCCCCCCCCCCCCCGCCCTGGTGCATCCACGATGCTGCCAAGATACTGAGGGGTATCAAAGACGAGAGCACACCATCATGGACTTGGCATATCCTGGGAGGATGGCCCCCCAGCTTGAGCGTTCTGCCGCCCAGAGCAATTTGGCTTTAGGCCTGGACGGTCCACTGTCGACGCCATCGACCACATGCGCTGTACTGTCGATGAGGCCCCCCAGAAGTACGTCCGCGGCGTCTTCCTGGATATCCAGGGAGCGTTCGGCAATGTATGGTGGCCGCAAGTCTTGGTGGAGCTGGTGGAAAGGGAATGCCCTCTGAGTTACCTGGCCCTATTCTCCAGCTACCTGTTCAGGGGAGAGGTCAGAATGGTTGACCGTGACCAGGGGTCTGTCCCAGGGCCGCAGCTGTGGCCTGGTCTTTGATGGGCTCTTGGGTGTGGTCTGGGCCGCGGGCTTTGGAGCGGTCGCCTACGCAGACAACTGCATAGTGTTGGTCACTGGTCAGTCCTAGAGGGAGCTGGAGACAAGAGGCGCGGGGCTTGCCTGGGTGCTCGAGGGCTGGAGCCACCGGGCTAAGCTCACCTTCTCATCTGCCAAGAGCAAGCTGATGCTGCTCATGAGCAGGCTCATGCGGCCACCCATTGTCAGGCTGGGGGGGCCTTTCCGTGGCTTATCGCCAATCTGTTGAGTACCTCGGTGTGACGTTTGAGCTGGGAGTCACCGCCCATGCTCACTGCGTGTTGCAAGGGCCATAGCGGCCTATGCAAAGGCGGCTCGCCTTGCGGGGAGTGATTGGGGCCTCAGGACGGGTGACCTCCTGGTTACAGGGGCCTTTTCCTGGGGATCCTCCTCTTTGCCGTCGGGGAAGTATATGACCTTCTCAACGGACCGAGCCTTAGACGTCTCAGGTCAGCTCAGAGGACAGCACTGATAAAGGCTATAAAGATTTCATTATTTAAAAGTAAAATTTTACTCAAATCTCCCTCTTAAATGAAGTTTTGATTTAATGATAGAGAGGAAATGCGACTTTTCGTTTGAATTTCTTCTTCATGATTTATTCTGAAACTCGCATCTCTTCTGTGTGGTGGTTTGGAAATTCCTTCCATGACGTCACACGGCGTTCTGTGCGTTGTTGAGACAAGAAATGTCTATCATATAGAAGAAATGTGATTTTCAGATTGGGGGGGGGGGATCACGGCATGGATGTCTTCGTCAGTCTCTACAAGAGAAGTGACTTTAAACGCTGATATACGATGTAAATCTCCTCGATTTCGTTTACTCATTAGACAAATCCCGGTAACTAATGATTAGTTAGTGAAGCTTCGGTTCATCCCTTAAACCTGAGGGAATCCTTAAATATGAGCGGAATATCTGCGGGCACTTTTTCAGGAGCTAACAGAAAGTGAGGATTCTGTTCACGCGCAAGCGCGTTATGTCTCAGACTCCACTCTCGAGACAGTCCTTATGAGAAGCACCCAAAGTTGGTTTAATGCAGCGCAGTCTGTTGTCATGACGGTGAAACGACGATTTTGCCTTCGTACAGGTAGCGCTCTCACCCTTTCGCGCACGCTACTCAGTAATGAACTCTCTTTTCCTTTTCTCTATGAAACTCCTCATAACTGAGGAGGGGCAGTGCTGCCAACTGAAGTACACAGTAGATAACGTTGTTGAGCGTTTGTATCACTTAGTTGTTTGTAATTTTCTCTAGCCGGAGGAGCCTCACCGCAATTGGAAGACGTACTTCGATATCATCGTAGTGGACGCCAGGAAGCCGTTGTTTTTCGGCGAGGGGACTCTCATGAGGCAGGTGGACACGTCGACGGGAGCTCTCCGAGTCGGAGCTCACACAGGGCCGATGCTGAAGGAGCAGGTTTACTCAGGAGGTACGTTTCGATGTTGAACAGCGGGCTGAATGTGGTTACGAAGTGTGGAAATGGGATACGTGCATGGAATACGGGCGGGATTCATACGGCAAGTACGCCATAAAGTGAGCTCCAAAGTGAGGATGCACCCTTAGCGCTATTCATAGTCACGTTTCAAAGACACACTTTGGGGCCCACTCCAATGATAATCCAAGTGCACACTTTACGGCTTTCATAAACCACACTTGACCCTTAAGTGTTACAATATAAAGCGCTATATTTGAGATGGGCAGAACCCATTTGAATGGCTCAGCGAGGAAGCATTTTGCCGGCGACAGGATTTTTGTAGAGCTTTGGTCAGAAATTCGTGCGATGTGTCGTTTTCCAAGTAATTTATGACGTAGAATCGATCGAAGAGGCATTTAGACTGGCTTTCAGGAATCATCTAGACTAACCGTGGGGTTTGGGGCTTTAGACGGGATTTTTGAAGAACTGTGGTCAGAAAGTCGAGTGAGGTGCCGTTTTTTAAGTAATTTTGGACTCAGAATCGATTGATATGTCTCTCAGACTCATCTGGAAAACCCGTGGGGCTTCTAAGGGGCTACAGAGGGGATTTTTGAAGGGCTTTAGTCATGAGGGGTCGTTTTAGAATCATTTGTGGGCGCGAAATCGATTGATGGGGCCCCCAGACTCATCTGGACACCGTGGGGCTCTTTGGGGCTTCTAAGGAATTTAGACGGGGTTTTTGAAGGGCTTTGGTAAGAAAATCGTGTTATGTGTCGTTTTCGAAGTAATTTCTGACGTAGAATCGACTGAAGGAGGCCAAGGAATCATCTAGACTAACCGTGGGGCTCCATGGGGCTTCTAAGGGGCCACTGGAGGGATTTTTGAAGGGCTTTGTTCAGAAATCGTGTTAAGGTGTCGTTTTCGAAGTAATTTCTGGCGTTTAATCGATTGTTGGAGCTCGCAGTGTTACTTGGACAAACTCTGGGGCTCTATGGTGCTTCTAAGGGGTTACATACGGGATTTTTGAAGGGCTTTAGTCAGAAAGTCATGTGAGGTGTAGTTTTAGAATCATTTGTGAACGCTAAAATAATTGATGGGGCTCTTAGACTCTTCTGGACAAACCGTGGGGCTCTTTGGGGCTTCTGAGGGGCTACAGACGGGATTTATGAAGGGCTTTGTTCAGAAATCGTGTTAAGGTGTCGTTTCCGAAGTAATTTCTGGCGTTTAATCGATTGATGGAGCTCGCAGTCTTACTTGGACAAACCGTGGGGCTGTATGGGGCTTCTAAGTGGGTGTTGGCGGGATTTTTGAAGGGCTTTAGTAAGAAAGTCATGTGAGGTGACGTTTTAGAATGATTTGTGGACCCGAAATCGATTGATGGGGCTCTTAGACTCATCTGGACAAACCGTGGGGCTCTTTGGGGCTTCTAAGGGGTTACAGACGGGATTTTTCAAGGGCTTTAATCAGAAAGTCACGTTTTAGAATCATTTGTGGGCGTGAAATCGATTGATGGGGGTTTTGAAGGGCTTTGGTAAGAAAATCGTGTTAAGGGCCGTTTTTGAAGTAATTTCTGACGCAGAATCGACTGGAGGAGGTCAAGAAATCATCTCGGCCTGGGGCTTATTGGGGCTTCTAAGGGTCTGCAGACGGGATTTTAGAAGGGATTTGTCCACAGCACCGTTTAGTCGTTTCTGAATCAATTTTGGACGTAGATTCAGTTGTTTATACAGTTTATACAGAATTTTGTATTGAGCAGAATTGAAGTAGTCCAAGAAAAGTGCCATGACCACAAAAAGTTCACATTTTTGCGGAAAATGCCATAAAAATTATCTGTCCTTGTCAACCGAGTGAAGAGTACGTTCGTCATTTTAATGAGTAAGTTAGGAAAAAGAGAAACCACTCAGGTTTTTAACATCTTATCTTTATGGCCAATGATGCGAGGACATCCTGCACGTATTATCCAGTTACCAAGATGACAGCAAATCGTAAATCAGAACTCTACCTTCTAGCTTGTGAGGTATCTATAAAAAGTAAGTTGATCCGTTGAAATATTCATTGTAAACGTCTCTTGCTGCGCTTGAAACTCACTCTCTGTGATGATTCGATTTATCTTAATTTGTTTTTTCCTCGTGTACGGGCAGTGTTCTCCAGTGAAAGACGCGTCTCAACAGGAAAAACATAATGTTCAACAGCAGTCACGTCGTCATTCTAATGTCGCCTCGGGCAGGTTGATTCTAACCCCGTTGATAGAAGAAGGTAAAATTTTGGAGGGGCAGAAAGCTGCCAAAGTGGTTGGGATTTTAGAAAATCTTGAAAGCTACGCTGGATACTTCACTGTCAACAAAACACACGGCAGGAACCTATTTTTCTGGTATTTCCCCGCAGAAGAACAGCCTTCTGAGAGTCCCGTGCTGCTGTGGTTGCAGGGTGGGCCTGGCGGCTCTTCGATGTACGGCCTAGCGCTGGAAAACGGCCCGATCCAGGTGGACGCGAATGGATCCGCACGTCTCCGTCCTCACAGGTGGACGAGAAACCATCACGTCGTCTACATTGACAGCCCGGCAGGCGTCGGCTTCAGTTTTCCCGAACCGCTCGACAATTTCGGCGAGGAACTGGTTAGCGCTGATCTGTACAGCGCTCTGGAGCAATTCTTTCAACTTTTCCCACATATTGCAGACAACGCCTTTTACGTCGCTGGCGAATCATACGGTGGTAGATATGTCCCCAGCGTTGGCTATGCGATTCACGTACGAAACCCAGAGGGGAAAGTGAAGATAAACTTGAAAGGGTTGATGATTGGAAATGGGGTGATCCGAGAAAATTGTGTAGCATTTGGTCCCCCAAATCCTGAATATGATGACTTCATCGCTCAAAATGGCCTATTAGGCTATGAATTCAACCCTTACAATTATCTGGAAGATAGTGAATTGGATTCTAAAGGTATGACGGTGTTTTTCAATCGGGCTGATACTCAACACCGTATTCACGTGGGTGTTGTCAAATATCAACACCTGAATGATCATGTAGAGGAAAAAGTATCTGAAGGTGACGCCAATTTCAACGTAGTGCCAGTAGTTGAAGAACTGTTACAGCACTACCCCATCCTCTACTACTACGGCCAAGTCGACAGTGTCTGCCCTTATCCACCATCAGAGGGTGACCTTTATCAATTTCGGTGGAGCGGCTATTCGGAATTTTCTCAAGCGAAACGGCAACTCTGGAAAGTTGACGGTGATCTGGCCGGTTACGTCAAGTCGGGTGGGAACTTGACTCTCGCGCTGGTCAGAAACGCCGGTCACATGGTCCCCGCCGATCAGCCAATCTGGGCACTCGATCTCATTAAAAGATTCGTCAACAACGAACTTCCATTGTGAAGACTGTCCCGCACTGGATACAAACATCTGATTTTTCTCCATTTCTTTCATTTTTTTTTTAGAAACGTTCTTTTTTTAATTATAATAATTAATACTAGTGAAACGAAAATACCGATTGATTACTGGCCTAATAAAAACTATTTCTGAGCGAATATGACTGATTTTTCAGTGCACCCCATGTAATTTCTCGTTTTGCGTTTCAAAAATAGAGATCTTATGCGGCCCTAGATTCACAACCGGACTTCTGCGACAAGTTCGATTTGCGTTTTCAACTCGGAATGTATTTTTACGGAGGTTGTTATGACATAACAACATACATTGTATACATTGTATGCACTAGTCTCTCCGGCTCACTTCGCTCGCTCAGGGCCGCCGAGAGAAAAAGCGGGCCCGGGGCAGAAGAGAGCATAGGGCCCCCATGTAAGCGATGGTACGAATAATGGTGAACATCGATGTTTTCCTTTCGATGCTCCATCCTTCATACCGCTTTGCCGCCGCCCGTCTCCTCATCCTGACGATTTTTCTATTGTGATTCACATTGCTTGAGTTTTACAAGGCCTAACCACACGGAAGACTACGTTGCCTGCCAAGTGGCAATTCAGCGATTTTGTTTATTATTCTTGGAATAATACACCTATGTAATCGCGACGGAGGTCGACGACTCCAATAATTGGCAATTATTGCCCTCGAAATATGACATTATCCGTTTCAAGAGGTCTAGATTCCAAAACCGAAATGTCCGTCCGCCGTCCGGGCCGTTTTGGGCTGTAGGTACGATTTTTTTTAATTTTTTAAATCTGAAATTTGCACAAAATACTCGGTTTACCATCTAGTTTCAGTCCGATCGCACAAACCCGTGGCGCTATGGAGCTAAAATAGGGCCACGGGAGGCGTTTTTTGAAGGGCTTTGAGTATGGGATCGAATTAGGTGTCGTTTTTGAAGTATTTTTGGACGTAGAATCCATTTTTGGGGGTCCCAGATCGATCCGATTTCACTGTGGGGATCTATAGAGCTTTCATGGGGCTCCAAATGGGATTTTTGAAGGTTCAAATATTTTCCGAGTGAAAAACAATTTCAAAAAAAATAATTGTTTTAAAAACAATTTAAAACAATTCTTGAAAATTTTTTTAATTTAAATTGTATTTTCAGACAGAATTAATTTTTGCACAAGTAACCTATATCGAAGAATAATTTTATCTATACCACTAATAATTAGAATTATTCTCACTGTCCAGCTGGCTGGCTTGCTATGTCACGAGCCTTCTCCTCCTAACCAGTAAGCGATAAAAATACTTTTCTATTGGTTCGGGATCCCGTTTAAAATTCGGTAGGGGGGTTGAGGCCCTCCTGAGATGCGCGCGAGTAGGCGCACTTGCGCCGAACTTTCTTATTTTAAATGGAAACCCCTAATTTGAGGCCCTCCTGAGATGCGCGCGAGTAGGCGCATTTGGGCCGAACTTTCTTATTTTAAATGGGAACCCCTAATTTTTTTTTCTCGAATTCCTATTCCTCAGCCAATTTTACGTCCAATAAGTGCTTTGCGAAAAATATTTTGCGCGCGCGAGTTCGTCAAATTAATTTTTTTGTAATTCTTCAGTCGTTAATGGACCGATTGAAATGGGATTTTCTCCTTATCCTACCTAGAAATCCGAATTTTAATACGGAAAAAAATTGGTGGGGGGGGGGGGGGGGGGGGTTGGCAACGGTTGGGAAGACGATTTCTCTCTCTATTCCCCGGCCAATTTTATGCCCATTAAATTTAGCGCATTGAGCGAATGTCACTTGGCTGAGCGAAGCCAGGCCCCCCTGACTGAGAAAGTGGTGATGTCCCATAAAGTGGTCGGCCGAGCGAAGCGAGGCCTTATGTCTGAGTGCTAGTAAACCCAATTGTGAAATTTGCAGCGTTTTTTCTTTTCTTTTTGTTCTTCTTTTTTCCCCCCTTTTTCCTTTTTTCTCATTTTTCTAGGGCCCGCTGGGACCCATGCAAAAGTCCGGGCCCGGGGCAAAATGTCCCCCTTTGCCCCCCCCCCCCCCCCCTCTCGGTGGGCCTGCGCTCGCTCCCCAGTGGATGAGTAGCATCGATGGACACGTTGGAACCCCAACATCAAGGAAAACTCCCTCCCCTTATAAAAAGTTTCAAAATTCACACTCGTGGGACACTTTCGGAACACTATCTGAACTTATTAAGGTCCCGCGTGTTATTATATGGAACACAGTTGGGACATCTCGAAACGGAGTTTTCACCCGCCTGCAGACCCCGCGCGAGTTAAAACGATCCAATTATTGTCTTCTCACTGTGAACTCGCCTCCTCCCCCTCGGTTTTTTTGAAATCCAACTTCGGAATCGGATTCGCATTTGGCTCGCGGATACCGGTTTCTACGCTATTGATACTAAATGTGCTTCAAATGTAATGTATAAAGAGAAGCCAGGACAAGTATGAGCTCGTTTGAAGCAAATTAGGAAACTTAAAACTAAAATACTAAAAAAAAAAAAGTCAAAAAAGCGGAGCAAAGTAACCCCCTGCGACGGTACATATAAAATGGTTGGCAGAACGAAGTGAGCCCCCCCCCCCCCCCCCCCGGTCAGAGTGCTAGTGTTTCCAAATTCCAATAATACCTTTCCATGCCCATACCTACGCATTCAATTCTGTTGTTTCTATTAAATAAGCCCAGCACAATAATAATCTTTGTGTTCCCAAAAGTCTATGGGGTTTTTTTCTTCAAAATAAATAGTACCTATTCGTGATTGGATAGGCATGAATAATCAATCACTAGTGACGGTTACCTGAATGTACCTATTTTTTTCAAACAGTTAGGGGCGTTTCTAATCTTTTCCTACATTGAGATTTGAAAATGTCGCTTTCTGAGAGAATGGCTCATATACATATTATGTAAATTTTGTCTAAATTTCAGATTTAAAAAAAATTCCTAATGCCCAAAACGGCCCGGAACATGGACATTACATTTTTGGAGTGCCGTCAAATTTTGAGACCGGCCAGAATTTTCGACCTCCGTCGCGATTACATACGTGTATTACTTCAAAAATAATAACCCAAAATCAACAAGCTACAGCAAGAAAAAGAAGTGTCTACGTGAGTTACTACAAACCCTGCGCAAAAACGTTTCCAAAAAACTATTATGAAAATTGCTTCGGATACGTATGAATTAGATTGTTGTTTAAAAAAACTGGAAATCAATATCGTGTTCACTGGCTTAGAATTTGGTGCAGTCCGAATTTCCTGAACAAAGATTTTTCTACCTGCAGCAATCGTTATTAATAATTATCAATACTTGGGTACCTACCTACTTGGCTTCATCAGCGCATTGAAGACTGAAAAACTGCGATCCAGTTAGAAAACGAGAGGAATCTGTCCACAATAGGATAAGTGGCATAATGTTGAGATATGAATTGAGAGCGATTGTTTTAGAAAAAGTATCGATAGCCTAATGTCCATTGGACAAGTCAGGACGGCAGGTGTGTAATGTAACGACCCCACGTCATAGACATAGAAGTGCAGCTAGGAGCTCGTTGCAAGGAAAAGGATATCAAAGTGATTCTCCTAATCAAACAGAGTAGAGGAAAACTTCAGATGTCTTCACCTTCAATTCATTAAATATTATTCATGTTAATTCAGAGGGGGGGCTACAAACAGTTTTCGTTTCTTTCCTCTTTAAAAACCATTTATTTCTTCGAAAAATTCGTACATTCTTCTTACACACGAGCACACGTCACAATAAGTTTAAATATCAATCATTTTCGTACCAAATCAAAATGTATAAATACAATAGAAGATGTCATTTGAAGTAGGTATAATAGTTTTTTTAGATGATTGACTGGATCTGTAGCCACTTGCATTAATACGGCTTCTCTTCTGCGTGAGTCGTTTCATGGCTCTTCATGTGACATGTTCGACGGCATCTATACTCACAATATCTGCACTTGTAAGGCTTCTCTCCAGTGTGCGTCATTTCGTGACGCTTCAAGCCAATTTTTTTAATGCATCTGTACTCACAATATCCGCACTTGTAAGGCTTCTCTCCAGTGTGCGTCATTTCATGTATCTTCAATTGAGAAATTTGCATGCATCTGTATTCACAATGACTGCACTTGTAAGGCTTCCCACCTGTGTGTGTCATTTCGTGACTCCTCAAGTAAGATGTTCGACTGCATCTATGCTCACAATATCTGCACTTGTAAGGCTTCTCTCCGGTGTGCGTCATTACGTGATTCTTCAATTGGCCAAGTTGAATGCATCTGTACTCACAATGACTGCACTTGTAAGGCTTCTCTCCAATGTGAGTCATTTCATGTTTCTTCAGGTTAGTTGTTCGACTGCATTTATACTCACAATATCTGCACTTGTAAGGTTTCTCTCCAGTGTGCGTTATTTCGTGACTCTTCAAGGAAGATGTTCGACTGCATGTATACTCACAATATCTGCAGTTGTAAGGCTTCTCTCCTGTGTGCGTCATTTCATGTTCCTTCAACTTATTGGATGCACTGCATCTGAACTCACAATGACTGCACTTGTAAGGCTTCTCTCCTGTGTGCGCCCTCTCATGTTCCTTCAAGGAACTTAGTGCACTGCATCTGTACTCACAATGACTGCACTTGTAAGGCTTCTCTCCAGTGTGAGTCCTTTCATGTTTCTTCAAGTGAGATGTGGTTCTGCCTGTGTACTCACAATAAGAGCACTTGTAAGGCTTCTCTCCTGTGTGTGTCATTTCGTGACTCTTCAAGGTAGATGTTTGAACGCATCTGTACTCGCAATATCTGCACTTGTAAGGCTTCTCTCCGTTGTGTGTCATTTCGTGACTCTTCAAGTAAATTTGTTGAATGCATCTGTACTCACAATATCTGCACTTGTAAGGCTTCTCTCCTGTGTGCGTTCTTTCATGATTTATCAAGTGAATTTTTTGAATGCATCTGAACTCGCAATATCTGCACTTGAAAGGCTTCTCTCCCGTGTGTGTCATTTCATGAGTCTTCAAAGAACTTGATGTATTACAGCTGTACTCACAATGACTGCACCTGTAAGGCTTCTCTCCAGTGTGTGTCATTTCGTGACTCTTCAAGTGAGATGGTTGTCTGCATCTGTATTCACAATATCTGCACTTGAATGGCTTCTCTCCAGTGTGTGTCATTTCATGACTCTTCAATGAACCTGGTGCATTGCATCTGTACTCACAATGACCGCACTTGTAAGGCTTCTTCCCTGTGTTTGTCATTTTGTGTCGCGTCGTGGAAGGTAATGCAGTACACGTTTTTCCGCTTGACATTTTGCACTGCGTTTTTGTTCTTTCAATTTGTAATCATTATCGTGATTGGCTTCCTCGTCATGTGAACTGTCATATTAATGCGAAGTCAACTTTTCAAATCACTCCCACAACAGCAGGTGGAATAAGTGAGCGGCGTATTTGAAGGATTTTGGCTTCTTGCAGATCGTCTTCTAAGGCCAAGCAGGGTTGTTAAGCTGCCAGCAGCGCTTTGATGATGGAACACCTGTGGAAAATGTCAATTGTGTTAAAATTTTGAACCGCCTGGAGGCGTGTAAATCGAGTCAATCGAGTTGGTAGGTTATAGGGTGACCAGAGGAACAGTTTAACTGTCGGTAACTGTAACTTACGTGTTAATTTACTTTTAAAAAATCTCAAATCGGAGCTGGAGGCAAGAAAAACTTCATTTTATACCTATTCTAAAAAAATAATATTTTATGGTTTTCGGGAAATCGCCTTTTGGTTAATTATTCTTGGAATAATACACCTATGTTTTCGCGACGCGGGTCGACGACTCGGATCGGCCTCAAAATTTGACATTATCCGTTTCAAGAGGTCTACATTCAAAATCCGAAATGTCCGTCCGCCGTCCGGGCCGTTTTGGGCAGTAGGAATTTTTTTAAAAATCTGAAATTTTGACAAAATACTTGGTTTACCATCTAGTTGTGCCCGCAAGGTTTTCAGTCCGATCGCCCAAACCCGTGGTGCGCTCTGGGGCTATAATGGGACTACGGGAGGGGTTTTTTGAAGGCTTTTAGCTATGGTATCGAGTTAGGTGTCGTTTTCGAAGTATTTTTTGACGTAGAATCCATTTTTTTGTGTCCCGGAACGATCCGATTTCACTGGGGCGATCTTTAGGGCTTTCATGGGGCTAAAAATGGGATTTTTGAAGGATCCCAGGATGTTAAATATTTTTTGAGTAAAAAATAAAGAATTTTTGAAAAAACACATTTTTGAACAAAAAATCCAAAAAAAAATTTTTTTGAAATAAAAATCCAAAAAAAATTTTTTTAAAAATTTTTTCATTGACAGAATTTAATTTCTGCACAAGTAACCTATATCAAAGAATAATAATTATTCAAAACAAGGGTTAATTATTAACCCTTGTGTAAAATTTGCAGCGTTTTTCTAAAAGCGCCATCGCTGCGATCTGCCCGCTGTGGACGTTTTTGGCCGCATTAGTTTAGGTATATCTCCTCTCCAGAATTTTATTTTGTGCAATTATACCTACCTATTAAAAATGACCGTTAGATTCAATAGATTTTCTTTATTTTTTTAAAGACCAAAAAACGAAAAATTGACCCCCCCCCCCCCCCTACAGGAAGTCCTGCGTACGCCCTTGAACCCACATAAGTGCAATAAAGCGCTGTCAAGTGTGAGTTCGTACAGATTGTATTTTTTTTTTCACGAAAGACGTTTTGATTATATTATAATTAGGGTTCGGATCAACATGCAAAAATTTAAGGCAAAACATGCATGCAAACATGCGATAAAAATGCCAAAACATGCACACAAAAAATGTCAAAACATGCAAAATAAAATTTGGAAAAAGTACCACTTTTTTGTAATGAGTGCTTTTGAAACTCTCCTTTTATATAATAATAATGTTGTTTAATAAAAAAAATATTACATATTAGCGTAAATCTTCAAAAGTTAATTGATAAATAGTTAAATATTGAAAAATTGTAATAATTGTTTTCGGTTTGTAGTTATTTTACTATTTTCTTCTTATTTTTCAAAAACAAGGTAAATAGGTAAGAATAAAAAGTTCACAGATAGAAAATGAACATTATAATATAAATATTATTTACAGATACGTTATTTCTTATTTACAATTTATTCAATCTCCACAACATTTTCGGATTCATTTTCTTCAGTATTGCTGCCATCATTCAACTCATTGAAGTTACAGTTAACTATTAAAACTTTTTCCAAGTTAGCAACCTTTTTTGTTGAAGATATCAACGTATTTAATTCAGGCAGATTTGTCCTCAATTCTTCCGCCACACGATGAACAGCATGGGCCAAGCAAGTTATGTGGACCATCTTTGGCTAGAAAATTTTTAGACTTTCTCCAGCCTTGAGCATGTAGGCCATTAAGGCTTGGTTCCCAAACTACCTGCATTTGTCTCATTTCCTCTTTCACTGAGGTTGTTCCCCCGTTTAGCAATGAAAACTTCCATACAAACAACCGCTAAGTATAAGTAGTAGGTACCTAGTTTCAATTTTTTTTAGAAGAAGCTTATTTTATTTTTTGTAACGTCTGGTAAATTCAAAAAACATGCAAAAAACATGCATAAATCTCCTAAACATGCAAAAATCCCCCCAAACCACCAAAACATGCGAAATAGATTTCGGTTTTTTGGGTTGCAAATGGCCTAAAAACACTCAAAATGTACATCTATGAATGTTAGGGGGCTTAGGAAGAAATATGCAAAACATGCTAAATCCGAACCCTAATTATAATACATCAATATTATTAAAGTGAGTTTTGTTACCCCCCACCAGGCCAAAATTGAAAATTGTTAATAAATATTTGTAACGCCGACAGAGTTATAGGGATTACCTTGGAAGAGAATCATGGAGGGAAAACGCTGCAAATTTTACTCAAGGGTTTATTATTCTTTGATATAGGTTAGGTGTGCGAAAATAATTAATTATTAATTCTTTGGCAATAGCTTAAAAAAAAAAAAATTGTTTTCAAATTTTTCTTTTCACTTGGAAAATATTTGACCTCCTGGGATCCTTCAAAAACCCCATTTGTAGCCCCATGAGAGCCATATAGATGCCCATAGTGAAATCGGATGGATCTGGTACCCCCAAAAATGGATTCTACGTCCAAAAATACGTCGAAAACGACACTTAACTCGACCCCATAGCCGGGTTGGGCGATCGAGCTGAAAACCTTGAGGGCACAACTAGATGTTAAACCGAGTGATTTGTCAAATTTTCAGATTTTTAAAATAATTCCTACTGCCCTAGTAGGAATAAATTTTTTTTACTTAATGAATTCCATTACAAAGTTTTTGAACGTGATCGTTTTCCCTTAAAAAAATTCAAATTTTTGTTTCTGTACAAAAACATCTGGTCACACCCAAGTTATATTATAACTTGCTGAAATTACTCACATTGATTAGAAGCTCTGGAAGTCCTTTTTCAAACTGAATTCAACACGTTTCACGTTGGAATGTTGGTTGCTGACTGGCCTTTCGAGTGATTCAGAAGAGAGAACACACCCCCTGGGCCTCTCCCTCTTTCTACCTGAGCCTGTCCGTTGTCTGTACGACATTGCAATGCACCAAGCGTCCTAAATGGGGTGGAGAGTAAACCACATCCCTAGTTGCAATAACGGCCCGAACGAATCCAATTACATTTTGACAAAAAGTCGGTTAGAAGACTCACCACTTCGGGAAGGAATGTAGGAACTTTCCCATTTCAGACTTGCTAGGAAAATACTTTCCCAGCCGAAACGTCACCACGGAAAAAACTTCCCAAAGTGAAAGTGTTCGAAATAATCAGCTCTTCAGGGAAATTCGTGTAAACGGGAGGGGTTTTTTGAAGGGTTTTGGCTATGGGATCGAATCAGGTGTCGTTTTCTAAGTATTTTTTGACGTAGAATTTTTTTTTTTTTTTTTGGGTCCCGCAACGACCCGATTTCACTGTTGCGATCTAAAGGGCTTTCATGGGGCTACAAATGAGATTTTTGATTGGTCCCAGGAGGTCAAATATTTTTCAAGTAAAAAAATAAAAAAATGTCGACAAAAAATCCAAAAAAATTTTTTGTTGACAGAATTAAATTTCTGCTCAAGTAACCTATATCAAAGAATAATAAACCCTTAGTGTAAAATTTGCAGCGCTTTTAAAAAAATTCCTACTGCCCAAAACGGCCTGGACGGCGGACGGCGAACGGCGGACGGACATTTCGGATTTAGAATGTAGACCTCTTGAAACGGATAATGTCAAATTTTGACCCCGATCGGAGTCGTCGACCCCCGTCGCGAAAACATAGGTGTATTATCCCAAGAATAATAAACCTAAACGAGCAAAAAACAGGGTTTTCCGGGGAAACCAGCGGAAAACGTGCGACAATGGTATAGCTTCTCAAGGACCTCGATGTGAATGGAATGTGCCTTGATTCATCAAAATCGGTTCAGTTTTACGGAAATCATTCCAGGAAAACGATTTCAGGGTACTCCCGCGGCCCCTTAACATCCACTAGTTCAGGGGTTCCCAATAAAATTTTGTCACGGACCCCTTAACAAACCACAAATGTATTGAGGACCCCCTATATATGTAAATTATATATATATATTATTTTATTGTAAAAAGGTTTTCCCCCGTTTGCTTATACCTAGGTGTAAGTATATATCACAAGGGAAAAATCAATTGATTTTTGCAAATAATTATTTATTTTTACATTTATTTTGAGTTTGGAAACAGTTGCACAACAACCACTGACACAGCTGAAGCTTTCCTACCTAACTTTTCCTACGTAATAGTGCTGGTTTGCAGTTGGATTTATTAGTAATTGGAATTCAGGTTTCGTAACGTTAAAGGTAGGGGGAAGACCTCCTACCTTGGTCACTTTTTTTTTAACCTTCAACAAAGCATACCTAGGATGGTTTTTTGGACCTCCGATGTATGAATCTTGATAGCAACACTATTCGGCTGTTGAATGGACGAAGAACTAATCATTTTAGTATCACTAATTAATTGTGGACCCCGTTTTTCCAAACCCTTCCTAACTGACCAAGGTAGGAACCGTGCTCCTCCCTTGGTCAGGTCTGGCTCCTCCCTTGGTCAACTGTCTGACAGAAGATGTTTTTGATCAGAAATAATTGGTTTATTGGCCATTTATGCCCTTTATATCACAAAATGTTTATCAAAATGATTATTTACCAAAGGATACCTAATAATATTATATATCATATTATGATTATCACTTTTGACTTTCGAAGGTGACCAAGGTAGGGACGATATCGTAATATTTACCTGACCAAGGTAGGGTCAACTCCCGAAAATCTTCAACAGGCTCTAAAATAATTAATTCGATTATTTTTTATGCCATTTACATCACAAAATATTTATTAAAGTGGTTATTTTCGAAAAGATACCTAATATGATTGTTGACCAAGGTAGGAACGACCTGCCTGACCAAGGTAGGGTCAACTCCCAAAAATCTTCAACTGGCTCCAGAATAATTAATTCGACATGAACTTGCGAAATTATGCGTGCATTTCATACATCGAGACTAGAATTCAACGATAAACCAAAAAGATTTACCGAAATTTACGTACTTTCTTCGTCAGCTGTCAAAAACTATGTTGTCAAAATCGACATCACAACGCCTCGAAAACTTTGATAACCAAATAAAGCTTATCAGGGCTAGAAAAGCGGGAAAACACTTTTGAAAGCACTTGTGTTGCCTTGACTTACACAAAACATTAAAAATTTAGGACAAAATATTTCCCTCGTGTATACCACCCAAACTATCAACTGACCAAGGTTGGGACCTGACAAAGGGAGGAGGTCTTCCCCTAATGCTTCTTCTTCTTCTGATAAATGTGAAATTTAATAAATAATTTATTAAAGAAAAAGAATCGATCCTCAGATGTATCGATTCTTTTTGAAAAAATAATCGCGATTATTTTTGAGAATCGGACATCCCTACATTCTGGTAGAAACTGGGCGAACTAGTCACTAATAATTAGGCTAGGTGTCGCAAGTTCGGCCTCTCACGCCTTACAGGACACTCCGGCTACAGTCATTTTTATTATTTGAGTTCCTGGTAGAATAGCTTAAAATATTAATTTTTGGATGCAGCTCGCGGACCCCCACACCAACGTTTGCGGACCCCTGGGGGTCCGCGGACCACCTTTTGGGAACCCCTGCACTAGTTGATTGTAGCTCCAGGAGCTGGAGCGATTTGAAAAAGGGTGATATTTTACACGTTTCTCGAAAAATCACTTTTTCCGCACTTCAAACAGCTGTATCTTCAAAACGGCCAGCCCTATCGAGAAATGTTACATAATGAAAGTTGTAGATCGTTAAATTTCCTATAAGGTAAGGCACTCAAAGCCGACATCGAAAAGGAAAATAGTTGGCTAGAATGCGTTTTGACTTAAGTGGAAAAATGTGATCGGTTTTCAACGCTTCGTTTTCAAATCATTAATTTTGAAGACATCAGGATGTTGTGAGGCTTGAACGGTTGAGTCACAAAGAGAGTTTATTGTTACTGCTAAGCTGTCTCAATTTGAAGAAAATGACCTGAAAATAGCCTTCCTTCCTGAGCATAGTTTGGAGGCCAGTTCTGCACTCGTTGATCTTTGATAGCCCCTTACAAGTCTCATAGTGTGGTCTGAAAGGTCTGGAACCACCTTAATTTTAATTATATTAGTAATCTACGTCCAAAATTATGGAAAAACGACACCTCACTCGACTGTATGCAACACCTTCAAACTCACAATTTGTAGCCTCTTAAAGCCTCTTACAAGCTTCACGGCGTTGTCTGAAAGCTGCGAGACCCCCATAAATCGAATCTACGTTCAAAATTACTTGGAAAACGACACCTCACTGACCTCAACTGTGTTTCTTCAGGTGTGGTACCCTCTCAAGTCGTTTCTGGGGCAAAAACACTTTGAACACGACTTAAAACCTTCACATTCCCCACTTGTAGCCCTTGAAAGGCTCACAGAGCTCCACAGTGTGTTCTTTCAAGTCTGGTACCCTCTAAAGTCGTTTCAGAGGCAAAAACTCTTTGAAAACGGCACCTCTCTCGACTCCCTGGCCAAAACCCGCAAAAAGCTCCAACGGCTGACCCGTTGAAGCCCCATAAACTCCGAAAACACTCCTCACTCCGGTGTAATTCCTTCAAAACCCCCCCCCCACCTTTATCGAAATTCGCTCAATGTCTTCTTCCCGCTCCGCAGGATCCTGCGACGTCTTCACCAAACTCATCGGAGCCAAAGGCAAAGACGTCTTGTACATCGGGGATCACATTTTCGGCGACATATTGAAATCCAAGAAGATCCGGGGGTGGAGGACGTTCCTCATCGTTCCCGAACTCGTGCAAGAGCTTCACGTTTGGACGGACAAATGCCAACTTTTCACCGAACTTCAGAAACTGGACGTGATGCTGGGGGAGAAATACAAGTGAGTTGCGCGATAGTTAAGATGACGAACGTTTCAATAGGAGAATGACGTTTGTTTGGTTGTTTTCAGAAATTTGGATTCGAGCACTAAAGAGAAACCGGACATATCCAAATTGAGAGCCGGCATTCGGGAAGTGACTCACAAAATGGATCTGGCCTACGGCATGATGGGCAGCCTTTTCCGTTCTGGGTCCCGACAGACGTTCTTTTCGTCCCAGGTTGTCCGCTACGCCGATCTGTACGCCGCCACGTTCCTCAACCTCATCTACTACCCGTTCAGTTACATGTTCAGAGCTCCCGCCATGTTGGTGAGTACAAATCGTGAATAGTTGTGCTGCTATGCGTCATCCTTTCGTCTCGGCAAATATCCGCTCTCTGAGAACGCAGAGCAGGAGTCTAAAATAACTTCTATCTACAGGTTTGCCAGTGGAGAATGACGTTTCATACTTTTTTGGCAATTTTGACACTTTTGTCACTATTTTGGAGCTTCTGGGCGGTAATTTTTTTTTTTATCGATTTATAGCCCAGGCAAATTAGACCAAAAAAAGTACCATGCCGGCTAATAAATAGTGCTGAGCTGGAAATGATCTTAAGGGGGTTTACTATTACTTTGTAATATGAGTAATATGAGTTTGCGACGGTTTCTGAGTACGGCATAACTTGTGGGAGCTGAAAACATGCGAAATTTTGGCACTTTTTTCCGTTTTTGGCTTATTACTCAGAATCGGTTTGTTCTACGGAAAACTTCACGATATACTAAATTAAAGAGCATTAAATTCCCCGTGGAATGACCCTGTGGAACGTCAAATTCGGCCCAGCTACATAGTCACAATCGATGGTCAAAATCGTCAATTTTTACCAACTTGGCAAAAAGGTGGGTTACGCTCATGTTCAAACGTCTGCGATCAGAAAACGGCTACTCTAATTTAAAAAAATCCATAGAATTAAAGTTGTAGGGCATCAAATTCCGCCTAATGAGAGCTCCTAAATTTTATAATTCCCTCATTCCTACGCAGAGATACGCACAAAGTTCAAAATTAGTCCTAACACTGAAATTTCGCTAAGAGGCTCTCTTTGAAATTACACGACTGTTGAACCCCGAATCGTCTATATTCGTCTAGTTATTCGAATTTAGAGGCAATTTAGTCATATTGCTAAGAAAGAAAACGAAATACATTACTATGGCTGCTCATTGGGCAGTGCCCAAGATGATAATTAATAAAGGGTTTCAAACAAGAAAAACATGTCGGATTTGTTTTTTTAATTCAGAAAAACTACATCTCACCAAAACTGTATAGTAAAAATAGAAAAAGATTCAATTATTAATTATTATTATTATATTTACAATTAGGTACTCTTTATCATGATCATGGTTTTTTTTTTACTCAATTTGAGGTCTTCGAAGTTCTCCTTCGTTTAGGAGAAGATGGTCTTGAACATGGTCGGGAAGATGGCCTGGAAGATGTTTTCGAAAATGGATGCTCAACCACAGGTGGGACTGTTGGTATCATCGTCTGAATCTTCATCGAGGAAGGGATGTTGGTGTAATGCCTCTCCCTCGATATCGAGTTCTTCATTGACTGGAGCAACCTCGAGAAAGCGCATTTCTGCAAGTGTGACCTTTGAAGTGGGCACATATTACAGAACACTTAATCCCAGATTTTTGACAGGAGCAGGCCGTTTGGCATCCTTTTGTGCATGTGCACGATATATTTTTGAGCAGTTCTTGGGGTGCCGGTGGTTGGGCCGTTGGGTATGGAATAAGACCGTTCTTGGTGGTTATCAATCCCCACTGCTTTGGATCAAGGATATGGTTCCTCAAAAGCTGCACATGTAAGTAAACTCTCATGGAGTGCTGGCGAGCTGCAGCTTCGGTCGGAGGCAAACATGCTAAATTGAAACTGGACTTAAACAGCCCTCTGAGTTCAGTTCATTGTGTTGCTGTATACTGGTGCCAGCTCTGAACCAAATCCGGTTGACCAATTTTCAGAGGGCACTGTTTAAGTCGCATTTTTTCAGCTCCCACAAGTTACGCCGTACTCGGAAACCGTCGCAAACTCATATTACTCTCATTTGGGATGCCCAAAGTGGTTTAAGATCATTTCCAGCTTAGCACTATTTATTAGCCAGCAAAAGTCTAATTTGCCTGGGCTATTATCCCAAAACGCGTCGAAGTTTCGTCATTATCTCGATAGGCCATGGAAACCTCGATTGCTGCGAGACCCGAATCGATGTATCGAAGCAGTTGGGTGATGGCGGACGGCAATAATTGTTTAGGCGAAATTAGCTAAATTATTTAGGCGAAGGCGGTTTTTAAACATCGACAACTAAACATCGATGTCCCAAAAATATCGCCTCTGAACCATCGATGGTTTTTTCCCCTCAATGTTTCCCTCTATCGATGTATCGATGTTTTCATTGTTAAATATTTGTAAAATAATGATCCTACTACTTTCTTCCTGATTTTCATCCTCCAATGAGGATTGATCACTACTGGACCAAGATTTCCGCTATTGTAGGGTGCGATGGGCAGCCAAAATTCCCCAACATCGCGAAAGTTGTGAAGGCCACATTGCCAATTGCTCACGGCAGTAGCGATGTTGAGAGAAGCTTCTCCGAATCCAAACATCAGCTGCGTCCCGAACAGTCCAGATGCCAAGCTGTGGGTAAGGGACGGACTGAAATCGTACGTAAGGCCGGACCTCGTCCCCATGACAAAGAAACTAATTGCTGTTGGGCACAGCATACCTGCAGGTGAAGCGAAATAAAGAATGAGCTGCGAGAAAAGTGGCAGAAGAGGAGGAGCAGCATCGCCAACGAAGGGAAGCTGACGAAAGGCAACGCCAGAAAAAGCTTGAAAAATCAGCAGAAAAGGAACAAAGGAAAGTGGCTGATGAGCTTGTGCTGGAGGCTACTCACAACTGGGTGAGGCTATCAAAGCCAACAACATGGCGGCAGCCAAAGTTGCCCAGGGCATCTTAGAGGGGCGAAGGTTCTAAGGGAGAAGGCAAAGGATCTCCAGAAGAAGAATGAGCCGCTGCAAAAAAACTTGTCTCAAGCGGACATCCAGCCTGCTGGAAAAGCTCTTCCAAAACCAAGCGGTGAAACGGAGACCTCTGAAGACGAAGCCGCCATAGATGACCCCGACCCCAAATGAATGAAATGTCTGTGATGGTTGTTTTAAGATTTTTCTATCGTTGATAGTAAAATTTTTTTTATCGTTGATAGTAATATTTTTACTACAAACTTTGCTAACTTTTGAGACCAATTGCAGCTCTGTTGGTCTAATACTTTCCGAGATAGAGCTTTTCAAAAAATGGCCACTTTTTCGAAAAATTGAAATTTAACCATTTGTTCACGTTTCAAAGCCTCTAGATAAAAAACAGCGAACCAAGTCAAAAAATTTCACATAATCAAACTTGTAGAGAATCAAATTCCATGTTAGGAAACCTCCATTGCTGGCGGAAATGCAGTCAACTAAAAATGGGCGACTTTCAAAAAGCGTCCCCCGAACGGACACCGCTCGGTAACCGGAAAACCACGTTTTTCAGAACGTTTTCGGGTGTAGCTCAGAGGCTATCTGCCCGATTTCAAAAACCTTTTTCCCGTGAAAGCTGATTAAATTTCCTATTGCAGCTATTCTGTGTGAAAATTTGATTTGAGCTTCAATAAGAGAGGGGCAGCCATGGCAAAGCAATTGCAAACTTTTGCGCCTCGTCTTTTTTCGCACATTTTTGCCTAAAACTCAGGAACGGTTGGTCCGATCTTCATTCTCTTTTTTTCTGGTGAAAGTTGAATAAATTTTATATTAGGGACGGTTCATTGCATTTCTGTTGAGACAGCCAAAATTGGCATGATATTCGACGGAAAGCGTGTTTGCCTACTATGCCTCGAATGGGTGACAGAGCGGCAGGTGACGTCACAGCCTGATCCCCGGTTTTCCGTGGCAGGTACCGTGTGTCTAGTATCTGTGGGTATACATTGTATGTTATACCCTGCCGGCCTCGTCCACCTGCGCAACCACCGCCATGTGGGAGCTGCTAAGTTGACCAAAGCTTCAGCACGGCCAGGGGACCAGCCAGGATGGCAATGTCCGCGTCAGGATATGTGTGCGTGTGTGAGTGTGTATGTGTAATCCCGATGTTTATTGGTATAAAATCTTTGTCAATTTACTTGCAGATGCCCCACGAGTCGACCGTCGCTCACGAGCAGAGGTTCGTCATGGACAGCCCGATGATCTCCCGGTCGAGGACGTACTCCGTTTTAGACGACGAGGTCCCCAACGAAAAAGAGAAACGGGTGGGTGAACCGGCCAAAGTCCGACGCCTGTACAGCATTTGCAGCGACTCGGACACCGACTCGGACTAACCTCAAACTCGTGTGTTTTTTTCCTCCCATTAACGCATGTCCTTTTTGTTGTTCAGCCTTTGGATCGGTCCAACAGCCACAGCCAGGTCCCGCATGTTCGACCCGTAACGCCCCGTTCCGTCACCCACACGCACGACGAGGACTACAGCGACGAGGAAAGCGACAAGAACTCCGCCGAAGAGAAAGATCGCACTGAGAATAATTCTTAAAGATACAAAAAAATCCCTCTTTCCCCCCTAAACCCCGCTCGCATGCAGGTAGCCGTTTCCCCCACCCAGGTTGATATTCCTGACTTTTATTATACCAGTTGAACGCATGATTCATTTTTATTAATTTCACACTAACGATGCACGTTTCCATTTTTTACGCTTGATGGACATTTGACTGATTCTACAGCGCAAACCATTTTCCTTATAACTGAAGATAAATTCAATTCAAATTTACTACAACGCTGAAGTTTTCCTTCAAAATCGCACTCTATCGTTAAAAATGCGTACTATTCGAACTGGCTAGTCTTACTGTCCGCATTTCTGCTATTTTTGTTAACTAATCTATAATATATTTTCATTGTTAATATTGTTAAATTTTAATGTTTTTGGACAATCACTTTTATCATATATTTTTACATCAATTTGGGTGTTTGCCGCAACGTGAATTTTTCCTTAAAACTTCATTATTTATTTTAATGAAAATGTTTGGAGTTTTTAGCGGTCCTGCTGCACATTTGCCTTTTGGGAAATTCCTTTACGGGCCTCGTGACCTGCTTAGTGCCCTAATAGAACTTATTGTACTGAATTAGAGCTATCCGGCCGATTACACCGATTTGTACTGCCTTAGTACATACAAATAGAATTTACGCGTTAGCGGTTTTTTTTTTGTAATGTAAATAGTGAAATTACAGATCGCTCAAAAGTTTATTATAACATTGTAAAGTTTATAGTTGTTTTGTATTTGCGTATTTTCGTGAGGTGTCTTCCTTATTCGCTACCCCTGTAGAAGCCCGAAGGGGAGACGCAAAGTACGAGAGGAGTTTGTAACGCAATTTATGATAAAATTAATAAAATCATTACAATAGCGTGGAGGTATTTGTTTTATTAAATGTGTCCTGGGAGGGTTTATACAAGAAGAAGAAAGAAAAAACGCTGCAAATATTACACAAGGGTTTGTTATTCTTCAATGTCGGTTACTTGTTCGAAAATTAATTTGTCAATAAAATTTTTTTTTTTTTTTTACTCGAAAAATATTTGACCTCCTGGGATCCTTCAAAAATCCCATTTGTAGCCCCATGAATTCCCTATAGATCGCAACAGTGAAATCGGATAGTTCCGGGACCCCAAAAAATGGATTCTACGTCAAAAAATACTTCGAAAACGACACCTAACTCGATCCCATAGCCAAAAGCCTTAAAAACCCCTCCCGCAGCCCCATTTTAGCCCCATAGCGCCCCACGGGTTCGGGCGATCGGGCTGAAAACCTTGCGGGCACAACTAGATGGTGAACCAAGTATTTTGTCAAAATTTCAGATTAAAAAAAAAAAATTCTTACTGACTAAAACGGCCTGCACGTCTGACGGACATGTCGGTTTTGGAATCTACAGGTACCTCTCGAAACGGATAATGTAAATTTTGAGGCCGATAAAATTAATCTATTTAAAATTTATTTAATGTCGTAATATCTCGCCCAGTTACAACTCCTAAACTAGATAAATTTGAATTCACTCTATTCAATATCAACTGGGATTTCGTATATATACATATATGACAGTTTCGTTAATCTTGACTACAGATGATCACATTTTGTGCATACCATCTCGAGCATGGCTCACCAGGCTTTCCCTACTATTCGTAGAAAACCCTTTAAAAAGAATCCGAAGCCCTGGTTTACTGAATCGTTAAAAAAAATGAAAATCTTAGTCCGCCAAAATAAAACTCAAACCGAGTATGATTCTAATCCCAAATTAAAAGCAAACTACCTTTCCCTCCGTAATGAGTATAAGAAAGCGATCAAAGCGGCTCTAGTATCCTACCACGAAAAAGACATTTTTGCGTCCGGAAACCCATCAAAGAAGATGTGGGAATACATAAACGAAAACCGCAATCAAACGAGGAAGGCTCCTAGAAACCTAAAATACACAGCTGACGACTTTAACTCATATTTCGCATCAGTAGCTTCAAAAACCATAGCAAATCTGCCCTCAGTAACCCAAAACCCCCTTGATTTTGAGATCAATCCTGCGCCTGAGCTTCGTTTTTCATCACTGGAACCCGAACAAGTATTCAAAATTATATTATCTTTGAAAAATTCGAATGGTTGCGACTTTTAAGGCTTATCTTCCAAAATGATTAAACATGTAGCACTGGCCATTGTTTACCCCCTGACTCATTTGATAAACGAGGCCATTTGTTCAAATTTCTTTCCTTCAGTTTTGAAAGTCGCAGAAGTGATTCCTTTGCACAAGAAGGGGGATACAGATGATATGTCCAACTACCTACCGGCCTATTTCTAAACTCCCTTTGTTCTCGAAGGTATTTGAAAAAGCTATTAATAGGCAGATAAAAGATCACTTCGAGGATAACAATCTATTTGTCTCGGATCAGTACGGATTCAGAACAGGACGGACGACTGAGCAAGCAGTTTTGTGTATTTCAAGTCAAATTTGTGAACATTTTGAAAGAGGTCACTATGTTTCAGCAACAATGGTTGATGTTTCAAAGTGTTTTGATTGTGTGCCTCATAAACTGTTGCTGGCAAAATTACGATCGTACAAATTCTCCGCTGAAGCCGCAACCTTGATTAAGTCTTACTTGCATAATAGAGTCCAAGCTGTCCGCTGGTACTGTCTCCGAATTGTCACAAATCGGAGACTTATCCGTAGTTCAAGGTAGCGTTCTAGGACCCACTCTCTTCCTGATATTTTCAAATGATCTTCCTCAACATTCAAATAAAAGGACTGTTATGTTTGCGGATGACTCAACGGTTCTTTCATCAGATTCTTCGTTGGCTGCCCTGGTAGAAAATGCAGATAGTACTGTCGGCGCTATTCGACATTGGTTCCATAAAAACCGTCTCGCTGTTAATGATTCAAAAACGGAGGTGATGTATTTTGGATTAAGGGACTTATCGCTGGCAGTGAGTGTTGGTAACCCTCAGTCCGTTAAAATGTTGGGTGTTGTACTGGATCCGAAACTGAGTTGGAGGCCTCACTGTGAACAGCTGGCCGCGTCCTTAAATAGCGTTTCCTTCCTTTTGCGAAGACTTTCCGACAAGCTTCCCAAGACTGCCGTTCTTGCTGCCTACTATTCAGTTTTTCAAAGTAGGGCTGGATATTGCATCCTTTGCTGGGGCCACTCGCCACACAGCGCCCTTGTATTCAGCAGTCAAAGGAGAGCTGTCAGAGCTATCATGGGCCTAAACTATCGGAAGGACTGCAGAGATGCTTTTCAGGAGCTGGGAATACTAACAGTACCAGCCCTGTACATCCTCGCTTGCCTTACCTATTTGCGGAAAAATATCACCTCATTCTCCTCAGCCTCACACACTCACAATACACGAAGTGCCAGTCAGCTTTCGTTGCCCCACTCTCGTTTGGACGTCAGTAGAACTTCTACATCGTGGTGGGGAATAAAATTTTTTATTGCCCTTCCAAAATCTGTCCGAGAAGAGCCTGTGCCAAAATTTAGAATCTCATGTAAATCCCGACTGTCACAAATGGTGCCTTACTCATTTGAAGACTTTTTTCTCAACATCAATCCAGTGAAACGTCTTTAACGTGTACATGCCCTTAATTCATCAATTTACGATTTAATGTTACCATCTTACTTTGTATTTTCAGGCCTAACTTTAATTAACCGTGACCATTGTCAAAAACACTCTGTGTAATATGGCAAATAAAACGCTTTCTGATTCTGATTCTGATTATCTGATTTAATCTGAAATTCGATTTAATCCCCGAGAATCCTCACAACGATAGTACGTGAACATGGCCAACACAAACCAGCAGGATTTAGGTTGTTATGGGCCAGGGGTTGAGTGTGATGTCGTTTTCAGAGCTTTAATGGGCGTAGAATCGATTCTTAGGGGGGTCCCAGACCTGTCTGAACACTCCATGAGGCGTCTTAAGGCTTCTAAGGGGGTGCATTTGGGTATTTAGATTGGTTTTTGTCAGCTGGTCTAATGTGGTGTTGTTCGCTGAGCTGTTTTGGGCGGAGAATCGATTCATGGGAATTTCAAACACGTTCGATACTTTTGGAGGCTCTATAAGGCTTTTGAGGGTTCACTAGCGGGGTTACAATGATTGTTATCAGATGGTCACGCGAGTTGTCGTTTCGAAGTTGTTTTTGGCGTAGAGTAGCAGTGGAGTCCCACACCTTACCAATCAGTCGTTAATGCCGTTCAATCATCAAAAATGAATAAATGTTTAACTAATTTGTTGCCTTTCGCGTCTATTATTAATCTATCCTATTTTTAAATAATAACTTCATAGCTCTAGTGACATAAATTTGATGTTGCCGGAGCTATGAAGTTAACCAAGATCTACCGTGAACGTGACCTTTTGGAAGATTTGACTTAAGGAAGGTTGTTAGTTATACACGAGGGGGGGATGAAACCTTGAAGAGGTCCGCCAAGGCTGTCGAGATAATCCAGAGGATGCAGTGGGGGTTGAAAGGAGAGGGCGAATGATTAGGAACGTTGTTATAGGAAAGTGACGGAGGGAGGGAATCCCCGGATTATAATTGGAGAGGCCCACTAGAAATCCGGAGATAAGTTAGTTCATAGCCAGCACTGATCCCTCGACTAGATAGCGCCACGTACAACCTTCTTCCGGTCCATTATGCGGGTTCTTCAAAGTTTCGCGCTAGCGGTTTGGTGGGGGGGGGGGGGAGGGTTGTAGGGTGGGGTGGTGGGAGGGGGGAGGCGGCAGTTTGGAACAGACAACTCGGAACGCACTTCCACTGGCAACCCTGTAATAACTATGCGATGCATTCACTGGAGTTTTTTCTTCGTTTGTATAATTTGTGCAAACTGTCTACGTCCATTGATGATGGTTTAAAAAATGTTGTTTTTCAGTTTTCTTAAAACGTTATTCAATAATTAAAAAAAAAAAAAAAAAAACTGCAAATTTTACACAAGGGTTTATTATTCTTTGATATAGGTGACTTGTTCAAAAATTACTTAATTCTATCTGTAAAAAAATTAAAAAAAATTTTTCTTCAAAATTTAAAAAATTCAAAAAATTTTTTTTGAAATTTTTTAAAAAAATTATTTTATTTTTTCACTCGAAAAATATCTGAACACCTGGGATCCTTCAAAAATCCCATTTGTAGCCCCATGAAAGCCCTGCAAATCGCCACAGTGAAATCAGAACGTTCCGGGACCCCAAAAAATGGATTCTACGTCCAAAATTACTTCGAAAACGACACCTAACTCGATCCGAAAGCCTTCAAAAAACCCCTCCCGTAGCCCCATTTTAGTTAACCTGGTCTTTGACAGTCTCCTGGGTGGTATTCGCCAGGCTGGATTTAAGGTGGTCGCGTCCGCAGATGACTGTGTCGTGGCAATTGTTGGCCGTTCTCGAAGGGATCTGGAGTCACAGGGTGTGATGTTGGCCCGGTTGCTGGAGGGATGGAGCAGAGAAACCAAACTCGTCTTCTCTCCCTCCAAGTGTGAGCTGATGCTGCTCAAGGGCAGGCTTAAGAGACCACCGGTGATAAGGCTGGGGGGCCAGTCAGTCGCCTATCGCCGCTCCGTACGATACCTGGGGGTGGAGCTTCAGGAGCGAATGAGGATCACGATACATGCTGAAGCTGTTGCCAGCAAGGCAGATGCTGCGTTTGCGAGGGTGGCTCGCCTTGGCGGAAGGGATTGGGGCCTCAGGACAGGGGACTTGCTTGTTATATACAAGGGCCTCTTCCTGGGGATCCTCTAATATGCCATTGGGGGCATCTTCGACCTCCTGAGGGGCCCCGACATCAGGAGGCTGAGGTCAGCCCAGAGAAAGGCTCTGATTAAAGTGACGCGGGCGTATAAGACGATATCGGGCGCTGCTGTGCGAGTCCTGGCGGGAGTGCTTCCTATAAATTCCCGCGCGACGCGCGCAACCTCGCGAATTAAATTAAATTCATGATTCATTCATCATGATTCGACCCTGGCCTTTTAAATGTATAACCCCCTTTTATTAAATGTATGGCCTTTTTTTAAATGTTTAACCCCCTTTTATTAAATAAACTTTTTTTTATCGCGAATTTAAATATACCAATCCGAAAAACATGTTCCATGTTTCCTTGCAATGATCCTTGATCAAAACTTAGATAATCCGGGGGTCTGGGGGTGTCCCACAGGTAAGTCATAAGACAATCATGTACCATGATCTACACAAATCACAAGCGGCAATACAACCACAGGCGGCAATACACCCACAGGCGGATATATTTTTTATTTGGAGGTATCTCGTCTTCCCACCGCTCTCGTCCAGGATACTCTTTCAGTGCCCGCAATACTCTAGTGTGTTGCGGGTAACTCGTTCATATCAGAGAGTTTAGGATTGTCACGACTGGACTTGGGAATTTCATCTCGTATGCCCAACAAAGGATTGTTTATGTTCGTCATAGTGCTGCAAAAAATCGATTTTTTCAACTTCGATTTGTCGATTATTTTCGGAATAACATCGATTAATCGATTAAAAATCGAAAATCAAAAAACGTTTCAATATTGGTACGTAAGGGTTTCGAAAAATAAGGATTTTCAGCTCGACTGTAAAATTTACCGTAGTATTTAATACCATCCAAAGTCGACGGAGCCGCCTCCTGCCGTACAAATTGGAGTCCAAGACTTGGACAAACTTTGTTTTTTAACATGGTACATGTTTTTACGGGCGTGTTCTGGATTGGAATGCAAGAGTGAAGTCGGATTGGAATGTTTTTTTGTTTTTTTTTTACGAAAATGTAACCTTTTTCCAACCAACCTAAAATTTGATATTGAAGACGGAAGTGATATGCGTAAAGTTGTTAACAACTCTCAGTGCTGCTCAAAAGACCATAATATATCTTGAAAGTGAATAATAGTCATTTTGGTTTATTATTCATGGAATAATACACCTATGTTTTCGCGACGGGGGTCGACGACTCCGATCGGCCTCAAAATTTGACATTATCCGTTTCAAGTGGTCTAGATTCCAAAACCGAAATGTCCGTCCGCCGTCCAGGCCGTTTTGGGCAGTACCTAGGAATTTTTTAAAAAATCTGAAATTTTGACAAAATACTCGGTTTCCATCTAGTTGTGCCCACAAGGTTTTCAGCCCGATCGCCCAAACCCGTGGGGCGCTATGGGGCTAAAATGGGGCTACAGAAGGTGGTTTTTGAAGGCTTTTGGCTATGGGATCGAGTCAGGTGTCGTTTTCGAAGTATTTTTGGACGTAGAATCCATTTTTTGGGGTCCCGCAGCGATCCGATTTCACTGTTGCGATCAATAGGGTTTTCATGGGGCTACAAATGGGATTTCTGAAAGATCCCAGGAGGTGAAATATTTTTCAAGTAAAAAACAAAACAAAATTTGAAAAAACATTTTTTGAAAAAATAAAATCAAAAGAATTTTTTTTGAAAAAAAAAAATTAAAAAATTTTTTTTTAAAATTTTTTTCATTAACAGAATTAAATTTCTACGCATGTAACGTATATCAAAGAATAATAAACCCGTGTGTAAAATTTGCAGCGTTTTTATCATGTATGCGTTTAGAACGTCCCTGACTAGGTACTACTCACCTACCTACATTTTGTATTTTGTATCTAGATTCCACTCGTTTGTTGGAATAATTGAATAATTAAATTATTTCAATTAATAACATTTTTATTAACTGAATTGGATCAAATTTATGATGTAAGATCTCAATTCTTCGCTGATATAAACTAGATGAATAATTTAAATTATTGTAAAAGGCAAATTTCATTTTTCCTCCTTTGCAAGAGTTGAGAATTTTTGTGTCCCATTAAAATCGATTTTATTTTTTTTACATCGATTTTTCGATGTTTTGGGAAAAAATCGATTAATCGATTACGATTACGATTTTTTTGCAGCACTTCGCCATAATGACGATGTTAAATCCTTGGGTTGGTGGACTGACTAATTAGTAGTAGACGTTTTTGAGTCTCACGAAACAACTTCTTTAATGTGAAATAGCGTAAATCAAGCAAATAAAATCAGAACGTAAAAGGGGGTCGACTTCAAGAGAGCAATATGGCGACCTTTTTTACACACACAGGTGATCGGTGGTTCATGTCCAGGGTGTCTAGATGGCAGCACGATCCAGTGCTTCCAGGGGTGCAGAATTTAGCGGCGTCTCCATATCCTCCCCACCTTGAAGAGGGATCTTCAATGACGGTTCAAGGTCTTCGGTGACGGGCAGAGGGCACAGCAGTCGAACGTTGCGTTTGTAGAGGCCAGAGGAAGTGCGAAGGGTAACAACTCTTACAACTCCATCAGATCCGGGATGGGTTTCTTCAACTCTTCCAAGTGTCCATGAGCTGACGGGGGCCTGGTCATTCTTGATCAATACGAGAGTTCCACATTCAATATTTGATGAGTAGGTCTTCCACTTGTTCCGACGCTGGAGTTCTTGTAAATATTCGGATGACCAACGGCTCCAAAAATGCTGAACCATTTGCTGGACTATCTGCCAGCGAGCAAGACGATTCGTTGGCTCATTTATCAAGCAGGGCTCAGGCAAGGCAGTCAGGCTACTGCCGATCAAAAAGTGGGCTGGCGTCAGCGAAGACAGGTCGTTTGGATCGGATGACATGGGGAAGAGGGGGCGTGAATTTAGGCAAGATTCAATTTGAGTCAACACAGTGTACAATTCATTAAAGGTTAGAACCCTAGATCCAACAATTCTTTGTAGGTGGACTTTAACCTGTTTTACACCTGATTCCCACAGACCCCCAAAATTAGGAGACCTAGGTGGAATGAATTTCCAATTAATACAATCCTTGGAAAGAAAATTTACAATCGTACTCTTGTGGTTTTCAGACATCCACAAGTCAGTCAATTCCTTTAATTGATTTTTCGCGCCAACAAAATTTGTAGCGTTGTCACAATAAATAGTGTGTGGTTTCCCGCGGCGAGCAATGAAACATTTGAGAGCCGACAAGAATGAATCAGTGCTCAAGTTTTCAACAACCTGAATGTGAATGGCCTTTGTACACATACAAATGAAGAGGCTAACATATGACTTACAACGAGGGGAATTTCTTAACGAAGAGCTCCGAGTCAGGATAGGGCCAGCAAAGTCCAATCCACAATGGTAGAATGGTCTTGAAGGCTCTACGCGCGGCTTTGGAAGATTTCCCATTCCCTGCTCGAGAGTCCTAGGGTGAGCCTTGCGACAGGTGATGCAGTTATGGAACACCTTTCGAGCGAGATTTCTGCCATTTATTGGCCAAAATTCTTCACGAATCGTAGAAAGCAGCGATTGGGGACCAATATGCGAATTCCTTTCATGAACTTGGCGAGCCAGGATGTATGTGATCTTGTTAATGGGTTCTGAACCTCCATGCAACAAAACGATGGGAAATTTCTTGTCGGGAGTGAGCGACGATTCCTGCAATCTTCCTCCAATTCGAATCAACTGGCACGAGTCAAGGAAAGGGTTCAGGGAGGCCAGAACGCTGGATGGTTTAACCGACTTTCCTGCTTTGAGAGAATTAAATTCCTGTGGAAACATAATGTTCTGAGCAAGTCGAAGAACTGCGTGCTTAGCTTCAATGAATTCGTCAGCTGAGATGGCATTGACCGGTTTCGAGCCCAGTGGATTGCGTCGAACTCTCAAGAACCTATAGCAATAAGCAATAACTCTCACCAATTTATCGAACGACGAGTACTTGGTGAGAACCTGAACGAAGTGGCGCTCTCCCAAAATGTTTGAGGTAAGAACATTGATTCGGGTCTTACGTACTTCTGGCAATTTCCCATCCAAGATTCTCTCGAAACAGCCAAAACTTGCGACATTGCCATGCTCAGAAAGCCAGTATGGGCCATGCCACCACAAGTCATTAATAACAATTTGGTCGGCATATAGGCCACGCGAAATGTGGTCGGCTGGGTTAAATTGACTTGGCACATGACGCCATTGACTTGGACGAGATATTTCTTGTATTCTTGACACACGATTAGCAACAAACGTCGACCATTTTGATGGTGAACCATTTATCCACGATAAAGCCACCCGAGAATCAGTCCAATAAAATACTTCTTCAATGGCAAGATTTTGAAGTGAGGGTAAGAACCGCTCCATCAACTCCACAAGGAGGACTGCTGCCAGTAGCTCCAAGCGTGGTAGAGTTTGGGCCTGAATGGGGGCGACTCGAGATTTTGATGTTACCAGTCGAACTGATACCGTTCCATTTTTATTAAAAGCTCTGATGTAAATGCAAGCTCCGTATGCTATGGTGGAAGCATCTGCAAAACCATGAATTTCGATTCGACAGCACCCACCCAAAGTCAGACGACGAGGAATGCGGAGCTCCTTCAGGGCAACCAAACTGCGTCCAAAGATTCTCCATTTCTTTGACAAAGCCAAAGAAATTGGTTCGTCCCATTCATATTCCTGACGCCACAGGTCCTGCATCAAGATCTTAGCTTTGGATATGACAGGACCCACGAGCCCAAGGGGATCAAAGAGTTTCGCGATTGCAGAATACAAATACTTCTTCGTAATAATCTCTTCCTGGCTTTCAAATTGCACTCGATCAAAGGCAAAGGTAAAACAATCTTCAGACGGCAACCAGATCATGCCAAGGGTGCGAACGCATGTGTCATCAAATGCAATGGACGACAAATCCTCTCTCTCCTCCTCAGGAATTGACTCCATAAAATCCTTCGAATTTGAACTCCACTTTCGAATATGGAATCCACCCAAAGAAAGGTGGGTGGAGACCTCCGATCGTATGTTCACAGCCTCCTGGACACTGTCACAACCAGTAATTAAATCATCAACATAAAAATGATTTTGGATGATCCCTGAAGACAAAGGGTGGGGATGATCCAAAGCAAGCTGCTGCAGAGTACGAGTGGAAAGCCAGGATGCACTGCTGTTTCCATAGCTGACTGTGTTCAGACGAAAAAATCTCAAGGGCTCATCTGGCGAGTTTCTCCATACAACTAGCTGAAGTTGCGTCTGAGCAGGATCGAGCAAAATCTGACGATACATCTTTTCAATATCACCACATATCAAAATTGGGTAGGTTCTGGATCTGATCAAATGCGAGTATAACGAGGGCTGAATTGTAGGGCCAATGCTAGATATGTCGTTCAAAGAGTAGCCTGAGGAAGTCTTACAAGAGAAGTCAAAAACAACACGAATCTTCGTAGTAGATGAGGATTCCTTAAACACTGGATGGTGAGGAACAAAATATACCCGAGAAAACCCAGCGAGTTCCGAAGGGTTAATTTCTGTCATGTGCCCAAGTGAGATATACTCATGTATAAAATTCTGATATTTTAGTTTCAAAGTGGAATCGTGAGCGAATCTTCTTTCTAGTCCATGGAAGCGACGAATAGCTATTTCCTTGCTATCCCCCAACAATGCAACATCATTCTTGAGGGGTATCCGAACGATGTATCGGCCATCAGAATCACGAGAAACAGTCGACTCAAAATGCTCTTCACATTCCCGCTCCTCTGGGCCAAGCCGCAATAATGAACCGGATTGCTCTACCCGCTCGAGCTCCCAAAACATACGAATGGACTGATCCAACGATTCCAATGTCGAATGTGCGACAAGGTGGCAGTGGGTCGTTAGGGCAGCAGTAGAGTTTCCAGCGAAAATCCAACCCAGTTTAGTTTCCCGGAGGGTAAGCGAAAAATTAGGCAACTTGAATTCCCCAGGACCAATTATCTCCCAGAATAAATCAGCGCCAATGAGAGCCTCAATTTCTCTATTGTCCAGGAAATTGGAATCTGCTAGAACAATATTGGGAGGTAAAGACAAATTCCCAACATCGAAACCAATATGAGGAATGTAGTTTGTGATTCTAGGTACAACGAGAAAATCAACTGTACGAGAAAAATTGGAAGCCCTCGACGAAATTCTGGACTCAGCGTGGCTACAAACAGGATGCGACGAATTCTCAAATCCACTGACCGACATTTTGATCGACCTTTTCTTCAAGCCAAGAATATCACATGCAGATGATGTCAAAAAACTAGATTGGGACCCACAGTCAAGCAGAGCGCGACAGGTGTATTTGCCTTTAGGACCATGCAATAGCACTGTAGCTGTCGAAAGCAAGACAACTGATCGCTGACTTACAACTGAAGTGTATGTGGTAGCGTTTGACACTCCTGGCTCTGGGGAAGATTGATTTTGAACAGATTTTGAAGACAATGTCTGCTGTTGCTGTTGATTCGAGTTAGAGTCAATCGAGGAAGTTGGCGTCTGGACCCTATGGAGAAGCGAATTGTGCTTGCCATTGCAAGATTGGCAACGGAACTCTGACCGACATTCAGCGACACGATGAAATTTCTTCAAACAATTAATGCACAGTTGGTTAGATTTAACATAGGCAAATCGCTCTTCCACAGTCATTCCCTCAAACTTACCACACTTATTCAAAGGATGGAGCTGTTCACAAAGAAGGCACGGTTTGGATGAACTTTCAACAATCAAACAAGGAGACGACATTTTTGACGCTTGGGATTTATTATTCGCATGACTAGTTTGTTGTTGGCGAGGTATCGATGTCTTGGCTAGAGAATCAATGGCATCCAAAATTTGGCATTGATGCTCCATGAAATCGAGTAATAGTTTAAACGTTGGCAAGTCCTGAGATGGAACATGTCTCTGCCAATCTTTAAAGGTGATAGGGTCGAGCTTCATCGCAACTATGTGAGTGACCAGCGTGTCCCAACTGTCAGTGGGTTGCCCCAGAGCCTTCAAAGCGTGAAGATGCTTTTGTGCTGCATTCCGTAGGGATCGAATTTGACTGGCAGTTTGCTTTTCTATCTTCGGAATATCAAAAAATTCCCGAACGTGCATCAGAATAGCACGTGTAGGGTTATCATAGCGGTCTTTCAAAATCTGCAGGGCAACGGCATAATTGTTGGCAGTCAATTCAAGAGATTCAACAAGCGAATATGGTTCATCACGAAGCGAATTTTTTAAGTATTTCAATTTGATAGGGTCATGATAGCGGCGATTTTCATGAACAAGCTCGTTGAACATGCTAATAAAGCTAGTCCATTGATCAAATTCTCCGGAGAAGGTTGGGAGACTGAGGGGAGGCAGCCTGACGTCATCAAGTGAGCCCGAAACGGCGAATGGAGGGGCGGGAGGAGAAGGAGATGAGTGCTGAGTCGCGAAACTTAATATTTCTTCCGCTTTCCCAACGATAGCAAAATATCGAACTTCAAAATCGTCTCGCGTGTCTTGCTCCACCCCGTCTACATCGGGCTGATCAACCGCAAGTTCGATCTCCGCCTGAACCGAATCGAAATCATCCCACGTCTCCCGCACTTTACAGAGCCTGGTTTTGAATTCTCCAATTGGTACATTGTTTGGGTCCAATTCGCTTATAAACAGCCTAAATTTGTCCAAACGTGAGGAGATAATTTCCCTGCGCATGTACAACGAACGCAACGATGTCGATTTTTTCGGCATCTTGAATCGATAATAACAAGATCGATTAGTCCCTCAAACGAGAACCGCCAACCATGACGGGCTAAAATCTAACCTTACCTACTGTCGAACGAAGAAAAAGAACGTGAACAAAATAATTACTAATTGATAATGATCGAACGAAATTTGTTCATTTGATATTTATTCTTCAACAAACACAAGAACGATATCTACAACAGTAAATTAGTTGGGAAGAACTGTGCTGACTCAACCATGAATGTACGCATGCCGTACTCAACAACGTTAATGACTAATTGAAAATCAAGTTTTAGCGAAGGGAATGATTGATTACGAAGAAGGGGTACCTTATTCCAAAACAATAAGGATGTGCGAGGGGCGTCGGAGATGCGCAGCGACGTCTTGGATCCTTATGCGGAGTCGTTCAATGTGATTTCCGTTGGATATGGAACAAATCCGAGGCCGAACGGACCAAAATGTTAAATCCTTGGGTTGGTGGACTGTATAATTAGTAGTAGACGTTTTTGAGTCTCACGAAACAACTTCTTTAATGTGAAATAGCGTAAATCAAGCAAATAAAATCAGAACGTAAAAGGGGGTCGACTTCAAGAGAGCAATATGGCGACCTTTTTTACACACACAGGTGATCGGTGGTTCATGTCCAGGGTGTCTAGATGGCAGCACGATCCAGTGCTTCCAGGGGTGCAGAATTTAGCGGCGTCTCCAGACGACGTCATTCCTTTTCCGTCTCCGGCGGTAGAATTATGTAGTACTAAGTACTTATTGCCGTTTAACAGTCTTTGGGGTGGTCGCGTTTCGTCGCGTTTGGAATCGTTCCATTGACACGGGTGCCACCGCCACCATGAGACGAAATTCCATCAATCGCACAGGCCGTAGCAGTTGGTGAGTTCGTCTTTGTAGTAGCAATTTCACTGCGGAGTTGAGACCGTCACAAAAAAATTACGACCGTAGTATTTAATACCATCCAAAGTCGACGGAGCCGCCTCCTGCCATACAACTTGGACACGCTTGGGTTTTTTAACATGGTACATGTTTTTACGTGCGTGATCTGGATTGGAATGCTAGAGTGAAGTCCCCCCCCCCCCGTAAACCCTTCGCCCATCTACTGTTTCCTCTTCTCCACCTAAACGGTAAGCGATAAAAATACGGCGATTTTTTCTATTGGTTTGGTGGACCGTTTAATTCTGCTTAGGGGGGTCGAGCCCCCCTTGAGATGCGCGCAAGTAGGCGAATTTGCGCTCAACTTTCTTATTTTAAATGGGAACCCCTAATTTTTCTCGAATTCGGATTCCTCGCCCAATTTTACGTCCAATAAGCGCGTTGCGCAAATTTTTTGGCGCGCGCAAATTGGCGAAACTACTTTCTTTCGAATTATTCCGTCGTTAATAGACGGATTTTTTTTTTGCCGTTTTCACGTTATCCTACCTAGAGATCCAAATTTTAATAAGAAACCCAGAAACAACTCATTCCGAAATTGAGCGAATTCCGCCGGCAGGTGTTATTTGAACGGGCGTGGATCTGGATTGGAATGCGATGTGAGGTGAAGTCCCCCCCCCCCCCCCGTAAACCCTTCGCCCATCTACTGAAGGCCATGAGAACGGTCGGCTGAGCTCCCCCCCCCCCCAACCATCACCATCCTAACATTCTCCCCCCCCCCCCCCCCCCGTAAACCCATCGCCCATCTACTGGGTCACAATAAAATTGTGACACAGTAGATGGGCGATGGGTCAGTAGATGGTCACAAATTTTGTGACTTTTTCGAGCAGGGAACTCACTAGCAAGTCTCATATCACCTGAGAAGTTTGTGTTTCTAGTACTACACGTGGAGGTACTTGTATAGATTTGGTTTTGGTTTATTATTCTTGGAATAATACACCTATGTTTTCGCGACGGGGGTCGACGACTCCGATCGGCCTCAAAATTTGACATTATCCGTTTCAAGAGGTCTACATTCTAAATCCGAAATGTCCGTCCGCCGTTTTGGGCAGTAGGAGTTTTTTTAAAAATCTGAAATTTTGACAAAATACTCGGTTTACCATCTATAGGTCGACAACTTAGAGAATAACTAGGGAAGTCACCGAGCCTCCTTCGGAGGGGAAGTTTGCCTTCCCTTTCCAGGTAACCCCTTTAAGCTCGGAAGGTGCGCGCGTAATTCGAAAACTCAGGTCTCTCCCCCCATCGACCACGTGGTCTCTGACCGCTTGGCGAGTTTGCCTAATTATGAGTATTTCAGACCGTACATAAAGTGATCCTATGTACCTTCATGAAGATTCAATTTAAAAAAAAGAAAAAAAAAAAAAAGATTAAGTATGATGTATTAACAAAAGAAAAAATTGTATTGTTTTAATAGGCAGGTAAGTACCCATTTAAATGTGTGGAAGAAAAAAGGGGCTTCTGAGAAAGAATTATCACCTCACGAAATTAATAGATGTACAGTATATATATATTATAGCAGTATCATTACATTAAATGTAAAACAAATTTTGTTTTTCCGCTTCGAAGGGGGCTTCTCGAGGGTTCGAGAAGCCCAACGGCCTGGTCAGGAGGCCCATTTTTTGAAAAATGCGGGACGTGAGCCCCGGCGGTGTGCCTAGGAAGGGGACAGATTTCACTCTCGGGATGCCGCCAGGTTCGCTGCACGGTGTCATTCCTTAAGTTGTCCCGCTATAGTTGTGCCCGCAAGGTTTTCAGTCCGATCGCCCAAACCCGTGGGGCGCTATGGGGCTAAAATGGGGCTACAGGAGGGGTGTTTTGAAGGCTTTTAGCTATGGGATCGAGTTAGGTGTCGTTTTCGAAGTATTTTTGGACGTAGAATCCATTTTTGGGGGTCCCGGAACGATCCGATTTCACTGTGGCGTTCTATAGGGCTTTCATGGGGCTAAAAATGGGATTTTTGAAGGATCCCAAGAAGTTAAATATTTTTCGAGTAAAAATTAAAGAATTTTTGAAAAAACACATTTTTGAAAAAAAAATCCCCCCAAAAAATTTTTTTTGAAATATAAAAATCCAAAAAAAAATTTTTTTAAATTTTTTTTATTGACAGAATTAAATGTCTGTACAAGTAACCTATATCAAAGAATAATAAACCCTTGTGTAAAATTTGCAGCGTTTTTTTTCTCCTCTTCTTCCGCTAACAGGAGAGCGAGAACTACGTTCTTCGCGGACATCTTGAGCCAGACCGACGAAGCGGCCAGCCGTACCTAGGTATGTTTGTGGCGTGCGACTGCGTCTGTCGACCGAGCCGCGTGTTGGAAATTGCACCTTTAGGTGGAACATACGCTTGTTAAACCACCTGATCCATCACCCGATACTGCTGAAAACCCCATAGGTATATGATCATTATAGCATAATATGGCTCCACTTTGTGCCAGAAAAGGTCCATATTTAGCGCAGATAGGGACCCGGGATCCCGGGATTTTTCAGAGGCAATCCCGGGATTGAGGATTTTTGTTTGAAAATGAAAAAAAAAAAAAGATTAAAAACGACGAAAAACTTGTTTATTTACAATAATAATTATTGTAAATGATATAAAATATGAGTTTGGTTAGGGAGAGAGAACGACTCCTCTGCTGAATACTAAATTTGTGATATAAAATATCACTTCTCTCATGAAGGGAAAATTTTAACTATGTACCCAAAAAATGTGCTTTTAGGAAGCAGGCATCTTAGAAAGCACTCAATGTTGGATCAGCCAATTTGCTTCTTAGCTTTGTCGAAAATAGCCCTGCTGCTCAAAAGGCCCTCTCAGCTTCTACATCCTCAGTGGGATGGTCCTACGTGTTCTGGTTGTGCTTAACGCTCCGATGGTCGCGCCTGGACCTGAGAGATCCACTCACGGACTTTGGTCTGTTCCCAGCCAACCCTTCGATTAAGGGGGCGCGGGAGTACCCTGAAATCGTTTTCCTGGAATGATTTCCGTAAAACTGAACCGATTTTGATGATTCAAGGCTCATTCCATTCAGATCGAGGTCCTTGAGAAGCTATACCACCAAAATTGGGCAATATCGCACATTTTCCACTGGTTTTCCCGGAAAAACCCGTTTTTGGCCCGTTTTCCTGGATTTACTGGCGCTATAGTGCTCCGATTTTTTTTAAATAAAATTTTTTGCGTCTGTATTTTCATGCTCAAGAAGCTATACCTCAAAAATTTTGGAAATTTTGACTTTCAAAAATCCACCCGTCAATGAGCAAACCTGGTGGTAGAACTCGGCAACGTGACTTTTGTGAGGAGGCTGAAATTCTTCCCGCAAGCGTGACTTGCGACCCCCTCCTACATACCCGGGGGGGGGGGGGGGAGGGAGCTACCGGCCAACCCCCCTCACCCCCCTCCCCTCCCGGGGGGTTGCTAGGCTCTTTGCTCTCTGTTACTCTGTGCTCTTTGCCCTCTAATGTTTACATCTCTACATACATACTTTTTTCACCCGTTTGTGGGATTGAAAAGTTTTCCTCTTTCCTCCTTGTGTGGCCGGAGTCGGGCCGCCCGATCCACCAATCACTTTTCGACCTGCTGACCAGTCTCTACTTTTGTTCTAGCTCAGTAATTGAGTGTAATAATTATTATTACGTTCATGTTATACATTTTATACGCTCTATGGGACATTTACCTATGCGAAAATAGCCTTTACGGCCCATGAACGCCGTACCTATCTACTTCAAAACGTAGGTAGGTATTGGTGGATGGTGTCCTGGGTTTCATTTTTCACGTAACCGTTTTAGGTAGACTGGTAATAAGTTATATAGATATAACTTATTTTTGTAGTGATTTCATTTGACCAATAATTGGTCAATGAATTATTCATGCTGATGGCTGCCGTTTACGCCCATTCACCAGTTAGGTACCTACTCCACTAGGGGCAGGCAACGACTTCCATTTTTCGCCATTCAGGAAAGCAGATTTTTCTACGTTATTTTTATTTTTTTAAACTTATTTGTTCCAAATGATTGGAGATTGATCTCTCCGGATTTCGAAAAAGTCGCTCGAAATTAATACAGGAGAATCTGAGTATCTGAGGCTGAAAAGGTTGACCTCTCTTCTTAAAATCGAACCACGACTCAATGAAATATTCCCGATAAAATAATGAGAGCAAAATTTGAGGTACCTAAGATAAAAAATTCAGACTCAAGGGATCGGTAGAAAGAGAGTAGGTAGTACCTAGCAATTTCTGCGGGAAGAAGGCATTTCTATTTTTCCTATTCGTACCTACTGGGTAACGCTTTGAAAATGATCCGAAAACTTTGGTTTTTAAAAAGGAGGCACATGGTCAAGGGACTCGCACTATCTGAAATTTTGACAAAATAGGTAGGTACTTGGTTTACCATCTAGTTGTGCCCGCAAGGTTTCAGCCCGATCGCCCAAACCCATGGGGCTCTATGGGGCTAAAATGGGGCTACGGGAGGGTTTTTTTTAAAGGCTCTTGGCTATGGGATCGAGTCAGGTGTCGTTTTCGAAGTATTTTTGGGCTTAGACTCCATTTTTTTGGGTAATATAACAATCCGATTTCACTGTTGCGATATGTAGGGCTTTCATGAGGCTACAAATTAGATTTTTGATGGATCCCAAGAGGTCAAACATTTTTCAAGTAAAAAAACAAATAAAGTTGGAAAAAAAATCCCAATTTTTTTTTAATATAAAAATAAAAATTTAAAACAATTTTAAATTTTCTTCATTGACAGAATTAAATTTCTGCAAAAGTATCCTATATCAAAGAATAATAAACCCTTGTGTAAAATTTGCAGCGTTTTTAAATGGTAAAATTTTGTCGTCGGTACATAGGCAGCTCAAATATTGACCTTTCTTCTTAAAATCGAACCACGTCTCTTTGAAATATTCCAGATAAAATAATGAGAGCAAAATTTGAGGTACCTAAGATAAAAATTTCAGACTAAAGGGATCGGTAGGAAGACAGTACCTTGTAGCGATTTCAGCGGGAAAAAGGCATTTCTATTTTTGGTTCATTATTCTTGGAATAATACACTTATGCTTTCGCGACGGAGGTCGACGACTCCGATCGGCCTCAAAATTTGACATTATCCGTTTCAAGATTCATTATCCGTTACATTCTAAATCCGAAATGTCCTTCCGTCGTCCGGGCCGTTTTGGGCGGTAGGAATTTTTTTTAAATCTGAAATTTTGACAAAATACTTGGTTTACCATCTAGTTGTGCCCACAAGGTTTTCAGCCTGATCGCCCAAACCTGTGGGGCGCTATGGGGCTAAAACGGGGCTATGGGAAGGGTTTTTTGAAGGTTTTTAGCTATGGGATCGAGTTAGGTGTCGTTTTCGAAGTATTTGTGGACGTAGAATCCATTTTCGGGGGCCCCGGATTGGTCCGATTTCACTGTGGCGATCTATAGGGCTTTCATGGGGCTAAAAATGGGATTTTTGAAGGATCCCTAGAGCTTAAATATTTTTCTAGCGAAAAAGAGAAAATGTTTGAAAAAATTTGTTGAAAAAAAAAAATTTATTTATTTTTTTTTTTCAACAAATTTTTTTTTTCAACAAATTTTTATTTATTTAATAAAAAAAATAAAAAAATAATAGGTAGGTAATAATAAAAAACTGGTTGTGTGTTTTTATGAAACCTCGGTAAAACTTTTCTTCACATTATGGACATTTTACTAAAAATTGTCGGATTATTATTCCATTAAGGGTAGGTATAAAAATCGCTTCATCAATCTTAATGTTATATAATAATATTATATTATATTGTATATTATATTATATACCTATCAAAATATAATAGGTATATAATATATTATAATATACAATATAATATAATATTATTATATAACATTAAGATTGATGAGGCGAGCCTAGCGAGAATAGTTTCAGAAAATGACGCCTACATTTTTCAATCTGTTAGAGTCTCAATAAATAGCTCACTGACGTTCGGCAGCCACGCCCGAAGTTGGTACCTACTACCACTGAGGCGAGCCTAGCGAAAGTTTCCTAGCTGTTCATAGAGTCTCAATAAATAGCTCACTAACGTTCGGCAGTCACCCTCGAAGTTGGTACCCACTACCTACCACTGTGGCGAGCATAGCGAGAAAAGTTTCCAGAATGATGCCCACATTTTTCAATCTGTTAGAGTCTCAAAAAATAGCTCACTGACGTTCGGCAGCCACGCCTGAAGTTGGTACCTACTACCTACCACTGAGGCGAGCCTAGCGAGAAAGTTTCAGGAAATGATGCCGACATTTTTCAATTTATTACAGCCTCAATAAATAGCTCACTGACGTTCGGCGTCACGCGTCATGCAACAGACAGACGAAAAAGTTCGAGACGATGTAATAAGTTTCATTTTAAAAAAATTTTCTCCAACATACTACCTACCCCTCCTAAATAATTCAATAATAATTATTCGATTAATTCAACAATTCAACTATTGAATTATTTAGTAGGGTTGTCAGAAAGTGTGAGGTAGGTATCTCCAGTTCTAGCTGTGAGCCTATATGCGGCGAAAGGTAAACAGTAAAGTCCACTTTGGCTTAACACATAGACCTTATGTAGGTACATAGTACACCCGATATGTTTATTAAGCGGTTGGGAATGTACCACAGAGCTGATCATTTCGGGGAAATAACACGACACTCCGCCGAGGAAACCATCTGGTGGTTCATTTAGTTATTATTTCCGCCACCAGTCGGTCGACTTGTAAATCCCCGCAACCGTCAGCGCCATCTCTTGGCTCAGGATTTGTTACAGCTTTGCTCCCGCGCCCCCTTAAGAGGGGGCTGCCAAAACAGCGCCATGTCCTGCGGCGTGAAAAGCTTCAACTAGCCAAGTTTGACTAAGTGGGCAACTGAAAAAAAATCTGGTAACGTTGTCCTGAATGTTGGGGGGATTGAGCTCCCTTTGCGAAACCGTCTCATCAGACCGTCTTTGACTACCTGAGTGACCCTCTTCATTGTGCAATAAACGGCACTTATACAAAGAGAGATTCGGTTTGCACCGCTCGATAGCCAAAACCTAAGTCCCGTCGGGCTGAAAACCTTGCGTGCACAGCTAGAAAGAGAATCGGAATTCATTTTGTTAAAATTAAAACAACCATTGAGATGATGGTATTGATCTCAATACCTTTTGAATATTACATACTTTTTATATTATATTGCAGAATTATTTGAAATTAGTTGAATAGGTAGGTACATTATACCGACGAAATCACGCTGCGTGTTTCACGCATGAAAATGAATCATTAAATGATTGCCAAAGGTACATGACATGTCAAAGGTACACTGTACATGGAAGTTCTAGTCACTGTGGCCACCTTCGTCGCAAATCATTTGAAAATCGTACATTGTACGACATCACAACTAGATGGTAAACCGTATAAATACAAAATTTTGCCAAAATTTCAGATGAGATAAAAATCCAAAAAAAAAAAATTTTTCAATTTTTTCATTGACAGAATTAAATTTCAGCACAAGTAACGTATATCAAAGAATAATAAACCCTTGTGTAAAATTTGCAGCGTTTTAATATTTAATATCTATATATATAAAAATTAATCAGTATTTTGTTGGTGATCGCATAACTTGAGAACGGCTGGACCGATTTGGCTAATTTTGGTCTTGAATTATTTGTGGAAGTTCAGAGAAGGTTTATATATAATATAATATAATAATATAATAATGGAAAACCGCTATATTCCGCCGAAATTCCTCTCAAATTAATTCGACGATTCAAATGACGGGAAATGTTAAAAATCCGTACACTGTTAAAATCTCTCCTGTTGAAACATTCAGTATGGGATGTCTGGGATGATGTATGGGATGTGCGGGATGTATGGGATGTATGGGATGTGTGGGATGTATGGGATGTGTGGGATGTATGGGATGTTGTGTGGGATGTATGGGGTGTGAGGGATGTATGGGCTGCATATAATTGGTGATAGACGGGAATTTGATAGGTACTTCACTACGACAAACCAACAAGCGTTGTTACTATGAAAAATTAAGTTGACGGGTTGCCACGGGTGCATCATCGATAGGTGATGGGCGGGAATTTGATATTTCGTGCGACGCACGGGTGTCCCAGCTATGAAATAATGAATTTTCAAAATCTTTAGATAGATACGTAAAACAGCGAAACATTAATTCAATCTTCACGAACTCTTTTCAATATTGCAGCATTCATTTCGGCAGCCTTCAATGATGTCTTACTTTCTTCCAGATTATTCCAGACTAACAGTGTACTTAAATTTTATTTTCGTAACATGGTCATCCAGTTTATACGGGACAAATTATGTTTCATTTTATAAATAATTAAAATTTAGGACCTCTCAGCGACAGCAACGCGTCGCCGGGTCAGCTAGTAGTATTATAATAATCTATTATATTACCTATTATACTATTATGCCTATTATCATAATATATTACATTACCTATTTATTACTTTTTTAAATAATTTATATGAAAAAATAATAAACTCTTGTGTAAAATTTGCAGCGTTTTTCCGAAAAACATCCGTTTTACGCCGGTAAAATCAGTTAGCTCTAAACATTTCCTGATACCTACCTGTTTGCATTTAGTAAACTGAAATTTTGGGCTTAGGCTAGAAACAATGAAAAGGAGAGTTCTCCGTTGTCAAGGAAAAATAAAACATCATTGACCTAACATAATTGATAAACATAATAGGTAATTATTAACAGTTAGTTAGGTACCTACATCAATTATTGTTAATAATTACCTATTATGTTCAATAATTATCATTGATGTAGGTACCTACCTAACTAACTGTTCGTGAACAACCTTCCTAGTTACCAGGGCCGTAGTTACCACCCAGGGCCCCCGACGGCAAAGGGGCCCCTTCCCGAAGACCACCAGAAACCCCCAATGGTAAGGTTGCCGAGGGTGGTTGAGGTTGGTGGCCTCTAGCGTAGAACCCCCAGAACTTCCTCGACGCCCGCTACTCTTCGGACATTCGAAAACCCATCAAATTGCGCATGCATCATCCCGCTCACAGAACTTCGCGAAAAATCAACGGATTTTATCGTTTGAACACTTGAATTAAAGCGTGAAATGTAAGGAAGACAACGGTCGAGGCGGATTTTCGATAACTCATCTTCCAACCAAGCAATGGTCACTTGAAGAGAGCAACACCCTTAGACGTAACTTTGTTGATGAATTGCAGCTTCCAGTGACATTTCGCTCCAAAAACGCCTCGACGGATCGCTAGACACTAGTCTCACTTGAAGATTTAAAAAAAAATCATGAAAATCGGTGCATAATTCGAGGATTTATGATGGCGGGAGAATAACGTTGATTCCTTATGGGAGCAGAAAACATGGCCGACACGGGAGCCCGCTCTTAAGGGGGCCCATTCTCACAGTACCCTCCTTTCTTGAGTTGCTTTTGGACTCACGGATGGCGGCCGTGCCACCTGTGTGGTACAATCTTCATTTGGATCTGGTAGATCCACGCGACCAACTACGTAACTTTTTCTGATTTCACGTTTGGTTTATTATTCTTGGAATAATACACCTATGTTTTCGCGACGGAGGTCGACGACTCGGATCGGCCTCAAAACTTGACATTATCCGTTTCAAGAGGTCTACATTCAAAATCCGAAATGTCCGTCCGCCGTCCGGGCCGTTTTGGGCAGTAGGAATTTTTTTTAAAATCTGAAATTTTGGCAAAATACTTGGTCTACCATCTAGTTGTGCCCGCAAGGTTTTCAGTCCGATCGCCCCAACCCGTGGGGCGCTATGGGGCTAAAATGGGGCTACAGGAGGGGTGTTTTGAAGGCTTTTAGCTATGGGATCGAGTTAGGTGTCGTTTTCGAAGTATTTTTGGACGTAGAATCCATTTTTGGGGGTCCCGCAACGATCCGATTTCACTGTGGCGATCTATAGGGCTTTCATGGGGCTAAAAATGGGATTTTTTAAGGATCCCAAGAAGTTAAATATCTTTCGAGTAAAAATTAAAGAATTTTTGAAAAGACACATTTTTGAAAAAAAAAATACCCCCAACAATTTTTTTTTGAAATATAAAAATCCAAAAAAAAATTTTTAAATTTTTTTTATTGACAGAATTAAATGTCTGTACAAGCAGCCTATATCAAAGAATAATAAACCATTGTGTAAAATTTGCAGCGTTTTTTCTTTTTCTTGCAGTAATTTTACACAAGGCATGAAACTATTTCGTTTCAAAAATAAGTCAATTCTACTTTATTACGACTTCTAGCTCTTAAAATATCAATCCATTACTTTCAGGTGGATCTCACAGGTCCAGCGCGACCATCTATAGATTTACATAGATGTAACCATTGGACCTACAAATCTGCCGTTGCGCTCAAATGGTAGCAAATCTTGTCTACTTGAAAATGGTATACAGTGACTTTTTCGGTAGGGCGCACATTTTTTAAGTTGAAAGGCAAAATCTGAGAAACATTTCGAAAATTTCGCGGTTTTTCGAGCACCCAGCAGCCAGCACAAGGGGTTCGAAGCTGGTACCGTCCCTGACAACATTAAAAAAAAAAAAAAAAAAAAAAAAAAAAAAAATTAGAACGTGTCGATTTTTTCCGTCCTAAGCCGTTTTTTTTTTGTCCGCTGACCGGCCTATCAGGAGATTAATATCCACAAATTTCGTATACTAAATCCAAATGGTGGCCTCGGCTGCCTCGATTTTTGAACAGGCTCTTTTCTTTTTTAATTATGGTCAATAAATCTTTTCGTATTTTCGGCACCGGCAGCGGCTGCTTCATCGATTTCCGAATTCTTTCTTCAGGGGAATTTACAGTTTTCATCTTAGAGCACTATCACTTCGTCTTCGAACTATTTTCCGTTATTAAAATAGTAAATGAATAGGAAATGATTTTTTCCAACAAGACTTGAGCAATTTACGTACAAGGTATAACTAGTTCTCGAATCCCGGGATCCCGGGATTGACTCCACAAATTCCGGGATTTCAAATTGGCAAAAATCGACCTGGATCCCGGGATTACAACCCCTACTGGAGACGCCCTTGTCGAAATTTGCGCAGCATTCGCCAGAAAAAATTGCAGAAAAGCAGAGGCGGGAGTGCCGCCCGAGCAGCAAAAGCGATAGATCTTCGGCGGCCGCCCCCGACACCCTCCAGCCGCCCCCAGGCCTGCCACCCCTCTGGAGGAGGTCGACTGAGTCCGCCCAAGTTCGGCCCCCCTCGTGACCGCCTCGTCTCGACCTCCCCCGTTCAGACCGCCACCAGTTTCGGTTCTCAGTACGTCACTCGTCCTCCCCAGGATTCGTCTCACCTTCTACAAAAGGTACTCATTTTCTAGTGTTTCTCAAAATGCCACAATCACTTTGTCACTCCCGGTCTACCGCACTCCAAACTGTCACTTGACAAGCTCAACACAAAACTCACAACTAATTCAATTTCAACGATTGCTCCATGCGGCGTGTCTGATAGCCCCTCGCAGAAATCCCCCTCAAGACCGGCGAGACAACCCCGTCAAACCGGGAGAAACCGCCAAAACTGTCACGCAACGACCACCCTCAGGGCGGAACTTCACCTTTTACTATTTTACCCTTCAACCTGAATTAGCCCTACGCAGTAACGCAATAAGCTCCTTCTTTTACTAATTTACTAATATAATAGTGAATTTGCTGTCAGCCAGAAAACTCGAAGATAACGCAGCCGTTGACACGATTCATTATTATATCACTGTTGGACGATTTTTGGGTTATTAATCTTGAAATAATACACCGATGTAGTCGCGTTGGTGGTCGAAAATTTTCATCGGCCTCATAATTTGACATTTTCCGTTTCAAAAGGTCTCGATTCCAAAACCGAAATATCCGTCCGCCGTCCGGGCCGTTTTGGGCAGTAGGAAGTTTTTTAGAAATCTGAGATTTCGACAAAATACTCGGTTTACCATCTAGTTGTGCCCGCAAGGTTTTCAGTCCGATCGCCCAAACCCGTGGGGCGCTATTTGGCTAAAATGGGGCTGCGGGAGGGGTTTTGAACGCTTTTGGCTATGGGATTGAGTTAGGTGTCGTTTACGAAGTATTTTTGGACGTCGAATCCATTTTCTGGGGTCCCGGAACGATCCGATTCCACTGTTGCGATCTGTTGGGCTTTCATGGGGCTACAAAAGGGATTTTTGAAGGATCCCAGGAGGTAAAAATATTTAATATTTTTCAAGTAAAAAAAAAAAATTATTTGAAAAAAAATCCCATTTTTTTCCCTAAACATTTTTTCATTGACACAGAATTAAATTTCTGCACAAGTAACCTATATAAAAAAATAAACCCTTTTGTAAAATTTGCAGCGTTTTTTAGTTGATGGTTTTGAACGATTGAAGAAATTTTCTTGTTGGAGCCTACCTAATCTTGGTGTGGTCTAACAAATACCAGTCAGAACGAGAGAAAACGGTTCGCAAACTTAACCCCCTCGGTGAAAAACAAAGACGGAGAAAACGGCAATTAGCCCGCAGATTAGGATGGTAGGTCGACGAAGTGGGGGAGGAAAACTGGCTCGAACCCGGAAAATCATCCGGAAAAAGCATCGAAGAGATTCTACATCATTTCCTCCGTTCAGAGCGGCTTCATCAAGAATTTCGCTTCCCATCGGTCAAACGTCTATCTCAACTGTTCCTTTCTGGTGTTTCTGGAGGTTTTCCGTTGTTCGGGAGTTTATTTGCCCGGTGAGAGCAATTTATACAGCTGGTCGCATAGATTATTTATGTGTAACCATTAACGGAGTTTTCACTAAATCATATTTCTTAAGAAATACTTATGTAAAATTTTATATGGTGTTGCACGACCAAAATCACGCCGTCCGAGCCAGTTTGGGCAGTAGGATTTTTTTTTTTAATCTGAAATTTTGACAAAATACTCGGTTTACCATCTAGTCCTGCCCGCAAGGTATTCAGCCCGATCGCCCATATCCGTGGGGCGCTATGGGGCTAAAATGGGGCTACGGGAGGCGGTTTTTGAAGGCTTTTGGCTATGGGATCGAGTTAGGTGTCGTTTTCAAAGTTTTTTGGACGTAGACTCCATTTTTGGGGTTCCCGGAATGATCCGATTCCACTGTGGCGATCTTTAGGGCTTTCATGGGGATCCCAGGAGGTCAAATATTTTTCGAGTTGAGTAAAACAAAATATTTTTGAAAAAAAAAAAAAAAAAAAAAAAATTGGGAAAATTTTTTCTCCCTAAATTTTTTTTTAATTAACAGGATTAAATGAATGCACAAATAACCTATATCAAAGAATAATAAACCCTTGTGTAAAATTTGCAACTTTTTTTTTCTATGGGTTCGGCCACCCGTTTAGCTACTAAATCGGGGAGTTTAGGCATTTGCGCCCAACCTTCTTATTTTAAATGGGAACCCCTAATTTTTTTGGCGAATTTGGATTCCTCGGCCAATTTTACGTCCGATAAGCCCATTGAGCGACTATCTGATTGAGTTGGCGTTTCCTTTGTATCCTACCTCATCACTTGGGCGAGCGAAGCGAGCCTCTCCCCCCCCCCTCACCCGAGAAAGTGGTGGTATTAAATATAAATATATTTAACTAGCACTCAGACAGAAGGCCTTAATACATTAATATTAATATATTAATTTTTAACCAACAGAAACTTTCAAGCTTCACCCTCACTGCTTTGAGCCAACTGATGAAAATCAACATTTCTGTTCCCATGCACTCACTCAAGCACTCCCAAAACTAATGAATGAAAGAATGAATATGACGCGTATTTCAAGGAAACAATACAGCCTGTATTATACAGGCAACAAGTGCTGCGCTCGAGTGGTTACCCCGTAAACTGCAAAATTTGCACTGCATTTAATGAGAAAAACGCTGCAAGTTTTACACAAGCGTTTATTATTCTTTGATATCGCTTACTAAGTAACCAAGTCTTGTGCAGAAATTTAAATCTGCCAATAAAAAATATTATTATTATTATTTTATTTTTTTTTATTTTTTTGTTTTTTACTTGAAAAATATTTGTCCTCCTGGGATCCTTAAAAAATCCCATTTTTAGCCCCATGAAAGCCCTATAGATTGCATCAGTGAACTCGGATCGTTGCGGGACCCCCAAAAAATGGATTCTACGTCCAAAAATACTTCGAAAACGACACCTAACTCGATTCCATAGCTAAAAGCCTTCAAAAACCCCCTCCCGTAGCCCAATTTTAGCCCCATAGCGCCCCACGGGTTTGGGCGATCGGGTTGAAAACCTTGCGGGCACAAGTAGATGGTAAACCGAGTATTTTTTCAAAATTTCAGATTAAAAAAAAAATCCTACTGACCAAAACGGACCGGACGGCGGATGGACATCACACATCTTGAAACGTATCATGACAAATTTTTAGGCCGATCAAAATTGTCTACCCCAGTCACGAATACATAAGTGTATTATTCGAAGAAAAATAAACCAAAAGTCGGTATATTCTTGGCGTAGTTTCTGACCCACGCCAGAGTTGCCGTTCCTTCAATATCAACCGCCAATCCCGCATTTTTCCGTATTTACTCTCTAACGCCGCGGGGGGGAAAAAATTTCCCCAACTTTCCCTCTCCTCGTTGGGGGAAGAGAATAAATTTGGCGAAGTTGCTCCGGGAATGGAAAGTGCGAACAAATAAATCTCGACGAAAGAGGTCGCGCATACAGATAAGGTCCTAATCCCCACCTGGCCAGAAATGTATTACTTGAATCCGTCTACTGCAGCTATATTGCGGATCGAAAAGTTTCTTTTTTTTGTAAGAACATAAAGTGGCGTGGATTATGTAACAGTTGGAGCGAAGGAAGGTGAGAGAAATGCCCCAACACGACCTCAAAGAAAATGAAGAGGATTTCACATATCGGTGTATTCTGCACATCTCGTTTTCGGTGCCAAAATTTATATTATTCTTGGAATAGAACACATAATACGTAATCGCGACGGAGGTCGAAATTTCTGATTGGCCTCAAAATTTGACGTACTTATAGGTAAATAATACGTTTCAAGACAGGTAGAATTCAAAAACAAGGCATATAGAGTTATAATAACTCGCGTTGGGAGTGTAGACATAGACGAGTCTATGAGGTGTTCCGGTTTGCGAGTAGTATAGTACCTAAGTGGAAGTTAGGTAACTTTAAACTTTCCGTTCACCTCCCTCTTTTTCAGGAAAACAATTTTTTGGAGATCAGCATAGGAATAAGGAAAACGGTTTGTTAATAATTAACAATTATGTTTGTTAATAATTTTTTTTTTGTTGAAAATTATTTTCAACAAAAAAAAAAAAAATCAACGGACGTGAAGTGGCCCCCTTGGGGTGTGCGCCCCGGGGCTATTATAGCTATAATAGCCCCCCTAGCCCCCCCGTTAATCCGGGCCTGTAACTAAACTGTATAGTGAACTCATCAGTACCTAACGTATGTCTTGTTAATCACCATCTTTTGTTGGACATCCCCAGTTTTTGAAGTGTTGTCCCCAGTGGAGCTACGTCAGTACCATCAGAACGCCTTTTTTCTCAGAACAGTTTCCCAATCAAGGAACAGACTACATGAGAAGTTTGTTTCCAAACTTTTGTTTTTACAAAATGTTGATGATGACATTTGGTAGATTAACAACATTCAATGTTGTTAATCTACCAATTTGGTAGATTAATAACATTAAATGTTCATTATCAAAATTTTTGAAAACTAATACAATTTTAATAAATAAATTTTTGAAGCGAAGCTTTTATATGGACGCCCCAAAAAAAGAACAAAAAAAGGGGGCTTAGAACGGAAAAATAGACACGTTCTAATTTTTTTTAAATGTTGTCAGGGACGGTACCAGCTTCGAAACCCTTGTGCTAAATGCTGGATGCTCAAAAAGCCGCGAAATTTTCGGATTTTTTTTTTTTTTTTTTTTTTTTTTTGAAGCGAAGCTTTTATACGGACGCCCCCCGCTCGCCGCTCGGGGAGTCTCCCGGTGAAAATCGTGAGTGAGTCTCGTGAGTGATATAACGCGATATATATATTTGATATAGATGGGGCGCGTTTGGCTCTTCCAACCTGTCAAGGAAGTCGGAAAGACGTACTCAGAATGGGTGGAATCCGGGGTGGGGCTTCAGGGACCTTACAATGGTGGAGGAGGCGGGGAAAATTTTTTTTGCCGACCTTTTAGCTACGAATAGCGAGCCGGAGCATCTAGTAGGACACTATACTGGCAGCTGATTTTTGCAAAATGATATAAAGCTTCGCTTCCTTTTTCATTCTCCCGAGGAATGAAAATATTTTACGTGGATATATATATATATCTTTAAGGCCACGTCAGTATTTAACGGCCTTAGTATTTTTTAATCTTTGGAGCCCCCGTTTTGTTATTTTTTGAAGTGAAAGTTTGATAGTTTGGTGAGCAAAATGTGAAGAGCTCGGGGATTTTGATGTTTAAAACTAATACAATTTTAATAAATAAATTTTTTAAACGATTTTTTTATTTCTTGAATCAACCTACTTTGAATATATCTACCGTTATCACTCATTTAAAAACAATTTCAAGACTGATTTTTGAATCGATTTTCCAAAAAATCGATACTTTAATGACGATTTTTTGGGAAATCGGTTTGGAGCATCCGATACTGAATCGATTCAAAAAAATCGATACTTCTTACCGATTTTCCATCCCTGCAGGCACTGCCCCCTGCAGGCCCAACGGGCTGAGGTTTTTTCTGGGGATTTATTTTCCACGGTAGTTAATTTTGGGACTTTTTTCCAGGGATCCCCCCCCCCCCCCCCCCCCTACTTTCCGAATAATATTTCGAGCAATAAAATCCCGCTAACAAACATCTAACCCGAGTTCTGGTAGACCTATTATTCTACTTCCCATTACTACATAGAAATCAATGTGTTGGTATCAAAGTTGATCAATCAGGTCACTTGGTGGACTCCGCTCGGCGAAAATGAGTCAGAGAGCTAATGAGGAAACTTTGTTACTCTAAAGTGAGACGTGCGGCGCTTTTTATCTTATCTTAGCGCATTTATTCGTAAAATCCCCCCTCCAAAAAACCCTAAAACCTTCCCCAAGCATTGAAGCCCCGAAGTTGAGGGGGGGGTTTATGATGAAAAATCGATATCCCCACATGCTAAGGCGGGCTAGAAAGGTAGGCATTTACCGGAGGGCATTTCCTTCCCATCCCGACCCCCCGTCTCAGCTATAATGTTTAGATTTAAACTCGAGCGGAGGAGGTTCGAGGGGCGACCCAGTTTACGAGTTACAAGCTCAACATAATACTCCCTGTATTGTGGAGGATCAGGACAGTTTTCTCCGCTGCTGTTCTACACAGTATCCGAGTTGTTGGACAATTCAACGGATGGAAAAACAGATTTTTACCCAAATAGTCCAGTAACGGGGTACTTTATAGGTGCGATAAATGAGGTCGAAGTTTTTTGTTGTTGTTTTATCTTGTATATATCGTAGAGAAGGTAAAGAATCCAAGTTTTCGACCTCCTAACCGTCGGTAAAATTACGTGGAACCGAAAAAACCACGAAACATTTGCTCTTTTTTTCGGTTTTTGACCTACAACATGGAAATGACGCATCCTATCAAAATAACGACCATTATCAAAATGAAAGCGCAATAAATTACGCGTCGAATGAGTGTATCAAAATTGAAATTCCATCCAGGACTATTAACGTAATCGGAAGTTGAAAAACGACTATTTTCACCATCTCTGAAAAAATGCACACTAGGCGACTTTTATCATGTCTCCAGCTCTGAAATGAGCCATCTACATGAAAAACGATGCACATTTTACACAAGGGTTTATTACTCTCTGATATAGGTTACTTGTGCAGAAATTAAATTCTGCTAATTAAAAAAAAAAATTGGATTGTTTTCAAAACATTTTTTTTTTCAAATTTTTGTTTTGTGTTTTTACTTGAAAAATATTTGACCTTCTGGGATCGATCAAAAATCTCATTTTGTAGCCCCATGAAAGCCCTATAGATCGCAACAGTGAAATCGGATCGTTGCGGGACCCCCCCCAAAAAAAATGGATTCTACGCCTGAAAATACTTCGAAAACGATACCTGACTCGATCACATAGCCTACAGCCTTAAAAAAAAAAAACCCTCCCGTAGCCCCATTTTAGCCCCATAGCGCCCCACGGGTTTGGGCGATAGGGATGAAAACCTTGCGGGCACAACTAGATGGAAAACCGAGTATTTTGTCAAAATTTCAGATTAAAAAAAAAAAAAAAAAATCCTACTGCCCACAACGTCCCGGACGGCGGACGGACATTTCGATTTTGGAATCTAGACCTCTTGAAAGGGATAATGTCAAATTTTGAGGCCGATCGGAGTCGTCGACCTCCGTCGCGATAACATAGGTGTATTATTCCAAGACTAATAAACCAAAATTAAATTTAAAATTTAAAATACTTAGAAGTAGAAATCATCTGCAGGTATTATCACCCAATAACATACAATAATCTAATTCAATTCTCTGCTTTCAGGGTTGTTTTGAGCGATTTGGGGTTGAAGAGGGACGCGAGTGAAAGAATTGCGGACATTCTTTTTTGCATTCCGGTCTTGAAGGCTCCAAACCCGAAGCGAAGGTAATATTGTCTTTTACAGGGAACGTATCTTTCAGTCACTTTAATTGCGCCGACAGTTTGTTCTACGGGGGGAAAGAAAATTCTCATCGACAGTCGGTCCCAATCAACTGGGAGCCGTTGAAAACGTCAACGGAAGAGGAAGATGAGAAGGTGGAGTAACTTTCGGCGACGCAAGACAATTTAGGAAGGATTCGTAATGGCGGAAAGTGAGATTCGCAAGAGTTTTGCTTCCGCGTCTGCAAGGCGGCTTTGTTTTCACTTTCAAAATGAAAAAAAAAAAAAAAAAAAAAAAAAAAATGGTGCCCAAAAATCAAAATTTCTACTCGCATTTTGAGTTTCAGGGTCTACTAAACAAATAGGTATGGTTTCGTGTCTGGTTGTCCACATTTCGTCGCCACAGCTATAACTTGGACAATTTTGATCGGGTTTCAATGAAATTTTCTGTAATACTTAGTGTGGGTTTAGCCCATCATGATTGAATCAGCGGTACGCTCTGCGCATGCGCGATCATAATTTTCTTGTTACAGTCATAAGTCCGTCAATTTTGTGATGACCTAATAATGCCATTTGGCTGTATATCGGGGGTATTTGAACGCGAGGAAGCTATGAGCCATGTCCCATGCATGTTATTTTTGTTGTTTTCTTTGATCTGTGCTACTACAAATTACTACTACAATGTAGTAGTAATATACATGTCATGTGTATATAATGGTGCATATTTCGGCCAATATGTCCACTGGGAGTGGCGAGTTATTGAAAGATTCCTTAGGTTGTCAATTAAATGTATTCTTGAGGGGGATTTTGGGGACTGAAATTGGCCAAATATGGGAAATTTGCTCAATTTTGAGCAGCAGTAATTCGGGATCTATGAATGCTTGGGAAACATGTTCTGGTCTCAAATTGTTCTACATTTTGTCTCCTTTGAAAAGACTACAGAGGAAAGTCGGGTAAGACCGGTTACCATAACTATTCTAGGGTACAACTTCATTCAAAAAATGAAAATGCATCTAAATAAACATAATAAACATGAACATATTATGTTCGTATTATGAACGCCTTTGTACAAAATTTGTACAAACAACATTTAATGTTGGCTCTCAAGAATTCATATCCATTAGATTGAATTAATGTTTCCTGATCACTAGCTCGAGTAAATTTTTGATTAATAAACCGAACCTGTACAGGCTTTTAACTGTTCAAATTAGTAAGCATTTCCAATCAGGGGCATTCGAAGGTCTTTGAGCTAGAATGTTTGAGAGCCGAAATTGGACGGCAGTAGGTTTCCACAATTTAGAGAGGCCTAATTGGCCTGATGCTACAACACTATTTTACAATATTTTGTGACTGTAATGAGGGTAATTAGCATTTACTGACGAACAAATTTGACTTCTCGGTTCACAACCACGTATATCAACATATAACCACGAAACAGAAAATACTTTCCACAGATTTGGAGCCATGGGGCACTCCCCATTAGTTTTGTGACTATTTAAGTCTCAACTGTTACTAAGAGCCTCCTCACAACTCACTAACATTAAAATATAATATTTTAAAATCAATAATTGATGATTGTACACCGTGGTCGTCCGAAAAAAAGAAGCTGCAAATTTTACACTGAGGTTTATTATTTTTTGATATAGGTTACTTGTACAGAAATTTAATTCCGTGTCAATGAAAACATTTGTAGAAAAAAATGGTTTTGATTTTTTTTTTCAAAAAAGATTTTTTTCAAAATTTTTTGGTTTCTTACTTGAAAAATATTTGACCTCCTGGGATCCTTCAAAAATCCAATTTGTAGCCCCATGAAAGCCCCATAGATCGCAACAGTGAAATCGGATCGTTCCGGGACCCCCACAAATGGATTCTACGTCCAAAAATACTTCGAAAACGACACCTGACTCGATCCCATAGCCGAAAGCCTTAAAAAAAAACCTCCCGTAGCTCCATTTTAGCCCCATAGTGCCCCACGAAATGAGTGATCGGGCTGAAAACCTTGCGGGCACTACTAGATGGAAAACCGAGTATTATGTCAAAATTTCCGATTAAAAAAATAAATCCTACTGCCCAAAACGGCCCGGACGGCGGACGGACATTTTGGTTTTGGGACCTAGACCTCTTGAAACGGTTAATGTTGATTAACAATTTAAATTTTGAGGCCGATCGGAGTTTTCGACTTCAGTCGTGAAAACAGGTGTGTTATTCCAAGAATAATAAACCAAAAATGATTCAGTGAAAACTCCGTTTACCGTCACACATAAATAATCGAAGCGATCAGCTGTATAAGTAAATTGCTCTCACCGGACAAATAAACTCCTGAGCAACGGAAAACCTCCAGAAACGCCAGAAAGGAACAGTTGAGATAGACGTTTGACCGATGGGAAGCGAAATTCTTGATGAAGCCGCTCTGAACGGAGGAAATGATGTAGAATCTCTTCGATGCTTTTTCCGGATGATTTTCCGGGCTCGAGCCAGTTTTCCTCCCCCACTTCGTCGACCTACCATTCTAATCTGCGGGCTAATTGCCGTTTTCTCCGTCTTTGTCTTTCACCGAGGGGGTAAGTTTGCAAACCGTTTTCTCTCGTTCTGACTGTTATTTGTAAGACCACACCACGAGTAGGTAGGCTCCAACAAGAAAATTTCTTCACCAACTCAAAAACGCTGCAAATTTTACACAGTTTATTATTCTGTTTGGTAAATAGGTATTCTGTTTTTTTCTAAAAATGTTTTCATTGACCAACGTGCTTCTCTGCACATTTTTGCCCATAACGCGGGAACGGTTGGTCCGATCTTATTTTTCTTCTTTTTAGGTGAAAGCTGATTAAATGTTATACAGGGGACGGCTCATTGCATGTCTATTGAAACAATAAAAGTGCCATTCGTATTCGTCGGAAAGGGTGGAAACAAGATATTTGACCCTCTACGACCACGTTTTTTGGAAGATGTTCTTCTCTCCCTCCAAGACTATTTCTCAGATCGCAATTTCATTAATCCCACGTTTTTTAAAATTTAATCAGCCTTCACCTAAAAAAAAAATAAAATTAAGATCGGACCAACCGTTCCCGCGTTATAGGCAAAAATGTCCAAAGAAACACGGTTTGTTCGAAATTTGCCACTTCTTTGCCGTGCCTGCCCCTCCCTTATCAACGCTCAAATCAAAATTTCACACGGAATAGCTGCGATGGGGAATTTATTTAGCTTTCACGAGAAAAAAAGAAATTTGGAATCGGACCAATAGTTCTTGAGCTACAGTCGAAAACGCTATGAAAAACGTGCTTCTGCTGTCTTCAGGTCTTCAACTAAAATGTTCACATTTTGGAAAAAATGGCCTACTCTGAGAAAAAAGTTTTTAGGGGGGTCACGGTTAAATGCGAAATAACCGTGAAAATTGGTCATTTCAACCTTGAATCAAGGAAAATACCTGAAAAAAGTGTAAAACAACTGTGAAAAGAAGGAAAACAACCGTGAAAGGGGGGAAAAACAACCGACACCTGGCTGCAATGTTGCTGAGAATACTCGTGATTGATCTGAACCGAGACATCTGTCAACCGTGAATTGATGTGAACCGTGACAGAGGAAGATATCAACCGTTACTTTTCAGACGTTTTTCTTAGAAAAATCGTTCATTAGTCAGATGTTAACCGCAAAAACCAGTCGATCACGGTTACTTTGTCTCATTTTCACGGTCGTCCCAGCAATATGTGGCAATATGAGGGACATGCGTGCTGCCAAAATTGAGAATAACCGTGAGCGAGGTTGATTATACCCGAGATTTACAGTTTGAACAACCGTGATTGTCAAGTGGGACTGCCCCCGATCTGGGGACGGTAAGCATTCGTGGTGAAACAACCGTGAAAAACCGAGGATCACGGTTGATTGAACTTCCAAGTTATTTACCGTGAAAAAAACGTGAAAAAAATCGTGAAACAACCGTGAAAAGGGCCTTTTTTTTTCTCCGTGTATTTTCAAAGTGCCATAACTCTGAAACTAATTGACCTACACAGCTCCGGTTGGGCTTAAATTGTCACACATTTAATGCTATTTAAAAATTCATATAGTAGTTTTCGTCGGACAATGCATCGTTTATTAGATATAGAGCCAAAACTGAAATAAGGCCGAAAAAAATCGCGGTTTTTCGTGTGCTACGCGTGAAGCACAGCTTTTGGGAAGTTGCCAAATTGGGAAAACACTACCCTAATGGGTCCGAACTACATAATAAAACGCTGCAAATTTTACACAAGGGTTTATTATTCTTTGATATACGTGACTTGTGCAGAAATTTAATTCTGTCAATGAAAAAATTTAAAAGAAAAATTTTTTTTTTGGATTTTTTTCTTCAAAAAATGTATCTTTTTCAAAAATTCTTTATTTTGCACTCGAAAAATATTTAACATCCTGGGATCCTTCAAAAATCCCATTTTTAGCCCCATGAAAGCCCTAAAGATCGTCCCAGTGAAATCGGATCGTTCCGGGACCCCAAAAAATGGATTCTACGTCCAAAAATACTTCGAAAACGACACCTAACTCGATCCCATAGCTAAAAGCCTTCAAAAAACCCCTCCCGTAGCCCCATAGCGCCCCACGGGTTTGGGCGATCGGACTGAAAACCTTGCGGGCACAACTAGATGGTAAACCAAGTATTTTGTCAAAATTTCAGATTAAAAAAAAAATTCCTACTGCCCAAAACGGCCTGGACGGCGGACGGCGGACGGACATTTCGGATTTAGAATGTAGACCTCTTGAAACGGATAATGTCAAATTTTGAGCCCGATCGGAGTCGTCGACCCTCGTCGCGAAAACATAGGTGTATTATTCCAAGAACTAGTCTCTCTGGCTCGCTTCGCTCGCTCCCCTAGTGGGGTGTATTGCCGCCTGTGGGGTGTATTGCCGCCTGTGGGGTGCGTAGCATCGATGGACACGTTCAAACCCCTACTCAGACATAAGGCCTCGCTCCGCTCGGCCCCTCCTATTCGTAGCAGAGACGATAGAAAAAATCGGCGTATTTTTAGGGCTTACCGTTTAGGAAATTATTATTTTTAATTCAATTCAACTTTTTTTAAATAAAGGCCTCTCCATCTATCAAAGTTCCCTGGACCCTCCGTTTTCTAAGATCCCTGACCCCGCGCGAATTAAAACGATCCAATTGTCTTCTCACCATGAACTCGCCCCCTCCCCCTCGGTTTTTTTGAAATCCGACTTCGGAATCGGATTGACCATATTTTGGCGCGCATTTGGTTCGCGGATACCATACCCAAAAAATGGCTCCTTACTGGGTATTTTTGAACCCGAAAAAACGTGGGACAAACGCGAGAAAGACGATTTTTCGACGAATTTCCCGGGCGAATTTCGGATTTTCGATTTGACCGACGTCTTCCTCCAGTTCTGATCTATACGGCTCGTATTTACTCGTAATTTTTTCGACCCCCTAAACGGCCAGCGAGCGGAAAGTGAAAAAACTCATTCGGGAACGCGTTATCCCGTACCAACAAACCACACGGCTACCACACGGCCGTCGGCCAACACAATTTTATATTATTGTATGATGATATGATAGTAAACCAAAATCAGAGATACATCTGGTTTTGCGAATTTAGTGTCAAAATATACTGGCCTACAACTTTCAAACTCCAAGGAGATGGTCCCCGGGGATGGGGGTCCCCCTTCGGGTATTTTTTTGACGCCACACGTTTCCCCGCAGGAGAAGGCATTTCCCCCCCTCAGCTATTCGACACTCGTTCGTCCCACATCCCAGCCCGTGGAGCCCTGCCGGACCCTTTCTTTCAAACTGGCCTTGTTTCTACTTGTTTTGCCCTTTTTTGGACCTCATTGGGCCAACTATTTGGTGTTTGCAGACTATTCTGGTTATCCACTCATCGAGCTGAATTTTTCGAGACCGATTTCAAATTTTTCCGACTTAGAATAAAGATTACCCTCCTCCATGGAGCTCAGTATAGCAGAATGCGATTGACAGTCAGCCGATAGTACAAAATAGGATATTTCTTCTTGAAGACTATTTTCGCGGAGGGGCGCGAATGAGTGGGAAGAGTCGAACCTGCGGATCCGTTAATAATTGATCAGATCAATAGCTATTGTTAACCTACCTTCCTACAGCTCGCGACCCCTTCATCTCTTCTTGATGTCCCATTTCCAGCTCTACATTGCTCATTACGTCGAAGTGGAATTCCTCTTTCCACACCGCGTCTTTCATAATTAGGTCCTTCAGAGTTCGGATTCATTCAAGAACTTCATTGAGCCCCTTTCCGACATCCAGCTCGATAGTTCTCTCCCCCCAACTTTACTTCAACTCCACTCTCATAACCAGCTGTGATTGCTTTTGCTAATGATAAATGTTGCCGTAGTTCAGTAAAATTGAACCGCAAGGGATGAAATTCCCAGGAATCTGGAAATAGGAAATCCCTTTATTTAGATCTGAAATCACGCAGCGTGAGTTTGCACCAACGCAGGAGGTCTGCGGTTTTATGGCAGCAAAAAAAAAAAAAAAAAAAAAAAGAAAAAAAAAAGAAATCTCCGCACTTTTGGTTTATTATTCTTGGAATAATACACCTATTTTTCGCGACGGTGGTCGACGACTCCGATCGGCCTCAAAATTTGACTTTATCCGTTTCAAGAGGTCTAAGTAGATTCCAAAAACGAAGTGTCCGTCCGCCATCCGGGCCGTATTGGGCAGTCGGATTTTTTTTTTAAATCTGAAATTTTGACAAAATACTCGGTTTACCATCTAGTTGTGCCCGCAAGGTTTTCGACCCGATCGGCTAATTCCGTGGGGCGCTATGGGGCTAAAATGGGGCTACGGGAGGTTTTTTTTAAAAGGCTTTTGATTATGGGATCGAGTCAGGTGTCGTTTTCGAAGTATTTTTGTACGTAGAATCCATTTTTTGGGGTCCCGGAACGATCTGATTTCACTGTTGCGACCTGTAGGGCTTTCATGGAGCTAGAAATGAGATCTTTGATGGATTCCAGGAGATCAAATATTTTTCAAGTAAGAAAAAGTTTGAAAAAAAAAAAAAAAAAAATTGTCAAAAAAGAAAATCCAAAAATTTTTTTTAAATATTTTTTTTTAATGAAACAGAATTAAATTTCGGCACAAGTAACCTATATCAAAGAATAATAAACCCTTGTTTAAAATTTGTAGCTTTTTTTTTCTCGCAAATCTGCATTTATGCTTATTTAGGGATGAAAGATCGTTACACTCTGCGTCGCGATTACAAAGGTGTAGTATTCCAAGCATAATAAACCAAAGCCTTACTGAATTAAAGTCGCGGAGAATCTAACGGCAAATCTAGAGAGGGCATTTGAGCGGAAAGTGGAAAAAAATTGTCCGTTTTCAGACGACGATTACTACCTTTTAAATTGGTCATATTTTGACGTTGAGGGAAGTAAATTGACGCAGCATCTAATGCTCTTTTATCGTCTATATAGATGCATTTGCGCCAAAGTGCTTAGTTTAGGCGTTATACGCGAAAAAAAAACTGAAAAAGTGCGAAAATGTCGAGGATTGTTGGCTGTCATAAAACGCAGACCTCGAGCGAAGGTGCAAACTCAACTTGTCAGAGGAAACAGGACTGTTAGACCTAACCGAAGATTAAGAAAACGATTTTCAGCTTGCCGTGAATTACGACGTTTCAGAAGATTTTCTCCTATCATCAGGGCATAACAGGCATACTTTTATTTCCTGCTTCACCTTCATTTGCTATGTAGCACTTTGAGGTTTCAGCATTTGTCCCTTACAGGCAACAGGTACAAAAGTCTTACATCATCGGCTTGTTGAGCGTGGATTATTTTTGTATGACCCAACACGCCTTTCGGGTAATCGATCTCCCAACAACCCTTAACCTTTCCTACTGTTCAAAGTATCACTTAACAGAATAACGATACTCGCAGCGTGTAAACTTGAACAAAAAAAAAAAAAGTTTCCGCTTTGAAGAAGTTGTGAGCTCTCCCCGATCGGTTTACAAAGAAAACCGACCTGAGCTTGAGGTTCACCACGAATCCCAGGCGCTTTAAAATTAGAACCAGCTAACCGTCTAAATTGGAAAGCTATTGTTGAAGTTTATTTATCCCATCAATATTGGTTTACGTGAGAGGCTTCTAAGGAGGGAAACCTATTGAAGCTGTCTGCGATATTCGACCGGATCAACCGATTTTTCACGTTAAGCTCCCGAAAGGGCGACTGTTACACAAATCTAGAGGAAAAGATTTAGATGGCTTTTTAAACAAGCACCGCCCCCCCGTTCAAACTTGGCTGATTTCAATTAAAAAGAAGGAATTACTGAAAGCTTAGAAGTGAATTAAACGTCTATCACCGTCAAAAGAGGACAAGTTCCAAGATATCAAGAAAATATGAAGGAATTTCAGGTGTTCGTAATAAACATAATTCAAGAGACAAAATCAGTGAAATCTCGTTTGAACACTGCAACGCTGAAAATTTCCCTCTAGGGTCTATTATTCGTTGGTATAAATTGTACAAAAATTAATTGATAAAAAAAACTTTTGTTTAAGTACAAATATTGAAAACATAAAGAAAGAAAGAAAAATCCTATTTCCGATCAGTGCAGATCAGGGATCCCAAAAAATGGATTATGCGACCAAAATTACTCGGAAAACGACACCTTATTTGACCTCCTGGGATCAAATTCAAATTCAAAAATTCTTTATTGCTGTTGGTACAATGTACATAGCAAGCGTCAAACATACATTACGGTTAAAAAAAAGAGTCGATTGCATTAGGGGAAGAATATAGGTGGTTGTCCTCTTCCTTCTAAAGCCCCATTTTAGGCCAGTAAAATTAGGAAAAGAAATCGGAATAATCCGGACCCAAGCGGAAACACTTCATCATCATCAAAATCGGTTCAGCGGTTTAGCCACAATCGTTCGTCAAAGGTAGGCGATTTTTTCCAACTTTCGTCAAAACCACATTTTGGTCACAGTAAGACCGCTGGAACTTCTAAACAATTGTTTTTATTATTCATTTGTAGCCCCATGAAAGCCCTATAGATCTGGGGAACCAAAAATGGACTTGGTGTTCAAAAATATTTCGAAAACGACACCTAACTCATACCATAGCCGAAACCCTTCAAAAACCCCTCCCGTAGCCCTTTTTTAGCCCCACATAAGGAGGGAGAAATAATGTTGAGATATTTTAAGGGCAAGGGTGGGAATTTTTCGTCAAAACCTCTGTCATCCCTGGACGCGTTTCAACCCTCCATCACAAAAGGACAGGCTCACTTCACATTCACCCCTGTGACTTTTGGGACTCGATGGTAAACTCTGCATAAAGACCTGTTCGGGGATTTGCGATTCTGCTGAGCTGGGGTAGCTATTTCTTTTTCTCTCTTGCAAAAAGGGAAAATAAGAGAACGTAAGAGAATAATAAAAGAAACATCCAGAGGTCAGCGGCTCAAGTTTTCGTATCGACGGTTGGAACCTCCTCTTCGTCCAATATTTCATCCGACGGGCACGTTCGCTTCTGAGCCGAACCTCATGAGAAAAGTCGATGCATACTTGAGATATCCCTTTTTACTACTTTCTCTTGAGCTCTTCGCCGAAGGTTTTCGGAGCAGAAAAAAGAGAAAGAAAAGAAAAAAAAAAAAAAAAAAAAAACCCGGATCGGTAGGTGTGGGGAATTTGGACGGATTTCTCCACTCTCTTCTCGCGGACCGTCAGCCCAACAAAGCTGGTACAGGCGGAAAAGAAATCTATTAAAAAAAAAATTTTTTTTAGCATTGTAAACATTTTGTATTGTACAACTCAGTCGAAGCTCTCTATATAAATCACATTTAAATAGAAAAAAGGGAGATGTGGATTCTAAGAAGTTTTAGGTTCTCTTGGAGGTACAATTTTTTCCTCAGTGAATTCAATTGTCGAGCGAGTTTTGCATGCTTTGCTTCTAGCCTGTTGATTTCAACAGCAAGTCTGTTTCAATTATGTTTGCTCTTTTGTTTGTTAGCTCGTTTGTCCCAGTGTTGCTGCCTACGGGTGAGGTTGGGAATTGTTGCAAGATCTTGCTCATTTGCCTCTTCTTTTCAATGCTCTTTCTCTTACTCTGACGCCATTCTTTTTGCTGTGTTCTTCTCTCTCGGTCAGTCATGTCTTTCACCAGTTTTCTATGCCCCGAATCGAACTTATGCAGGTACCTAGTTTAATTGTTCTTTTTCTCTCAGCTTTCTTTGTAGCAGTACAGGATCACTTTTCATTTTCTCCCTTCGCTGCTGATCATATTCCTTCTTCTTTTTCCGCTTCTCTTCTGGATCCTCTGTCTTCTTTCGCTTCTTCGGAGCCATTTTAGCAGGCAACTCTGTTGCAACATCTTGCTTGTTTTGCCTCTTCTTTTCGATGCTCTTTCTCTTATTCTGACGCCATTCTTTTCGCTGTGTTTTTCTCTCTCGGTCAGTCATGTCTTTCACCAGCTCTTCGAGCTTTTGCAAGTAATTCAGTTGAAAATTACCAGTGTATGCAGGGCCACCGAGAGGGGGGGGGGACATTTCGCCCTGGGCCCGTACTTTTACATGGGGCCCCAGCGGTCAGGATGAGGAGAGGGGAGGGGGCAAAGCGGTATGAAGGATGGGAGCAGAAAGGAAAACATCGATGTTCACCATTATTCGTACCATCGAAAGAAAACATCGATAGGCAGGCTTTAAACATCGCGGCTTGAAAACATCGATGTTCCTGAACATCGACTAATCTTTTTTTTATTGCATGATCATTTTGTATCCTAAGCCTAAAATTTACTCTTGAGCGTTCTTCATACACTCCATAAATATTAATCAACAAGCGTTCGAACAAGATTTGTAGACGCAGAAGATGCTAACAGCTAAGCAATGTCAAACACCAACAACCTAAGACAAAGGTGAACCTCAGCTTCATGAGGCATAATAAGTTTTCAGTTTCAGAAGACCATAACAATCAATTGATGGACATATTCTTGTACAATATTGTCTAGTTGTTTAGAAATTTCAAAATTTTGTTGTTGTTTGAATTCTTTTCCAGGGAATTCCCAAACCTTCGTCATCGATATTTTCGATGTTTCGTACCAAAACATCGATGTTTTAGAGGGTGCAATCGATCTCATTACAGTAATACCTATATTAGGAATCTTAGACATTTTCTCAAAAGGTGAAAAATACAAATAATAATTGAATAGTTCCCTGAATGAAAATTGAACGTTCGTTATTGTGAACTGCCCCCAACCTCCTGCTTACATGGGGGCCCTGTGTTCTCCTTTGCCCCAGGCCCGCTTTTTCTCTCGGCGTCCCTGAGTGTATGGTAATAATAATAATTATTATTATTGATGGTAATTATTATCATCTGATCATTAGATCACGCAGTACATTCTTCGATCGAGGGAAATATCCCGCGGCTAAGGGACTTATGGAGCTTGGAGGGCGGGAGGAAATTTTCTTTTTAAACATGCAAAAAATGAGGTTTTTTAGATGTGCGTGAATATGGAAATATGGCCGAAGTTGTCCCGCCAATTTTATTTCGCTGCCTTACTAATTTCAACGTGCTAAATCACTTAAATCCATGTTATAATAATATTATATTATGTGATATCTTGGATTTATTACTATCAGAATATTCAACCGAAGTTTTTGATTCGCCATAGGAAGTTGAAAATTATTTTTTTACGTTCTGTGGGCAATTGCTATATTCCAAAAACGCTGCAAATTTTACTCAAGGGTTTATTATTCTTTGATAAATAAAAATTGTGCACAAGATAATTCTGTGCCATTGAGAGAAAATATTTGAGAGAAAATATTTTCGAAAAAAAAAAAAAAAATCTGTGCAATGTTTGGGCGGATGTGGGACCTCGAAAAACGGATTTTGCGTTCAAATTACCTCGGAAAATGACTCCTTATTTGACCTCCTGGTATCTTTCAAAAATCCCATTCGTGGCCCCCATGAAATCCCCTTGGCTCCCCACGGTGAAATCAAATCGTTCTCGGACCCCCGAAAATGGATTCTACATCCAAAAATACTTCGAAAACGACACCTTACTCGATACCATAGCAAAAAGCCTTCAAAAACCCCTCCCGTAGCCCCATTTTAGCCTCATAGCGCCCCACGGGTTATTATTCCAAGAATAATAGGTACCTAAACCGAAAATTCGACCGGTTAAAATTAAATAGGTCTTTTAATGTTCAGAAGCTCTTTGACCTTTTCCACATAATATTGCTACGTTTCCCACTCTCAATAGACGACGTGAAAACATGATCGTTCCTCATTTCAATTTCTACTCCTCGGAGAGCCCTCATGTAGCACCGTTTTCTAAACGCGCACCTCGCTCGGTCGTTATAATACAAAGTGACTGAAGCGTCAACAAGTTTTACTTTTATTTTTATTTTTTTTAGAGAAACCCTCAGGAGAATTTTACGCTGGTTCCTTTTTAATGCCATCTTTACACTTTTGATGTGCTCTTAGCCCCGCAAACATCTCTAAGGCCATTCATTCCTCTGTGATCGTGAATGGTGTGAAGGGAATTCAGAATACGTCATGTGGAATTTGTCACGTATTTTGCTCAGTGTGGTTCTGGTGACTGATTGTATGGAGTAGAGCGCTTTCAAGCACGCTTCCAGGTTTTGTGGTGATATTCACGGTGGAAGTGAGTTGGCAGAAAGAAACGGACAGAAGAGTGGGAAAACCCCCTCCGGTGAAAAGCTGTAATACTTTCCCCAGTTCTCTTCCCCGCAAAGAAGGTGAAAAGTGGGTGTCAACCCCTCACCGGGTCCCAGAAAAGCCCCCCAGACACCTTTAGAACCCTTCCGTCACTGCTCAGAACTTATTTAATTCATCTTCCATCTCGAAACTCTTCGTCCCGGAAGTTCCATCCAATATCCTTTTCCAACAGGTCGTAAGAAGAGACTATGAGACCCCGCCAGAACTTTTCAGTTCTCCGTTGAAAAAGTGGGATCCTCTTTTTGACCAGCTTTTCTTCCGACTTGGCTGTAAGGGTGTTTTGTGAGTTTGTCCTTGAGGGGGGAGTTTGTTGGGGTTTGATGGGACCTTATGCTGCGGCTTCCTGAACACACGCTCAACAAGCGATCTCTTCTTGTCGCGGATCGTGAGAATATTCCGAACAACTTGAATCATTGCTGTCTGCCGTGGTTGGACGTTTTGCCAGCGTGGACACCCGAAGCCGTGACTTCGGAGGTGTAACGCTATGTCCCCCCAAAAAATACCCCTCAGGGATTAAAAAGATGCCAACCATCAAAAGCCGTGCAAATTTATTGCAATTTTGAATTTCATTATTTAATTAAATATTATAAAAGATAATCAAATTAGGTAACCCTTATCCAGGCAAGCTATCCGATTTGCGATTTTTTTTCACATTTTTTGGGGTTTTCTATAGAAAAGCTATAGCTTTTGAGGCATTCAGTAGACATACTTTGGAGTTCATTAATTTTGGTATATTATTCTCGGAATTATACACCTATGTTTTCGCGACGGACGACTCCGATCGGCCTCAAAATTTGACATTATCCGTTTCAATAGGTCCCGATTGCCCTAAACCGTGGGGCGCTATGGGGCTAAAATGGGGCTACGGGTTTTTGAAGGCTTTTAGCTATGGGATCGAGTCAGGTATCGTTTTCGAAGTATTTTTGGACGTAGAGTCCATTTTTGCGGGTCCCGGAATGATCCGATTTCACTGTGGCGATCTATAGGACTTTCATGGGGCTACAAATGGAATTTTTGAAGGATCCCAAGAGGAGAAATATTTTTCAAGTAAAAAAATTTTTTTTCTAAATTTTTGTTTATATTCTTGGAATACCTAATACACGTTTTTTTTTTTTTTTTTTTTTTTAGACGCGAAAATATTTATTGAGCATAATTAAAAACGCTGCAAATTTTACACAAGGGTTTATTATTCTTTGATATGCGTTACTTGTGCAGAAATTTAATTCTGTCAAAGAAAAAATTGAAAAAATTTTTTTTTTGGATTTTTATCTCAAAAAAATTTTTTTTTGGGATTTTTTTGTTCAAAAATGTGTTTTTTCGAAAATTCTGTATTTTTTACTCGAAAAATATTCAACATCCTGGGATCCTTCAAAAATCCCATTTTTAGCCCCACGAATGCCCTAAAGATCGCCCCAGTGAAATCGGATCGTTCCGGGACCCCAAAAAATGGATTCTACGTCCAAAAATACTTCGAAAACGACACCTAACTCGATCCCATAGCTAAAAGCCATCAAAAAACCCCTCCCGTAGCCCCATTATAGCCCTATAGCGCCCCACGGGTTTGGGCGATCGGACTGAAAACCTTGCGGGCACAACTAGATGGTAAACCAAGTATTTTGTCAAAATTTCAGATTTATTAAAAAATTCCTACTGCCCAAAACGGCCCGGACGGCGGACGGACATTTTGGATTTAGAATGAAGACCTCTTGAAACGGATAATGTCAAATTTTGAGCCCGATCGGAGTCGTCGACCCCCGTCGCGAAAACATAGGTGTATTATTCCAAGAATAATAAACCAAAAGAAAGAAAATCGCTTGAAATGTACCTATTACATTTTTATTAAAAAGATATTTACCTAAAATGTATTGAGGTAACCACAGGAACAATTACATAGAAGATTTTTTTAAAAACCAGTCAAATGCAGTCATTTCGAGAAACAAAATTTGTTGGTAAACTGTTGTGCCAAGATTTTACCTAATTGCCTAATGGAGCCTAATAAGTGCCTAATGGAGAGTAGGAGGAAAGGAAGTGACTCTGTATTGAATTAAGCACTGTTGAGGTGGAACTCGCATCTATGGGGTGCCAACCTGTATTAGGCTAAATTGCAAAGGTTCTGAGTTTGATGTTGTTTGAGGCGGAACTCACATCTATCAGCGTTCAAAATACTGTAAGAAACCACCTTCAGCACTTCAAAAAAAATATTATGGAGGCTTTGCTCTCTCCAAATATGCAAAATATGGGTTGAATTCGAGGATTTCAATGAATAATGAAAACAGTGCCAATTTTACACAAGGGTTTATTATTCTTTGATATTGATATAGGTTACTTGTGCGAAAATTAATTCTGTGTCAATAAAAGATATTTTTGGAAAAAATGTGGGACCTCGAAAAATGGATTATGCGTCCAAAATTACTCGGAAAATATTTGACCTCCTGGGATCCTTCAAAAATCCGTCCCGTAGCTCCATCCTAGCCCCACAGCGCCCCACGGTTGCGGCGATTGGACTGAAACCCTTGTGGGCACAACGAGATAGTATACCAAGTATGTTGTAAAAAAATTTTTTTAAATTATTATTCCTACTGCCGAAAATTTCCTACGGCTCGGACATTTCGGTTTTGGAATCCTCTTGAAACGAATAATGTCAAATATTGAGCCCGATCGGAGTCGTCGACCTCCGTCGCGATTACATGGGTATATTATTCCAGGAATAATAAACAAAAAGTATAACAGCTAACCCCACTAAACCATTAGTAAAAGTGGTGACTCACCATTTTAAGAGCCACCATGTATAGGGTACAATACAAAAATTAGCCTTCAAAAATCATTATTGTCACTATCTCAATGAGATTGGAACTGCCAGATGGTGCAGAGTTGTTGATCCAAGAGAACGGATGGGCAATTGCCCATCCGTTCTCTTGAATCATTATTGTCTTTTGAATGCTGAATCGAACGGGACAAACGGCAGATTTGTTACACAGTAGGTGCAATAGCCTAGGAGCTAGGGCGTTTTGAGTTTTATTTTTTTATCGAAATCCTCGGATTCGACATAATATATTATATTATATTTCGCATATATTATATTTCGCATATTTAGAGGAAGCAAAGCTACCATAATATTGTTTTTGAGGTGATCAAGGTGGTTTCTTATAGGATTTTGAACGCTGAATCGAATGAGACCAACCGCAGATCTGTAGGTGCAATAGCCTAGGAGCTAGAGCATTTTGAGTTTTATTTTTTATCATAATCGTCGAATTCAACCCATATTTTGCACATTTGGAGAGAGCAAAGCTACCGTAATATTGTTTTTGAGGTGATCAAGGTGGTTCTTATACAATTTTGAACGCTGAATCGAGTGAGACCAACCGCAGATCTGTAGGTGCAATAGCCTAGGAGCTAGAGCGTTTTGAGTTTTATTTTTGAGCGAAAAAATATCGCTCAAAAAATAATCATTATTTTCTGAGCAGAAAAATAAAACTCAAAAAATAATCATTATTTTCTGAGTGAAAAATAAAATTCAAATTTTGATTTTGAGCGATTCCCAAAAATAAAAATCACTCAATTTCAACCCCTGATTTTAACTGTTTTTAAATTTGATATGAGGGGTTGAAGAGCCGCGCGAAAAGCATGCCCCCCTTTGGTCCGTTAGGCTGTCTTCGGCGATGCGTGCGAACGTACCCGAGGCCCTTCACTTCTCGCAGCCCCGTGGGTTTTCTCGGGGGATTCCCCAGGGGCGTGTGGCCGAAACTTTCTGAGTGTCGGTATAGGTAGCGAACATTCCAGGTATAGTTTTATGGTTCCCACTCTCAGAGGGACCTCTGGGAGGTGGAACTCCATAAGTGGGAGGCTCTCTGGGAGGTGGAACTCCGTAGTGGGAGGGACCTCTGGGAGGTGGAACTCCGTAGTGGGAGGGACCTCTGGGAGGTGGAACTCCGTAGTGGGAGGCTCTCCCTTGCGCAGGCGAGCGTCGGTACCTATCTTACTCTCTTCTTTCCTTTACTTTATTATTTAACTGTAGTTATTAATTTATAATATTTGTGGGGGGGCTCCACAAAGCGGTACGACTCTTATGCCGGATTTCACCAAGTGTAGCTTAAAGTTCGTTTTAGCTAAATCTCGGATTTAACGTTAAGTCCGACTTAGGCAAGATTCCGTTTCACCATCAGACTGAAGGTGGCGCTTACCTAAGCCTCGGTTAGCTTTGGAACAGGTTGCCCCAGACTCGTGTTCCCGCGGAAAACTCGGTAATCAGTGACAAAAAAGTGATAAGGCCGTGATAAATCGTCACGTTAGTGGCAACATCTGCTATCTCATGTTTCTCAGCTTTTAAGGAGAGCCTAAAAACTGATTAAATCAGTTAGAAATTAGAAATTTTCTGAATCCCTGGACCGACTTTCATCGCAAGTCAGAAGCTTAGGACAAGGAGGTCCCCATGGGGATATAGCTATATCATTGCAATGATTGATTTCAACGTAAAAAACGCTGCAAATTTTACACAAGGGTTTATTATTCTTTGATATAGGTTACTTGTACAGAAATTTAATTCTGTCAATTAAAAAAATTTAAAAATTTTGTATTTTTATATTACCTACAAAAAAAAATTTTTTTTGGGGGGTATTTTTTCAAAAATTCTTTATTTTTTACTTGAAAAAATTTAACCTCCTGGGATCCTTCAATAATCCCATTTTTAGCCCCATGAAAGCCCTGTATATCACCACAGTGAAATCAGATCGTTCCGGGACCCCCAAAATTGGATTCTACGTCTGAAAATACTTCGAAAACGACACCTAACTCGATCCTATAGCTAAAAGCCTTCGAAAAACCCCTCCCGTAGCCCCATTATAGCCCCATAGCGCCCCACGGGTTTGCGCGATCGGACTGAAAACCTTGCGGGCACAACTAGATGGAAACCAAGTATTTTGTCAAAATTTCAGATTTAAAAAAAAATTCCTACTGCCCAAAACGGCCTGGACGGCGGACGGACATTAACTTTTTGGATTTAGAATCTATACCTCTTGAGAAGGATAATTTCAAATTTTGAGGCCGATCCGAGTCGTAGACCTCCGTCGCGAAAACACAGGTGTATTATTCCAATAATAATAAACCAAAAATCGAAAAATAAATAATAATGAAAATTCAGCTGGGATAGCCGGCATTGGTGTTTGCAACGTTGAGTAAGCGGGTGTAGCACGCAAAGTTTATTCTGAGATACCTAGCGTGTGTTGTAGTTTACTATAATATAGTAATAATATTGTTATGAGATAGCCGGTGTAAGTTTTCAATGAAAATCCAGAATATAATTTGGTCAGGAATAATCGATATTATTTTTCGAAAAATCCAAGTACCTAATGCGCTGTCTTAATTCGTGTGAAATCTCAAAAAGAAGTGGGAGAAGAACAAGGATTATTCTTATTTTCAAAAATTATTGAATGCGAATTTTTGTGAATAAGTTCGCATTCAAAGGAAAAGGTTGATAAATTGAGAAAATTAACTTTTTTCAGGTAATTTAATTTATTATTCAAAAGATAGGAAGGCAAAGGCACTTAAATTACAAATGAATCTCCAAAAATTCTGCATATTTCAGTCGATAAATGGATAAATCGATAAATGGACTAGTCATTAAAAAAATTGGACTAGGGTATATTATCTTATTGAGGACTCTTCCCAAATTTTTCCAACAGTTGACGAAAAGAGAAACATAATTCGATCTGTTTGAAGACTCCCGGCCGCCTTTGCAACTGAATAATCATCTCAATTTCCTCGTCGTCATCCTCGAATGTAATTCTTCGGTATGCCATTCCCAAACACGCAGTACGAACGAAATAATTAACACTCTGGTCGAAAAAGCGAAAATCACACCGTTCGAGGGAAAATGACAATGAATAAATCCAACTATCATAATATGATAGATGATATTGGATATTATCCGATTGGATATTATCCGATATCAACGAAATGGGCACTGCTGTTGTTGGTGAAAATTGTAACAACAACTACAACACACGCGTAAATCTCAGATTTAACGCTTAAGACGTGGGTGAGTAGGGACTAAAATCTGAGGCTTAACCTCACCCCGTAAACCGAGGATTAAGACTAAGCGGGAGTGGTGAAACGCATCTTTTGCTTCCGAGTCTGCAAAGCAGCCTTGTGTTCACTTTCGGGAGAAAAAAATTTTTGTTGTCCGAATTCAAAATTTTTACTCGCATTTTGCGTTTCATAGCCTACTGAACAAATTTGGTTTCGTGTCTGTCGGTCTGTCGGTCTGTCCGCATTTCCTTGTTACAGCCATAATTTCCACAATTTTGAATGAATTTAGCTCAAATTTTGAGGGATTATGCGGATCAGGCTCCTTGAGGTCCCATACGAATTTCAGCACAATTGAATCAGCGGTACGCTCTGCGCATGCGCTAACGTGAAATTCTTGAAACAGGCATAACTTTCTCAATTTTGATCGGATTTCAATCAAATTATCAGGAATTGTGTGCGTATAGCTCTAGATGGTCCCCTGTCAGTTTCATCACGATTGAATCAGCGGTACGCTCAGCGCATGCGCGAACGTAATTTCCTTGCCACAGCCATAACTCCTACAATTTTGATCGGATTTCAATCAAATTTTCAGGAATTGTGTGGGTATAGCCCTAGATGGTTCCCTATCAGTTTCATCATGATTGAATCAGTGGTACTCCCTGCGCATGCGAGAACGTAATTTTCTTGTTACAGTTGTTACCTTCATTTTGAACTTGGCACGAGGAAGCTCATGTGCCATTGCCTTGGCAGTGTATTTATTATTCTTCGGCTTACCGGTAAGCCGAACCTTAAGCCGAGGTGGTGAAATCCACCATTACCTTTATTTAGTTGTGCCCGCAAGGTTTTCAGCCTAATCGTCCGAACCCGTGGGTTGCTTATGGGGCTGAAATGGGGCTAAGGTTTTTTTTTTTTTTTTTTTTTTTTTTTTTTTTTTTTTAAGGAATCCCTGGAGGTCAAATATGGTGTCGTTTTCCGAGTACTTTTGGACCCCAAATCCTTCTTTTTCGAGGTCCCACATCTGTCCAAACATTGTAAGTACAGATTTTTTTTTTTTTTTTTCAAAAATATTTTCTTAACGACACGAAATTAATTTTTACAGAATTAACTTCGTTTCCTTTTTAACTGTGGAATGTTAACTGCCGTTCGCTGTTGAATTCCTAATAGTTAGAAGTGGATCTACTTACATCAACTGTCGCGTTTGTAAAAGTGTGTTTGTTTCCTTCAACTTCTAAAAAGAACAATACTCGACTTATTCTTGTACGCCCTTCATTAATAATACAACCGGTTGACAAAGCGATCCACTTGTTCCACTTGCTTCTTGAGCCCACGAGGATAGCGTGAATAGTGTAGGTATATCAATAATATATTTGTCTGTCGAATCGAACTTCCGTTTCTCTTTTTAGCTTCAAGAGGGAATCGATAAGGCCCGTTCATACTGCAACTATTCTGTTTGTGAAGCGGTTGACGTCTGCTATTAGCAGACTGACTCCTTCACGAGGACAGTAACTGTTTTGACTCCGCTTTCATTACGACGAAATGGCTCGAAAAGTGACGTGTAGGTTCCTACCTAAAATGAATGTAGTTTTTGTTTTACAGTTTTTTTTTTTCCAATCTGTAATTTTGACAAAATACTTCGTTTCCTTCTTTTCTAGTTGTGCCCGCAAGGTTTTCAGCCCAATTGCCCAAACCCGTGGGGCGCTATGGGGCTATGAGGGGCTACGCGAGGGGTTTTTGAAGGAGGTGGGCGCGGAGGTCGAGTGGGGTGTCGTTTCGAAATATTTTTGGAAGTCCGGTGGAGGTGTTTGGAGGGCTAAGAGCGATCTGACCCCACCGAGGTGGCTGTGTGGGTTATCTATGTGGTAACAGGAGTGGCTTTCGGTGGTTATTGGCCATGTGGTCGAATGAGATGACATTTTCGAAGTATTTTTGTACGTAAAATTCGATGAAGGGGGTCTCAGACGAATCCGTCCTCACCGTGGGGCGCGTAGGGATTGCCAAGGAGTTTCAAGATAATGTGCAGATTCCAAAGACGGATTTCATGTTAATATGTGGGGTTTTTGAAGATTCCCACGAGGACAAAATTTGTCCTAATTTAATAAGGTGTCGTATTCCGAGTAATGTTGGACGCATAACCCATTTCTCATATCTGTCCAAACATTGCACGGAAGAAAACAAATTTTAAAATTTTCCAAAACTTTCCTTAATGACAGAATAATAATTGATTATAATATAACTAGCCGGTTACCCGTGCAATGCACGGGAGTTTGAAGGGGGACGTCCCTGCTTTCATCACCGAATACCTGTTATTAGTTTTACTTCTACAGTTACCGAAGTCTGGTTCCTAACCCATTATAGAAAACGGAAGCTTATGTGCAGATGATGAGGGGATGGAGTCCTCGGCAAGGCAACGTATGAGGAAGGTTTGAATAGCTTAAAACCTTCCCCGGCTATTCCGATCATTTTGCTGAAAAACGGCATCAAAATCCGTCCAATCCCTTATATCGGGTTTGACTGTAGTTGCTCTCATTGATGTTAAACGCATTTCTCTTTCTTCGGACGATTCATTCGCTCGCATTTGTTATTTGCGCTGAGCTTTATGGGAGCGGCGGCCAAGTGCAGATTTCTTTGGGCGCATTCTGATGAGCACACTGGTTGATGGGACTATGGAGTAACTGACTGGGGTTCAGTCATTCATATCCAGCAGTCCCCCGGAGGTCAACATCGTAGGTATAGGCTGAATAGGAAAGAAAAAAAAGCTCCAGAGCTCTCTTAGCCGATCGGGGGTGAGACATTAAATTTTGTTGTCAGCCATCCCCCGGGGCCTGAATTTCTCTATCCCTTTTTTTCTCTGATAATCACCGGAGCCCACTCAGCTGACTGGGGGTAAGTCATTCATTTCCAGCAGTCCCCAGGAGATTCCCTTCCAAATTTCAACTTCGCAGGTTGAATGGGGAAGAAAATAGCTGCAGAGCTCACTCAGCTGACTGTGGGTCAGTCATTCATTTCCAGCAGTCCCCCAGAGCGTCCCTTCCAAATCCACCAACCCAGCATTTTCCCTTTCGAATTTCAGCTTCGTAAGTTGAATATGAAAGAAAATAGCTCCGGAGCTCTCTTAGCAGATCGGGGGTCAGACATCTGTTGTCATCCATCCCCCGGGGCCTCACTTTCAAATTTTATCGCAACGGAAGTAATTTCGCCCTCATATTGCTATGTCGTTTCCCTTGTCACGAAACCGTTCGTTCAAAACCTAATATCGATCAGATGTAACAAACGGCGCATGCTACAGAAATCGTTCTGGAGTCGTTGGAATCAGCTTGAAAACCTCATTCCGGTGAGCCATGTCCCGTCGAAATCGGACAAAAATATTCGTTCTGCTTTTCAGGCTTCCTAAGATACGCCAAGGATGTAAACAACTTCCGTCGTGAAGGACTCAGGTTTCAGCCAGAACGGCCGCCGTTCGAACACGTTTGAATAGCCTAAAACCTTCCCCGTGCTATCCCGATCATTTTGCACAAAACCGCATCAAAATCCGTCCAACAGTTTGGCCGTGAAAGGGAGACATACATACATACATACAGACACCAATCATTCTTAGAGAGATTTTTTCCTATCCAAAATATCCCCTCTTGTGTACAGCACGCCATGAAAACATGTGAAATCTTACGCCCTACAAAAGCGGCAAAATTCGAGATTGTGGGTTGTGAGAATAATTGGTAGTGTGTGAGAAGTAGCAGTTTCCGCATGCGATTACTCTCGTCTTCATTATAAATGCTGGATTTTGGTTCATTCTTCTTGGAATAGAACACCTATGTAATCGCGACGGAGGTCGAAAATTCATCAGCCTTAAAATTTGACATTATACGTTTCAAGATGTCAAGATTTCAAAACGCTGCAAATTTTACGCAATGGTTTATTATTCTTTGATATAGGTTACTTGTGCAGAAATTTAATTCTGTATCAATGAAAAAATAATAAAAATTTTTTTTTGTGATTTTGTGATATATTTTTAAAAAAATAAATTTTTTTGGGGATTTTTTTCAACATTTTTTGTTTGTTTTTTACTTGAAAAATATTTGACCAATAGATCCCCACGGTGAAAACTAATCGTTCTGGGACCCCCAAAAACAGATTGGCCCAATCAAAAATGAGTGTGAGCGATCCATAATTATGTGTGTGCAATATGAATGGAGGTCAGTAAAAATGATCCGAGGACCCGAGGAAATAATTGTTATCTCATGGGCGAGATAATGGGGGGTCCTCGGATACGCCACCCGGAAGTGGCGCCTCCTGCGAGCCGAACGCGTAAGAGGAGAGGCGGCCGACCGAATTTAAGTATAAAGAGCCGGGCAGCCACAGTTAGTTTTTCCAAGTTAAACTCAGCGAATGAAATGATTTTCGTGGCCGTCTTCAAACAAATACGTTGCTTCGAAAGAACTTGGGGGGAATCCCTTGTTAGGAATTCAGACAAGTAAATAAATAAACAGAACTGAAACCCTGTCCTCGGATCTTCCGCTGGGTTTCGACCCGTGAAAACCGTTGGGAAGTTCGCAATTACTTCCAAGCAGGCGGAAACCCGGGTTTAGTTCCCAACACCCTTCCTCCGACCGTCGAAATACTTGGAGCGAGAGGAAAGGTGGAAAGGAAGGAGGTTTAGACAAATATTTGACGTCTACTTCAATTCTCGACTTGGAAGGTTTTCCCCTTCATTCGGTTAGGTTTCGTAATGAGACGTCACTACGACCGAGAGAAGGCGTGAGATAGGTGGAAAAATGTTGACCTACCTGACAAACTACAACAGTGAAAACATCGACGTGAAATAGAATAACTAACAATTCAAACACCAACGAAGTGAAATTCAAAAAACCGACCGATGAATCGTGAAGCTTCTCTAATAAGAATTCTTAAAGGCCAGCCAACTACCGCCTGTTCCACCCTGGAATATGACTCGCATTTCTCCGTTTATCACACTTTTTTCCGGTCGCTCATCACTCGGCTTTCTGTTCCACCTTGTGTGAAGTGCAGTCTTCCTGGCCATTATGTGCTATGACATTATTTGCAGGACCGAAGTCTAGATTGACTGGACTTCATTGTTATGTTTCTACATTTTAATTAGTGTCTTGGCACCTCAAATAGCGAATCCCACTGAATTTGTATCAGGAGAACTTTTGGGGTCCCAAAAACCTCGAAATTTTCGGACTTTTTTTGTTGATATATATATATATATATATATATATATATATATATATATATATATATATAGCTTGAAACCTAAGCGTCATACAGAAAAGGTTACTTATTACATTATTAAAGAGCACATAATTCTGCATCGAATGGCTATACCAATTGGTAAAGTCGCTATCGGCCGTCAAGAAGTGCCCATTTTTCTCAGCTTGTGTGAAAACTGCAATAATTATTACCTATCCGGATGTAAATTGAGAACGGTCATTCTGTGAGAATTCCTCATGGAATAAAAGTTGTAGAGCATGAAATTCCGCGTTCTGGAAGCACCACGATTTTAGGTACTTCCCGACTATTTTTCCATTTTCCCACAAAAAAGTCAATAGGCTAATATCCAGTACCAATTTTAACAGACAACGATTCTACGCTCTTGTGTAACTGAATAGAAGAGAATAGACAAGTTTATTAGAAAAAATTTGAAACCAGTACCTAAATATTGGGTCAATTTTCAAATCGTGGTGCTTCCAGAACGCAGAATTTCATGCTCTACCACTTTTATTCCATTAGTATTTCACGCAGAATGACTGTTCTCAAATTGCGGTTGTTTTAAAGACGGATAATTGCAGTTTTCACACAAGGTATACATACCAATTTTTCTCAGCCAATTCGGTATACCGAATTGGTATAACCAAAAAGTATACTTTTGGTTTATTATTCTTGGAATAATACACCTATGTTTTCGCGACGGGGGTCGACGACTCCGATCGGGCTCAAAATTTGACATTATCCGTTTCAAGAGGTCTACATTCTAAATTCGAAATGTCCGTCCGCCGTACGCCGTACGCCGTCCGCCGTCCAGACCGTTTTGGGCAGTAGGAATTTTTTTAAAAATCTGAAATTTCGAGAAAATACTTGGTTTACCATCTAGTTGTGCCCGCAAGGTTTTCAGTCCGATCGCCCAAACCCGTGGGGCGCTCTGGGGCTATAATGGGGCTACGGGAGGGGTTTTTTGAAGGCTTTTAGCTATGGGATCGAGTTAGGTGTCGTTTTCGAAGTATTTTTGGACGTAGAATCCATTTTTTGGGGTCCCGGAACGATCCGATTTCACTGGGGCGATGTTTAGGGCATTCAACAATGTTAAAAAACCCAAGCCATGTACCATGTCATGGTACATGTTTTTACGGGCGTGATCTGGATTGGAATGCAAGAGTGATGTCTCTCCCCCCCCCCCCCCCCGTAAACCCTTCGCCCATTTACTGTTTCCTCTTCTCCTCCTAAACGGTAAGCGATAAAAATACGGCGATTTTTTCTATTGGTTTGGTGGACCGTTAAATTCTGCTTAGGGGGGTCGAGCCCCCCTTGAGATGCGCGCAAGTAGGCGAATTTGCGCTCAACTTTCTTATTTTAAATGGGAACCCCTAATTTTTCTCGAATTCGGATTCCTCGCCCAATTTTACGTCCAATAAGCGCGTTGCGCGAATTTTTTGGCGCGCGAAAATTGGCGAAAACACTTTCTTTCGAATCTTTGGTCTTTGATCGAATTCGGTCGTTAATAGACGGATTTTTTTGCCGTTTTCACGTTATCCTACCTAGAGATCCGAATTTTAATAAGAAACCCAGAAACAACTCATTCCGAAATTGAGCGAATTCCGCCGGCGAGTTTTATTTGAACGGGCGTGGATCTGGATTGGAATGCGATGTGAGGTGAAGTCCCCCCCCCCCCCCCCGTAAACCCTTCGCCCATCTACTGAAGGCCATGAGAACGGTCGGCTGAGCTGCTCCCCCCCCCCCCGGAAACCCATCGCCCATCTACTGTGACACAATAAAATTGTGACACAGTAGATGGGCGATGGGTCAGTTAAAATTTGTGACCATCTACTGTAGATGGTCACAAATTTTGTGACTTTTTCGAGCAGGAAACTCACTAGCAAGTCTCATATCACCTGAGAAGTTTGTGTTTCTAGTACTACACGTGGAGGTACTTGTATAGATTTGGTTTTGGTTTATTATTCTTGGAATAATACACCTATGTTTTCGCGACGGGGGTCGACGACTCCGATCGGCCTCAAAATTTGACATTATCCGTTTCAAGTGGTCTAGATTCCAAAACCGAAATGTCCGTCCGCCGTCCAGGCCGTTTTGGGCAGTAGGAATTTTTTTAAAAATCTGAAATTTTGACAAAATACTCGGTTTACCATCTTGTTGTGCCCGCAAGGTTTTCAGCCCGATCGCCCAAACCCGTGGGGCGCTATGGGGCTAAAATGGGGCTACAGAAGGGGTTTTTTGAAGGCTTTCGGCTATGGGATCGAGTCAGGTGTTGTTTTCGAAGTATTTTTGGACGTAGAATCCATTTTTTGGGGTCCCGCAGCGATCCGATTTCACTGTTGCGATCTATAGGGCTTTCATGGGGCTACAAATGGGATTTTTGAAAGATCCCAGGAGGTCAAATATTTTTTAAGTAAAAAACAAAACAAAAACATTTTTTGAAAAACAATCAAAAAAATCTTTTGAAAAAAAAATTAAAAAATTTTTTTTTAAATTTTTTTCATTAACACAGAATTAAATTTCTGCACAAGTAACCTATATCAAAGAATAATAAACCCTTGTGTAAAATTTGCAGCGTTTTTTTTTTTTTTTTTTTTAGCGAAAATTTAATTTTTTCGAACCAACCGAAAAATTTGATATTGAAGACGGAAGTGATATGCGTAAAGTTGTTAACCACTCTCAGTGCTGCTCAAAAGGCCATAATGTATCTTGAAAGTGAATAATAGTCATATTTATCATGTAGGCATGCGTTTAGAACGTCCCTGGCGAGCCTTTAGCACAAGAGGTACCTTCGTTCATTTTGTATCTAGATTCTACTCGTTTATTGAAATAATAATTAAATCATTTCAATTAATAACATTTTTATTAACTGAATTGGATCAAATTATGTTGTTTGCACATATAAACTAGATGAATAAATTAAATGATTTTAAAAGGCATATTTCATTTTTCCTCCTTTGCAAGAGTTGAGAATTTTTGTGTCCGATTAAAATCGATTTTATTTTTTTAAATCGATTTTTCGATGTTTTGGGAAAAATCGATTAATTGATTACGATTTTTGGCAGCACTAGAGAGAAACTCTTTCATCCATAGGTCACAACCTAATCACGTTATTGAGCCGTAGAAGTGTGCTCGGAGTGTTAACCATGTAATAAAATTGGCTTTCAAACTGAATACAATAATGAAACAACAAAGTGTTGGGTGTTGTCTTCTTAGCGATTGACGAGTTTCCCGCCAACGGCCATACCACGTTGAACACACCGGTTCTCGTCCGATCACCGAAGTTAAGCGACGTCGGGCGTGGTTAGTACTTGGATGGGTGACCGCCTGGGAACACCGCGTGCCGTTGGCATTACTTTTTGCTTTTTCTTTGAAATTAGTTGGGAAGACGAGTTTAATCTTTATTCAGAGAGGAAGAACTGCATGTTTTTGTAATCATAACTTGTGAGGGGCTAACAGTTAGCCTTAACATGATAGTTACTATCATGTTAAGTGATCCTTAGCAAAAACCTATGTGTTCGTCCTCATAGTGTCCTCCGTCCTCCGTGTGGTGACGGAGACTAGGCAGTTAACATGAAGGGGTTAACACGAGGCAGACATAGGTATACCTACTTACATAGAATGTGACATCAGGCAGACGTTCGTAGAAAATTACTTCCTCTCCACAACTTTATGTGAGAAGTCACGGATCATATCGGGGCGATTCACAATCGTGTTACGGTCGTGATACACCGTCATGACAGTAACACTGCTGTGAATAACTTCAGTTAGGGCGGGTAGATGAGGGCAAAGCCCGCAATTTTCAGTTTTTATGAAATCGCGGTTGGTGTAGACTTGTTTACTAAGGAAACGAACAACAAACAAGTCTTGTTTGCCAATTTGAAACTTAGTTACCCCGAGCTCTCCGAAGTCCTTCCGTTCCAGCCGCGTTAGCTACCGAGATATTTGAAGTTTAAGAAGAAAATGCTGCAAATTTTACACAAGGGTTTATTATTCTTTGATATTAAGGTTACTTATGCAAAAATTTAATTCTGTGTCAATAAAAAAAAAAAAATGTTAGAAATGTTTTTTATTTTTTATTTTTTTCAAAAATTCTTTATTTTTTACTCGTATTTGGGTCATTCTCCCAACATGTCGGAATTCATGTCCCTTAGAGTTTGTGGGCTCTGCGTTTAACTTAGAGTGGATTTTTTTTTTTACCAACGGAAAATAAGACACCCTGACCTTGATTTCCAATCAAATTCAATCTCAATATTCACTCGTTTCCATATCAAAATTTAAATTCAAAGTGCCAAAAAATCAGTCCCTAACCTGTCCCCTGACTAAAATATCTAACTTCAAAAATCAATTACTCTCTTATGAGTAATGGTAACCGTTTTTTTCTTTCACACACGATTTCATATAACTCACAGAAATATCCCAAGAGATGGATCTTCGTCAGATTAGAGGAAAAAAATTATTAACCTGTGTCAGTTTGTGTGTTTTTAGAGGGAGTACAGATTCTCATATTTATTTTTCCTGATAAAGACACGTGGTAGGGTGCACGTCTGAAAAACGTGCAAATCGTCAGTCCCTAATGCGCGAGTCCCTAAGGTTTTATCATTTCTTTATAGTTAGGGACTAATGCCAAATAAATTAGGGACTGACGTTATTTACTAAAAGCAACAAAAAATTCTTGAACACACCCGACTTTGAACTATGTGATGTTAATTAAATGTGATTTTAGTCGGGATGTGATAATAAAGAGGTCGATTTTTTGTATGTTTCTTGCATTTTTCATGAGTCGGTAAGTCAGTCCCTAACTTCCATGATATTGAGCCTTGGTACGGTGGGGTAATTGAGGAGGTTTTGCGGGTGAATTAAAACAGGTTTAATTCGAAACATGTTTTAATTCACCCTCAAAACCTCCTCAATTACCCCACCGTACCAAGGTCGAAAAGCCAAGGAGGATGATCCTATCAACCAGTTATGATATTGAGGTAATCAGTCCCTAACTATAGTGATTTTGAGATCATGCTATATCTCTTGAATAGTGAACTTCTATGATAGGATTTTTGGTAGGTATCATCAGTAGCATGTGCTAAGAAGGAATTCACAAGAAATTGGTTGAAAAAGTTACTTTTAAAATGGTGGAATTTGAAACGCGAAATTCGGAGGTTTTGGGAGAATGACCCATTTAACCTCGTGGGATCCATCAAAAATCCCATTTGTAGCCCCATGAATGCCCTATAGATCGCCACAGTGGAATCGTATCGTTCCAGGACCCACAAAAATGGATTCTACGTCCAAAAATACTTCGAAAACGACACCTAACTCGATCCCATTACTAAAAGCCTTCTGAAACCCCCTCCCGTAGCTCCATTTTAGCCCCATAGCGCCCCACAGGTTTGGGCGATCGGGCGGAAAACCTTGCGGGTACAACTAGATGGTAAATCGAGTATTTTGTCGAAATTTCAGATTTTTAAAAAAATTCCTACTGCTCAAAACGGCTCGGACGGCGGACGGACATTTCGACCTCCGTCGCGATTACACAAGTGTATTATTCCAAGAATAATAAACCAGATTGACCAAAATTGATTACTTCTCCTCCTCCCCCTCAATATCGGAGCCCGATAATGTTACAATGCCTAGTGCCGTGAGCTGTAAGGCTCAGGGCGAGTATGGCGGGCAAGGAAGGCATAAATCCCTGCCGTCTAATTGCTTGGCGATTAACGTCGCCGACGAAGCGCTAATGCCAGCCTACAAATCATCTCTCCCTGTGCGCTACAACCCTCCTCCCCGCCAAAGCCTCCTAAATAACACGGCAGACACCCCCGACGCGGCCTTCTATTGAGAAAGATGGGTAAAGGGTGGCGAGAAAGGGGGCTGAGCTGTTAATTATTGCGAGGAAGGGAGTACGGGAGGGTGAAAAGTGGCTTCATATTGGCTGTAAATAGGGGATTTATTGTGAATTTGACCCAACCGTTGTCTTTCATTTTGATGACTTTGTACGGAACTTCCCAGAAGACTTGGTGGCCTGACGGGAAAATGAAGCGAGACGATTTTTAGAAGGTCCACCTAACAATGTCCTGTGAGGTTCGCTCCAGAAAAAGAGCAGGATTCCGAGCTTTCGCGTCGCCTGAAGACCTTTTCTATGAGTTGTTCCTGTCTGTGGCTCGGCGGTTGCACTTGCCGTGGTTGGTCCCGGATCATAAGACATTGCCGGACTTGCCAGGGGACGTCTTGGCTACTCCTCTCCAACTAAAGGCGACCCAGAGGGCTCCACGAGGCATCGGCTTCAGAGCTGGTCGCCATTTGCAAGAGAGAGGGTTGTCCTGAAAGTTGCAGGTACGTCTCCTGCTCGTCTAGTTATAGTGAGTTGCTGCCTTTGCAGCAGCTGCCTTGAAGACCTGGCAGACACGTGCAGGTGCAGTTGAGGAGAAGCTAGTCGAGCAGCAGCTCCCAGTTGTCCAGACGGGCTCTTAAATTCCTTCTCATAATTAGGGACTTTTAAGAGGTGGATAAGGTCTTCCTGGCGGCGCTCCCTGTTTCGTACTGCTGACGGTCCCACAGCCTCTTTATCACTTGCCTCAACTGCACACCAAGGTTCAATCACGGAGCCGTGTCTTCTTCATCTGGCAAATAGCAAGGTTGTCATTTTTGTTAGACATTTGTCCATTCGCTGATGGCTGCAGGTGACCGATATGTTGTCCAAGCTTTCGGTTGTTGTATACCTGGTCATGTTGGGTTGGTGTGTTGAAGGTTGCTGTCCTACGGTTATATTTTTTTATCACGTGGAGTGGTGGATAAAGCTCCTCCCCAGATGTGTCAGACTTTCGCTTACTAAAACCTTACTCCAATACCCTACAGAGCCAGCCCATGAACATCTGTTTGTTTCACTTCCGGGTAGGGTCTAATTTTCCTAAGAAAACGCACTTGGGAGGGTGTGAATGACACGTAGCTCACTTGCAGAATGAGATAAGTTCCACTCACTCCCACCCTGCGCCAGGCGTCGCTCCCCTGCTGACCACCCCATTTCCATCCACAGGTGAAGTAAGTCAGGAGGTCAAGGGGGACGTCAGTGGTCAGTGGTGGGGGAGGGGGAAGTGGGCGGAGCTTATCTCATTCTGCAAGCGATTTCCGTCTCGTCAACACCCTCCTGAATGCGTTTTCTTTGGGCAACCGATCTTAGTGGTAAGTTGGTTGGTTCTAGGGATGCAAAATCGGTGGTCAAAAATCGATTTTTAATCGCCCACTAAAATCGATTGTACCAATTAATCGGACCAAAAAAATTGATTTTTATGTAAAAATCGATTTTACAGACAAATTAAAAAAATAATCATTCATTAAAAAAAAGCATAAGGTATCAGGTAATTAATATTTTACCTACCAGGTGGTTTTTATTTAATGCAAATTATTAAAGAAAATATTGGAACTGGAACTGTAACAGTAATAATTATAAGACACCTTCTTCATAGTAAAAGTATAATTAGGAAGTTGGGGTGAGCCAAGTTTAATAAAAAATCAAACAAATTACGTACAAGGTAGGCACTTAGAATGGACCACTACACTTAGAAAAATTAAACTTCGGGTACACTGTTCAAAAATAATAATTTGGAAAGAGTGTCGCCTTTCAACCTGTTGCGCTCCTGGGTGAGCATGAGACCTGCCTTAGAAAAAAGCGTCTCGCTCGGGACTGACGTAGACACCGAGGCTACATACTTAATAGCAATAATAATAATTATCATTGCTAGTTCGGGAGAGGCAGGTTTCATGTTTACCCAGTAAGCGAGGGGGCATTTTTTGAGGTCGCACTCAGCTGGCGCCTTCAGGTAAAGTGACAGCTCGTCTGGCATCGCCGAGTCCATTGCTGAGTCATCGCAACGTGATGTTTTCTTCCAAAGTTTTTGTACATTTTTGGAGTGATCGCCAAATAAGGACTCGACATTCATGCAACTTAGATGATCAATGCATTTCACTCATGAGTAGGTTCAATACAGAAAACAAACACCGATTTCGCAAAAACAAAAAATCGATTTTTCAATTTAATCGAAAATCGATTTGCATCCCTAGTTGGTTCATTGTTTCATTTCGGTCCATCCTCTGTGGTTGTTGATCAAGCTTGCAATCCATCGACTAAGAGACTGAGCCATGAGACTTCCCATCTGCCAAATGTCTCTTCTCTCTCCACCTTTTTGATGACCTGGGTCTGACCTCATTATTCCTCAGATATGCGTCGGCGTCCCACAGCCATCAAGTATTACTCCTGATACTACCTGAGCAGTATAGCATGCCACACTTCTGTTTGTGCTGCAGATTCATTGGGCACCTATTCTCTGGGCAAACTCCACCCCAGCCCTGCACTTTGCACGCAGTGATTCAGCCCATATCCCAGCACCTTAGATCAGGGTTGAGTCAGTGTCTTTTCATTGGTGAAGGGCCATCACCTTGGTTAAGTTGCTGACTATCTAGCCCAGTCATAATATGGTAGCTTTGAAAAAAGCTTCATATTTTGGTCAGTGGCCATCTTGGCATCTGGTCATTGTCACTTTTTGCCGGTATTCATCTATCACCAATTGACCTGCTGGGTTTGCTGATGACATCAATTTGACTGAAGTCATTCAATATTGCCTGATCCCGCCGAAGTTGGTAGCAGCGGAGGGAAATCCCCGCAGAAATGGAGCTCCCACAGGTGGCCTCTGTTCGGCCAATCTAAACCACCAGCCGAATTCGGGGGGGTCTTCAAAACGACACGCGGAAACTCGAGAACATTTAATTCAGTTGTATTGATTGGGGCGGTGAATATTAGAAACCCCAACCGGTGATGAGGGATTCCCCCCAAACTCGTCCCCTGTTCATCCTGCAGGGACGGCATCGCCTCTTAACTATCTCCCTATTGACGAGCTCCCTAATTGGAACTCGGGAGAGCACTCGAATTGATTTTGCACCGGCTGGTTCGCTTTCCAAAAAGCTTCCCTCCACACGCTGGGAGACCTTCGCGACCTAGTTTTTGTACTTGAAGGCACAAAAGGACTCCCCTCCTCAAATCCTGATGAGAATAAGTCCTTGTAAATTACGCGCCGTGTATTGTTCGATCTCGTCAAACGCCAAGATGATGCTAGTTGGTCGCCAGAGGGAAAATCCCATCAGGGTTGAAGTTGTGCCTCGGCAAACATAAATAATTCAAAACGAGATGAATAAAAGAAGTCGTCCACTCTTTACAGTCAACTTGTGCTTAACTCAATTTCATATTCGCTCTCATCATCTTTCAAGCCAATCTTTTCGTATCATTAAGGCGCTAACTATAGTCGCCACTTTGGTGATGACCTTACCCTCTCCAAACCACCCTAAGCATCCCCTAGTCCAGTTTTCAGGTGCGCCACCTGTGCATGAGAAAATTCCCTTTCGCTTCAACCCGTCTTTCCAGCCTTCATTTCGTGTTTGTGTTTCCTAGAGATCACTTTAATGTGTATTAAATACAAATGAAAAATTTTCATCGTCAAAGAAAACTGTTATTGTTAAAATAATAGCATTAACGTTGTGTGCATTTAGATGGGCAATGCATTATGTACCTACCGCTATTACTATGGGTCTAGTCTATTAAAAAGGGCGGTGATGAGTAAATTATTATTATTATCTCATCGGCATCATTGGCATTTCATTTGCTTTGAATATGCCAATTTTTTTCTACAGTCTCAGCCTCCCAGACATCTCCAGCTGGTAGGGTTGAGAACCCCTAAAATGCGAGCAAATGGGCGCACTTGAGCGCAAATGGGCGCACTTGCGCCCAACTTTCTTACTTGATAGGGGAACCCCCAATTTTTTGGGGGAATTTGGATTCCTCGGTCAACTTTACGTCCGATTAGCGGGTTGAGAGAAATTTTCGATGAGCGCAAATTTGCGCAACCCTCACTAGTTTCAATGTTTACGGTCCGATTGAGTCGGCGTTTCCTCTTAATCCAACTAGAAATTCAAATTTTAATACGAAATCCCAAAAAAACGAATTCTGACGATCGGCGAATTTAGACCGCGAGTTTAATTTGAATGATTTGAAGAGATCCAGCGCTTGTTATAACAAGCCTATAGCTGTGTGGCTTGGGACGGTGCCAGGGACCTCAGAATGATGGCGAGAACTGGAGAACAGCGGGTGCCAGGGACCTTTGAAAGGTGGTGAGGCGGGGAAACTTTGGGAAAGGGTTCATTCCACACTAATTTCGGATATTTTCCGGTGTGTGGGAAGACGATTTCTCCCTCTATTCCCGGCCAATTATATGCCCGTTAAATTTAGCCCATTGAGCGACTGTCACTTGGGCGAGTGAATTGAGCCCCCTTCCCGAGAAAGTGGTCGGCCGAGCGAAGCGAGGCCTTATGTCTGAGTGCTAGTTATTTCCTAATCTTCAAAGCCCCAAAATTAATAACGTTTCCATTTTCCAGCCGTGACTGACCCCTCAAACTTGTGCAGGCCCCTCGATCATTACGTTTGAATTTGCTCGCGTTCCTGAAACCACCAAAACATGCCAAGAACCATTCCGGCCTCCCCTCCGGCGGTGTCACCCGAAGCTAAAAAAAGATTGGCTAATGACGATAGTGCGTGACCGGAGCTGAAGTCCCCTGAGGAGCAAGAAAGGAAAGGGTTTCGTAGGCTAGACCGAAAAAAATGAAAAATGTCATTTCCCGTCACCGCACAACGGGATTAGATTGAATATTTAACTGAAAAAAAGCCCATTTTTCATTTTACCGGAATGCAAGTTTGAATGGGCGGGTTCGATAGAGGTGTTTCTGAGGAAGTCGAAGGCGAAGCCCTTATCTTTACAATTAGGCGCACGATGAGACCTGAAACTGTGAATTACATTCACAAATTCATAGGTATGTTTTTTCTCCTGATCATTTCAGCGCTTCAAACTTATGCTTCCGTCTGGTGCAGCGATCAGTGCGTCACACGGAGGTTGAAAACCCCCAAAAAGGCAAAATCCCGTAGTAAATGACTAAAACATACCTCTGTTTTTTGGGGTACTGAAATCAATATCTTTGAAAAAACGCGGCATATTTTACACAAGGGCTTATTAATAATTATTAACTAATAAGAATTAATTCACCTTTACCATCATTATTGTGCAGAAATTAGTTCTGTGTCATTAAGAAAATATTAAAAAAAAAAAAAAAAAATGCCTGTACAATATTTGGACCGGCGTGGGACCTAAAAAAAAAGAAAGAATTTTGAGTTCAAAATTACTCGGAAAACGTCACCATATTTGACCCCCTGGAATCCTTCAAAAATACAATTTATAGCCCCGGTGAAATGGGATAGTTGGGACCCCCAAAACTTTTTACGTCCAAAATTACTTCGAAAACGACTTTTAACTTGACCCTATAGCCGAAAACCTTCGAAAACCCCTCCCGTAGCCCCATTTTAGCCCCATTTTAGCCCCATAGTGCCCCACGCGTTGGGGCGATCAGATTGTAAACCTTGCGGGCACAGCTAGACGGTAAACCGAGTATATATATATTTTAAAAAAAATCTACTGCCCAAAATGGCGTACGGCGCGCGGCGGATGGACATTTCGTTTTCGCAGTCTAGACCCCTTGAAAAACGAATAGGTAATGCCAAAATTTGAGGCTGATGAGTGTAATGGGCTTCTTGAAAAGGTCAGAATTCAGCATTTCTGACAACATATTCGGATTCAGCACCCTTTAAAACCCATAAATCCCAATTTTTAGTTCGAAAATCCGTATAGGTACTTGCTGAGCTGTTTTCGAAATGTTAGAGATTTTGAAATGAACGCCGGGCATATTTGACGTCACACCTCGCCAGGCTGCGCGTCGAGTAGTTGGGCACTGAGCCGCCAGAGTGCTAAATAATAAATCTGAACAGAATCGGAATAAAAACACTCGGCAAGGGTCGATTTTTGAATAACCTTCTTTGATAATAACCTCGATGCTCAATTTTCGAATGACCTTCTCTAATTATTAACCCGATTTTCGATTTTTGGGGTCGACTTTTCGCGTAGTAAAGTTGGCTGACTTGCGTAGATGAGAGAGAGAAGGATCTCCCGGCCAATCAAAAGACGACGAAGCAGCCCACGTCATGAACCCCCTCCAGACATTGGAATTCAAATATCATATTTTTCCTAAGGCCCTAAAAATAATTGAAACGGGTTTTCTGCAATATGGACCCGTTTTCGTAACTTTTAAAGCACGACCTTTGCAGGAAAAACATTTTAAAAATCATTAAAGGAGCTCATTCTGGCAATTATTTCGACCTCCTTCGCAATTACGTAGGTAGGTGTATTATTCCTGTTTTTGTTTTTTCTTTTTTTTTCGTATTTGTAAAGATGCTGATTTTACTTGCTAAAGCGCCCGTAACCTGAGTATTTGATCGACTGGAATGTTATTGACTCAGCCCAGGAAAAAAGAAAAAAAAAAAAAAAAAAGAAAAAAAAGAAGAACGCTGGGGTTTGGAGTCAAAACTAAACAGCATCAACTCTCAGTTAAATATTCAATCTAGCGTACTGTGCGCCTTTTGAGAACTGCAAGATACTTCAAAACATTTTTAGAATGTACAGAATTGCACCGAAAAGAGCGAGTCTCGTAAATTTCATTTGATGGGCAAGGAAAAACCTTCACTGTCCACCTGATCTTGAAGAATTGACACAAAAAGAAGAAAAGCACGAAAAAATGTTTATATTGCTTCACTTCACTGCCAAAAGGCAGTAAAAACGTCGAGCACAAAGGTACTTCTTAATACAATAATACTTTTAGATACCTACATAATTAAATAGCAGCAATGAAAAACAGATAAAAATAAAAGAAATCTGCACATGAACATATAGAAGCAGGTAAAAGCTAAAATATTACATAAAGTTGGAGGTCTCAGCATACAGAACAAATAAATGTGCGAGAGACTCAACGTACAACCCAGTCAATTCCCATAAATTCCTCCGTACAACTCAGCCCACGGAATAGAAAGACTTTCTATTCCGTGAACTTAGCCCTAATAAGTTTGAGTTTCACTTTATAGGGAGCTCTCGTATTTCCTGAGGAAGAGCGTTGAACAGATGAGCGCGCACCAACATAGGGTCACCCGGCTTAGGAGTACTGAGGCGAGTGAAGGGGACGACAAGATCGCTATGTGCCGAGTGTTATGGTCGAGAAACTCCAGAAGGCTCGGCAAATTGGTCCTCACAAGGTTCAGGACCGCCGTGACGTACAAACGATCGTCAACATGCCCAGACTAGCAAAGGAGCCTCTACAACTTTAGTTCCACGAGAGAGTGGCCAAGATTCTTATAGCTCGCTTTTGCAGCCTGAAGATATTGAGTGCATGGCTCGAATTTCCCCAGGCTATGACGCAGTAACTTGCTCTGCTCGCGAAGCAGGCATGGTCAACCTAAAGCAGCACCCCGTCAGATACCACCCCTCTCAAACTTCTTATCATGTAGATTGAGGAAGACAACCTGGGCACAAGCGCCGCGACAAGAGACAACCATGACAGATGGTTATCCACCGTCAAGCCCAATCCAAACGTCTGCTCAGGCCCACATCGAGAGTCTCAGTCTTTTTCGAGTTCAAAACCAACGCATTGACGGAGCACCAATTCTCAATCAAAGACGACCCGAATCGCAGATTTTGGTACAACGCTTCTCTCGAAGAACCCGTGGCCAAGGCTATCCGCAAATAAGAATACAATTAGGTAAGTCATTTATGTAAATGAGGAAGAGGACAAGGATACAAGGGCCCAGGATACTTCCCTGCAGGGAAAAACATGTTTGACTCCACAGGGAATAGCAACCTCTTCTCGGTCGAGCGAGGTGTCGTTTTCGAAGTAATTTCGGACGTAGACTCGATTCACAGTGGTATGAAAATAGAAGCAACAAATGAATACAATTTTCAGCCGACGATTACTGCCCCATAAATTGATCTCATTTTAAAGTTTCGGGAGGCCAATCGACGCAAAATTTGATGCTCTTTCATCGGCTAAATAGAAGCATTCGTGACAATGTGCTTAGTTTAGGAGTTATAAGTGAAAAACTGAAGAAATTGCGAAAATGTCTTTTTCAAGACGTTTTAATGCTGCCATACTTAGCGGTGCAAACTCAAAATTGTTTTCAGACCTAACTGATGGAATTAAAACGATTTCCACCTTGCTGGGAATTAATTCACGGTACGAAATCTCCAAGAAATAATCTAAGGTAGCAATAAAAGCTTAATTCCATCCATTCGTTGAATAATTTTCACTCTCAGATTCATCATTTCCAATTAAAACGTTCGATTCTGTTCTAAATCCAGCATCTCCGCTTGAAAGCGGAAAGTTTGAATGGGTTCCCCTTTTTCTTCGTTTGAGGGCTGATTTTAATCCAGTTGTAATCAGGCAAGTTGGCTAGTCATCGTCTAAAACCCCGCCTCTTTTGTAGGGAAGATATACGATCGTCGGTTGGAAATGAGATGAGATCTTTGGCTGGAAAAACAAAAAGGTTCAACGAACCAGAAGCCTCTCAAGTGCTTCCGATGATTTACGGAGATGACTTTCGGGCTTCACGTTAATTGGGAGGACGTTTTCTTCTGACGTCAACGGAAAACAAAATAACTAAAAAGGAAAGGAGGCGAATTTCCACGCCGGTTGAGCGTTTTCTACCGAACCTGTTGAGCCCAGTTAACATTGACAGTGTCCCCCTGGTTAACTATCCGCGGAAAACTTGCCATAATTTGGACGAGCTCAGGGCATGTAGAACATGCATAATAGCGTTAGGGGTCGGTGGGAGCTGAATGTAGAATGTGGTAGGAAAAGCTCATAAAAGGGGACCACGTCGTCTCGCATTAATGGAGCTATAAAAATGAAACGACTCTTGCGGAGTGCCAACGTGAAATTGTTGAATTATGCAGCCTGCCGGTGCGGCGGACGTTTATTAGAAAGCGAGACTGTTCGATTTCAAATAAGTTCATCGAAGGAATTGATATTCGGAATTAGCGCCCTTTCAAATCCCCCGAATTTTCAAGTAGTTACGGTGTACTTTTAGAAAAAACGCTGCAAATTTTACACAAGGGTTTATTATTCTTTGATATAGGTTACTTGTGCAAAAATTTATTTCTGTGTCAATGAAAACATGAAAAAATGAAAAAATTAAAAAAATATTTTTGGATTTTTATATTTCAAAGAAAAATTTTTTTTGGCTTTTTTTTTCAAAAAAATGTTTTTCAAATTTTCGTTTTGTTTTTTACTAAGTAAAAAGTCTTGAAAAATATTGGACCTCCTGGGATCCATAAAAAATCTCATTTGTAGCCCCATTAAAGCCCTATAGATCGCAACAGTGAAATCGGATCATTCCGGAACCCCGAAAAATGGATTCTACGTTCAAAAATACTTCGAAAACGACACCTGACTCGATCCCATAGCCAAACCCCTTAAAAAACCCCTCCCGTAGCCCCATTTTGGCCCCATAGCGCCCCACGGGTTTGGGCGATCGGGCTGCAAACCTTGCGGGCACAACTAGATGGTAAACCTACTCTGTTTACCATCTAGTTGTGTGCATCTTGTATCACAATAACATGCATGATCTTGAAGAGTTCAAAATAAATTTCTATTTATTTATTTTATTTTATTATTTTTATTTTTATTTTTATTTTTTTTTGTGATACACTGACACTTTCTTGTGATTCTGCGCAATTCAATGTATTGTAAGGCTGATGTTTAAGACTGGAATTCTTTAGACTGCACGAAGCAAAGAATTCATCTAAAATTTGAAACTTGCTACCTAATTTCCTAGCAGATTAAGGAAATGAGATTTTCATGTGAATGCCGGTCCAATTTTGAATAATTAGACCTAATGCGTAACATAGTCTTGCTTTCCAAGTTGGGCCTATTTCGTGCGATTAATTTTAATAGTTGATGGTGATGTTGACCGTTTCAATTAATGTTGTTGGAAACTTGTTGAGGGTCAGTCAAATAAGACGAGATTTTTGCCGATGTTTCAAGAGATATATTCTCCTATCATCAGGGCCTAATGAAATGAACAAACATGAATTTAGACTTTGAATTTAACAATTGATGATACTATATGATACGAAACAGTGACAATCAGAATCAGAATCAGAATCAGAAAGCGTTTTATTTGCCATATTACACAGAGTGTTTTTGACAATGGTCACGGTTAATTAATGACAAGTGTACATAGAACAAATGAATATGATATAAATAATTTGGAAGGTAGGTAGAGTAAAATCCTGTCATTGAGTGAGCAAGTTTAAAATATACAGAGGTACCTACTTAAAAGTGCAGGGACAAGGGCAGCACACGATGTGAACCGTCGCTGTCGTACAAATATAGGTCTACTAAATAATATGTAGGATACAGGCATACAGAAGGAACTGACAATTGTCGATGGTGAGGGTTTTTTTAGAAAGTGGCAAACAGAGCACAAAGGGTGCCGACTTTTGAAAGGTTTGAGGGTTGGTTAGTGAGTAGGTAATTAAGGCGTGAACGGTTTTATGTCAGCGGTCTCCCTTTATGGATTAAGTCAGAGTAACATTTACTGAGGTGTTGGACATCAGTTCTGAAGTTAACTGTTTGATGTTTGTTGCGTTCAATATGGATCATTTCCAACATCTCCCGCTTGAAAAGGATGGGTTCTTTACCAATGATCTTGGCTTTATTAAATTGAAATTTATGTCCAGCCTCCCTAGAATGGATGGTCAAGGCGGTGGACGTGGGTTTTACTGGACCAGAGCTCTCTTTTTCATGAGTATTGATACGTTTTGACATGAAATTTGCAGTATGACCAATATAGCGTTTGGGACAATTTTGTTGACATGGGATGTCATAAATTATATTGTTCTGTTGGTGGGGAGGGATGGGGTCTTTGGTTTTAGTGAAAAGAGTTCCTACACTTGTCACTGTTTCATATCATACCTATACACTTTGTACACTATTGTGTCGTATCATATAGTTTCATTAATAATTAACAATTATTGTTAAATTCAAAGCCTAAATTCGTGTTTTGTTCATTTCAATAGGCCCTGATGATAGGAGAATATATCTCTTGAAACGTCGGCAAAAATCTCGTCTTATTTGACTGACCCTCAACAAGTTTCCAACAACATTAATTTTAATAAATTGTACTTATTGAAATCAATTTGATTGATTGTGGTTAAAACTGTAAGTTACTATATCGACCGTATACCTGCAAAACCTCGTATGTTCCAAACTAAAAATTTTACAGGAGACGCAAAAAACTCCATGGAAACGTCCAGACTGATGGAGTGTCAAAATCCTTGTAAGTCCCAAGAGCTCAGTTGAGTGACTTTTGGCGAATATTGTGACGATTTCTCACTTAAATAACTACTTCAGCACGTCAATTATTATGTGTAACGTATAACTACGTTACTGATGAAAAATGTACAAAACTTACCGATAAAAATAGAAAACATTGGAGAGGCGGCAGAGACTGAGACTTACAAGGTCTTACAACGTTCTGGAGCCTTTCGGACTTGCAGGTTATTACAACCGAACACAGAGAAGACATTTCTCAGCGGATCAAAACCAAACTTCGTAGGAACATTCTAGAGCCTTACATTTACCCAGAAAGCTCAAAACCTTACTTTGGGGAAAAATCGGACTTACGAGGTTTTGTAGGTATACGGTCGATATGTTTCAGTGAAAATCCTCGTAAGTAACAAAATCAAGCTCGAATTTTCTATTTCGAAGAAAGTGAGATTCTAATGCATTCAACAACGTTCATCCGTGTATTTGGCACGCAAAAAATATGACACCGAAAGTTTGGAGTTCGCAGTATTAAAACTACGCAGTTTTTGGCTCTCCTGAAAAATTTCCTAAAATCAACAAACAGGTTTTTGCAACGTGGCTGTCGATATATTATATTATAGTAATCATCTGTGAACATTTGTATCGTCCCGAAGTGAGCGATGAACACCAATACCTCTGCAACGCCTTTTTCCTCTCTCCGCCGCGTGGGAGTCAGCTTACATCAGCAATACGTGTGCTGAACGCGAAAAAAAAAAAAAAAAAAACTCAGTAGGTGCCAAAGGGTGGGAAAATGAGCTTCCCCTTCTCCCCGCCGCCGGATCATTTGATGAATCGGCTACACGCCCTCCATTGAGCGCTAACAATGTACCGGTGAAAGGCTTGTAGAGACACCTCCGACAGGCTAAAAGAGCCCATCGTGTTTTCTATGTGTAATTCCACCCCCACGAGGCTCCTGTTTCAAACGCGCTTTTACTTTTTTTTTTTTTTTTTTTTTTTTTTTTTCACGAGGGAGTCAAGTATTTCCGTACGGGTTTCACCCTCAAAGCTCACCAGGTTTAAATTCGCCGCGTAGCTTTTAAACCGACGGGGGTTTAATTTCGCTTTGACGGTTTTTGGGGGAGTTGACGAAAGAGTTCGGTTCATGAGAAACGAGAAAGTTAAATTGAAATTGGATCGTGTAAACAGGCTTTCAATGCTTCAAACCGTCAGGTTGAGTCCGATCCTTGTCGCACAATGGCAGCTAAGTGAATCACAAACTTCAAGAAGGCAGAATTCCTTCCAAGAGCACTACATTAAGCTCAACCCACAAGCGACGTCTTTTTCATTTTTTTTTTCCCTTTCTTCCTGCCTACCCGACAAATACGAGAAGGGAAAGAAAGCTACAGAAGGTGGTCATGACTGCTATAAGAGACAACTTCGAGAGGAATATTCCTTTAGCGGGATAACCTTACAAAGAAATGGCAGGGACGTCTATTCACATTTTATACGTTCGGCCCGAATTCCCCTTCTGAGAAGCGTCTCCAGCCCCCCCCCCCCCCCCCGGACTCACGATGAAAATCTCCCTTCGGGTTTTATTATTGTGCTCTGCCGAGGCCCTTGAAGAAAAGTCGCCCGCTGGCAGAGGTCCATTTTATAACGCTTGAATTACGACATAAACAGGTGATAGTCGTCTTATTGCAAGCAATTCATCGCTTGATAAGATCATAATACATCAACTCATCGGCTCATTGCCTCAGAAAGGACAAGTGCCCTTAATTCGTTGCTACCATAAATTGGTGTAAGCGGGTACCCTGTAGGTAACCCAACAACGACACAAAGCGGCGGAAACCTGGCAGCCCGCGACAGAAAACCGCCCGACCACCGTCCCGCCGCCAACAGGGAGATCTATCATCACCGGCTCCACCGCCACTCTAATGATGAGGGGAGGGGACTCCCCCCATCGACGAGCGTCCATCTTGCTCGTTGTTCACTCCAGTGATGCTAGATCTACGGATTTCTCCGATTTAAAGAGATTTTCAGAGGCGTCTTGGGATCTTCTGATAATGGCCCAAATCTAGGACACGACGGGGGTTGGCCGGCGTGGCCAGCAGGGAGAGGCCCCCTAGTCGCAAGAGCTAAAAAGCACAAGAGAAGGGAGAAGTCGCCTACCCGGAGGGGAACCCGAGACGTGTGGAGTTCACGTTATCTCCTGCAGCGCTCATGAAGTCCCATTTTTCCCCTGTACACCTTTTGGTTTACTATTCTTGGAATAGTACACCTATGTAATCGCGACGGAGGTCGACGACTCCATTCGGCCTCAAAATTAGACATTATCCGTTTCGACAGGTCTAGATTCCAATTGGAATGGTTTTAAAACCGAAATGTTTTGGGCAGTAGGAGGTTTTTTTAAATCTGAAATTTTGACAAGATTCTCGGTTTACCATCTAGTTGTGCCCGCAAGGTTTTCAGTCCGATCGCCTAAATCCGTGGGGCGCTATGGGGCTAAAATGGGGCTACGGGAGGTTTTTTTTAAGGGGTTTGGCTATGGGATCGAGTTAGGTGTCGATTTCGAAGTATTTTTGGACGTAGAATCAATTTTTTGGGGTCCCGCAACGATCCGATTTCACTGTTGCTCTCTATAGGGCTTTCATGGGGCTACAAATGAGATTTTTGGAGGATCCCAGGTGGTCAAATATTTTTCAAGTAAAAAACAAAACAAAAGAATTTAAAAAAACAAAAAAAAACTTTCCGAAATATAAAAATCCAAAAAAAAAAAAAAATTTAATTTTTTTCATTGACACAGAATTAAATTTCTGCACAAGTAACCTAAATCAAAGAATAATAAAACCTTGCGTTAAATTTGCAGTTTTTATTATTATTATTATTATTTTTATCGAGCAGTGTAATATTATTCACGTGCTCTCCGAGGGGCCTCAAAAATGAGGTTCCCTATTTTCCAACTCGGGTGGAAATCGCCCTAAAACTGGGGAGTTTTGAAGGAAAATATTTGTCGGGGTTGCAAATGCGTAATTTTGTTTGAACCATTCGTGTTAGGGAAGAGATGTATGTTACTTAGAAATGTTTCAATACAATGTATGCCATATCGCATCGATATTTCAAAAATATCGCTACTATTTGATACTTTCCATAAAGCATTTCAGTCCAATATTTATATTACGGATTTTTGACTGGTGTTTATTGTGGGGCTCCGGGAGGACTTTTTCGAAGGCTTTTGGCAATGGGATCGATTTAGGTATCGTTTTCGAAGTATTTTTGGACGTAGAATCCATTTTTGGGGGCTCCGGAACGATACGATTTCACTGTGGGGATCTATAGGGCTTTCATGGGGCTACAAACGGGGTTTTTGTAGATTTTTTTTTGCAGATCGCTAACGTGACTTTTGAATCAAAAGTTTTGATGCCGTGTGTTTTCATGAAACATTAAATGTTTGATCACATCATTTGAAACATTAAATTTTGATAACGAAGTTTCTGATCATGGAATGACGACAAACTGCGTCACCATCGATCAAAGTTCGAAATCTTATCGCTCTACTCGACGGGATCATCCGCCTCGCCGAATAAATTCGTCGTTTGAGCAAAACCACCAGTTCCAGCTCCGAAGCGGAGTCTATGCGAGGGAAATGGCCAAAAAAAAAGGGAAGTGAGATTGTGAAAGTGGAAAATTTATTGTCGAGTGGGTTCCATTTGTCATTCAAGTTGACTGGAGCTCTACCTGCCTTGTTATCAACGAATCTTTGTACATCTGCGGGAGTTTCGCTTGTGAAATGGTTTGTGTTTACCGATTTTTTTTTTTTTTTTTTTTTTTACAAGACGAAACGCTCTTTGAGGTCTGTTTCGGACATTTCGTTTGACACAATCGGTTTTAAAATGTCACCATAAAAAGGTCATCTGACGGACAGCGGGCTTCACTTGGGAAAATTTCCCGCCTGACTCAGGGTTTCATTTAAGCGAGATTTTCTGCTAGACTTTGCGCTGGTAGTGAGATAAATATTGAAAAAAGTAGTAAAAAAATTAACAAATTATTGAAAAAAGATTGAGATTGAATTTTGTGGAAATTATCATCATCACTATGAGGAAAAAATCTTTCAAAAATTCCTTCATTGCTCGGATGATTTCTTGTTGAGCGCTAAAGGTACAACTTCTTGAGGATTCAAGTAAACCTGCATGGACAGGTATTTTCACCCTCTCTTATTTTACTGGCCTTCGATTCATGGATTATGCTTCCATAAGTAAATACTCTGAAAACGACACCTTAAAGTAAAGTAAGTGGGTTTTTTTGTGTTAACCAACTGGTTTTCACAATTGGGGCAGGAGTCGAACCCTGCACTGTACTTGAAAAAGCTTTAGAAATTCTTGCTTCATAGAAGGATTCACATAAACTTGCGTTCAGAGACACCTTATTAAATTTTCACCTCGGATCCTTCAAAAATCCCCTTTGTTCCCTCAAAACTCCCCAGTTTTGGGACGATTTGCACCCGAGTTGGAAAATAGGGAACCTTATTTTTGAGACGCCCCTCGGACAGCAGTAAATAATACCTATTACATTGCTCTACAAAAAAAAAAGCTGCAAATTTTACACAAGTGTTTATTATTCTTTGATATAGCGACAGTGAAGGAGTAAAACCGTAAGTTGAATTTTAGCCGAAAATAATGTTTTGAGGTATACTGGTAGCGACTAACGTTACTTATATAAGAATTTTTTCGTCCCCTGAAAAATTTGGAATTTTCAAACGGTTTTACTCCTATTTAAGGTACCTAACATATTAGGTTACTTGTGCGAAAATTTAATTCTGTCAATGAAAAAAAAAAAAAAAAAAAAAAAAAAATTTGGAAAACATTTTTTTATTTTATTTTTTCATTTTGATTTTTTTTTTCAAACATTTTTTGTTTGTTACCTACTAGAAAAATATTTCACCTCCTGGAATCCTTCAAAATCCCATTTGTAGCCCTATGAAAGCCCTTTAGATCCCCACGGTGAAATCGGATCGTTCCGGGACCCCCAAAAATGGATTCTACGTCCAAAAATACTTCGAAAACGACACCTAACTCGACCCCATAGCCGAAATCCTTCAAAAACCCCTCCCGTAGGCCCATTTTGTGGCCGATCAAACTCCGTCGCGATTACATTATTCCAAGAATAATAAGCCAGAATGATGATAAACGCGTAGAAGATGTCATGAGTGCGAACAAAGCCGAAGGAAGTGTTGACATACGATGAATGAGTTTTAGTTTTCACTGGTTCGTGGAATTTACCTGGTGGCACTTTTTAAATCAAAATGTGCACCTTCATGTTCGGACTAGGTTAACATTATACCGCTCGACTGTGGGCCACTGGATCTCCTAGTTAGCCATTCGTCTTCTTCACTTTTTCGAGCCGCCCCTGCAAATTGAAACGCCAACGTTTTCAAATATGCAAAGTTCCTCCGGACGAGGGATGTGCCCCAGGTGCACCCTTTACACTAACAGACTCAACCCGCTGGGACTTTCCATATTCCTCTTTTTTTTTTTTCTTCTCCCCCGCCTCACAAATACGAGAAGAGAAAAAACTACAGACGGTCGCTGTGACATGAAAGTGCCGTTATAGTAGACAACTTCGGAGGCAATTCCTTGAGCGAGGACCTTAACCGAGCAGGGACGTCTGTTTGCATTTTATGACCCCATTCGCCCCGAATTTCCCTTCAGAAAAAAATGATCCTAACTGTGAAAATCCCTCTTGACGTTTTATTAAGCCGAAATGCGCCGAAAAAAAAGTTAATTTCTGGCTCATGTCATCTTTTAAAATTCTCTCAATTTTCCCCTTTATCCCTCCGAAGTACTACTTTCCCTTCGTCCAGTAAATTCTCGAGATTGGATGATGTATTCCGAAGAGTCGGCGCCCTTCAAGTGCTTCGGTTGCCCCCTCGAGGAGCAAATATTTACGGAACTTCAGCCTGACGGATGGCTCCTTCCACTTACGTTAATCATTTTACAAAATGGGCCTGCCCCGGGAAGGGAGGTGGAAGAGTGATAGGGCTCAACCTTTTCGATCCATCTCACTGACCTCCAGTCGACATTTTTTTCCCCCTTTCAACGGGTTCAAACCGATCCTGACAAGGTGAGAACATGGTGGTATTTTGATTAATAAACGCTGACCTTCGTATTAGCGGCATGTTGTTTATTTTTTCAAATTTTCTTTGATTCCTCTCTCACGCCAGGCTTATCTCGAATGGATTTGACACAGTTGGCGAACGAAATTCGCACATGTAGAATGAAAGGGGCACATGTACAATGCATTTATAATGTAAATTGTGCCCCTTTCATTCTGCATGTGCGAATTGTTTGGCTACCGTAAATTTTTGGTTTCTTATTTTCACGGGTGGCTACAGATATAATATTGTAGCAACTCGAGTTGCTACGTGGAGAGCATAATATGCATATTATGGGTTAGTCTTGTTGGAAAAGTGTACTAGCGTCTGGGGAGAGGAATAGTGAGGGTTATCGCGAGCGCTCTCTTGACCCGCGGCGTTCAAGCGAACTAACGTTTTCAAAGAGATTTTACTCTGTGCTTATCTTGTCAGCTCAGAGGGAAAGAGAGGAAACAGTGGAATCCCGAGATGACGGAATATATGACATAATATTATGTAGAGAGCAAAATACGTAGGACAATGTACGACTTGATAATGTTAGTTCGCTTAAACGCCGAGGGTCGAGTGAGCGCTTGCGTTAGCCCTCACTATTCCTCTCCCCAGACGCTAGTGAAAAGTGGTGGCCTCAATCTCCTGATCCAATCTAGGCGTAACAGTGATACAGACGCCCCACTGTCTACTAACATACCCACCCTTCTACCGTTAATCCTGGTCTCAACAAAATTTGTTGTATTTAATACTGCCTCATTCCTACTACGGGCCGAATTAACTTGAGGACACTGATCTAAAACTGGCTCCTGACCCTTGGCCCTGGCTCGTACTTTATGGACTCGCAGCTCCCTGGGCTTGCTGCTTCCTACAGGGTTTGCAGTGGTACTTTTGCCAGAGCGAGGTGGTCGGCTTTTTGCCTCAGCTTGCATTAGTCCCTTATACTCCTCTGAGGTCTGCTTCGGGCACTCCCTCTGGTAGGGTCCAGGCTGTTTAAACCGGTAGCACCGGGGTTGTTCGGTGAGCTCCCGTGTTGCCGCACAGGCCAACAGATCAGCCTTTCGCCCCTGCGCCCTCCACAGCGCTTGCCGTACCGTCTTCGGCGAGGAGATGCTGACGGGCATCCTCTCATCCTCACAGCTGATTGCACGAATGAAGGAGCGCACTGCTATCCGTTCTACGGTATGGTGTGGGCAGTCGGGGAACGCCCCCTGAGACGTCCGTAGCCAATTCGGCCAGCGATTCACCGACTCGTTGGCGCCGTGCGTCCAATTGGGCGTGGAGTATCGAGGATCAGGGTCGAAATTTCGAATCCAAGTTACTGGCTGATGTAAACGACTTGCTGGGTACACATAGGACCAGGACTACGCCTCTCCATCCCGAGTCTGGTGGCCTGGTTGAACGGCTTAACCGGACCATAACAAAGTACCTCGGGATGTTCGTGGACGCCAGCCAAGACGACTGGGATGATAAACTCCCTTTGTCGGTCCCCGAGGTCTTTGATCGGTGGGGTCATCCCTCGGTCCTTGGCCGCCCCCCTCGGGCTGGTGTCGGACTCGAGGGGGTCGTGGGGCGCGCTGGGAGGTGGAGCCCGAGGAAGGTTAAGATCCCGTTGGGTGGAGCCCCCTTCGGGGGGCCTGCTGATAGGCCTTTTGGTCTCTAGTGCAGTTTCCTACGTACACAACTGTTCCTCCTAGCCTACCGGTCTTCTCCTCATGATACTACAGGGCTGTCTCCAGCAAAGTTGGTCTACGGCAGAGATCTACATCTGCCAGAAACAACCTCTGCCAACCAGCTTACTTAATGTAACAGATCCCGTCAGCAACACAACTATGAGCGTTCATTACAGAAACAACCGCTTCATAGCTAACGTTCACGGGTGTCAGGAATGGAAAATAGGTTTCGCTATGGTGCCGAAAAATTTGCGACATGTCAGCAATTGGGGAAACTTTTGAACAAAAAAAGCCATTGATCGCCGAAATCCTAATACTTCATGAGCATGATTGCCCTCGAAATTGGCCATTTTCAGCAAAGGGGTAAATACTTACGTCTAAATCTATAGATTTCTTCTTCTCTATATGTTTGAAAATTAAAGTATATTCTCTCTACAATGCACTTTGAACCCTTAAAAACCTTCTCAGTTTACATGATGCTGCCTTACAGAATGAAATTTCACTCCCAGAGCTCCAGAAGTTCATCTATCTAACATAATATGTATATATTATGTACATATGTATATATTATATACAATGTATACTTGGCCCACATGCATGACATGCATGCCAATAATGCATCCGTGTGTGTGTGGGCATGTGTGCATGCGAAAGAGAGAGAAGTGGCTTTTTTTAAAAATACTTATCAAACTGAATGTTATTGTTTTTGTCTGCAGAATTAAAATGTGATTGATGATTGATGACGTGAATTCTCGAGAAAACCTTTCTCTCTTTCGCATACTCGCCGACACATACACACACGAATACATGTACTTGGCCCACATGCATGTATAGATGTTAGTATAAGTTCTAGAGCTCTGGGAGTGAAATTTCATTTTGCAAGGCAGCATCATGTAACTGAAAAGTTTTTAAAGGGTTCAAAGTGCATTTTAGAATATACTTTAATTTTCAAACATATAGAGAAGAAGAAATCTACAGATTTAGACGTAAGTATTTACCCATTTGCTGAATATGGTCAATTTCGAGGGCAATCCTGCTCATGAAGTATGTGGATTTCGGCGATCACAGGCTTTTTATTTGTTCAAGTGTTTCCCCAAATGCTGACATATCGCAAATTTTTCGGCACCAAAGCCAAACCCATTTTCCATTCCAGTCACCCGTGCATAGTTTTGTGTGATGTTATAATATAACATACATTGTATGAGTATGATAAGACTTGGAAAAACGCTGCAAATTTTACACTAGGGTTTATTATTCTTTGGAATAGGTTACTTGTGCAGAAATTTAATTCTGTCAGTAAAAAACTTCTTTTTTTTGAATTTTTTTCAAACATTTTTTGTTTTTTACTAGAAAAATATTTAACCTCCTGGGATCCTTCAAAAATCCCATTTTTAGCCCCATGAAAGCCCTTTAGATCGCACCAGTGACATCGGATCGTTCCGGGACCCCCAAAAAATGGATTCTACGTCCAAAAATACTTCGAAAACGACACCTAACTCGATCCCATAGCCAAAATCCTTCAACAAACCCCACCCGTAGCCCCTTTTTAGCCCCATAACGCCCCACGCGTTTGGGCGATCGGGCTGAAAACCTTGCGGGCACAACTAGATGGTAAGCCGAGTATTTTGTCATAATTTCAGATTTTAAAATAAATTCCTACTGCCCAAAACGGTCCGGATGGCGGACGGAGGTCCGTCTAGAGGTCCGCTCAAGCTTGAAACGGATAATATCAAATTTTGAGGCCGATCGGAGCCGTCGACCTCCGTCGCGAAAACATAGGTGTATTATTCCAAGAATAATAAACCAAAATGCTCAAATGCTTCGTTGCCTGGACTACAGTAAGGAGTAAAAGAGACCAGGCGCTTTCCTATCGCGTTTTTTCCATGAATATGACATTGTGTTTCATAAGGACTGTGCCGCTCATTCATTTTGCGAGGTTTGTCACTCTAAGTTCTAATTTGTCTGTTGCAGGTGCGTTGTACTGAGGACATAGTCCTGAAGCCGGTTTCGAGTTTTGGGCCGGCGTCATCCACCGTGCTCCAAGGTAAATATTCACGTCATTCCATGTTTCCACATATCCGAGCGGCTTCGGAATTCGCACCGCGGATGTGAACTCGGAGGCGAATCGAACATGTTCGGTTGCGGTGAGGTGCACAATGTCGCTCAGAATGTAAAGTAAACCTTCCCCTTTGTTCCAAAACTCCTGTCACTTCGTCCCCTCGTCAGCCGTTATTAAACCTCAATGACAAAACACGAGGTTATTATGCGGTGGGATCGCAAAATTAATTGCCACGCTCAAAGCTCACCTTGCGATGCCTGCGTTGATTGGGTTAATGAACTTTCACTAAGAAATTCCTGAATTGGCAGAACTTGGGGTTCGCAAGCCGCCCCCAGCAGCTTATTGTGCTCACCATTGAGCAGGGCGGTGCTCTTGAGGAGTCCTCTTCCATCAACCCGCTCAAGTTGCCGACATTGCTGCTTTGCCTACTTGCAAATGAGGCTCCAGAATGAAAGCTTGATCCAGCATCACTGCCACTGAGAGAGAAAAAAAGGGCCTATTCTAGGTTATTTTTCGATTTTTTTCTAGGTTAAATGCTGCCAACCTAGATTTTTTTTTGGTTTTCATTCTAGGGTGGAACAATTTAGTCTAGGTTGAATATCATTTAACCTAGATTGAAAATACCGGTGAAGTTACCGTCCTAAAAATGTAAACCACCAAGATTTAAAATGCGCCACCCCCACACTTTAGTTCAAGGTTAAGTTCACGGTGTGTGCCGCCGCCTCCATCCATTTACAGTCTAGGTTAATAACATTAATGTCTTGGTTGTCTCACCCTGGTATTCGATGTTTTTCACTTTCGTAGACGGTTCATTTACCCTAAAACGAAAACGTTCTCCCCCCCCCCCCCCAAACAATTTACAGCCATGGCTGAAATTTTGACAAAATACTTGGTTTACCATCTAGTTGTGCCTGCAAGGTTTTCAGTCCGATCGCCCAAACCCGAGGGGCGTTATGGGGCTAAAATGGGGCTATGGGAGGGGTTTTGTGAAGGCGTTTAGCTATGGGATCGAGTTAGGTGTCGTTTTCGAAGTATTTTTGGACGTAGAATCCCTTTTTTGGGGTCCCGGGACGATCCGATTTCACTGGGACGATCTTATCTTAGGGCATTCGTGGGGCTGAAAATGGGATTTTTGAAGGATCCCAGGATGTTAAATATTCTTCGAGTAAAAAATACAGAATTTTTGAAAAATCACATTTTTGAACAAAAAACCCAAAAAAAAATTTTTTTTTTAAATTTTTTCATTGACAGAATTAAATTTCTGCACAAGTAACGTACATATTTTTTGGTTTATATTATTCTTGGAATAATACACCTATGTTTTCGCGACGGGGGTCGACGACTCCGATCGGCCTCAAAATTTTACATTATCCGTTTCAAGAGGTCTACATTCTAAATCCAAAATGTCCGTCCGCCGTCCGAGTCGTTTTGGGCAGTAGGAATTTTTAACATGGTACATGTTTTTTTTTTTAAATCTGAAATTTTGACAAAATATTTGGTTTAATATTTGGCTTACCATCTAGTTGTGCCCGCAAGGGTTTCAGTCCGATCGCCCAAACCCGTGGGGCGCTATGGGGCTACGGGAGGTTTTTTTTAAAGGCTTTTGGCTGTGGGATCGAGTTAGGTGTCGTTTTCGAGGTATTTTTTGACGTAGAATCCATTTTCCGGGGTCCTGGAACGATCCGATTTCACTGTGGCGATCTATCGGGCTTTCATGGGACTAAAAATGGGATTTTTGAAGGATCCGAAAAGGTTAAATATTTTTCGCGGCACTTTCGTGAACAAATTTCGTGACACTAAAAAGTAATGCTTTTTTCGGTTGTGTGCCAAAGTAAAGACATGAAAATGTCAATAAAATCTGGCATTTTATAGGGTGACATCCTGTCCTCCCCCCTCCTATTATTCTTGGAATATTACACCTATGTGATCGCGACGGAGGTCGACGACTCGGATCTGCCGCAAAATTGGACATTATCCGTTTCAAGAGGTCTACATTCTATATCCAAAATGTTCGTCCTCCGTCCGGGCCGTTTTGGGCAGTAGGATTTTTTTTTTTTTTTTTAAATCTGAAATTTTGACAAAATACTCGGTTTACCATCTAGTTGTGCCCGCAAGGTTTTCAGCCCGATCGCTTCCATCCAGGGGTGACAAAATCATCTACCCTAGGGTTGCCAACTCCAAAATTCTGTTCGGGAGGACGCTTGGAAAAATTGGGGAGGACACCGTGTAAAAAGGGAGGACATCCACTCCAAGATTGATATTTGGAATAAATTATTAGTTTTACAAATTCATTATCAAGTGAATATAATTTTACTAACGTACGAAGGGCCGGAATTAAAAAAAAAAAAAACTGATTCACTACACAAACAAGACAAAAAGTGAACTTAAATTTGAAAATACAGATTTGTAAGTATAAAACCAAACTAGGTAGGTATTGACTTAGGTAGTACACTCAGGTATTAAGCAAGGAACTAAGAAATAATAATGCTCATGAAAAACAAAAAGGAACTAGAATATAATGCATCACTCTACGTCAAATCATTACATAATTTGTATTTTTATAAATGCATGCCTGGATTCAAATATTCAGGTATTGATTGTCGTACATGCCCTTCAATCATAAGACGAACTTAATTTGGATATCACCGATGGGTTCAGCGAAGGATAATAAATTATACCTACATTGTAAGTTTAACTTTTCAAAATGGTAAAAAAGTGGGATTTTTTTGTGCTTAACCATTTTCGGTTCTCTCAATTGGGGCATAGCAGGACCCGACCCCGCACTTGTACTTAGAAACGCTTTAGAAAATCTTGCTCCAGGGAAAGGATTCACATAAACTTGAGTTCAGAGGTGAATTTTCTGCCGACAAGACAGGTATTACAAGACGTGATTTAGGTACTTTTGGTCAAACATTGGTGTTCGTCCCCGGATTTGAAGCAGGCTGATCAGCGCTCCGACTGATTTGTAAACAGACGAAGCTCTGTCGCCTTAGTCCACAGGGCCACCCTGTCTCCCTTTTCACAATGGTCCTTTCCCTCTTTTGAGGGGACGTTCAAACACGAACAACGTAGACGAAAAATTGCAAAACAAACAAAATTTTGAGATATAAAAATGGAATTTTATTCATATAAAATAAAATGTAAAACGAGAAAAATTCCATCAACTAACACGAACAAGAAAGGGAATCAAGACCCTCGAAAAATGGATCCCTATACCGCAAACCCTAACGCAATTTATGATAAAATTAATAAAATCATTACAATAGCGTGGAGGTATTTGTTTTATTAAATGTGTCCTGGGAGGGTTTATACAAGAAGAAGAAAGAAAAAACGCTGCAAATATTACACAAGGGTTTGTTATTCTTCAATGTCGGTTACTTGTTCGAAAATTAATTTGTCAATAAAATTTTTTTTTTTTTTTTACTCGAAAAATATTTGACCTCCTGGGATCCTTAAAAAATCCCATTTGTAGCCCCTTCAAAGCCCTATACATCCCCACGGTGAAACCGGATCGGTCTGGGACCCCCAAAACTGGATTCGACGTCCAAAAATACTTCGAAAACGACACCTTACTCGATCCCATAGCCAAAAGCCTTCAAAAAACCCTCCCGTAGCTAACTAGCTACCTACCACCATGTCACACCCCATGATACAATTTTGCCAGCGGCAACGATTTTCTAATTTTCAGGAATGAAAGTCGGTCTGGACATGAAGGATGCCCACGTTTTATTCTGTATGACGGCAGAAGCATTACTTTTATGAGTTTGTTTGGAGGCATGACGTTTCAAAGAGCTTATTCCACCATATTTTATAAAGAACGATTTCTTGCAAAAGGAGCATTACGCTTTTTTGGGATTTACCTCATCTAACCTTGCCCATCCTCCTCCTTGCCTTGCCTTCTCCCACAACTGGTTGAAAGAACACGCACGTTTAGAAGTCCTAGCCTTCGAACACTTTGGGTCTTCCTCAACATCACTGTCGGTTTCTGTGCCAATTTTAGCACAAACTGTACTTAGGTACTCAACCTATCCACCAAAAACTAAGCAAAAATCTCACAAAGTAATCGCGATCCACTTGAAGAGGATAACATCAAGAGAGGGCAGATAAAGTAACAGAAAAAGACCACGTTGATGAGAAATTTGATCACTCCTTCCTCATCTCAATTCGTCTCGCAGCTGGTTAACGCGATTGTTCTGTTTTAGGTAACTGTCTACGTTATAGCTAGGTAGGTACGCTATTTTTAGTTACTTAGGTAGGTACTTAGCGCATTGTGAGTGAAGCTAGATAATATTGTTTGTGTTGAAGAAACATCAATCCACAAACAGAAAAGGGAGGACATTTGAGCGTCCTCCCGAGGTCCCGGGTTTCGGGAGGACGGATGACCAAAAGGGAGGACTGTCCTCCCCGGGGGAGGACGGTTGGCAACCCTAATCTACCCTCTGCAGACTGTGTGAGGAGACAGCTTCCTCCATCATCTTTGAGTGCCCAGGCAGACAGCAGATGATGATGCTTCAATCGTGGGGAAAGAAGAAGTACGCAGATATGGCGAGGACTGCTTCAGCTCTTTGAAACCGTTCAACACTCCCACCTTGAACACAAAGTCAAGTCTGGGAAAAACAATGGCCTACGTGGATCCCTCCAGTGGGGAATCTTCACTCCCGATTGGCCCCCCACCTAACTCCACTCCTACACCCTTATGGTACACGAATCCGGTATGAATCGCCAACTCCGCCGAGCTTTGCCCCCCCATTATGATGGAAAACAAGAAGGCATTGTGCAGACCTCTACAGACCTCAACCGGCGAACTGAAGATGAGCCGGGCAAAGTGGTTCACGAGATAACCGCTTCAAACCCCCTTCAACGGGACGATGGAAACGGCGGGGGCGAAGTTAAGATAACCCCGACGTAACCTCCACTCAGCATTATCGGGATGAAAGGAGACCATTTCGACGGCGGAGTGGGGTATTATCGAGGTAATTAGAGGATTCTAAACCCACAGATAGCGTCAAAGGATGACAAACTTGGGAAACTATCGCTCCCGAAAGCGTCAAAACAACGTTAATGCTCTCCCTGGTTGCAGTTCAAAGTGGTCAGGTTTGTTAGAGCAATGTAAGTTCAGTTGACTGTGTAATGCATTCATATGCCACTATTACAATTCCACTGTAGGTATATTCTACTAACTGCTATTGAATAGTAAAAATTTCCAAGTTCACGTCTGATGTCGAATAAAAAAATAATGAACTACCTACCTCCATAAGTTGAAAGAAAAGCAATAAGTGAAATGGGCGAACGCCAATCAACGACCATAAGACTTATTGGTTCCACTTAGTGGAACGAAAAAACGCTGCAAATTTTACACAAGGGTTTATTATTATTTAAAAAAAATCGGAACAATGTTTGGACAGATGTGGGACCTCAAAAATATAGTTTTTGCGTCCAAAATTATTCGAAAAACTACACCTTATCAAATAAGGTCCAATTTTGACCACCTGGGATCCTTTTGAGGCTCTCGGGTTTGGGCGATCGGGCTGAAAACCTTGCTGTCACTGCTAGATGGTGAACCGAGAAAGTATTTTGACAAAATTTCAGATTAAAAAAAAAAAAAAAAAAAAAAAAAAAACCATCTGCCCGAAATGGCTCGGACGGCGGACGGACATTTTGTTTTTGGAATCTAAGTAGGCCTACCTACATGTCGCTCCTTTGGAGCAAGACTATCATAACTCAAAATTTCCAAGTATTGAGTTGAACCCGCATATGGACTTGAAAGTGTCGGGAATAGGGGAAGTGTACCAGCTATTGACCACCTAGCTCTATTTCTTTGTATAATAAGGATTAGAAAAGGGTTTTGACCTCAAATAAATTACCTAATGTTAGGGTAATCCGTTCACCAGAAGTTAGCGAAGAGGGGAGCCGAATTAAGGGTTCAGTTACCGTTTTACGTACGTGTGGTCAACTTCGGTCCGTTTTCTTAAGGATTCGGTAAGGCAACACGCCTAGCGCATTTTGCATTTTCGTAAACTTAACCTTTTCCGCATGATTGCTTCTTGAAATTTTCACATACTAGAGATATTTTCCTTTCCATTAGTACCCCTTAACTCATGAAAATTGTTTTCTTGTGTTATATAAAGAGGGTGGTTAATAACTAGAACACAAAAAAGACGCTGTCCCAATTATTGACCAGGTGGTCAATAACTGGAACGAGTCCGGTTTTTCTGCATACCATTTACTGACCACCACATGAAAATTAGTCAAGTAAGTTCTTCTTCGTGTCAGGTTGTTGTAACTAATTGACCTCAGCACATTTTACACTTAATAGCTCCCAAAAAACCAAAGAAGAAAATAATAGGAAAGTTGCAACCTCGCCAAGAGGTTGCAGTCAAGAGGATTTACAGAAAGCTCTAACAGAAATTGCGAATGGCACACTGGGGATTAGAGCTGCCTCTCGAACAAACGAGATTCCACATGCCACTCTTATCTTCAGGAATAGCCCTAAATTCAAGATACCTGAAACAGGACCCAAACCGATACTGACGAAGGATGAAGAAGCGCAGCTGGTCAATTGGATTTTGGAGAGTGCGAGGAAAGGCTTTCTAGGCGAAGCTTAGAGGTTCCGCTGAGCGTCCAGGAAATCCTCGACATGAATCCAAGAGCAAATGTGCTTTCAAAAATAATGAACCGGGAAGGAAGTGGATGTGTTGCTTCCTCAAGCGAAATCCCGAGGTCGTCAGTCGTACTTCCGAGGCTGTCACAAACGCTAGTGCCTGTGTTTCCTAGCAAGACATCGTGGGATGGTTTTCGTCTGTGGAAGAGCTGCTGCGAAAAGAAGACATGATGGACATCCTTGAAGATCCTGCTCGCTTCTTCAACGCAGACAAAACTGGGTTCGTGCTTGGCCCCAAAAAGGGAATATTCCTGGCTAAGAAAGGCGCCGGTAACGTCTTCGAAGTGGACTGTGCACAAGCTTAAAGCTCCATCACAGTCATGTACGCATTTTCGGCAAATGGAGACAAAGTACCACCGATGATTGTGTATCCTTACAAGAAGTTGCCCAGAGAAATTGCGGAATCAGTTCCAGACGGATGGGGCATTGGCAGAAGTGACAATGGCTGGATGACATCTGAAGTATTTTTCGAGTTCATCTCAGTCATAATATTCAATCTTCATTTGGAAGAAAAAAATATCAAGAGACCGGTGATACTATTAAATTTTGTCGACGGTCACAAGAGCCACCTTACTTTCCAGCTGAGCGAGTTATGCAGTGAAATCGGCGTGGTGGATCAGAATTGGAGGGAGAATGAGAGGGACACTGGGAATAATTGACTTTTTTAAATCCTGAGCGTGATTTTTTTTTTGTGATACATTTATTTTTCAACATTTCCTTCTATTTTCTTTTCAAGAATTATTCAATTCTCTGTATGTACTCGTAATTATATAATGTACCTACGTACCTACCTACTAATGTACTTTTTAAGTTGCCCCAGCTGTAGGAATCTTATTCCCAAACCAGTATTATTTTTATTGCTATTTTACTAATTTATATCAAATCTACGTCAGTTTTGGTAGTCATTATTCTTTCTCTCTTGTCATTATGGCGGTACATATTGCCTACTCCTATTGAACTGTATGAAAAAGGTATTATTGTTTTGATTTTGAAATATATTATAAGTTTAAACTGAAAAGTGATATCCATTTTTTTCAATCTCTCAAACTCGCCAATCTAGGGCGAGAAATTAGAAACCAGTTGCATTTTTGGCTTGTAGGCCAAGGATTCAGTTAAAATACACGTATTTAATTCAGTAAACTCTGTTTCCGGGAGCTGTTTGATCAAACAGGTAATTAGAAAGCCTGATCTTTGATGCTAGTAAGGGGTGGTCAATAACTGGTACAGAGGTGGTCAATAGTTGGTGTCAGGTGGTCAATAGCTGGTGTAAACACGTTTTTCCGTATAAAGGGACCATTATAAAAAAAGTATTAATTGCATTTTGAGTTTTGAATATACCACTCGATTCACGAGCTTCTGAAGAATCCATAACTGACTTCAGATAGTAGAAAATGTTTTTTACTAACATGCCAGGAAGAAGTGAAGTTGGATTTCTACCTTAAGTGGTCAATAGCTGGTACACTTCCCCTATTATGTCCTAGACCGTTTCTACTCAGCCTGGCATTCCTGTCGCCAGGACGCACAGTGCTTTTTTTCGCCAATCTAGCTGGACAAAACTCTAATTACAAGATAAAAAACGCTGCAAATTTTACACAAGGGTTTATTATTCTTTGATATAGGTTACTTGTACAGACAGTTAATTCTGTCAATAAAAAAAATTAAAAAAAATATTTTTTTTTTGGATTTTTATATTTCAAAAATGTGTTTTTTCAAAAATTCTTTAATTTTTACTCGAAAAATATTTAACTTCCTGGTATCCTTCAAAAATCCCATTTTTAGCCCCATGAAAGCCCTATAGATCGCCACAGTGAAATCGGATCGTTCCGGGACCCCCAAAAATGGATTCTACGTCCAAAAATACTTCGAAAACGACGCCTAACTCGATCCCATAGCTAAAAGCCTTCAAAACACCCCTCCTGTAGCCCCATTTTAGCCCCATTTTAGCCCCACGGGTTTGGGCGATCGGACTGAAAACCTTGCGGGCACAACTAGATGGTAAACCAAGTATTTTGCCAAAATTTCAGATTTTTAAAAAAATTCCTACTGCCCAAAACGGCCCGGACGGCGGACGGCGGACGGTGGACGGCGTACGGCGGACGGCGGACGGACATTTCGGATTTTGAATGTAGACCTCTTGAAACGGATAATGTCAAGTTTTGAGGCCGATCCGAGTCGTCGACCTCCGTCGCGAAAACATAGGTGTATTATTCCAAGAATAATAAACCAAAATTCGTTCCAACGCTAAAAATATGTGTTATGGCTGTAAATATGATTACTAGGTTCCAACCCGATTGCTTCAATTGAAGCAAGACATTAATGTCAGGTGTCCAAGTGTACTTTTTACTTCTGTAAAACGATAAAAATTAACGTTTCAACGTTACAGGTAGGGGCTCCGCTTTCCTGGTATCTTTTCTCGCTGAGTCGATTGAAGCCATACTTAGACCCCAAAGATGCTTGAATAAGCTATAAAATAGGTAACGATTTTTCGGTAAAAACCCCTCAAAAATGTTTATTGTTTTCCTGCAATCTCTTGTCAGTCTAAATATTATTGAAAGAATTTTTGGATGTTGTTGGTCATGTCGTGACCAACCAACAGCATCCAAACCACGACCATCTTGACACGATGAACAATTTGAAGTTACTATTACCTACTTCTCATAGCCGTAACGCTTTTCAATTCAATGAGCCAATTTAAAGACAAGAAAAAGTCAAAATGAATAGGAACTTCTTGAAGTAAAATGAGTAGGTAACTTTGGATCCCTATTATAGTCACTGAGGTAAATGAAATGGAACTTGAGAACACTTGATGATCTCATGAATGGTACAAAGGCTCCCAAATCTTCATCTACTTCCATTGCTTCATCAATGGAAAATGATGGTTCTGGAAGATGATGAAGTACATCAGTAGTCATAGGATGAGGCCACCCCACAGTATCTTCTTAGAACCGACCGACGAAGTAGAAATCATTAAAATTATAAGAAATCTGAAAAACTCAACCTCTAAAGACGTAAACGATATGAGTGTACAGATACTAAAACTCACAGTCGACCAGGTAGCCAAGCCCCTCGCCAAAATTATAAATCTGATTATGAAAACGGGAGTTTTCCGCGAAAAGCTAAAGATAGGTAAGATAGTGCCTATTTTTAAGGGAGGTGACCCAGACGACCTAGAGCGATATAGGCCAATCGCTGTACTGCCTATATTTTCCAAAGTTGTGGAGAAGGTAATTGCAGACAGAATAACGAAGTATCTGGATAAATACGAAATTCTTATGGCCAATCAACATGGTTTCCGCAAAGGGCGAAACACCACCACCCTAATTCGTGATGTCGTGGGGAAAATCACTGATGCTTTGAACAAGAAAGAGTCAACCATACTGACTCTATGCGACCTTTCCAAGGCTTTTGACGTACTACCGAAGAAATTATTATTAGAAAAAATGAACTTCTATGGAATACGTGGTGTTGCCCTAAACTTAATCAACTCATACCTCTCAGGAAGGCATCAAATCACTCAAATTGGAAATGAGAAGTCACAACTCTGCCAACTGCCTGAAATAGGCTGTCCTCAAGGTGCAATACTGTCCCCATTGATTTTTATAATAGCAGTGGCGGACATCCCATGCTGCACATCAGCCTTTATTGGACAATATGCAGATGACACGAGTCTGGTCGTTGCAGAGAAGTCGAACGAGAGCTTGATGGCAGCCCAAACGCAGGAATTCCGCAAACTTCAGAATTGGTTCGATGCAAACAGACTCTTATTGAACCCTGAAAAGTCACAATATGTCAACATATGCATATCAACACCAATACAGGGTCTACCCGTCTCATCAGAAGCTAAACTGCTAGGAATCATTATAGATGAAAACCTGAGTTGGAAACCCCACATCGATCTACTCGTGAAAAGATTACATGGGGCAATCTATGCTTTGAGGCAAACTATTAAATTCATTCCAACTCTCTTCGTCAGAGAGGCTTACTTTGGAATTTTCCACGCTCTTGCTACATACGGTTTGCACATATGGGGAAACTCAGTATCAATGATGTCGATACTCAAAATGCAAAAGAAGGCCATCCGAATTGTATGTCACGCAAACTATGATGAACAGTGTAAACCATTATTTAAGGAAATGAATATAATGACAATAGTAAATGAATACATATGGCTATGCTGTTGCTATGTGAAGAAGAGTGAACTCCTCCGAAGAGCGGATGCGCACTCATACAACACCAGAAACAGAAACGAATTCGATATGCCTAGGCAGCGCCTCACAACCACTCAGCGACAATTTCCTCACACTTCAATAAAGCTGTTCAACCACCTACCAGCGAAATACAAGGACCTGACCGACAGAACTTTCCAGCGCTCACTTAAGGCCTACCTTCTGGAGAACCCATTCTATGACCTATCGGAGTTCTACGCAGTGAACTGGCAAAGGAATAATACATTGAAAATATTGCAGGTTTAATTGTTTTAATTTAACTATATGTAATTTGACGCATCCATACCTTCTGTCAAGGTTCAGGAATAAAGATTTTTTGATTGATTTGATTTTGATTCTCGCAGAAGATCTATTACTTCCGGCGAATAAGTGGAATTTTTGTGTGTACGCTTTTTGGACTCATTTGAATTCGAGGAGATGTATGGATCGGATGAATACATCATCGTGTGGAACAAGTCTTCCATGTTCGCTCGGCGGGACATTTTTCTTGTGTGGTGTTCGCGATAATTTCTTAGGTCCTTGTTCCTTGATTCCATGGCTTCCTCTGATAACATTCCAATTGGATGAATATTGGAGGAAACTATAGAAGGTCCATGAATGAGTATTTTGTGTACTGGCAGGCATCGGGTACCATGGGTAAAGATGAACGTAAAGTTCGGCAGTCTCTTTGGTATAGGATGAAAACCTTTCGATATTGATTTCAGATCCACTGGTGAAGCATTGAAGAATCACATTCAGTCTTCTGAGAAAATTCAGGTCAATTCCGGTGATTTGAGAAGCTTTCATGTGATTTTCGAAGAAGCGAGCAGCGCAGTTGCCATTATTTGTGGTTCCGGAGCCTTGCTTGACGATGTCCACCAGTAATCCCATTTCCTTCCTCAATCCCTCTATTATGATCTTCTTTTCATTCTTGATGACCTCTTTGTCTTCAGGCTTTGTGACTCGCCAGACTTGAGTTTTCCTCCTGTATGAGATGTGTAAAACCCACTCAAGGCATCGTATATAAGCGTGGAGGGTGGAGAGTCCATACTCACACAGTTCAGCATCACAAGGAAGACTATAGATTTGAGGGAGGTTATTCATAATTTTGGGCGTGGCGCCACAGATTACGCAGGTCTGCACTGCTGATTCGATCACAGCTCCGTAGGTTTTACCATCAATCATAGCCATCTTCAACTCATGTGATACTTTCACCGTAACATTGTTTTCAAGGGTTATGGTCGTTGAAGCCAATTCCTTCTCTTGGGCCTCAGCTGAGCCAATTTATCTCTTCACAAGCTCGGCATTTTCTTTTTCAAAAATAACCTTCAGACGACGGCAAAATCGAGTAGAGGAAGATCTGTTGTTGTTCCAGATTATGGCTCCATTTGTTCTTTGTAAGCGAAGTGGGACAGTACAAACCAAAAAAATGTTCGCGTCCGTTTTGTTTTGTTTGTCCTTCATCCTCAAATTTCTGGTTGTAGAGTGAGTGTCCTGAACTCCCATCTGCCCCCCACTTGGATTAAGGATTAAGTTCAACTCAATAGGGATATCCTCGAGAGACTTCAAAACGTCCCCCAAAGCAAGGCAGCAGTGCACTGATCAGTGATCAGTGATCACATGTGATCAAGCAGGTCTTGAAGCCGCACTTCAGCTGAGAAATCAGTGATAATCATCGAGTCCGGATCGCATTGTTTTTTCACGTTCAATATGGATGCATACGTCGGATAAATATTGGCTAAAGGGATGAAAGCTCTAATTTAAGTGTGTGATCGAGTTACTTAGTAGACGTGAACCCTGCAGTTAGTTTTCTGAGGTCCTGAGGATATGCATGAAGAAACTGTCTTTCAATCTTGTCTCAGGAAGCTGCAATGTAGTTTAATACTCGTTCAAAACTTTAAACGGCTCTACTGAAAAATTGCGGTTTTTGAGTTATGATGGTCCTGTTCCAAAGGAGCGATGTCATGAAACGGATAATGTTTAATTTTTGAGGCCGATCAGAATTGTCGACCTCCGTCAGGACTACATTGGTGTAGGTATTATTTATTCAAAGAATGTGAAACCAAAAGTTGAATGTGCGATGATTTCTCTCAAGGATTGTAGGAAAAAAATGTCCCCAAATTTAACACCCTAACAACAAAAATTTTAGATTTGTTGAGGTAAGCCCTCCACAAAAGCACCTCTTTTGAATCGAAGATTTTTGAATCGGTTAAGGGCCAACCATCAGCTACGTTTTCTTCCAGAAAAGTGATAGAGGTGGATCTGACGTTTTGCAGTTTTCATCCGCCTCATTCAATTCATTTTATACATTCTATTATACCTCCCCCCCCCACCATAAAATATAAATTTATATTATAAAAATGCCAGCCTACTACATTCACTGTATTTTTTGATTTTATGATTTTTTTTGGTTTATTATTCTTGGAATAATACACCTATGTTTTCGCGACGGAGGTCGACGACTCCGATCGGGCTCAAAATTTGACATTATCCGTTTCAAGTGGTCTACATTCTAAATCCGAAATGTCCGTCCGCCGTACGCCGTCCGCCGTCCAGGCCGTTTTGGGCAGTAGGAATTTGTTTAAAAATCTGAAATTTCGACAAAATACTTGGTTTACCATCTAGTTGTGCCCGCAAGGTTTTTAGTCCGATCGCCCAAACCCGTGGGGCGCTATATGGGCTATAATGGGGCTACGGGAGGGTTTTTTAAGGCTTTTAGCTATGGGATCTAGTTAGGTGTCGTTTTCGAAGTATTTTTGGACGTAGAATCCATTTTTTGGGGTCCCGGAACGATCCGATTTCACTGGGGCGATGTTTAGGGCATTCGTGGGGCTAAAAATGGGATTTTTGAAGGATCCCAGGTTGTTAAATATTTTTCGAGTAAAAAATACAGAATTTTTGAAAAAAAAAAAAAAAACATTTTTGAACAAGAAAATCCAAAAAAAAATTTTTTTGAGATAAAAATCCAAACAAAAATTTTTTTTTAAATTTTTTCATTGACAGAATTAAATGTCTGCACAAGTAACGTATATCAAAGAATAATAAACCCTTGTGTAAAATTTGCAGCGTTTTTTCCTGTTGGTCCGTTCTCAATGTTGAGATCGGGGATTTTTTTCCGAAACTCCGGGGATTTTTTTTCCTTCAAGTAGGTACCTAAACAAAAAATGGAGACTTTTTTACCGGGGGCTTTTTTCTGTATAACCATCTCAAGGGACGATTTTCCAACTTGAACCACACTATTATTCATTTCTTTGATTTATCGATATTTTTCGCGAAGTCCGGAGCGGGCTTTACAGGCGCCGCGTCTCGATTGATACTTTTGGGAATGTAGTGCGGGACGGCTTCATTTTCTCAGCTCTTTACGTTCGACTCTTGTGAAACACGAAGCCCGCAAAAAGAAATCCTGCTATCGTGTTTTGCCATCTCCGAACAGAAATCTCTGCCATAATTTGTGTCACCATCATGAGAGAGGGGAAGGGGTGGGGGGTGGAAAGATTGTATCACGGATCAAATTGAGAGCGAGGAAAAGAGAGAAATTGCGTGGGAAGGCGTCTCACAAACACCCTCGAGGCTGGAAGCGGAATACCAAATGTAGGGGAATGGCGGATTTTTCGACGGGGAAACGCGAGTTGGTATCGAATGATATCAAACGTCGGGAAATAAAAATGATCTTTTAAAAATGAAGTTTTATTTTATTTTTTTATTATTCTTGGAATAATGCACCTTTGTAATCGCGACGGAGGTCGACGACTCCGATCGGCCTCAAAATTTGACATCCGTTTCAAGAAGTCTAGATTCCAAAAACGAAATGTCCGTTCGCCGTCCGGGCCGTTTTGGGCAGTAGGAATTTTTTTTTAAATCTGAAATTTTGACAAAATACTCGGTTTACCATCTAGTTGTGCCCGCAAGGTTTTCAGCCTGATCGCAAAAACGTGGGGCGCTATGGGGCTAAAGGAAGATTTTTTGAAGAGTTTTGGCTATGGGATCGAGTTAGGTGTCGTTTTCGAAGTATTTTTGGACGTAGAATCCATTTTTTGGGGTCCCGGAACGATCCGATTTCACTGTGGCGATCTACAGGGCTTTCATGGGGCTAAAAATGGGATTTTTGAAGGATCCCAGGATGTTAAATATTTTTCGAGTAAAAAATACAGAATTAAAAAAAAAAACACTTTTTTGAACAAAAAATTCCAAAAAAAATTTTTTTTGAGATAAAAATCAAAAAAAAAAAAAATTTTTTTAATTTTTTCATTGACAGAATTAAATTTCTGCACAAGTAACGTATATCAAAGAATAATAAACCCTTGTGTAAAATTTGCAGCGTTTTTTTAAAGGTTATCTTCGCTACAATATCCTATCTTTGTTCCTGAAACTGGGTCAAGTGCAGATCAACTTAACACTCTCCTGGCTTCCACTTCGCACCCTCTGCAGTTGTCATCTTCATCTTCATTTGTCGGACCATTTGGCTCTGCCATAGCGAGGAGGACAACTGGAGTGGGTCAATTCCATTTTCCCACCCTGGCCGTCTACCGGTAGTGAGAGGGACCCTGAAACTTCCGTTTTTTACGACGTTGAATAAAGTGGTCCAATTCGCGGGAGGACAACAATAAACTTGAAAAGGAACGAGCCCCTCTCCGTCCAATTAGACGCCATTAAAAGTCCGAAGGGGGCGAGTTTATGTTTATGGAGGAGAATGCAGTATGATTCTCGGGTTTTTCGGGTTGTGTCAACGCCCATGACGAATGAGTTAGCAAAGTACACTCGACTGTCAGAGAGAAATTGCAAAATGTCGAGCTTTATTTGTCTCACTGCAGGGACGCCCTCTTCGTTGGAAAATCTCGATTTATCGTAAATCCTTATTTTAAATGAGTGATAGATAAAATGTATCTATGGATTTATATTTAATATACCATTTCACGGTATAATAATATATAATTCTATCATACTGTTCAATTTTCCTGGAAAAGCCGAGGGCAGAAGTTCGAGGCTAAAATATTTGCCCTTTGAGCCCCATTCTTTTTGCCATTTTTATTAATGATATTGTGCCTGAGTTTCGTTATGGTGTTAGAGTTGGCGATTTGACTGTTGGTGTCCTCATGTATGCTGATGATCTGGTTATCCTGGCTGAGAATCCGGAGGAGATGCAGAGTAATATGGGGATGCCCTGGAAGTCTACTGCAGAACCCTCCCAGATTGTCGTTTGCAAAGCACCTCAAGAGAAAGGCAGTAGTTGCAAGGGACACCATGAATTGTATATAGGCCAGTCATATTAGACATTCCAACCTACATTAATTGTGGTAAACTTAATTTTTTTATATGTTGTTACGGCTCACCTAGATAGTATAAATCCAGATTTGCAACCCTCAAAAAGTTCGGCGTCAGGAGATACTGCCGAAAAACCACGAAAAACCCCCATTTTTGCACTATTTTCAGTTTTTCGCCCAAAAAGCATCGAAGATAGCTTCTGACGAAGATCTGTACCCTAATCACTTTTAAACTGCATAAAATTACCTACAATTTGAGTGGTATTGGAGCTCTGTAGCTTTAGTAGTTCCCCAGATACAGCCCCTAAAAGACGAGCTATTTTGTCCAAAAAGTGAAAATTTTAACTTTTGGTCTATTTCGGAGCGATTTATTGGCCAAAGTACTAATCCTACAAAAAACACATCGAAAAGAAAGTTGTAGTAAATATTATTTCCTTCATTTTAAGACGTGAGTGATGCCCGTAGGTATGATAGTTTGCTCAAAAATGACCAAAAACCAAAATAAGTCAAAATAGTGTTTAGGGAGACGTTGCAATGAATGACTCTCATTCAAGGCGAAATGTTTGGGCCCTCGTTTAAACTATTATAACAACGTGTTAGTGGTAATTAGTTCAGGTACGTGTCAGTTATTACGTGTGGGAGGGGGGTACAAAAGTACATCCCCCCCCCCCGCCACATTCTGACACGTACCTGAACTAATTACCACTAACACGTTGTTATAATAGTTTAAACGAGGGCCCAAACATTTCGCCTTGAATGAGAGTCATTCATTGCAACGTCTCCCTAAACACTATTTTGACTTATTTTGCTTTTTGGTCATTTTTGAGCAAACTATCATACCTACGGGCATCACTCACGTCTTAAAATGAAAGTAATAATATGTACTACAACTTTTTTTTCGATGTGTTTTTTGTAGGATTAGTAGTTTGGCCAATAAATCGCTCCGAAATAGACCAAAAGTTAAAATTTTCACTTTTTGGAAAAAATAGCTCGTCTTTTAGGGGCTGTATCTGGGGAATTACTAAAGCTACAGAGCTCCAATACCACTCAAATTGTAGGTAATTTTATGCAGTTTAAAAGTGATTAGGGTACAGATCTTCGTCAGAAGCTATCTTCGATGCTTTTTGGGCGAAAAACTGAAAATAGTGCAAAAATGGGGGTTTTTCGTGGTTTTTCGGCAGTATCTCCTGACGCCGAACTTTTTGAGGGTTGCAAATCTGGATTTATGCTATCTACGTGAGCCGTAACAACATATAAAAAAATTAAGTTTACCACAATGAATGTAGGTTGGGGCTATTTTTCGTGTCTAATTTGACTGGCCTAATATGGGGATGTGCATTTTCGAGCCTGGAGGTCCCCCTGATATTCAAGCTGCAGAATATCTGATATTCAATGCAATTGTGAGGGCGGTTTTATGCTATGCTGCACAAGTATGGGGGTTTCAGGAGTATATGGTCGTGGAGAGGGTGCTGCTATTGTTTGTGAAGAGGATATTTCATTTACCACAATACGCACCAGATTACTTGCTGCATTTGGAGACCGAGCTGGAAACAGTTTTTGCATACACTCTCAGCCTTCACCTGCAGTACATTGTGAGGGTCGCGGGGATGGGTGAATTGCGGCTACCAAGGATTGTCGCCAGGGAGGTCATCGAGGCGGGATTGTGTTGCAACACCAGCCCATGGGCTGGCAATTGGAGGGCTTTGGCTGTTCAATGTCAGGTCGCGGATAATTTGTCCTCCTTTGACGCTGCTCTTCTGAGGACTGATGCTGACTTGCTGCTGCGGGGCTTCGTTGATCGGAGGTGGGCGCGCTTCAGGCAGAGAATGCAGGAGTCGGAGTTTTTCACTCTTCACAGGGAGCTGAACTCGGGTGTCAAGTGTGCCAGCCTTGTTGAGGACTCTCTCCCAGTGACCCTTGCAGCGTTGCGATGGATCTTCAAGGTTCGAGCTGAGCTTCTGCCGCTCAATGCCAGACCATATGTCTCCGGCCGCCGGGAGGAGTGCTCTATGTGCAATCGGCGCGAGAGGAAGGACACTTTACATTTTTTGTGCGTGTGCCCGGTGTTGTCGGAGTTCCGTCTTGCGGCTTTCGGCCGGTCGCAGCTGACGGGGGAGACGGCCCTGGGAATACTGAACGGTCCTGATTGGGGCCCGCTTGTGCAGTGCTGCAGGTCGGCATGGCGATATAGGAAGTTTTTAGTGCGAGAGTTCAACTTCTAGAGCCTTCCTTCTGTTGTTGATTCCTTCCGCCTTGTGGAATCCAATCCATCGTGTTTTTTTGTTTTGTTTTTTTCCCTCCTCTATTTAATCCATTTTTGGGGGTCCTGGAACGATCCGATTTCACTGTAGCGATCTATTATAGATATAATAGGGCTTTCATGGGGCTACAAATGGGATTTTTGTAGGCTCCCAGGAGGTTAAATATTTTTCGAGTAAAAAATAAAGAATTTTTGAAAAAAAAAAAAAAAATTTTTTTTGAAATATAAAAATCAAAGAAAATTTTTAATTTTTTTCATTGACAGAATTAAATTCTTGTAAATGTAACCTATATCATAGAATAATAAACCCTTGTGTAAAATTTGCAGCGTTTTTTTAAAGCATCGACGTGTTTGAAACAAATTTTTTTTGTGGATTTTTGTTTAAAAAAAATTATTTTGGATTTTTTTTTCAAAAAATTGTTTTCAACATTTTTTGTTGTTTTTTACTTGAAAAATATTTGACCTCCTGGGATCCTTCAAAAATCCTGTTTTTAGCCCCATGAAAGCTCTATGGATCGCAACAGTGAAATCGGATCACTGCGGGATCCCAAAAAATGAATTCTACGTCCAAAAATACTTCGAAAACGACACCTGACTCGATACCATAGCCAAAAGCCTTCAAAACCCCCCTTCTGTAGCCCCATTTTAGCCCCATAGCGCCCCACGGGTTTGGGCGATCGGGCTGAAAACCTTGCGGGCACAACTAGATGGTAAACCGAGTATTTTGTCAAAATTTCAGATTTTTTAAAAAGTTCCTACTGCCCAAAACGGCCCGGACGGCGGACGGCTTTTGAATGTAGACCTCTTGAAACGGATAATGTCAAATTTTGAGGCCGATCGGAGTCGTCGACCCCCGTCGCGAAAACAGGTGTTTTCCAAGAATAATAAACCAAAAGTCGCAGCTCAGGTTGCTAGCAAAGTTCCCTTTGAAAACTTAACCATTGAACCTGGATCAAAGAATAATAAACGCTTGTGTAAAATTTGCAGCGTTTGTTAGTGATTTTTGATCGCTAGTCTAGCTACCGACTTTTTGCGTAATCTACTGAATTTATGTGAACGATCTACGGAAAAGTGGTTTCTTGAGTTGGCATCCCTGAGTTTGCGGGTTTGATTGGCTGACGGGGTGGGGGACTACAGGTGTGGGGTGAACGTCAAGTCGCATTAACCTAGAACCCTTTTTTCTCTAGGTTGTGCCCCTTTATTTACGAGGTTGTTTCAATTACTATCCCTGTTGTACCAGTTAAATTTCTAGGTAGCTTCCTATTCTTTTCAGGTTGGTCCTAATAAATTACTAGGTGGTCCACTTTTCTTTCTAGGTTGGCTCCACTTCCATTGCAGGTTGGTTCTATCAACTTCAACTATCTTTCTGGGTTGTCTCTGTTTCCAACTCAGTACAAAAATTTGAATGTGACGTCATAATGTGACTGCACATAGTGACAGAAATTAGATGATTAGAATTTGACAGAGATTTGGCCTCAACCCCACCGGGTAAATAGCAGGGGTGCCAAGACAACGAGAATTAACGCCCACCGCCTACAGTGGCGCTCTCCACGGCCGCTTAGCGTACCGTAAAAACAACCTGGAATTTATCGAATGAATTACAATCACTGTTTTTTTAAACCTAAAACTATTTGTGGTACTACGGTAGTTTTAACCGTGACTGAAAGTCTAACTTTTTCTTCTGGTTTGTACCTAAAGTAACAATCTCGCCTTTTAAATCTCTCGGTTGTTTTCAGTTGTACAACCGAGACTTTAATGGAGGGGAATTATATGGAAGGTCAAATCATTCAATTCTAGGTTACACCACTTAAAAGTCAAAGGTAGGTAGTATATTTTCTAGGTCTTCACAATGTCAATCTAGACCAAATGTGAAGTGGTCTAGGTTGACACTTTTTTATTCCAGGTTGTGGTCAGAGGGCGGGTAATAACGGATTAGGTTGTTTCTATATGGGTCTAGGTTGTATTAATATTTTTCGATGTTACTTTAACCTGGACCTATTTTTTTCTAGGTTGAATCAATTGATTCTAAGTGGTTTCAATTTATTTTCGAGGTTATTTCGGTTTTAACCTAGCCACTAAAAAAATCTTTTCTCTCAGTGTTTGCTGCAAACACTTAGATCCCGAGGTTGTACTTTAATTTATGATAGAGTGGTCTTCTTGCTAAAAAGCTTAGTTTTCGAGTTATAGCTGGAAAACCACTAAATGTCAGACAAAATTGCGGGTTTTCGGCCCTCCTGAAGTTAGCACAAGGTTAATTAGTCCCCATTTTTGGCTATACCACCCCTGGATGGGTAGGGACAACCCCCCAAATTCGCGGGAAGTTCGGAATTTTCGCTAGCCAAAACCACCACACGGACTGAAACGGCTTTTGGCAAAAACCATTTCAGATCGTTACTTTTGACTTCACTTTCTGGATCTCATCCTGTCTTTTGTTGGGGCGCCTGTTCGAAAAAGGATTTCGCTTAACCTCGACGGGTGACTCCATTTAGTCGAGTTGACGCTCTTCATAACAATAGAACCTCGATGTATAAATCACCCGACGAGAAGGAAGCAAGAAGGTTCCTTGTATGTATAACGTGAACTTATATCCTCCTCCAACCTGTAGGTCAACGGCTCAAAGTTTGACACAGCCATTTCTCAAATCCCTTGGAGGATCCTGGCAGCCCTGTTACCTTCTCCTGGTATCGGCCCCAGTTTGGGAAACAGGTGGGGACATAATTCAAAAGCCTTCTCTCCCCATTAATAACCTCAAACTCCCGCCTGTTTCCAAAAGGGCGACAAGAACGAGGAATACAAGTCTCCAGTCATCTTCTGACGAGTTGGCAAACAAATCACATAACTCTTGACAATATGGTGGAGACTTTTTTTGAGGGTGGGAGCGCCATTTGAGGATGAGAGGACGGGAGAAGAGTGATTGCCAACGGAAACGGAATCGTGGCAAAGACAATCAGGAGTCATCATTCGTCATGGAGTATGATGAATGTGAACAAATCTGCAGCGTAAAATGGAAATGGGAAGACCTAGTTAGTCCTCAGCCACCGTTGCTCGTAAAGTTGTCGCCAAAAAGGTTTACTGGTTTGCGACCCTAGCTGAGCACAACGGCTGTCCTGTAGAAACGAAGAAACCCTGAAATCCTGGCCTTGCAGAGGCGATCAGCGCTCCTGGTAAGAGAATATGAGTAGAGAAGCGTTGGGGTCGAGAAATCCAAGGTGCTCGATGCTGGGTTGGGATGTGATGCTGGCAAATTTGGTGGATAAGAATTTATAGCTACTACCTTGTAAAGATCAATCGCCCTTCCGATATGGATTTAGGAAAAACTTGAGCACTCAAGATGCACTAGCTGATGTAGTATCTGAAATTTCTAATGGAATTAATAAAAGTAAGAAGGTAATGGGAATTTTTGTAGATCTCACTAAGGTATTTGATTCGATTGAAACATCTCGACTATTACTAAAACTGGGGAGGCTAGGCCTGGACGCAGGGCCGCCGAGAGAAAAAGCGGGCCCGGGGCAAAAGAGAGCATAGGGCCCCCGTGTAAGCAGGAGGTTGGGGGCGGTTCACAATAACGAACGTTCAATTTTCATTCTGGGTAGGTAGGTACCATTCAATTAATATTAATATAAATAATACAAATTTTATATTTTTGTCTTTGATCTAAGATAATATAATATATTATCTTAGATAATATTATTATTAGATAATATTATTATCTTATAATATCCATATATGGATATTACTGTAAAGAGAACGATCGCAGCCTCTAAACGATGTTTTGGGTTTTGGCAGGAAACATCGAAAATATGTTTGGGAAAATAATTCAAACAAAAAAACCAAAATTTTTGAAATTTCTAAACAAATAGGCAATACTTACTGTATAAGAATATGTCCTTCAATTGATTGTTATGGTCTTCTGAAACTGAAACTTATTATTCCTCTAAATGGGGTCGCTACTTCGTTTCAGGTTCGAGTTTTATGTGGGTAAATAAATGGCTGAGTCAATCATATCGCAAGACCTAAGTATTCACCTTGTCTCAACAAGAACACGACTTCATCCCTTCACCTTCATTTCTCCCTTCCGGCCCAAAGCAGGCGCTGTTGACGAGCCCAAAACAGGGGCATTTTCAAGTGCCTTGCACTCGTTCCAAGCCTAAACCCGTGACGCGGCCAGCGCTTCGTGAAAAATTTAGTTTGACTAGCTCATTTTGTAGGAAATTTTGTCTACTTTAATTTATAATGGAGTGGTCATCTCGCTAAAACGCTTGGTTTTCGAGTAATAGCTGGAAAAACCGCAAAATGTCCGAAGAAATTGTTTTTATTTATTTACTTATTATTTAATTTAATTTAATTTATTTATTTTCATTTTTCTATTCTAACTATACTTACCACCCCTGGACGGATAGAAACAATCTACCATATCTGAGGACAGTTTGGAATTTCCCAAGCTACCCCCCCCCCCCCCCTCCCACCCTCCCGCCATTGGAGCCTTGTCTCATCCTGGTTGACATCTAGGAATACCAAACGATGACAATCCCACCCTTAATAGCTTCCACTGCCATAAACTTCCTCTTCTTCACCCAGCACAGGATTTACAGACTGTGTTTATAAGGTGAGAAAGTGCAGGATTGAAAATAAACGTAATTCGAGCAAGTTCGCACTTTGCAGGTATCATCATTACTTTCTCCGGGAAAACTGAAACTGCTCGGAGAAAAATAAAAGTACCGCCCCCGCCGCAAGAAGAGAAATAAACGTTGAAATACGAGAAAAAGAAAACACAGCCCCCAGAGACGGATGGTGGAGAGTATCACTTTTTGTAGTGCTTTGCGAGCACTTATTGAAATTTATTTCCACGTGAAGGAATTCCCACGGGAGCAGACGTCGAAAATCCCGTACCGGCGTGAAAGCGGGATAAAAAGACCTGCACACCCGGTAATTTCCTGGTCGGCAGCCGTCTTGTAGCATGGAGATAACAATGATGGACGCAAGTGGAATATTTTCCTTGTGTGTTGATCCAGACAAAATCAAGCCTAAATTAAGATTTTAAGAAGGTTTAACGAGGTGTCACTTTCCGAGTAATTTTGGACGCACAATCCATTTTTGGGGGTCTCAAATTATACAGGAATTCTTTTTATTTTTTATTTTTTTAAATTGATTTTTGTTGTTGACTGAATTACGTTTTCCTCAATTTTGCTATATCAGAGAATAATAAACCTTTATGTAAAATTAGCAGCTATTAAAAAAAAGAAGAAGTTTTTGACACAATAGTCGTTTGGCTATGGGATCGAGTTGGGTGTCATTTTCGAAGTATTTTTGGACGTAGAGTATATTTTTGGGGGTCCCAGAAGGATCCAATTTCACTGTGGGGATGTAAAAGGCTTTCATGGGGCTACAAAAGGGATTTTTGAAGGATCTCAGGAGGTCAAATATTTTCTGAGTAAAAAAAAAAAAAAAAAAAAAATTGAAAGAAAAACCTTTTTTCAAACATTTTTCATTGAGACAGAATTAATTTTTGCACAAGTAACCCATATAAAAGAATAATAAACCCTTGACTAAAAATTTGCAGGCGTTTTTGAAAATGAAAATACTTTGATACCGATACTTTATTGAATGTATCGTATCGATACTTTTAGACACTGTCTGGATGTATCGATACGATACTGTATCGATACTTTAGAAGTATCAAACATCCCTAACATAATGATCCAGGCGACTTTCTCCACATGCATCAGCGCATCATCTGCTCATTTTCCTTGGTCATCTCGAGACTATTTTCAACCCAACCCGCTCAACAATATTATCGAGAGAGAGCAACTTTGCTTGGAGGTCGCTGAAGAGCTGTTCAAGCAGACAGAGCTCGTCCACAAAAGCCATGCTTCCTATTGCAGCTATCCTACTGGGGTCCGAAAGCTATCCTTCATGTACTAACGTGGCATTCTTAGTCGTCTTTCATGGTATTGAATATTCCCTGGATCTTGAGGTGAATGCCTTGCTTCTCAAGGTTCCACATCACGTCCCTATTGACTGAGTCAAAGACTTTTCCAAGTCAACAAATGACAGATACAATGGCCATTTCATGCTCGACAATAATAATTATTCATTATGTGTTGATCATTGTTCCCTGAATCCCGCCTGCTCTTTCCTTTTTGACGCTTTTTGATTGCCGCATTGATTCTCATTTATGAACCTGTTGTGCTGCTCCTCAGAGGTCTGTGCCCTTAAAAAGGTCCAATAGCCCTCCTACAAGGTCCTTTTGCATGGGTAACTCACCCTCCACTGATCTCAGGGTGAGATGCTATTTGAGCTCCTGGGCTTTGCTCTCAAACCTCAATTGTGTCCGCTATGGAGGCATTTATCTGCTCTTGTACGATCTGCCCAGCCATCATCGTATGGGAATATTCGCTTGTGCTCAAGCGTGGATCCAAGCCAGGAGGCTCTTCCTAGAAATTTTGGGATCCGCGCCTGCCCATGCTGCTGGTGCTGGTTCTTTCCTATCTTCGGTTGTGCTGTTTGCCACAGATGTACAACCTCGAAGAAGCGCCCCCGCGATACCTAGACAGTTAGGGTCGTATAGGGTCTCTGCTGGGCTGGCCAGTGGCGTCTGCTTTTTCGTTCCCTGGTATATCTGCATGTCCACAGACCCGGGAATTATCTCGTTGAAGAACGGCTTCGCCTGACGGCCTCCCAGCAGTTACGTACCAGTTTTGAATTGGTGCACCAAGGACACGGTTCTCCCTAGGAATTTCAGAGCAGCTTGGGTATCTGAGAATAATATTATGTAGATCCCCCCCTCCCCTTCTTCTCAGCCCAAGCATACTCTTTTTGCGTGAAGCTCGACTATGTATACTGCGGGCTGCAGTCTGCAGCCCAATCTGCCCTGGGCGCACTCCCACATGAGCTGAGGACTGTGCGTCAACGAGCTGGCCTTGTCCATACTGGAGCCATCAGATCATCTTTTTACGCCCTGATACCGCCCTTCACGGCGACCATTCCTGCAGAACTCCCTACCCGATGTGGTAAGCTTAAAAGTTTCTTTCTAGTTGGGTCTTTGTCTTGACAAAATCTAAGGGCAAAATACTGATCAACATCTTTCCAATCCACATCCCCAACGTCTATGTTTCAGTACAGTGCTTGGAACGGATAAGAGCCGAGTTGCAAAAGGTGAGAGCTCTTCCACTATCTCTGCCTTTTCTTTCTATTTCCTTATTCCAACCTACAAGTTTCTTTTTCGTGCGAGAGGAAACACGTTGGGGGAAAAGGCCAGGTGAACCAGTATTTTCCCTTCCCATATTTTACCCGTTAAAGCCTCTTATAATCTCGCTTTTTCCTTTAAAAAAGTTTCGTCCTCCTTTGCAGGAGCTCATTTGGGCCATATCGAAGGTGATAGAATTAAATGAGAAACGGATGTGAAATATTGGAGTGGAAAGCGTGGTGTGCGTACTTTGTTGGTAATCAGATGATGATTTGGTTCATACCTTCCCTGTGCAATGCGCCAAGGCTGCCTAAGAGTAGATAACAGTTTTAATAGCCCTGTTTGTGATCAGTTTCTTTAGTATGCCCGATCTCGGTAGTTTGATTGGAAACGGGGGAAGGCTGTCACAGTGGTGACCTTGTCTGATATCACTAGAGTGGGCTTGTACCTGAAGAACCCAGCAACTTCTATGGTTCCGTCACCAAGACCCTCTCTAATGCTCGACTACCCTCTCTAATGCTCGACTACCCTTTATAATGGGGCGTGACGCTAGAGACCATTGTAAGTCATTATAATCGATATATCGATGGCTCCTGTGCGGATGCCCCAGCAGAACAGTCAGTGCCAGGATTCAGCGGCCGAAGCATAAAGGTCGATCCACGCAATGGTATCAGTGAATCCGTGGCCATCATTGCTCCGCGCACTTCAATGACATCAATGATAAATTGTCCACACACCAGCGTTACATGCACAGAACACTGATGGCCACGGATTCACTGACATCACTGAAATGTGTGGATCGGGCTTATACCAGTTTCGGAGATTTGACGACCACTTCATGTACACTAGGGTGGCAATAAAAAAATCAAAGTTCGAATTTGATCAATCTCAACCCCCCAATTGGTGCAGTTGGGCTAGAAAATGAGTTTGGCAAAGTTTTAGGCCGATCGGTCAAGTATAAATGGCGCCTCATCGCATTTGAAGTTCGAATTCGAACTTCTTCTTAAGAAACTGCAAATTTTTGGAAAAATGTTCAGTTTTTCGTTTGTAACTCGAGTACCCTTTGGGCTAGAAACCTGTAATTGGTCTCATTCTGTAGATAATTTAATTGCGACCAACTTTTATTTCGATGCTATTTTTGCTAAAACCAACAGAATCGTGGTTATTGAGAATTCTGTGGGTCAGGTGGTGATATTTTTAAGAAAATGTGACTTTTTACGCATACTTCTAACAACGCCATGCCAGTCCATTGAATTGTTCTTTTTGCGATTCCCAGCATCCTCCTTCACTCAGTACATGATTATTTGTGGTGTGAAATACATAACTAGACAAGTTGGGGTTGGTTGGGAGGCGGGGAAATTATAGCTGAATTCAACGCATTTCATAAATTCAAGGTGTATTGTTGTTATTTCAAAAATATCTATCTAAAAGTAAACACAGTTTTTCAGTCACTACTTCCAGATTTCCTCGTCAACGTTTCCTCCTCTTCTTGTCTGGTGATGTGCTTTGGTGATCTGTCGCTTGTAAACTATCCTCCATGTCATCTGCGGACGAATCTTCCTCCTCAGACGTGCTGTCTCCAGAAGTGGATGATTCCAATTCTATTCCCTCCTCAACCTCTGAAAACGAATTAAAACAAATTTTATACATGAAAAGTTAGGTACCTACCTTAAGTTTATTTTAGAATTGTTGGAAATCCAAGCATTAAATAAATTGGATCACTACTCATGCCACCATTATTTTAATCTCAACGATAGAAAGGAAACAAACCAACCTAGAGCAGTGGTGTTGGAATTCGCCAATCTTGCTGACTGTCTCTTGTCTCTTCTTACTGACTGCTGACTGTCTCTTGTCTCTTTGTCTCTCTTTGTCTCTCTTGTCTATCTGTCTCTCTTGTCTCTTGTATCTCTTGTATCTCTTGTCTCTTCTGACTGTCTCTTGTCTCTTCTGTCTGCTGACTGTCTCTAGTCTCTTCTTGCTGACTGCTTCTTGCTGACTGTCTCTTGTCTCTCTTGCTGCTTGTCTCTTCTCTCTTCTTTCTTCTCTTTTCATAAAATTCATGTCAACACCTCCCATGCAGCCAGGACGCCCTTTTTCTCTCTGAAGTAATAAGAACTGCTTGTCTTCTTCACACATGCTGGCAAGTGCATCCTGGTGAGCCACGTCGAACAGATCTTCAAGAGTTGATTTGATAGCGTCTTTTTCTTTTTCTTTTGAGTTACACCAGGTCGGTTGGCGTTCCTTTGAAGTTTTCTCCGCTCATTGTGTAGTTTTTCTAGCTTGCTGATGCAATGCTGTGGTTCTTTAGTTGGTATTCTAGACTTTTCCCAAAACACAAGAAGCTCTTTGTTATAAGTGCTGCAGCATCCCTCATACTCTTACCAACTTGCCGCATATTGTAAAATAAACTACGTAAAACCTGACCGTTTGATGGCAACTTAGTGCCAGTAATTTGATGGGACATGCGGCCTATAAGATACATTTTGTCACGTTTCCTCGTTGATAATGTAGAAGACAAAGGTAGAGCCATTTTTCTTAGCACAAAACCAACAATAAACCACAAACTGAACCGTTCTGAACCAAAACTCATTTTCTAGCCCAACTGCACCATTTAGGGGGTTGAGATTTCAAATTTGGGGAGAAAAGATTTTCCCCCTATGTCCTATTACCACCCTACATGTACATGTAGGTACATTGTACACCCATCTCAGCAGTATTTCAGGTCCATGCAGAGTCTCTCCCCCATTTCCCAACAGACATCTCTTCCCACCAACTTCTGCCGCCCTCTCCCTCTGATTATTCACCTTCCAGCCTGTTATTCCGTCCCACTTTTTTCTCTCTCTCTCTCTCGGTAATATTGGAAACCTCCTCTCCCACATTTCCATTCCCGCATCCATGATTTCATTGCAACCCTCACTTTGCTTTTCTATCGACTTACTGACAACCGGCGCGGAATATTAAATCAAAACTCCGCATTTTCGTCCCTGTGATTTCTAACGAGAAAGAGCGACAGGTCCGACCATCATTTGCATGATTATGGCGAGTATCAATCGTCCCGCGAATTAATTCGTGGTTGGCTCGCTGAATGCGGAGGCACAAATGAGCTGATTCTATCAACTTTTGGTTTAATATTCTCCGAATAATGAACCTTGTCGAATTGGAGGTTGAACATTTAATTCCTTTCGAAAGGCGCAATATCGAAAGCCTACATAGTTTTAGATAGTTGGAAATTTCAAATAGACATCTCCAATAATTGGGTGTTTAAGACAATGCTGACGAGGTTTTTACAGCTGCAGTCTCAGATCAGGCTGAAGGGATGAATTCTCGGAGATGGCAGGGTGAACAACTGCGGAAAGATGGGTCGGCAAGACTCGAGCGGTCTTTGGGCGAGCGGATGTCTGGTTAGTCAAAGTCAGAGACGGGAGGCTGTCTGGGGATGTGCTGCTGTCCCAGAAGTGCAACTGGCAGCAGAAATGGATGAGCCGCGTGGAAAGATAGGGATAGACAGTAGGGATGGGAAATCCGTAAGAAGTATTGGTACTTTTCCGTTATACCCCCCCCCCCCCCCCCCACTCGATTTCGTGTTCATAAACACCCCTCCCGATGGCTTTAAGGCACCCAAATTCGAGCCCTTTTCAGTTGTAACACCCCCCACCCCCACCCCCACCCACCCGAACTCGATTTCGAGCCCCTCCCGATGGCTTTAAGGCACCCAAAGCCAACGAAAATCGAGTGGGGGGGGGGGGGGGGGGGGTATAACGGAAAAGTACCGAAGTATTAATTTTTTGAATCGATTCAGAATCGGATGCTCCAACTCGATTTCCCAAAAAAATCGCCATAAAAGTATCGATTTTTTGGAAAATCGATTCAAAAATCGATCTTAGAAAAAAAAAAAGTTTTTTTAAATGAGTGATAACGGTAGATATATTCAAAGTAGGTAGATTCAAGAAAAAATCGTTAAACAAATTTATTTAAAATTAAAATTGTGTTTTCAAAAATTTTGATAATGAACATTTAATCAGACGAGTTATCTGTTTCGCTGTCTGACTTCGCTGGTAACTAGTGAGTTTTGTTGTTATTAAGGAGCTATATCATCATTTTTAATCGAACCAAGACTCGAAATTTGTTTGAATCACTTGAATTACTAAACTAATTTTTATAAATGACGAAAATCGATTCAAGATTTTTTTTTTAATCAGTAGTAAAAAATCGATTCACCCAAAAAATCGGAACCTGAAGATCGATTCAAAAAAATCGGAACAAAAAATCGATTTTTTTTCAAAAATCTGAAATTGATTCCCATCCCTAATAGACAGGGGGGTGGGGGGTGTGCTGTCGTTGAGTGGGGGGAGGAGGATCTGCGAGTCAGGTTTGGTGTATGGAAGTGCCTATTGGAGGTTCCCAACCAAAAGGATAATTAACATCACTTCCCGTCTACAGATTTAGATGAAACTTAGTGCGTGGGCCAGGTTTGAAGTCCTAATAGACCTGGGGATGCTGTGGTTGAGTGGGGGGAGGTGAGTTTTTACCGATGGCCCGATTTCAATGAAATTTGGTAAGCGAGTCAGGTTTGATGTGAAGGAGAGGTTTTAGCACCATCCGTGACCAGTTAGGGTGGGGATAAGCATGTAGGGTTGCATATGATGGAGAGGTTTCTTTTCGAGGATTCGCAATACTAACTAAAAGGAATTGAAAAAATCCTCATTAAAAACTGCGGGAGACGCTGATTCAGAACAATATACAACGAACAGCAAAGAAAAATGAAATACCATGTAACTAGAAGGTAGACTCAATGAACCTAATTACACAGTACGTAAAAATCTCAATAAATCCCAAAATTTGAACAAAAATTAGGGACTCTCCACATAGGAAATTATGTATTAGAAATAAACTCTCCACAACTTATTAGGTAGGATCGCACCGCTTCGCATGAACGCGTAAAACAAAGTGAATAGACACACAACGTGAAAAACCAGAGACCCACAAAAAAGAAACTGGCCACCAGCAATCAGAAAAACGAAGCGACAAGACTGCCAGAATACAAGCCAGAATACTCTAAAAAACGGAAAGCAGCAACTAAGAAAAAAAAAACAGTAGCGACTACAGACGCTACTACAAACAACAAAAGTGCATACATCAACAGAAAGGGAAGTCGACCTCCAAAACACTAACAACCAGGGCCGAACTGAAATAAACTCCCCTGCAATCAACTCCAAGAAGAACTTCAACCATCACACATCGAGCGCCAGAGACGCTGACTCAGCAGCAAGAAAATAAGGCTGGAGGGAGACAAAGAAAGAAGCATCGTGGTCAGTCGCCGGTGAATGAAGGAAGTCGCATCCACGACCCCGATGGTCACATAGCCTGGGACCTTCGGAGACCACCCTCGTCACAAATCACTCAGGTCAGATCCTACCAAACATTTTGTTAATCCCGAATTGCGTCCGACTGGTTCGCGTACGGGTCACGGGTAGGGCAATTCCTTAATTTGGTGGAAAGATTAGGTCGGTATAGCAGGACATTCAACAGTCAATCCAAAAGTTATATATTGAAACATTGTGGGCTCATCCTCCGTTTTGAGGAGGACGCGTCGTGACGGGAATGGACAGAAATTTCCAAACCAATTCCCTCAGGGTTAAAAACACATTTCGTGTTAACAATGAAATAAAATCCCTCAACGACTCCCTTTTCTTGACTGTAAATACGGCGTGGATAAAGTGGGTGCTTGGCAACAGTACACCCGAGTACACAAATTATAATAGGAGAGCAGGGGGAGGCACAGGTATGTTTAGGGGTTGTGGAAGAGGTGAGCTCTTGACCAGCACAAGCCTCCTCCAAAGGTTCCATTTTCAAGGGGTTTCCTTCCCCTCTAACGAGCCACCTTGAAGAATCCTTCGGTAACGAACACAACTTTTTTTTTCTCTCTTTTTTTATATTCCGAGTCATGTCGCCCCTCGCATGATTACGTGACGTGAAACAACCCGCCCTCGAGTGTGTTATATTTCGGAGGACGTCACGGAAAATGAAGGACGGACGATAAGATAAATCGCGTATCTAGATCACTCCGCGGATTCCCGATAATCTCCGTTGATGACCTTATTGTCCCAGCTGGGCTCCCACTTGTCATTTAAAAAAATAGGCACCTAAGCGTTTTTCGAAAATCAATATAATACCTATTGATCTCCTTCTCTCTCACTCTCTCTCTCTCCCCACAGGAGGGGGAGATGGATAAGGAATATGTATTCAAAAACAAACTAATTTTATTGCGAATCTTCTAAACGGACAAAACAATAAACATTCATGCTGGTATCGTCTGAATTAGTGGTGATGATTGATACCAACCTATTTCTTTACTGTCCAATTTCGCCAAAATTTTCGAGAAAATAATAAAAACCCAACTGATTAACTACCTGGAAAAAATAATCTACCTATTAGCTGCTTCACAATACGGACCCCGAAAAAATCGGAGTACACAAGATGCCCTAGTGGAAGTAATATATTACTTATTAATAATAATATATTATTAGTAGGTAATAATAATTATATATTAGTAATATATATTAGTAATTATATATTAGTAATATATTATTTGCTATAGCGAATTCGTTGCAGATGGTAAACGGAGTATTTTGTCAAAATTTCATAGTTAAAAAAAAAATTCCTACTGCCCAAAACGGCCCGGACGGCGGACGGACATTTCGGTTTTGGAATCTAGACCTCTTGAAACGGATAATGTCAAATTTTGAGGCCGATCCGAGTCGTCGACCTCCGTCGCGAAAACATAGGTGTATTATGCCAAGAATAATAATCCAAATTTTGTAAAATTTTAAATTAAAATAGGTTAAATTATCAATTTTGAGGGTGGAAAATTCATTCATTCATTGAAACGGTCAACACCATCATCAACTAATTTTATTGATTTCATTTTTTCAAGTATGGTAAACAGTTCTGAATATAATGAAAATAGTATTAAAATTACTAATCAACCGATTATTGAAAGTAATGACAGTTCTGTCAGCCCATTCACGAGTGGGCTCCCCGGCCAAGCAGGAATGGATGGGGATACGATGGGGTCTCTTCTTGGGGTCAGAAGGGACGTGTAAAAGTTAGGGTGTAATTGTTCAATCGATTGGTTGGCGCAACTTTGATATCAAGGCTTTTGATGCTTGGCACTTTTTTAACCTCTGAGGGGTTTGGGGGGGGGGGGGGGGGAGGGGGATATGCAATTGAGTAGATGTATAACCATGTCCTCATTTGGGCAAGTTAATAGGCAATTGAAAATATATTATATTCTTCGCTCAGTCTACCTGATCCGAAATACCTAAGCCAATCGTTTTCCAATAATTGGAAAACAATTGGCTTAGGTATTTCACAATTATTGTGAACATGGATATTTCAACCATCATGGTTGGTTTCACGCTCCCTTATTACGCAGCAGACAGCTCTGTTTCAGCTCTACTTTCCATACCACACCTTTGTAGAAAATTCGCAGCATTGAGTCGCTTCGCGGTTGTGCCCGCAAGGTTTTCAGTCCGATCGCCCAAACCCGTGGGGCGCTATGGGGCTAAAATGGGGCTACGGGAGGGGTTTTTTGAAGGCTTTTAGCTATGGGATCGAGTTAGGTGTCGTTTTCGAAGTATTTGTGGACGTAGAATCCATTTATGGGGGTCCCGGAACTATTCGATTTCACTGTGGGGATCTATAGGGCTTTCATGGGGCTAAAAATGGGATTTTTGAAGGATCCCAGGAGGTTAAATATTTTTCGAGTAAAAAATAAAGAATTTTTGAAAAAAAAATCCCAAAAATGTTTTTTTATGAAATATAAAAATCCAAAAATGTTTTGACATTTTATTTCTTTGCTATGGCACACAAACTAAAAAAAACGTCACGAAAATTGCTCACGGAGTTGGTAGGGAAATGAAGCTGGTGTATCGATGATTTGATGATATTGCGAGAACGGTTTGATTTGTGAAGCGGTGGGTAAATCATTTTAATAGGTAATTTCTATGCTTTACACTCTAGGAAGCTGTAATTTCGTATGTAGCCTCTTTAGAACATTTACTTGACGATGCCCAGGGTCCGGATCAGCTGAGTGGCTCTTAAAGTTAATTTCTATGCTTTACACTCAATTGTAATTCGTAGATAAAGGGAAGTACAGAAGATTGAAGGGGGAGGGTAGGAAATGTGGGGGGGGGGGGGGGGACAAAAGACAAAATGTCCCAATGTGTTGCAGACTCGTATGCAAGCGTTTCTTGCTCAAATAATCGCTTAGTCCATCAGGTTTCTATGGTTTCAGTGTGGAAGCTAGGCAAGGATTCTCAAGAACTTTGTTTCTGTTGACTCCTAAGCCACTATTTTTTAAATTTTTTTCATTGGCAGCATCAAATTTCTGTACAAGTAACCTATATCAAAGAATAATAAACCCTTGTGTATAACCTTGTGTATAACCCTTGTGTATAACCTATATCAAAGAATAGGTAATAAATCCCCTGCAGCGTTTTTTAGAACCTTTTCAATCCCAGTTGAATTTCCCCAGATGTGCAGGCTGAAGGTGCAGACAGAATGAAACAGTCCGAAATATACCTCCCTGTGATAGGCAGAGGGGAGTTCTCTCATAATCTGTCGTAGGGCGTAGTTTCCATTACTTAGTCTTCTACACGACGAATCCACATGAGGCCCCTATCAAAGTTTCTCCCACCAGTTTGGCCTCTTTCTGCAATCGTTCATTCTCTTCACAATCAATGGTCTTTGTTGTCACAGCAACGGTTTTGGTTTTATCTGGATTGAGCAGCAGGGTGTTAGCCCGAAACCATCTCTCCAAGTTTTCAATACTTCCTGCTTCCAAGCTTCCTGCTAGCAAGTTCACTCTCAGAATCGAGTGGATTTTTAATTTTTATGGAAAACCCTTCTCCGATAATGAAAAGCGATTTACGGGCTCGGCTACAGGGCTATGAGGAGGTGGGCTCGCTTCACACTTTCAATAGCTCAGGTTATCGTAGCAGTCGGTGGGGGAGCACCACCTCCAGCACAGCCACCACTGAATCAGTCTTTCCTTTGCGCTCTTTTCACGTGGATTTGTATCAAATAATAATTAACCCTTGTGTAAATTTTGCAGTGTTTGTGCTCTATATGGGGTTTTTCGGGCTTGGGATCTCCGGTCTCAAGTGAAATTTTCTGGAAACCTTCCAGTCTCACTGTTTTCCTTTCTGTAAATGTCCTGCAATGTTTTTTCTACTTCCTCCTCCTATTTCCTCTGAAAATCCCTTTTCCCGGCTTACACAGCATCGCCACGTGAGTCTCTTTGTGAGGCCCGCTTTTCCCGAACAGTGTTTGAATTTAATTTCGGTCTGACGTCGGGGGGGGGGGGGGGGGGGGGGGTAAATTGGATTAGGCGCAAAGTCGAGTGAAATAATTAACTAGGGAAACGCTTAATGAAAGACGGCAAAAACGCCCGAAGTTGAAATTGCTTGTCCCGGGGTGCGAAATAACCTAGTTGGCGGAGGCTCATAGGGTCGAAAAACGGCTCAACCTGATGAACTTTTCCTCCCCGTTAACTGGGTTCAACAGCTTTCAAACGAAGGGGCTTTCTAATATCAACAAGTGACGGGCTGCGTCAGCGTGACGCCCCAGCCGGCGGTCTTAAGTGACGAAACAATCGCCAAGACGGCCCAAAGGGAGGGAAGAAGGCGAAGATTTTATTCCAGGATGCTGAAGACGAGCCAGTTAGACGTGATGAAGAGCATGAGGAACAGAAAATAGTTCTAAGAGGCAGGGGCGAGGCGTGGGATTTTCCCCCAAGTCATCGCAAGTAAGTTCACCACAAGAAAAACGCTGCGAATTTTACACACGGGTTTATTATTTTTTTTATATAAGATTTTTTCCTTAACAATGTTCGAACAGATGTGGGACCTCAAAAAAATGGATTTTGCGTCCATAATTAGTCGAAAAGCGATAACTTATTTAATCTCCTTCAACTATCCCTTTTTTAGTCCCTTGAAAGCCCCATAGATCCTCACGGTCAAATCAGATGGTTCTGGGACCCTCAAAAATGGATTCTACGTCCAAAGTATTTAATACTTTGAGAACGACACCTCGTTCGACCCAATTTCCAAAACCCTTCAAAAACCCCATTTTAGCCCCTTAGCGCCCCATGGGTATGGGCGTTTGGGCTGAAATCCTTGAGGGCACAACTAGATGGTAAATCAAGTATTTTGTCAAAATTTCAGATTTTTGGAAAAATTCCTACTAGGTACCCATAACGGCTCAGACGGCGGACAGACATTTCGTTTCGCACCCGTACAGGTGGAAAATAAGTTAACTTTCATACAATGAATTCCACTACATTGAATGAATACCGAATAGGCGAGATATATGTACCGAGATGCGCCGAGCTGAGCGCGTCATTACCTGATCTTGACAACATCCAGCCTGCCACCCCTCCACTCCCCACCCGATCACCCGTGGCATGGAGGAAGGAAAAAGGAAGGACCACTCTGCGCTACAAGACGTGTCCAAAAGCTCCCCTCCTCTTCAATGAATCCCCTCCATTTGGTCCCGCATTCGACCGCTAGCGATACCTCTGTGAGTATCCTCGATAGTAATAAGGGCCAAGGAGTTTGCGTTTACGTCCACAGATCGCGCCAGGTGACACCCTGGTAGAGATGTATAATACATCTCTGGGGTGCTTGGGGGCGGCGGCAGCCAGGCGCATGTCTGGAGGGAGCAGGGTTTATTCACCGAATTTTCGCGAACCGCAAATGCCGAGAACTTCAAACCACAAAGCCGCACTCTACCTAGCGGGCACCTGGTAAACTTACTAGCAACAAAGGATACGCACCCAGATTGCGTTAGGCAGTCTTTGGCGGGTAGCCCACCAGCTCCTATGAACTGAAACTTCCTTTTCCTTCTTCCATGCTCCCGTGGTAAACTTCTAGCGATTCGCCCCCTCGCTGCGATTCACCCACAACTCTCACCTCGCCCCCTCTACACTGTGCTTTCGACGTGTTGAGGGTTGCTTTCGAGGGATGTGAGCGTATTCTCGCGCGCTCATTCACTTTCGGATTTTTTCAACTGCTCCTGTCTCGTCTGCAGAGCTTCGAAGAGATTGCTCTTGACCATCATGGCTCCTTCCAGATGGTCCATGAGGAACGGGGATGGCCTCCAGGAACGCTTGGATTGAGTTCCAAGTTACGTTTACATTTGGAACGACACATTCCCAACTTCTTCTCCATTGCCAGCACTTAAGTTCCTTAGTCCCCGTTTTCAGTCGACAACACGGATGAAGAGCCTCTCCTTACAAGACAACCCCGTTCAAAACCGAGCAGCTCTCAAACTGAGATTAAAGGGTGTTATGAAAACGTGTCCCGGAGAATTTCCCCTGTTAAGTCCTCTCAGCAAAAAGTGTTAGTTGTTTGTCAGGGAGGGGGGGGGGGAGGCTTAACGGGGATGTATGTTAACTCTGGTGCCGGAGATGTAAACAGCCGTTAAGGCGCGAAAACGACCTCAGAGCCCCCCGTTTTCAGGGTTTTGAGCGGCATGAAACCCCATTCGGGACTTTTTATGTTCCTCTTTTGTTGTTGTTGACGCAGTATACTTCAGGTGTATTATCTGTGAACATGTACGAAAAAAAAAAACCGCTGGAAAATGTATCATTAGTTTGTATAAATTATGCAAACACTTGGGCCGATAACAAGTTCCGTGTAGAATTTGTAAAGATTTGAAAAGCTGCCTACTCTCTCCCCTAAAGTCTCTTTTTCCTCGGGAGCTATGGACTAGAATTCAGGTTTCTGGTTTGGCCTCTGACGTTGCTCAGACTCTAAATTTTGACCCTGATGAGCTCACTGCTCACTTTTGTTCTAGTTCGGCACCTTCTCCTACGATCTCCGTTGCCAGCCCGCTTGTTTCATCGGGCTTTCTTTTTCTAATTTAACAGAACTTGATATTTTGGTGGCTCTGAGTCAACGGCTGTTGGCTCTGATAAGATTCCTCTCTCCTTGATCTTCTTGTGTTTCCCTATATTGCGCCTTATCTACATATTCAATTATACAATTAAATTACTTCCTCTTGCTACCCTCAGGCATGGAAAAATGCCCTCGTAATTCCCTTGCCCAAGTCGTCCACTGATGAAAAGCTGCCCTGTCGCCGCCCTATTAGTCTCCTGTCGAAGGCTCTTGAGCACTGCCTTCTTGACCAGATGCTCTCTCACTTTAACTCCAACAATCTCTTCAACGAATACCAATCTGGCTTTAGGCCTAAAAACAGTTGTGAGACTGCTCTGGTCAGGATAACGGAGGATATAAGGTGGGGTATGGACAGTAACAGATGTACTATTCTTGTTCTGCTTGATCATACTAATGCATTTGGGTCCATCAGCCATCACCTATAGGTAGCTCCAAAAGCTGGTTTCCTTCTTCAATTTCTCGTCTAGCACATGTACACTGTTGGTTTCATACCTCTTTGGGAGGACCCAATGTATGTAGTATCATTCTTCATTGATTTCTGTGTATTACCTCCACTCCTCAGCCTCTCCTATTGGATGTGCCACAGGGCTCTGTCCTTGGTCCTTTTCTGTTTTTATTATTGATATGCCTTCTGTTCTTTCGTCTTCTTTTGGTTTATTATTCTTGGAATAATACACCTATGTTTTCGCGACGGGGGTCGACGACTCCGATCGGGCTCAAAATTTGACATTATCCGTTTCAAGAGGTCTACATTCTAAATCCGAAATGTCCGTCCGCCGTACACCGTACACCGTACGCCGTCCGCCGTCCGCCGTCCAGGCCGTTTTGGGCAGTAGGAATTTTTTTAAAAATCTGAAATTTCGAAAAATACTTGGTTTACCATCTAGTTGTGCCCGCAAGGTTTTCAGTCCGATTGCCCAAACCCGTGGGGCGCTATGGGGCTATAATGGGGCTACGGGAGGGGTTTTTTGAAGGCTTTTAGCTATGGGATCGAGTTAGGTGTCGTTTTCGAAGTGTTTTTGGACGTAGAATCCATTTTTTGGGGTCCCGGAACGATCCGATTTCACTGGGGCGATCTTTAGGGCTTTCATGGGGCTAAAAATGGGGTTTTTGAAGGATCCCAGGATGTTAAATATTTTTCGAGTAATAAAATACAGAATTTTTGAACAAAAAAATCCAAAAAAAATTTTTTTTGAGATAAAAATTCAAAAGAATTTTTTTTTTAAATTTTTGCATTGACAGAATTAAATTTCTGCACAAGTAACGTATATCAAAAAATAATAAACCCTTGTGTAAAATGTGCAGCGTTTTTAATTTGTATAATTGTACTTATAAATCATGGGCGAATGGATGTATGTGTTGGTAAGAGGGAGGGTGTGTGTGTGTGTGTGTTGTTTTTAATATGTTCATTCTCATTTCTAATAACTTGGTTGTGCGCAAGGTGGGACCCACTGTAGGTACTATCCACAATAAACTTTATTATTATTGTTATTATTACTACGAAATCTGACATCTTCATACATGATAACTGTGTCACTAATAATTAGTTAATCATTAATTGATAACAGAAGATCATTTTGTTTCAGGTTAGTACCGCTGTGTGTGGACCTCATCACTTGTGAAGGTTTGTAAAGCAGTCAAGTAAAATTAGACCTAAATGTGTACTAGCTGGAAATCATTTCCCTCCGGTTAGATCTAATTACATCCTGGAGTTAGCACCATCACAGGAGATCTGCGGTTTTTTTTTATGGCAGCCAAAATACCTTGAAATTTTAGCTCGTTTTAACGTTTTCCGCTTGCAACGCCTAAACCAAGCACTTTTTCACAAATGCTTCTATTTAGTCGATGAATGAGCATCACATTCTGCGTCGATTGAGCGCCCTCAACTTCAAAATTGACCAATTTAAAGTGGTCGTTGTTCAGTCTTGACCGGAACTGGGTTGCATCAACTGTTTGTAGCAGGCCATAGAAGAAGGAAAAGGAAGTTTCAGTTCATAGGAGGTGGTGGGCTACCCGCTAAAGACTGCTGTGAGTAACGCAATCTGGGTGCGTATCCTTTGTGTTTATCGATTAATTTCGGACGCACAATCCATTTTTCGAGGTTTTTATTTTTTGTTTATTTTTTTAAAATATTTCCTTATTGAAACAGAACGAATTTTCGGAGGATTAATCTATATAAAAGAATAATAAACCCTTTTGTAAAATTGGCAGCGTTTTTCAATAAGTCTTATAGGAATTCATCACAGGGCGATTTCACCCAACTTTCAGTTGCACATCGATTCAATTACAACTATTCCGTCATCAGCCCTTTTTTCCTCGAGAGATCTCCCACTTTGGGACAAGCAACTTGCAGTTGGAGCGTTTTTTACAACTACACTGTCAAGTCGGAAGGCGACAACACCTACTTGTGAGAACTTCCCACGTCCTCAGGTGTTACGCCCCGGGGAAGACTTGCCGTATCAGTCCCGAACACGATAGAACGCCCCGCTAAATGCCAGAGGGAGCATTTACTTTCAAAGCGTTCTCCTTCCCATTTAGTCACGGACCGTTGAGCCTTCAAGACGAACATCCAATCTGTACCTTTTCCACTCTCTTTTTTCACCCCTTACCGCCATTTTTTTTCCGGGGGTTGCCCGCCGCGAGGGGGCGAAATTGCGAATAAACACCCCGCTAAAAGGTTCGAGATTCGAGACGTATCTTGATCGAAAATCGGGTTGAGCTCATGAATAATATTAGGCTCCCTGTTTGCCAAAGGGTGTATCAGGCCTGGTATCAGTTCCCACAGACCAGAACCGAGTGCATATTTTATTTACAGACAGAACAGGTGGTGACCAGGGTCGCTATTTCAAAGTTCGCCGGTGCCAAACCGGTAAAGATGAGCAATATGATATCTGTAGATCGAAATATCGATAGTGAAAACAATCAATTTTCTCATTAATAAATAATTATTTATTTAATTATAATTAAAGCCTTTTGGGACCAAAGGGACTAAGTGTCAAATTTCTCTGGTTTATTATTCTTGGCATGATAAAATTTATTATTTAATAATAATCAATAATTTGACTGGTCTGGTTTGGTCTGGTTTATGGTCTCTGACTAGACTCTTGACTGGTGTCTGACTGGTCTGATTTGGTCGGGTGTCTGGTCTCTTCACTGATGTCTGACTGATCTCGTTTCTGGTCTCTGACTGGTCTGTTGGCTGGTGTCTGACTGGTCTGATTTGGTATGGTTTCTGGTCTCAGATTAGTCTCTTGACTTTTGTCTGACTGGTCTAGTTTGGTCTGATTCTGGTCTCATACTGGTTTGGTCTGGTTTCTAGTAGTTTCTTGTAGTTTGACTGGTCTGATTTGGTCTGGTTTCTGGTCTCTTGGCTGATGTCTGACTGATCTCGTTTCTGGTTTCTAGTCTTATGATTGTAGTTTGACTGGTCTGATTTGGTCTGGTTCTGGTCTCATACTGGTCTCTTGGTTGGTGTCTGGCTGGTCTAGTTCGGTTTGGTTTCTGGTCTCATACTGGTCTCTTGGCCGGTGTTTGACTGGTCTGGTTTCTGGACTCTTGACTGGTGTCTGACTGGTCTGGTTTCTGGTCTCATACTGGTTTGTTCTGGTTTCTAGTAGTTTCTTGAAGTTTGACTGGTCTGATTTGGTCTGATTCTGGTCTCTTGGCTGATGTCTAACTGATATCGTTTCTGGTTTCTAGTCTTATGATTGTAGTTTGACTGGTCTGATTTGGTCTGGTTCTGGTCTCATACTGGTCTCTTGGTTGGTGTCTGGCTGGTCTAGTTCGGTATGGTTTCTGGTCTCATACTGGTCTCTTGGCTAGTGTCTGACTGGTTTGGTCTGGTTTCTAGACTTATGATTGTAGTTTGACTGGTCTGATTTGGTCTGATTCTGGTCTCATACTGGTCTCTTGGCTGGTGTCTGACTGGTCTGGTTTGGTATGGTTGCTGGTCTCATATTAGTCTCTTGACTTGTGTCTTACTGGTCTGATTTGGTCTGGTTTCTAGTAGTTTCTTGTAGTTTGACTGGTCTGATTTGGTCTGGTTTCTGGTCTCTTGGCTGGTGTCTGACTGGTTTGGTCTGGTTTCTAGTCTTATGATTGTAGTTTTACTGGTCTGATTTGGTCTGGTTCTGGTCTCATACTGGTCTCTTGGTTGGTGTCTGGCTGGTCTAGTTCGGTATGGTTTCTGGTCTCATACTGGTCTCTTGGCTAGTGTCTGACTGGTTTGGTCTGGTTTCTAGTCTTATTATTGTAGTTTGACTGGTCCGATTTGGTCTGGTTCTGGTCTCATACTGGTCTCTTGGTTGGTGTCTGGCTGGTCTAGTTTGGTATGGTTTCTGGTCTCATACTGGTCTCTTGGCCGGTGTTTGACTGGTCTGGTTTCTGGTCTGGTTCCTGGTCACTGACTGGTCTTTTGTCTCGTGTCTGACTGGTCTGGTTTCTGGTCACTGACTGGGGTTTTACTGGTCGGATTCGGTCTGGTTTCTGGCCTAAGACTGCTGTCTTGACTGGTATGGTTTGGTCTCCCTCCCTCTCTGTCTGTCTGGTCTGGTCCTTGTGTGAAATTCTGGATTGTTTATTCACACGTTCACTAAAAGGGGACGGAGTCCTTGCCAGATAACAACAGCTTTGGCTCTCTGGAGGGAGTCCTAACTTACTCCAGAGCCGCCTCGAGCAGGGGTGGGAAAAAGCGATCACGACGATCTGTCAAGTCTTGGCCGTCTCACAGACTCCATTGAGCTGCGAATTCTAGGTAGGTAGGTAACCTGAGCATCCAGCGATGCCATCATGGACCAACATTTCCTGCAACATCTTCAAATCTCAAAACTTTCCTACAAATCAACAAGCTGTATCACTGCTACGGCTTTCTCACACAAACTGAAGGAAACATCAAGAGTAATAATGAGACCATTCTGGTAAAGCCATGTCCGCCACACGTTTGTAACAGACCAAAGCTTCACATCCTCGAGGGGGAAAGTTGTTGAACAGAAGTTTTGGAGGAGAAAGCCTTCATTATCCCCTCCGACGTTGGCGGGGATGTCCTCCCTCCCCACTTCACGAAGATCCCCCCCCCCCCCCCCCCCACAGCTCCTCAATCTCTAGCCGGAAACTCCAACTTAACTGGAAAACACTTCCCCGCTTTCTTCTCCGTTCAACTCTGTAAAAGCGAAACTTCCTCTCAGCGAATCAACTTAGCATGGTCGAAGCGCGGGTTGTCTTAACTTTAGTTCGCCAAGAAAAGTCCCCGAGATGGCAACTCCCTCATACAGTTCCCCTATCGCCAATTATGCTCTTGTCAACCACCGGTGGCAACTGATTAGCGTTATTCGGGGCGGCGAACACGAAGAATGGCACTGAGGACGAGGATCAGGTAGGCACCTTTTAGGCGTAAGGTTTAAGAAAGTTGGGTAGATGAGTTCATTATAATCATCAATCAATTGGTCTGTTGTCTCAGGACTGTCCACAACAGTACAATGTATGTCATACAGCGGCTGGAGGAGTTGAGACCCGATTGACGGCATCCACTAGCTCCAGGGGGGACAGGATGGCCCCGTGGACTAGGGCGTTAGTGAAACGCCTGGTTTGAATCCGGGGACGAACACCAATGTTTGACCAAAAGTCAATCGTGTGTTGTAATACCTGTCTTGCCGGTGGGCGATTCACCTTTGAACTTTTTAAAGTTCATGTGAATCCTAGCAGAGGCTCCCATGACGAAGGCAGTCAAGGCATGTCTTCAACACACAAGATCTGAGGAACAAATTTTACACTGCAACAACCTCTCTTGGGACCTCAGACAGGGATGAAAATTTTCTGTTTGACCGGTATAAACATGACTTCGTTTACTGAAAACGTTAAACTAGTCACGCGATCTGCTGGCCTTGGGGGGCTAAGGACGGAAGGGGGGAAGTATCAATTCCCCCAATCCCCTCCTGGACTGGTCGAAGGGGCGGTGGGATTGTGTCCACATGATAAGACTTGGATTAGGTATTTAGGAATTGGACCTCGACCACCCAGAAGGAAAATAGAGTCAAAAACGGACACTCGGGAGTACAATAGAAGGCTTCCGTACTGGGGGTCTCCCCCAAAGTGTTGCCCGCAGTGTTCCGATCTCCCGAAAATTTATATTTTTTATTAGCTCCAGGGCATCCTGTCACAAATTTACAGGAAATTTTGAGTAAAATTTGGAGTAGCACATTCTTACTGGAACTCCAGCCCGAGGAAGATGATGCTCATTTTTATTCTAAGATACTTCTAAATGTCAGAAAAGTTTGAAATTGGTCTCAAAAAATTCAGCTCGGCGAGTATATAACGAGAAAATTCTGAAAACGCCAAAAGGTTAGGTCAAAGTGATCCAAAATGAACCAAAAATTGTTCGAAAAATAGGAACAAAGTGAATTTTGAGAATGGGACTGTCGAATGGTGGGAGGAGTGTCCAAATTGGTCTTCGATGGCGATGCAAAGGGGGGGGGAAGGTTTGGACCATGGAAGGCTACTATAACTGCCCCCACTAACAACAATATAAAGGTGTTTCGGGGGGCTGGGGGGGGGGGATGAGGGGAGCTAGCGAGGCGGGACCTCTGAACTTTGGCTGAATATTGGCCAAAGAACACGACGTGACATTTGTACATTGTACAAATAGATTTCACCAGATTTCAGCGAGAAGAAGGGGTCTGAGGCCTGGTCGGAGAGGTCGGGGGTTGGCTGGTTTTAGCCAGAAGAGCGTGGCCCCCTTGTCCAATATATCTACTGGAGCTGCACGAATAAATATCAATTGCAATGGCTAAAACAGCAGAAGAGAAAGCAAATATACGACATTGAAGACTATCAGCCGTGAGGGGGAAATGCTGATCAAAATGAAGGACTTTCCCAGTTTTTGATTTTTTCTAAGCGAAGAAACATCATTTATAAATATTTCTCTTATTCCCAAATAATATTTCTTTATTCCATGTTAATACAGATTGACACGTCCCTGGCGGAATCAGGCGGAATCACCAAAAGAAAAAGAAAACCAGAGCAAGTCTCTTGGAAATCAGGGGTGGTTTGAAAGAATTAACCTCCCTGGAATCTGACGAAGCAATAGGCGAAAGTCGCATTCAATATCATAAGTGTAATTTAAGTAGGTTACCTTTCACAGTTGCTCTAATTAAAGTTCAGCAGTGACGTGGGCATTCGATGCGATCATTAATAATTTAGTACTTTCCAATTTCCGCTTCTGGTGCACCAGTGACAATATGACGAGGTTTTACTTATGGTTCTCCAACCTGAAAATTATTCGAATTATTACAGGCTCTTCCATATATTGACATGAGATCTTAATAGGGGTTGGGAAATATTAAGTTGGTGCCAAGTGAACTGGACACCGTGGGTTAATTATGATTAATTATATCACAGCAAGCACGTAACTTTCAGTCTTTTCTTTTGGTTTATTATTCTTGGAATAATACACCTATGTTTTCGCGACGGGGGTCGACGACTCCGATCGGGCTCAAAATTTGACATTATCCGTTTCAAGTGGTCTACATTCTAAATCCGAAATGTCCGTCCGCCGTACGCCGTACGCCGTCCGCCGTCCAGGCCGTTTTGGGCAGTAGAAATTTTTTTAAAAATCTGAAATTTCGGCAAAATACTTGGTTTACCATCTAGTTGTGCCCGCAAGGTTTTCAGTCCGATCGCCCAAACCCGTGGGGCGCTATGGGGCTATAATGGGGCTACGGGAGGGGTTTTTTGAAGACTTTTAGCTATGGGATCGAGTTAGGTGTCGTTTTCGAAGTATTTTTGGACGTAGAATCCATTTTTTGGGGTCCCGGAACGATCCGATTTCACTTTGCCGATCTATAGGGCTCTCATGGGGCTAAAAATGGGATTTTTGAAGGATCCCAGGATGTTAAATATTTTTCGAGTAAAAAATACGGAATTTTTGAAAAAAACACATTTTTGAACAAAAAAATCCAAAAAAAATTTTTTTGAGATAAAAATCCAAAAAAAAAAATTTTTTTAATTTTTTCATTCACAGAATTAAATTTCTGCACAAGTAACCTATATCAAAGAATAATAAACCCTTGTGTAAAATTTGCAGCGTTTTCAACGAAGCAGCCGGTTCGGCTCGAAGACAAGAAACAGCAGAATCTCCAAAGGGAAACGTAGGACGTGGCGGGAGGGGGACTGAGAAACGTCAGACCGGCAGGCAGCCAAGTGAAATTAAGTAGGTGAACCAAGCAGCAAGGGTGCAGGAGATTCACTCCTGAAATCAACGACCTCAATTAGTCCACGAAATCAGGTCACCTGACCATGTTACCAGACAGTCTTACCTTAGTGTTCGACAAAATCCTGTTAGCAGACTGGTTTAACACAAAGCCCCTTTAGCAGCTGGTTCACACTTGTGACCTTCGAGATGCCTAAACATTTTATTAACTCTTAAGGCCTTGGCCTCACATGTGCACGAAATTCACCAAGAAAATGGGCAATTCTCACCTCGTGGCGACGAAATTTCACCCCTCAGTGATTTGACTGGTTTTGCTCGACGTCTCTACATCCATAAAAGCTTACAGATAGTGGGCTTCCAACCCACGGGACTCCAAAATTCTGAAATTCCATAAGTTTTTCAGGTCCCAGAGCCTTGGGTTGAGTCAAAAGTAGCGTTCATAATTTTGAGGTAGTCTCACCTTCCTCACGTAGCGTAGCGAACAAATTACCGGCGACAGGTGACTTAACCGGTTATTTAACCAACGAATCTCATCGGCGAAAAAAAGACAAAGGAAAAGCCTCATTGCCCAAATGGCCGCTGCTCCAATTAATCAGCTGCATTCTCCCCCAGTGTCGCCAATTAAATTCGTGGCAATTTTGGATCATCACCGACTATGAGCCTCCAAAACCCGCGACTGATTGCCCTTTACTATAGTAAAGGGCAATCAGTCGCGCCATATATGGCTCTTTACGGCAATTCATTCCAGTCCACCGGGATAAACTACTGTCGAGTTTTTTAATCGGAAGTTCAATATCGCTCGATCCAGTGTGGCTAACCAATTAATCGCACCGAGGGGGAGATGCGAGGTCGCCCGGGAGAAAAGAAAATCCCCGTATAGGCGGTTATCCCCGCTGACAAGCGGACAACGAGGTGGTGCTCTTTAAATATTTCTTGAGGTAGGGATAAAATTCCCCTCTTAATCACATATTAAATATGCTTTGGGGAGCATAGCATAACGGGACGTTACAAGATAATTGATGAGCATAATGGTTTTTTTTTCTAATTCAAAATCTTGTCCAGAAGTCATTTTATGAGTTATTAAACTTTCAAATTGAAATTCCCAGAATTTTAGAAAATTGACATTGATCGTTAATTTTCCCCTCGCCCCTCGGTATATTATAAGTAACGAATCATGATGTAGTGATGTAGGAAATTCTCCTTAAGTGCGCAATAACGCTTCCCCTACATCAACTTTCCAGGAGTATGAGATAGATTATTATATGATAGACTTATTTTAAGGGAGCAACCGCTAGAGAAATCCTTATCTATTGTTTGCATACACCCACTACTTTGACAACCCAGAGGAACGTTCAGAACCATCACGACTGCAATAACCGCCAGGATACTCGTATCAAATGAGAGAAGACCGAAACAAGGTCAAACTCGTAAAAGGGAGAAAGATGACACCCATTGTAAAGTGGCCGACGATTATACGGAGCAGAACCGCCGGATGAAGTTACTCTCCAGTCAAACTTCAACAACTTCTACGTTCCTTTTTTTTTTTTCAGGTTCCGATCATTACAGACGAAACATTTACGCTGATTCCTATTAAATACCAAAGTTAGGTCATATCGTGATCGAATTGAGAGAACCGATGTTTGGCAAAACATCAATTGGACTGCCAAAACCAGAAAGGACCCAACCAAAGATGGGAAAACAGTCCAGTGAAGGGGCTCACAAAAGGGAGTCCTAATCCTGTTAGGCCTAATTTAGGTTTATTAATCTTGGAATAATACACGTATGTAATTTTCCGTATTCTTGCTGGTTGAAGCCGCTTCTTGGCTTATAATATATTATCTTCAAACATGGTACTGAATGTAAACGATTTGTGGGTCCGCCAGTTAGTGATTTCATAACTCTGGTTGAGTGAAAACAAGAAAATAAGTAGGTGGGTGATTCTCAGGAAAAGGGCAAAAATAGACCCTCAGAAACGTGAACTCGTGAACCTTTCCAAAAAAATTCATGTGTATTCTACAAGTGCCACACAACAATTTCAAACTTAGTTTCGAGATCAAGAACACTTTTCAGGACCCGAAATCCAAATTTAAAATTTTTGGGAGCGGCGGTAATGACAGGTTTCGGGGTTCGGTAATGAAAATTCTCACTTTGACACCTTCTCATTTCACAAGTATTGCTGCTATTCTAAATATCAAAAGTGCGTTTATTAAGGGTTTTTATAGAGATTTAGGACACACGTTCGGAAAAATTCAAAAGTCAACCCATTTTAAGTAGCATTAGGGAGCGGTAATGAAAAGTAGAAAAGTACGCACCTGCCACTGATGTTTCCACGTCGGCTCCTCCAGCCCTACAGAGGGGGAAGCTTTCAAGGAAGGTTTAGTTCATCTTTGCAGGTCTGCCACATGTTGCCTGAGGGATTTTTTCTTCTAAAAGTCCCTTCCACCATCTTTAGGGATGGGAATCGATTTCCGATTTTTTCAAAAAATCGAATTTTTGATTTTTTGAATCGATCTTCAGGTTCCGATTTTTTAGGTGAATCGATTTTTTACTTCCGATTTTTGTAAAAATCGTGAATCAATTTTTTACTACTGATTTTAAAAAAAGTCTTGAATCGATTTTCGTCATTTATAAAAATTAAGTAGTTTAGTATTTCAAGTGATTCAAGAAAATTTCGAGTCTTAGGTCGATTAAAAATGATGTTGAATAGCTAATAAAAACAAAACTCACTAGTTACAAGCGACGTCTGCCATGGCTTTTTCAGACAGCAAAACTGATAACTCGGCTGATTAAATGTTTATTATCGAAATTTTTAAAAACTAATACAATTTTAATTTTAAATACATTTTTTATCGATCTTTTCTTAAATCTAACTACTTTGAATATATCTACCGTTTTCACTCATTAAAAAAACTTTGTTTTATAAGACCGATTTTTGAATCGATTTTCCAAAAAATCGATACTTTTATGGCGATTTTTTGGGAAATCGATTTAGAGCCGATTCTGAATCGATTCAAAAAATCGATACTTCTTACCGATTTCCCATCCCTACCATCTTAGGAGAGGGAAAGTTTATAGTGTGGTGTTAATGAACAAAAAAATCGGGACAAAGTTTAAAGCCACGTACCGGAGTGTGAATAACTCCCAGTGTTCAGAGAGTTCACGATTGAACACTTCCATCCATCTACTTTCATCTATGGAAATACCTTTTTCCGGAACATGGTTTGACATGGATAAATTGGATGTTGAATTTGAGATTTGAGGTGTTTCAGCTTCAGAAAAATTATGAAAATACCCATTTTTTATGCGTAGAGGGGATCGAAACAAATGAAATGAGTGAAAAAAAGTTGAGTCTGTGACTCTCCTACTGGTCAAAATGTGGTAGGGACACGATTTTTGCCCTTTTTCTGAGAATCACCCAGGTATTCAATAGGTATTGAAAACAATCGTTCCTGGGTCTACCGACATACTCGTACCGTTTTCAGTCGTTAGCAGGAGATAATATCATATTATGAAGACCTACACAGCCCTAGTTAAGTGAACTGTTTTGAAACACATGCAACTTAAGTTACAAATTTGTACCACCTACTGAATTTTAACAAAATTGGTCAATCCCAAGGAAAATCTTTTCGGCGTTGAGCTTCCCAAGTGGCTTTTTTCCTCTCCGAAATTTTCAAAATTAAGAGGGGGAAACTCCTTTTTCGCGTAAGTGTTTCTCCTTACAAGATGCTAAAACGGCGTCGGGGATTATTTCTGCCTCCTCGGCAACTTCTTTTGCCGATTTTTTTTTTTTTTTTTTTTTTTCACTCAGGGGCTCCCGTCAAATATCCATTTATCTCCATCGCAGGAATGAAAAAAGGCAGTTCCCTCCAGGGAGGCGAAAAACCCCTCCAAAGCAAACTGAGGGGTGAGAAAAAAAGGGCGTGATTGGTGAATCCCTTTTTATAACATTGGCGTCATTAAACGAGGGTCAATAACTATTCTGCCTTCATGGGACAGTCTGGGGGTCTTCCGAGCACTACACATCCCGTAAATGATGTGTGTAGGGCACCCCCAGGTGCGTAGGGGTGTTGGGTGTGTGTACCTACATGAGTGGATTTTCAGTATCTTTGCCAGTGTGGGAGCCAAGTAAGGATTCTCACGATGTTTGAACACAAAGTAAAGTTGTAGGGCAATAAATTTGGCGTCGATTAAACACCCTAAAATTGAAAATTGCTACAAAAATAAGAACGAAGAAATCTGAACAAATTCAATGTCTAACGAATTTTTTCACGTGCAAAATGAGATTGCTACGATTCTCCGTTCATAGGTGTCTTATACTGCTCCCCATGGAGGAATAGAGATGGAGGAATAGACTCTATTCCTCCATGACTGCTCCCGTAAACTCAAAATTTTCCAAAATCGTGAAAGGTCTACAGCCAGTACGAGACGGGTTGATGATTTTTTGATCTGAAAACTATTCATATCATACTGAATGGAATCATAATGATTTTGGGGGGGTTTCCACCTGTGGACCACTGTGGCCGCTTCTGCACGTTTTTCATACTCGCAAATCTGGATTCTTTCTCCCTAACAACATATTAAAAACGCTGCAAATTTTACACTAGGGTTTATTATTCTTTGATAAAGGCTACTTGTGTAGAAATTTAATTGTGTCAATAAAAAAAATTTTAGAAAACAAATTTTATTTTGGATTTTTTTTTTCAAACATTTTTCTTTTTTTACTTGAAAAGTATTTAACATCCTGGGATCCTTCAAAAATCCCATTTGTAGCCCCATGAAAGCCCTATAGATCGCAACAGTGAAATCGGATCGTTCCGGGACCCCAAAAAATGGATTCTACGTTCAAAAATACTTCGAAAACGACACCTAACTCGATCCCATATACCCCTCCTGTAGCCCCATAGCGCCCCACGGAATTGGGCGATCGAGATGAAAACCTTGCGAGCACAAGTAGCTGATAAATCGAGTATTTTGTCAAAATTTCAGATTCTTTTAAAAATGCCTACTGCCCAAAACGGCCCGGACGGCGGACGGACATTTCGGTTTTGGAATGTAGGTCTCTTGAAACGGATAATGTCCAATTTTGAGGCTGATCGGAGTCGTCGACCTCCGTCGCGAAAACAGGTGTATTATTCCATAAATAATAAACCAAAATAATATTATTATGACTGAACAAGCAGCCGCTCGCTCAGGAGTGTTTCCGAACATTTATTTACTTTAAAAGTTCCATTTGACCAAAAGTAATATTATTTGTGCCCTCTGAATGCAGAATTACATGCTCCATAACCCGTTTGTACGTGGGAGTTACCATTTTAGAGCAGAAGACGTTCAAACTTGAATTTATCTTGATATTTCGCAAAGTTGGAAAAAACCGACATTTTTTAACAGCCCGTCGTGCCCGTACGACTGGGTCAATTTTAACTTTAAGGTACCGTAAACTGGGGGCTACTTAAGAAAATGTTCGCGTTTAAACGCAAATTTAGGTGCCTAAACATTTTTTTTTCAATCGGCTCGAAATGGTTTTGGATAAAGTGGCCTCTGGGCTACCTTTCTGCGTTATCAGAATTTAAATCCCCCCCACGAGGGGTACTTGAGAGGTTACCCCAAATTTAAAAAAAATTGTTTTGACAAAATAGGACATCAGAGAAATTTTTTTTGAAGCAAAATCAACATTTTATTATAAAATTTGTAAAAATACAAATGTTTAAGTTTCCTCTCTCTTAAGTGATATTTATTACATTTAACGTTTAAGTACTGTAAATCACAGTGAAAAGATCACAAAAGCAGACTTCTAAATCACAAAATAACTAGTTATTTTGTGATTTAATACTTACTACAATCACTCGATCAATCACAAAATAGTAAAATGACTCCCTACAATCCAACTAGAGGTTTCAATTTTTTTTTAAGAACCATAAAATTTCCAAACTTGATAAAATTTCCAAACTCCATGTGTGCCTGATATGGCTTGAACAATTTAACTTTTCTGTGGTTGCTGAAATTCCTCTTATAGCTACGAACCATTTTCTGGAATAAAAACGCGAAAAAACGGCGTAAAAACACATTCTCAAATAGCCCCAAGTTTTTTTTCTCAAAATACCCCATTGTACAAAAAATTCAATAGCTTCGCCATTTTTGAAGATAAGAAAGCTGCGATTTTGAGAGAATCTCTCCAAGATATCCTTTGAAAAGATAGGATAGTTGGACTAACCCGAAAATGTTTGAATCCTTTTGGGCAGGTAGAAGTTGTTCAAAAACAGCTGGAAAATGTGATAAGCCGCCATCGCTATGCGTTATCAGATATGCGCTGATTAGTCACGTTAGCGTGTATAGCCATCATAGTAGCGTCGGAAAAAAATTGGATCAACGTCCCAAGACCATCCTAGCCTTTACAATGAATTTTTGAAAAAAAATATACAGCTGTTTCTCAAGTAGCCTCGCGATTCTTAAATAGCCCCCCGGAGCAGCAGACGTTCAAACTTGAATTTATCTTGATAATTCGCAAAGTTGGAAAAAATCGACATTTTTTAACGGCTCGTCGTGCCCGTACGACTGGGTCAATTTTAACTTTAAGGTAGCTCATTCGACGCAGAATTTTGTGCTCTTTAATTTACTATATAGGACATTATCATCCATAACGCACCCTTTCAAAGTTATCCGTAAAAAAACAAAATAAGTGCCGAAATTTCGTGGTTTTGTTCGCGATTTTGACGGTGAGCGTCCGCAAAATTTGTTGGGAAGCTTCGGATTCGTGTTCAGCACCCTAAAAAAACATATAAAACCGATGAGAAGAATTCTACACCACGCTTTGCATCGAACATCCCCTTTAAGTCACTCGGTGACTGGACTATATTTGTTCTGTTTCGTTGAAAATTCTTCGGCAAATCTCGGAATGAACCCGCAGACGGATTCTAACGTCTTCAAACTTAAAAATAATAAGACGCTGAGGTTTTGGTTAGTTGGAAGTTTTTGCCCGGCGGCTTTTGCGGGCATCTGCTCCGAGGGGTCCTTAAAAAAAAAAGAACTTCCCCAACAAACTCAGCGCAACAAAACTTTGCCGGAGGAAATTTAATCGTCAAGTTATTATGAAATGAGAATTTTCGAAACTGGTCCTTCGAGAGGGATTTATAGGGACAACTTAACGAAACAGGCATCTGTCTAGCGAGAGGGGGGGGGGGGGATGTTATTGTTGTTCTCTTAAGTAACCAACTCGAGGAACTGTTTGTTTGTCGGAATAAGTTTCCCTATTCAAATAAATGAAGTAAAGCTATACGACTCCCTTGACTTTACATCGGACGACTTCAAGTTCCCTTTCATTAAATTTGCATCCTAAATAATCACCGGGAAAGACGACCGGGAGATGGAAGCAGCTGGCGGAGCGGAGTAGAGATTAATTAAGGCAATAGTGCGGAAGTGTAGGTTGTAGTGAAACACTTGCTGGCTGATGGAGGGAATTCCTTCGGGGGATGAAAAGGCACGTCCTCGGAAGGTCAGTCCCTCCGGGGGTTGTCTCTTGATTAGCTGAACCCGGCTGGGAGCGGGACGTTTGAATCTAAGGGCGACGATGGACGGAGGAACAGCCTGTGAGGGAACGACAACTGGTTTTGAAGGAGTAGTGACCGTTTGGACTGAGCAGGAACCGTTTTGCGAGAGCAAATAACAGTTTCAAGGTACCTAGCAGAAACCTTTCTGGTTTATCAGGGTGGCCGCCATCTGGAAAAGTCAGGAAAAACCTGGAAAAGTCAGGGAATGAAAATTTTCAGGAAAAGTCAGGGAAATCGGTCACAAGTCAGGGAAAAATTTTTGATTAAAAAAAAAAAATTGCATTAAAATACGAATTTTGTTTGGTGACAAGTTTGTCCCTCTCTTCCGTCCCGAAAATGATGATAATTTTTGAATTTTGGTGGGAGCGACTTTGCCGGGTTTCTATCTCAATGAGATTGGAACTGCCAGATGGTGCAGAGTTGCTGATCCAAGAGAACGGATGGGCAATGAAGGTGACTTCTCTGCTTTTTCAGAAAAAGCAGAGAAGTCACCTTCATTGCCCATCCGTTCTCTTTGCCGGGTTTGTTTTCCCCTCACTCTTCATCCATGTTGCCCGCACAAGTTCAATGAGTTGGCGGAATTCCCGTTACAGATATCGCTGGCCCAGTTCAAGACCGGCTTAAGTGCAAATTTTGCGTTTTTCGGTTTTTGAGTCAGTCTTGCTCAACTTTTTGCGCTCTTTCTAATGGTATAAGCCGTTTTTTTCTAACTTTACCCAATCGTCGCCAGAGTGCACTTGCGACATTCCACACTGAACACAATCTCTCTGAACCCCAATGCAATAGTGGCTGATGTACAGTTTCGCGTTGACCTTGGAGATGAAAGGTGTGTTTTTCTGTGCAAGAGTGTCCCAACAGCACTCCACTACCCGATAGTCCCGGGTAAGACCGTCTCATCTGCCACTTAAGACTGTTTTACATGCAAAGATAAGGTTATTTCCATATTAGTGTAATTGTGAAAACTGTCTTATCTGCACTCTTAAGTCTGTCTTACAGTGGGGAGCTCCAATCCACTAGTATTTATTTTCATGCAAGACAGTCGTTTTCTGGTTACATTTTTTTTTTTTAATTCTTTTTCAGTCTTTTTTCAAATTCACAGTCTTAACATTGGCATAATTTTATAATTTTTTAAATTTAATTTTGGTTTTGTTTACTTTGAGCTGCAGATACTCGGCCTACCTTCATCATTAAGTCATGAGTAGGCTAGACCTAGCTGTTTTGATGCATCTTAGAAGAACTGCATAGAACTGCAATTTATGTACAAGAGAAAGTACCTGTATTAGCTTCTAACTGCCCAAACTATTTTAAGATTGCTTGTCACGTTCCTATTCATGTGTTCGATGCCAATTGTTTAGAAGACTGATTCAACTCACATATTCGGTGATACTTGTTGTGGTTGGTGGAAAAATTGAATTATTTTACATTATTTTCTCAAAACTTCTATCATACTCCAATTAGAACAATTCCCAGATGGATTTGTAATTATTATTCAAATATTATTTACAAATAAGTCTCTCTTGCACGGTCTCAATTGTCAGACTAGCTCAACATATTCAGGACAATACTGTCTTATCTACTAATTAACTCTTTAATTACCAGACGGAAAAATCTCAAATTCGCAGGTAAGAATACCAAGACCATACTGAGTCAGTGGCCAAAGTTTCAAGGCGCTGGCTGCATTAGCTCCAGAGAAATTCAACATTGAATTTACAATGCTTTTTTAAACGCGCTTCCTGAAAAATTGGTGAATTTGCACTTAAGCCGGTCTTGAACTGGGCCAGCGATATAATATCCCCATTCACACGATTGTTTGGTGTAAAAATTTATTTATTTTCTAATCAACTTTCAATAACAAAAAAAAAAAAATTCAAGCGATTAAAATTATCAGAATTAATAAAATGTCCAATTAAATTATTATTATTAATAATTAAATTATTAAAATCTCAGATTTTGAATAATTTTGGGTCTGGAAATTAGGTATTTTTGCAGGGAAAAGTCAGGGAATTAATTTTTCCCAGCTTGGCGGCCACCCTGTTTATTATTCTTGGAATGATGCGGCAATTATGATCTTCCTGAAAATTTGACATTATCCGTGTCATGACTGGACACGTCCGAGCCGGTTTGGGCAGTAAATCTGACTTTTTTTAACCCCGAAATTTTGACAAAATACTCGGTTTATCATCTAGTTGTGCCCGCAAAGTTTTCAGCCCGATCGCCCAAACCCGTGGGGCGCTATGGGGCTAAAATGGGGCTGCGGGAGGCGGTTTTTTGAAGGCTTTTAGCTATGGGATCGAGTTAGGTGTCGTTTTCGAAGTATTTTTGGACGTAGAATCCATTTTTGGGGGTCCCGGAACGATCCGATTTCACTGATGCGATCTATAAGGCTTTCATGAGGATACAAATGAGATTTTTGATGGATCCCAGGAGGTCAAATATTTTTCAAGTAGGTAAAACACGCACAAAAGAGTTGAAAAAACATTTTTTGGAAAAAAAAATCCAAAAAAATTTTTTTTTTGTTGACACGGAAATATATTTCTGCACAAGTAACCTATATCAAAGAATAATAAACCCTTGTGTAAAATTTGCAGCGTTTTTTTAAAATACGAAATTTTGACAAAATAGTAGTTGTGCCCGCAAGGTTTTTCAGCCCGATCGTCTCAACCCGTGGGGCTAAACTGGGGTTACGGGAGTGGTTTTTTGAAGGCTTTTGGCTAGGGGATCGAGTTGAGTGTAGTTTTCGAAGTATTTTTGGGAATGGGATCCATTTTTTGGGGTTGCAGAAGAATCCGATTTCACCGTGGGGATCTATGGGGCTTTCATGGGGCTAAAAATGGGGTGGAGGATCCGATGGGAGGTAAAATAAGGTGTCGTTTTCCCAGTAGTTCGAGACGCTTAATCCATTTTTGAAGGTCTCAGATCTCTCCAAACATTCTACTGGTGTGGGTTATTTTTTTTTTTTTTTTTTTTTTCAAAAATAATTCTTGTAAAATTTACAAGAATCATTTTTGAAAAAAAAAAAAAAAAAAAAAAGTAAAGTAAATATTAATATTATTGACTTCACTTTACCAGAGTCCTTCAGAATTCAATTTTTCCAATGGTGGCCAACTTGGAAAATCGTCGACCTATGGGAGCTGCTTGCTGGTTTCCGCCGAAAGTTCAAATTGCGATTTTTCCTTAAATTCTATAAATTCGATTTGCAATTTGTGTTTTAACCCCATTTTGGGAGCCTTTATTTGGAAGCCTTCGATAAATAATCCAGAAACACGTCCACTCCTAATCAACCTATATCGAAGAATAATAAACCCTTGCGTAATATTTGCGGGGTTTTGGGGGAATGAAACCCCTTTTCAGAGTGCGATATCAGTTTTCGTCAAGGGATCAGAAATCGTTTTCATCATTATCTTGAGCGCTACAGTCCTATAACCTGTTTTTTCTATTTATAGAAATCTTATAAGATAATATTATAATCCTATATAATCCTAGAACCTGTGTTACGTACTGAGCCATTAGATTGCGTTTGGGTCCTGTTACAGCCCATTATAATCTGTTCTGGTCCTTCAACGCCGGATTTTTTTTTTTTTTTTCCTTGTAAAGAAGGGTCGGATGTGGGACCCCAAAAATGGGATTATCGTCCTAAAATACCACTTTGAAAACGAGACCCCACTCGATACCATTGCCGAAAAACCTTCAAAAAACTCCTCCCGTAGCCCCGTTTTAGCCCCACGGGTTTGGGCGATCGGGCTGAAAACCTTGCGGGCACAACTAGATGGTAAACCGAGTATTTAGTCAAAACTTCAGATTGCCTACCGCCCAAAACGGCTCGAACGGCTGACGTACATTTCGTTCTTGGAATCTACTCATCTTGAATTGTATAATGACAAATTTTAAGGCCGATCAAAATTTTCAGGTGTATTATTCCAAATTACCTGATGAACAAAGAAAAAACAAAACAAACAAAAAAACATCCCAATCGGTGTAATTTCCGATGAAGCACACCGCTTACGTGTAAATTGCGAGAGTTAATATTTGCTCGCATCAAACCCTCTTCGGATTTCAAGTTTTGCCGAATAGGTATTTTAACGGCGGAAAAAACGGCATATTTACGCCTGAAATATCTCCAGCGCTCATCGCAATTAACTGATTTATGAAAGCGCGCTATTGTCTGCCAGCCGCATCCTGTTGCTGGGGGGCGAAAAATGATATAAAATCCGCGTATGTGAATTTTCAGCTTTCAACAGAGCGGATACAAGTCAAACATGCTGAGTTTTCAGAGAGAAATTAAATTGAATTGGACTTCCTCGTCTGTTATGAGTTGAGCTCTAATTGATATGCTCGATAAAATCACCAAATATGCTCGAAAAAACGTCTATTTCATGCTCAATAGATATGCTCAAAACCTCAATTAGGTATACGCTCTTAAATATGCTCGAAAAACACTACAGAAAAGAATGTGAAATGAAAAAATCCTAATTCCCACTAATTCAGGAAACATAATATGTTAAACGTAAAACAAACGTGGTCAATCGCCGGCAGTAGGTACTATAGTACTATAGTTGACTGTAGTCAACTTAGATTTAAGACTAGGCGTAGACCTCTGACAGACGGGAATAGCCCATTGTCATAGTCGTGTAAATTGAATACTTATGTTAACCAATTTCTTCGTACAATAATCACGTTTTTCATTAATTTCATTCATTCATTCTTTCATAAAACATACCTACGTTTTTGATTTTTTTAAACAGAGGGGTTCTTAAAGAAACACTCACACTAAATTTTCGCCGTAAAGTGGGCTTCATCAGAGGGTACAGTACAGAAAAACATAAAACATAATATTATTCTGTTGGTTCATGTTGGCCTCCACGATCACTTATTACCGTTTTTGAGGATTCTCAGGGGATGTTTAAACCTTAGGCAATGCCCTAAGTCGGGAAATATTTGTTGAAAAACGAACTATTTATACAAGATCCACAAGAATACGCATTTACATGCTTTTATTCGGAAGACTGCTGTTTTATGCATTTATATGCTCAATAAATGTATATTTATTCTGTTACAGAATTATTCTGTTGGTCCCAGAGAGGTGAAAATACTGCCAAAAGGCTTCTTGCAATGTTGGCTCGACACGAAAAAACAAGCCATCAATTGAATTGAATAGATGAGCGCAACCTTTCTGTTACTACGAAATATTACCGTGTATTGAAACCAAAACCGTAACTAAGAATTCGTAACTTGACACACTAGGTAACGACAACTCGCTGGGTCACCTTTTCCGAGAGTCATCTCGGGATCGGACGAATCGTCGACGACGGAGGTGATTTTGATAGCCTATAACCACCCCCAGAACTCGCTGATCACATGAGACCACCCTCATGAAAATCTGTTCAGCCGCTCGGGCGTGATGCTATGATACACAAAACACACACACACACACAAAACCGTCGAAGAGATGAGCGCACCTTTCCATTTTTTGGAAAGGTTGCGCTAAAAATATGCCAATATGCTCGAATCCTGGTTACTGAGAACTGCCCACGTCCACTGAATGGGATTCTTCAGCCAATGTATAAAGAAATGAAGACGAAACTGGCGCCTCATCTTGTTAAAATAACGAGATCCGCGTAAAACAATTCTCATTCTCTTCACAAACTTCAACTATTCCAACAGCTGTTTCTTAAAATTTCTTGACCTGAAAGAAGTCCACCTCGCAAAGTTTTCTCGGAGCTCGAATACTTTTCCCAAAAGATAAATTCTCCGGAAGCTCCGAGAGTTTTCAATATCCCCCACTTTTCCGAGTTGGAATTAGTTTAGGTATGTATGTGAAAATTACGGATTCCTCGAATTTAAAAAAAAAAAAAAGCCTCTCGCTAATTAAAATAGTTGGTGTTCGTCGACGGTTTTGAAAACGTCTTTTCAACTGGAGGCGAGATTGATGGTGAGGATTAATTTTTCATCGTGGAGCGGTTGGCACCTTTAAGGACGGGAAAAGCTCATTAGAGCCATTTATCAAGTGGGATCCGCTGCGTGTGTTTATTGATGGGAAAAATCCGCAGATGAGCCTGAACAGAAAGAGAAAACACTGCAAATCTTACACAAGGGCTTATTATTCTTTGATATAGGTTACTGGTGCAAACATTCTGTGTCAATAAAACTAATTTTGGGAAATTTTTTTTCTTTCAATTTTTTTACTCGGAAAATATTTGACCTCCTGGGATCCTTAAAAAATCCCATTTGTAGCCCCATGACAGCCTTATAGATCCCCACAGTGAAATCGGATCGTTCCGGGGACGCGTATTTCCAATCTGTACACCGTTCGAGCGGCTCAAACCAGTACAAACATTTTTGAGGGCAGAAAAGCATCACAAACTCTCCACCATTTCGGCTCCACCTCTCCAGCTCTGGTCTGAATCAGTGTACAGTTTGGAGGCCCTTCCAAACAGGGGCATCCAGCCCTGGCCCACACAGCAAGAGATCTCACCTCCGGAGTACTCCGTGTGCCTCACCGAGCCCGTGCAGAAAGGTGTCACTCCCCCAGCCCTGATGAGAGCCTTGTTCATAGAAACGGTCGACAGAAACCTGCCGGGCTGCACGTGTACACCGATCAGCTCAGGATGCTCAATGTAATGCCGGGGCCGGTGTTTACTCGCCGGAATTTCAGGTCTCGGCACCAGTTGGGCTCCTCTCCAGCAATTTTGACGGTGGAGGCAACGGACTGGGGGAGGCGCAACGGACGATGGTAGAGTTCTCGTTTGCCGTCGACTCATTTGTAATTTAACTCAGCAAGGCATTAAATTATTCTTTCAGTCGTGCCCTTCCCACTGTGGAATACATGGAAATGAGCAGGCGGACAACTTAGGAAGGAGCCCGGCAGGCCTAAAACGCCAACCCCGTGATCTACCGCTCGGCTAGGAGGCTTATAAAAAGTAAACAGAAGGAATCCCTGCCTGGTCGCTATCGGGAAATGGCCCGGGGAAAGAAATGGGAATCCCTTGTGAATCGACCAATACCACGCACGCTGCATCGTCGAAAATGCGTAGCCAACCAGGACCAGGACATGACAACCTGGCCAAACACTTTCATCGCATTCGAGTCTCTCCCTCCCCCACATGCCAACTGTGTAATTTTTTTTTCAAGAAATATTTATTGCACCAAGTTAATTCTTATTAGCAATATATTTTTGACATACATATTTGATTCATACTTCACTAAGTCTCTGTGAATTGTGATTATTAAAAGTGACTCTTGTAAACCCCACTTGGAATTTACTAAATTGAACTACCCAAATTGAAAAACACGCTCACACCAACAGGTCATGAGGCTTCTTCCTCTTGAGACGTCGGAGCACCTCATCAACGTCGAGCAACTGGACCGCTTCTTCATTGACGAGTACTTGTAGCCTCTTGTGATGTAGTCCAGTCATTAGGTGTCCAAAAGTAGTGAATCTAAGAAAAAATTCCTGAAGAATTTTTCTCGGCGGATCTATACATTTTCGGGGGCGCTGAATCCGAAAATTTGGTTATCTACTAGATTCGGATATGGCTTCACCATGAAAATGGCCAAATTTCGGTCCTTTTGGTTTATTATTCTTGGAATAATACACCTATGTTTTCGCGACGCGGGTCGACGACTCCGATCGGCCTCAAAATTTGACATTATCCGTTTCAAGAGGTCTACATTCTAAATCCGAAATGTCCGTCCGCCGTCCGCCGTCCGGGCCGTTTTGGGCAGTAGGAGTTTTTTTAAAAATCTGAAATTTTGGCAAAATACTTGGTTTACCATCTAGTTGTGCCCGCAAGGTTTTCAGTCCGATCGTCCAAACCCGTGGGGCGCTATGGGGCTAAAATGGGGCTACAGGAGGGGTGTTTTGAAGGCTTTTAGCTATGGGATCGAGTTACGTGTCGTTTTCGAAGTATTTTTGGACGTGGAATCCATTTTTTGGGGTCCCGGAACGATCCGATTTCACTGTGGCGTTCTATAGGGCTTTCATGGGGCTAAAAATCGGATTTTTGAAGGATCCCAAGAAGTTAAATATTTTTCGAGTAAAAATTAAAGAATTTTTGAAAAAACACATTTTTGAAAAAAAAAATTCCCCCAAAAAATTTTTTTGAAATATAAAAATCCAAAAAAAATTTTTTTTAATTTTTTTTATTGACAGAATTAAATGTCTGTACAAGTAACCTATATCACAGAATAATAAACCCTTGTGTAAAATTTGCAGCGTTTTTTTGTTTTTGTTTGCCTTTCACTCGGCAACCATGCGTCCTAGCGACATGACTACTCTATACAAAATTAACGCTCTTAAAATTTCCTAAAAAATGAGACCAAAAACGCCTAGGTAGCTTCCTCCGTTTGGTCGCTAGAGCGTGCTGATGTTTGACCATTTTTTCTAATTAAGCCAAAATCTTCGTATTCCAGACTTCCGAAGCCTATTAAACACTAGGTTTGTTCCAGGTCTGACTGCGTCTGTCGACAGAAGTTGGACATCTGTCGACAGAACCTGACCGCACCCTACTCGAGCTCTCAAACTACGATCGACCTGAAACAGCAGTTTCTAAACTGCGCATGTCTCCGGCGATTTCTGTTAACATTCCGTCAAATCTGGAACAAACCTACTATTAAATACCACAATCGGTCCCCCGAACCCCCACATAAGGTACCCTGACCCATGGACATGCAATGTGACGTTACTTATATAAAATTTAATCAGCCTTGTGATTAAAATAATATAAGTAAGATCGGACAAACCGTTCCCGAGTTATAGGCAGAAATGTGCAAAGCATAATTTTTTATTCACAATGTGCCACTTTTTTGCCGTGCCCGCCCCTCCCTTATCAAAGCTCAAATCGAAATTTCACACGGAATAACTGCGATGGAGAACTTAATCAGCTTTCACGAGAAAAAAATAAATTTGGAATCGGACCAACAGTTTCTGAGCTACGACCGAAAACGTTCTAAAAAACGTTGTTTTCGCTCTCCGCGCGGTGTCAGATTGGACGTTTCTTTACGGCTGTAACTTAGCAGCTATTCGGTCAAAAAAACATTTGACCAGTGAAATTGTCATATTATGACAATAAGGTGTCAGGGTACCTTATGGGGGACCGATTGTGGCGTTCAATAGTGTTTAATAGGCTTCGGAAGTCTGGAATACGAAGATTTTGGCTTAATTAGAAAAAATGGTCAAACTTCAGCACGCTCTAGCGGCCAATGGTCTCATTTTTTAGGAAATTTTATCAGCTTTAATTTTGTATAGAGTATTCATGTCGCTAGGACGCATGGTTTCCGAGTTAAAGGCAAAAAACCAAAAAAAAAAGGACCGAAATTTCGCCATTTTCATGGTGAAGCCATATCCGAATCTAGTAGATAACAAAATTTTCGGATTCAGCACCCTCGAAAACGTATAGATCCGTCGAGAAAAATTCTTCAGGTATTTTTTCCGTTCCAAACTACCTAATGACTGGACTAATGAGCAATGGCTTGAATCTTGATCACCTCATTTACTGTAAGGATTTGAAGTTCTTTGTGGAGTCTGACATTTCTAGTGTATCGGTATGCATCAACAACACACACTACATTGTTTTGGACCTTTGAATGATAGGTTGCTTTGAGCAGTGCAGCCCCACAGCTGCGCTCCATAAGTCCAAAATGGCTTGAGGACTTGATTATACAGCGTTAATTTATTTTGGATCGACATTTTTGATTTCCGACCCAATAGCCAGTACATTTTTCTGAACTTGAGTACCAGTTCTGTCTTCTTGTTCTTCACGTGCGCTTTCCAACGCAGTTTTGCATCTTGGGTCATGCCCAGGTACTTAGCTTCGTTGGCATGTGGTATTACCTTGCCATTAAGAAGAACGGGAATATAGCCAAGCTTCCGATTGGAGTCGACATGGACCGATTTAGTTTCATTCATTTTGAGTCTCCATTTTGATGTCCAGTCTTGGAGTTGCTTGATGGACCTTCGAAGTTTTGGGATTGTTACATGATTCGTTTCACCGATTGCGAGCAGACATGTCGTCTGCAAACGTGGCCATGGTAGCCTCCTCTCTTTCCGTTATATCGCTCCACAGTGTAATGAAGGCGAAATGGATGGAACGCATTTGCAGACCTGTAGCGCCTAAAGGGGCCTTCGGTCGGGATGGGGCGCTCGTATCATCTCTATAGAGGTATACGAGACTATAGTCTTTGCTCTTCCAGTCTCGTTGGATGCGATGTATTGTCGACTTCCATAGAGAATGGCTGCTCTTTTCCTTCTCGCATGTGGGCTTTCCCTCCGAACTAAATATCAGAACGACGAACGCTGCCGAATCCTATCACGCGCACTAAAGTAACCAATTCTGCACATTAGGAGCATAAAAAACAGGTGCTGTCTGTCAGCTTCGAAGGGAGACTGTGGAGCTGCTCGACTATTTGGATACGTGCTGGGAAGCCTTCTCAAAATCCAATGAGGACGTAGTGCAATACCTCTCTCAAGTCAGCAACAGGTACACACCTTCCCCTGTCAACGAAAAAATAAGAATTGACCAAGTCACATCGACGCAGCATAACTTCAAAGCAAACAATTTTGATAAAGGTGAGTGTACGTAATTTGTCGAAACGTACTCTCTCTGTGCCGAAACGAATGGTTTTTAGTTGTCGAAACGAATGGGCCAAGGAACTAGGTCAGAGAAATGGGAAAATTCGGCCGAACATAGTTGAACTAGTAATGAACAAAGTACTCAGTACAGTTAGCACTGAGAAATTAGGTGTCTGAGCAGAGGAAATCACTAGTGAATATTTGGCGTTTTGAATTTTCCCGCGGTGGCACTATAACTAATCCGCCAGAGTGCGCTAGCATAAGAAGGGACCGACGGGAATCTGCCGGAGGTGACAGCGGAAATGGCGGCCGTGTAGCAGCCAATGAGAGAGTAGCGCCACTTTTCCCTCCAGATTCAAAGTTGAAATTTTCGACAGTGTCCTGGAAATTTGTATTACACCGTAGCAGCCCAAAACTCACTGATATGCCTTCAAATTATGAAGTTCTTTCAGAAAAAAGTATTAGTCGACGGTCGGTTCCCGGGCCCATTGAAATGTCACTCCAATTTTTCGAAACGTAGTACGCCCACGTGAGAAACGACATCGCTGACGATGTTCCAACTTGGACCAAGAACACTAAACACTAAACTAGATTTGAGTAAACAAGAATTATAAACCTTTCAATTACCACTTTATTGAAAAAACAAAGCAAAGCTTTTCAGCTTAATTTTAGCCATCGTCAGGCAACTACAAAAGAACAAGGATTGGAATGAGAGTAACCTCCCGTACAACATTTGTAACCTTACACCACACAGGGGGAGAAAAAAATAATAATAAGCAAAATTCCCTATCATGAAAAACTAAATATATTATTGTAAGTGCTGTACTAATAAAATTAGCCATTATGTAAAATACCTATAATCTGGAACAATTGGGATAACAATATGTAAAGTTAGTATAATATATATTATATAGAGGTAGGAAATTACAAAAATGGGGAAAAACAGAACAAAATTTCCCTACTGGTCGAATAAGGTAAATATTATTTTGAAAACAGGAAGTTATGAGTGAACCAATAAAATAGAAATTTTTGTTTGATGTGTTTAACAATTGTGAATTGAAAAGTACTGCATAAATAAATAAACGTTAATGTATTCTCCAGTCATCCAATTTATCTTCCCATTGTTGTCTAAACCTAAAATTCTCATCTGTGAATCTAATATTGACATTATGACCTTTCTTTTTCGATAAATAAATTTCCAAATTCTCCCAATTGTCCATTTTTGATCCCCTGCCACTAGTAACCCTATGGATGAGTTTAAAGTCCCCTGTATGAACATGCCCCTGTGTAAATAAATGGGTGGCAAAAGCACTTTTGTCTTTCAGGTCAGATAGCTTTGCATTTAATTCCCTATGTCTCTGTTCTGCAAGTTCCCTGGTATGATCAGACAAATTTAGTTGATTGCACAGTTCTACAGATTCCAAACATTCATCTATATTTGATTGGCATCTCGATAGAGCCCTAAAGTGTCTTATATGTTCATCTTCCCTCAACTTCACCATCCTAGCACTTTGTCCTACATTCATTATTGCATGGTTCGTTATCCCCTCCCTCACAGCCAATTTTGTATATTCCACTTTCTGATTTCGGTGAAAACTGTTTGAGTTTTGCATTATTCAACTTTGAAATATTACAGTTTGTATAAAACGCAGGCTTTACTCCAGCTTCCTCAAGGGGTTTCTTGATATTCAATGAAGTCGGGTTGAGATAAACTACTCTTCTGTAACTGAAGTTTGTTGGTTCAGGCCTCAAATTACCCTGGAACGCTTTGTTGGTCATTTTCCTGTCATAAGTTGTCATTAGTTTATCTATTATATTGTTATTGTAACCATTATTTTTAGCTATAGTTCTTATAATATCGAGTTCTTCATTGAATGATTGTTCTGACTGGGGGACTGACTTGAGTCTATGAATCATTGATCTAAAAGAAGCCAATTTATAGTTCCAAGGGTGATTGGAGTCTCTAGGTATAACACAGTCTGTATAAGAACTTTTTCTAAACTAGATGGTAAACCGAGTATTTTTGTCAAAATTTCAGATTTATAAAAAAAATTCCTACTGCCCAAAAATGACCCGGACGGCGGACGGACATTTCGTCGTGATCCAGGATGGCCACTTCTTACTTGATATCTCGTCTCTGGTCCCAGGTGGCTACTAAGTCTTCTTCTTGCTTGATATCTCATCTCTGGTATGATTGATATCTCATATCAGGCAGGCCTGTTTCTTTTTACTTGATTTCTCGTCTCAGATCCAGGAGGGCCACTTCTTCTTGCTTGATATCTTGTCTCTTATCCCGGATGGCTACTTCTTCCTTTTCGATATCTTGACTCTGGTCAATTAGGTCACTTCTCATGTGGTAACTCATCTCTATTCAGGTAAGCCACGTCTTTTGGCTCGAATTCTCGTCTCTGATCCAGGAGGGCCTCTTCTTCTTACGAGATATCTCGCTTCTAATCCCAGTTGCCTCTTCTTGTTATCTCGTATCTGATCCAGGAAGTGTCTTCTTAATTCTTGATGTTTCGTCTCTGGTAAGGCGGGCCACTTCTTTTTGCTTGATTTCTCGTCTCTGATCCAAGGAGGACACTTCTTCTCGCGAGATAGCTATCTCGTCGCTTGTCGTGAAAGGGTTAAACGGATTCCTCACCTCCATAAACCGTTCATCTTTCCTCTAATTCTTCGAAGATGAGACGTAGGTATTCAACGGAAGTCTTCCAGGTGGATATTCGTTTCGCGAAGGGCTCAGCTTACTCTTCATTAACTGTCGGGCTTTAATAAATCCCCATAGCGCCGGTTTCTGCAGGCCTATTCATCAACTCTCTTGAGAGTTCTGTTTGCTTCGGAAGTGATTCATGTTTGGTTTATTAGTCGCTTGGGGGAAATCCCGAGGTGGAATGGGCCTCTCTGGAACCGCAACAGGCATCCGTTTCCAGTCAACTTTCCCCCCGACGTATAAATTGTATTGTGCGGCGTGTGAAGAGCAGAATCCCTCAGGTTGAGCGGAATGTATTGATCAACCTTTTCGTCATAGCGAGTCATAAGCTACAAGTAAAGATCTTAAGTGCTGATTGGGGCATCTTGATATCAAGAACAAAAATATTTTGTTCACTCAGGCGTCATATTATGTTGTCTTATTAAGAACAACGAGAAAAGAACCAACCAATAATACTATAACAACGTCGCAGCCCTTCATTGCTGACAAGTCGGTTGTGGAAGCTGCACAGCGAATCCGGGTAAGACTGGATCAATAGGTCAGGCCATCTTTAATAACAAATCCTTTGAGGCAGCTGCTACTATTGAACTCAGTTCCACTGCAAACCCTTGACGAACCGATACCCAGCTTGACCACTCGAAAAACGAAACGAAACAAGGGAATTTCACCCTGAATTTTCGTCCGACTGGCTGCTGCCGTCCTTCTCAAGGAGGATCGGAACTTGTCTGACGATTGCGCTCATGGCTCCCCATTGCCTCGTCCCCCGGTTGGGAGGAGTTCGCCGTCCGGTTGAACGCAGAAAATACTTGTATCGGTGACCCCGCTCCTCACGCGGTCACCCATACAAGTACTAACCACGCCCGACGTTGCTTAACTTCGCTGATTGAGGGGACGACGGGTCCGAAGAACGAAGTACCTACTGGCATTGCAACTCTCACTTGACCACTCAAGTTGGGTATCTGATTCTTTACGGTTTCCTTCCGTGGACCTCGCACCATCACAGTACCTTCACAATTTAAGTAAGCCTGAAGAGTGCGGGTCTTCGTAGCTGCATCATCTCCTAAGCCTGTAGACTGCGACATTTCGTACGATGCCTTAGGAGAAGATGTTCCTTCCTCATCTTCCAAAACACTGGGCGGCGAAATCGTGCACTGAGAAAAAAAAATCCCGTAAATTGGTTGTAGGAGTGTTATTAGTGGTTGTAGAAATGTGATTAGTGGGAGAAAAATCTACTTCCAAATGCAAGAAAGTACGACCAATCGCATATACTGCGACTAATTGCAATATTCCTACAACCATTTTGATGATTTTCCCCTACCAAACGCTAAATTACCTACCAATCACAAAATAAATTCCTGCGACCAATCACATGCGGCCAAATCTATGACTAATCACATATATTTCTACTACCAGTGTTAGGATTCAACTACCAATCACTTGCTTTCTACAAGCAATCACTTGCACAACTCATGAATTCTCCCCTCAGTATTATTGTTCTACTACCAATCACATCTTAGAATGCTGGGGTGGCAGAAGAAAAACCGACCACTCGCAAAACTCTACTACCATTCACTTGAAGGCTCTCTGTTGGTATGAGATTTACTCTCTAACCATTTCCAAAACCTACAACTGGTCACATCGAAAAGCCATTAGTCAGTGAATGCTTCTACTACCATCCCCAACCTCTACTACCATTCACTCATCCACGGATTCACGCCACCGGCTTTCCGCCAAACACACAAAACAAAATTTAACGAACTTACATGTGGATGTAGGAAGACAAAATCATTCGCTGTGCAACACCACGCGGACTCCTTTCTCAAGCAGAAACATTCTTGAAAACCCACTGGAAGAATTAGAATACTTTAACGGTAATCAAAGCATTCGACTCCTTAATTCGCGTTCCCTTTTTTTTGTTTCACTAAGGGAATTCACAAATTACTCCTTAGCTCGTTTATAAAAACTTTATTTCTCCCCCGGCTCTTGCAAGGGTTAATAGAATCGACTTTTTTTCCTCCTCCTCTTTCTCAACGGCAACAACTTATATATTTTCATTAACATCATATTGAAAACAGAAGACTTTTTATTTTCTCAAAAAGGTAAAAAAAAGGAGGCAAAAGCAGCCTTTGTGCACTTTTGTAAGGGTCATTCAGCAATAAATGTTCTTTTCCTTTGAGGTTTTAATTCTCGAGTAATATCAAGGCAGGATGAAATATTATGAAGGTCCTTTTCCAGAAGGCGATGGGCGAAAGTCTTTGTTCGTGGAAAGTGGGTTCCTTTCTAATTTAATCAGTCGGGATGTAAGATTTTTGCTTTTTAGAGTGGTTTTCATTCCTGTAATGGTTTTTGTGGAATGCGACTCGGGTTGAGGGGCTTTGAGTGAAGTGGGAGTGTTTTTTTTTGTTTTTTTTTTCGTTTGATTTGGTGGTTGGAGCTTACACCTTGAAAAATAGCGTAGTTGGTTCTTTGGGTACCCAAATGGTGCTTTCGAGCTCTGAATAGCCCCGTTGAGGGTGAATGCGGTAGAATGTAAAAAGTTTTCGCCAAGGTGTAAAATGGTGGGGGGAAAGTGTTGTTCCCATTGTGGGCGTAACGTACGGCCACTACGTGCTTGAAAAGGGGGAATAATGGAGGGAAAAGTGTTCGGAGGGGGCAGAGGGGGTTTCCCCCTGGGGAAAAACCGGGTTATCTGGCGAATTTCCATTCGATATTGCGACAGCGAGAATGCAAAAATAGTAGTCAACCGTCCGGGGATTCCTGTGAGAATCTTCGAAGCGTTCCAGATGCGCTGGGATTTTTTTTTAATATATCTGTTTTTATTCGGAACATATTTGACTTCCTGGGATCCATCGAAAATCCCATTTGTAGACCCATGAAAGCCCTATAGATCGCCACAGTGAAATCTGATCGTTCCGGAGCCCCCCAAAATGGATCCTACGTCCAAAAAGACTTCGAAAACGACACCTAACTCGATCCCACAGCCAAAAACCTTAAAAAACCCTCCCGTAGCCCCATTTTAGCCCCATAGCGCCCCACGGCGGGTTTGGGCGATCGGACTGAAAACCTTGCGGGCACAACTACATGGTGAAGCAAGTATTTTGTCAAAATTTCAGATTAAAAAAAAAAAAAAACTACCACTCAGACAGAATCACTGACTGACAGAAGGCCTCGCTTCGCTCGGTTTACCAATCTCGGTCAGGGGGGACCTTGCTTCGCTCCGCCGAACCCTTTTTCGACAGGAGGGGGGGGGGGGGGGGGGGGTAGCTCCGCTCGCACAAGGAAACGCCGACTCAATCAACAACGACGCTATAATAGGGAAATTTTCGATGTGCGCAATTCTACGGCTATAGCCGTAGAATTGCGAGAAATTCGAGAAAATTCCCGTTTACTTTCACACGTCATTCCATTCAACCTGCTTATCGGACGTAAAATTGACCGAGGAATTACTTGTCCTTATAGGCTCACTTCCATTGATCCTCAAGAAGCTTGACACGTTCCTTAGTTCAAGAGAGACGTCAAAAGTTGTACCTACCGAATTTTGGAGTTTTTCACCGTTTTTGGAAATCCTCGAAATTTCCCCTAGTAATGACGCTTTTTGACCCACTGGTTTTTACCCGGACGGAGTTGGTCACGGCTAAAGCGTGTTCATGCTAATATTATGTTTCGCTTCTGACGAAGGGATTCTACGTCGACTATACACCCTGGTGCTCCCAAAGAAAAAAAAAAATTGAAATCGTAATCAATTACTTAATTGACTTCTTTAAATCGATTTTTCGGTTTATTATTCGAATAATATGCAAGTACGTACGTAAATTGCCCATAATAGGGACGGTTTTTGAAGGTTTTCGCAGGTTAACCACTAGAAATAGTACGTTTTTCAAACTTTTTATGGGTGGTACGTGTTCTTTACTGGATTCCCGACAGGATGACGTTGCGAAAGTGTAAATATATATATTCCTTGGATTTTTTTTATTTTTGAAAAGTGTCCCTATTTAGTTCACATGTGCCATAATAGGGACACACTTTTTTTTTTTTTTTTTTTTAAGCTTAAACCGCTTCACAGCCCTCGTATTCTCAATAGGGACATAGTTATGCTTTTTAAAAAACCATTTTCCGATCCAAAACATCAACAACAAAAATTTTTAGTGAACGTTTTCATATAAACACAAAGGGTTGCCCTAGAAAAAAACTGCATTTTAAGACCCTTATCAAAATCACAGGTTCCATATCACATGTTTCATAAAAATACAAAGGTTTTCCCTAGAAAAGACTACATTTCAAGATCCTTATCAAAATCACAGCTCTCAGGGTTGCGCAGCCTCGGAGCCATGGCGTTGAAAAGACAGAAACATAATGGTGAGCGGTTTACAGGCGGTAGGTAGGTAAATACCGTCAACGTGGCGGCTATATTCATATCCATTGTGGAGAGGTGAGCGAGTCCACGGCCGAAGACGTCCTCATTCGATTAGGCATGGCTGAAAACTTGCAAATTGACCCAAACACCGGCTTATTTCCACTCACAACAAAACGAGTCGAAAGAGAGGGCTCACTACGTTCGGCAAAACCGAGATTCCGTCTATATAAACCCATTAAAACACGCTGAAAAGACGTTTTTGATCGAAAATCGGCCAAAACAGCTATGTCCCTATTGAGGAACCTGGACACCCCTAAATTGCCATTTTGGGAAAAAACACTTGCCAAAATTCGCTGGTTTCACTTTTTTGAAATCTGACAACGGCTTCCCTCTAGTTAATTATGAGGCTAATAATAAATCCAGGTGACAACTTACCAGATGGTCCCCTTATAAGATCACCATGAGAAGTTTTTCGTACAAACTGACAAAGCCCTTTATCACTTTATCACTGTTATCACCTCCCAGACGGCGGGAGTTGAAAAAAGTCTTCTTCTTTTGTTGTTGACTCATCATTAACATCCAGAAGCGTTGACTTTCACCATGAACATGAATTTTAGTGTAATAGGAAGCCGCCAGGGGCGATTTTAATCTCGTTCCGCCAGTTCTGTCCCTATTCAAGGTACCGTCCCTATTATGAGCAAATTACGGTCTGTGTTTTCGTGTCACGAAATTCGTGACGGAGGTTAAACATTTTGATCGGCCTCAAAATTTGTTATTACACGTTTTGTACACCCTACACGTTTTATGTCCGGCCGTTTTGGGCAGAAATATATTTTTTTTAAATCTGAAATTTTGAGAAAATACTCTATTTACGATGTCAACAGGATCAGGGTGAGGGTCAACGAAAGAATCCACTCCTTTGCCGAGCTTTCGGAAAATATATTTCCTTTCTCAGGGCCTAAACACAACCATCTATTGTCACATTGCGGCATAACTTATACTCTATTTACCATCTAGTTGTGCCCTATCGCCCCAACCCGTGGGGCTAAAAAGGTGCTACGGAGTTGTGCTTCTTTTGGTTTATTATTCTTGGAATAATACACCTATTTTTCGCGACGGGGGTCGACGACTCCGATCGGGCTCAAAATTTGACATTATCCGTTTCAAGAGGTCTACATTCTAAATCCGAAATGTCCGTCCGCCGTCCGCCGTCCAGGCCGTTTTGGGCAGTAGGAATTTTTTTTAAAATCTGAAATTTCGACAAAATACTTGGTTTACCATCTAGTTGTGCCCGCAAGGTTTTCAGTCCGATCGCCCAAACCCGTGGGGCGCTATGGGTTTATAATGGGGCTACGGGAGGGGTTTTTTGAAGGCTTTTAGCTATGGGATCGAGTTAGGTGTCGTTTTCGAAGTATTTTTGGACGTAGAATCCATTTTTTGGGGTCCCGGAACGATCCGATTTCACTGGGGCGATGTTTAGGGCATTCGTGGGGCTAAAAATGGGATTTTTGAACGATACCAGGATGTTAAATAATAATTAAAAAATACAGAATTTTTGAAAAAACACATTTTTGAACAAAAAATCCAAAAAAAAAAAAAATTTTTGAGATAGGTAAAAATCAAAAAAAAAATAATTTTTTTATATTTTTTCATTGACAGAATTAAATTTCTGCACAAGTAACGTATATCAAAGAATAATAAACCCTTGTGTAAAATTTGCAGCTTTTTTTTTTTTCTTCTTTTTTTTCACCCTTTTTTCGTAAACCTGTGTAGGTAATAGGTATTCTTAAATTGTTTAATTTTTCAGGTACTGACGAAAATCTTTCAGACTAACGACCGAAACCCCAAAATCCAAATTTTCTCGCCTATGAACTCGCTCAAACGTGAAAAGCTATTAACCGTTGATATTTTTAACATGACTCCACTAAACGGCCTTTTTCTTGATAACGTTTGAAACGACTTACAAAACCATCCGGCCCCGAACTAAAAATAAACGAGAATTTTCAGCACCGCATAATCATCCCCCTCACGTTACCCTAAGCGTGATAAATTCCAAAGTTATTCACTCCGCGAGACAAAAACCTCTTTTCTACGAGGCTAAGAAGTTCATAATTTGATTAATTGCGCTTCTTCTCCGAAACAAAACTGGGGATACCTGGCGAGCTTGAGAGGCTCCACTGAAAAGTTCAAACATCATTTAAGACCCACTTGAAACTTCAGAGGGAAAAGCTTTTGTACAATTTCCAAGTCCACTTATTTGTTAAGCGCGGGTTGAGCTTTAGAATTAGGGGAAGGAAAAAAGGAGGAGGGGGGAAGACATTTTGGAGATTTGCTCTTTTAATAGTCCACTCGTGTACAATTGGAGCATATTAATTGTAGAACTTACTCTGCGTCGCGTAAGAAGCAGTGGCATCAACAATGGTTCAAAAGTTACTTTAAGACAGAAATCAAATCTTCCAGGTGAATGGTGTGAAAAGCGAACTGGGAAAGCTATCTGCAGATGACGACCGCGTATGCATTCTCCGAATCGACGGGCCTGGCCATTCCAAAAGGTGGTTTGCTTTTCCAAAAGAGGAGGAATGGTTTTAACCCGTATGTCGTGGGCGAGAACAGAGTCAGAGGGGCAACTGAATATACATGTATTCCAAGGTATGTATATGTTACGGCGAATGTATGAAATCGGTGATTGTCTAGAATTACCGGCGATTCTATAGAATCCCCAACGTGCGAGAGATTAGCTCGGGGATGTATAGAATCACCTACTTTTTTCGATGATTCTATAGAATCACCGAGTCGATTTGGGGAATGTGTGAAATGAATTTGATAGTGGGAAAACAGCGCAATAATAACCACGTATGAATAAATAAAATTAGAAAATTTACATTTTTCCCACCTTTACCTATTCGTCGGGCTTATTGGAACAGGAGGAACTGCCATGACATTAAATGAAATATAGATGCTTGAAATTTTCAAGGTGCACAGCTGTGCCGTCCGGTCTTTCTGCAGTTGCAGCGGTTACACTTTTGTCTAAGGCTTTTAGGTATGCAAGAAGAGGCCAATCCCATGCGAGCCTTACTGCCAAACATGACCTCATAATATTATGGAGTTTATGCCTATGATATGCTTTTATTTTTCATTAATTGAATAAAACGCAACCCCTCACTCCATTTTTTTTTTTTTTTTTGTCTTGTTGTTCTCCAACCACGAGCTCAACATGCTTTGGATGTCTCGGTTGGCACGTCCCACGGAACCCTGGCTTTGGCAGTGTCTTGATTTGCCATGAACAATTCTGACTTCAAGCCACAAGCTGCACATTTCATCTTGCACTTGATTAAGGCCATTATCCGACTGAAGTACATTGGGCAGGCAACCTCTGACCTACATATAAAGCAACTCGGAATGATTACAATGACACGAAGTTCCAACCTTTGAGGCATCTGCGTCTAAAGATATCAATTTCACACATTCTCCAAAAACGAGTGGGGATTGTACAGATTCGCCCGTAAATCTTTAGAATCCCCGGGAGTTCTATACAACCCCCAAATTGCCCGGCGATTCTATAGTCCAGTTCCCAGAGGATTTCACCTTACAAAAGGTGGGGTAGAAGATTTAATTTTTTTATTTCGTTTTAATGGGTATAAAGAGTAAAATATAAAAAATGTGACTAAATCTGGGCTCGGCACAACTTTTGGTAGCCGAAAAACCTCAAAATTTTCGGACATTTTTCGGTTTTTTCGCAATATCTCGAAACGGAGTGGTTCTAGCGAAAGACAGTCCCTATACAAGGTTGTAGAGCATTAAATTCCCTACAAATTTTATATATAACGTTTTCTTCTACGGCCAATAGGGAGCGAGCTACAGCAACTCAAAGATGGAACATTTTTCTCAAAATGGTAAAAAAGCCAAGTAACGCCTTCTTTTGTGTGTGTTGGGGGGGGGGGGGGGGGCTCACAGAAAAGTTATAAATCATTCTACTTCATTTTCATAACAATAACGCCTATTTCGAATTTTCTGCTAAGCACCACCGTTTTGTTTCACTTTAGGCCCTGATGAAGCTTTAAAACAATGCGAAAGCTCGGCGAATAGGTTGAAGTGCTTTTTCTCACATTGCATTGGACTGTGAGGGTTTCCATATGCCTAATCATTCCTCGTCTGTTATCAATTTGGGCCGGGAGGTTGCGGTGTTGAGGGGGTTAGAGAGAGAGAGAGAGAGTCAAAGAATGCATGGGTCGCAATAACACACACAAAAGATGGCGTTACTTGGCTTTTTTACCATTTTGAGAAAAATGGCCCATCTTTGAGATGCTGTAGCTCGCTCCCTATTGGTCGTAGAAGAAAATATTATATATGAAATATGTAGGGAATTTAATGCTCTACAACTTTGTATGGGTACTGTATTTCGCTGGAACCATTTCTTTTCGAGATATTGCGAAAAAACCGAAAAATGTCCGAAAATTTCGAGGTTTTTCGGCTACCAAAAGTTGTGTCGAGCCCAGATTTAGTCACATTTTTTTATATTTTACTCTTTATACCCATTAAAACGAAATAAAAAAATTAAATCTTCTACCCCAACTTTTGTCAGGTGAACCCCTTTTGGTTTATTATTCTTGGAATAATACACCTATGTTTTCGCGACGCGGGTCGACGACTCCGATCGGGCTCAAAATTTGACATTATCCGTTTCAAGTGGTCTACATTCAAAATCCGAAATGTCCGTTGGGCAGTAGGAATTTTTTAAAAAATTTGAAATTTTGACAAAATACTCGGTTTACCATCTAGTTGTGCCCGCAAGGTTTTCAGCCCGATCGCCCAAACCCGTGGGGCGCTCTGGGGCTAAAATAAGGCTACAGAAGGTGGTTTTTGAAGGCTTTTGGCTATGGGATCGAGTCAGGTGTCGTTTTCGAAGTATTTTTGGACGTAGAATCCATTTTTTGGGGTCCCGGAACGATCCGATTTCACTGTTGCGATCTATAGGGCTTTCATGGAGCTAAAAATGGGATTTTTGATGGATCCCAAGAAGTTAAATATCTTTCGAGTAAAAATTAAAGAATTTTTGAAAAAACACATTTTTGAAAAAAAAAATCGCCTCAAAAAATTTTTTTTGAAATATAAAAATCCAAAAAAAAATTTTTTTTAATTTTTTTATTGACAGAATTAAATTTCTGTACAAGTAACCTATATCAAAGAATAATAAACCCTTGTGTAAAATTTGCAGCGTTTTTAGTCTCTGGGAACTGGACTACTATAGATTTACCGGATTTCATTCATTCGCCGTAACATATACATACAAGGTATACATATCTGCCTTGCTACCGTTCAGCTCTTCCGGCGAAAGCGCTAGCTGCCTCGGGGACGGCGCACAGTGGGGCCAATGAGAGCAATAGTATGGTGGTGAATGAGTATAAATCTATTCAGAAATAATGAAAAGAGGTAAATTTGCAAGAATCAATTGAATAAATATTTTATTGAAAAATGACTAAATACCGACCAGTAAAAATAAAGAAAGTAAAAAAACCGCCGCAAAAAATGAATGAAAACTAAGTGATTAAAATCGAATTTATAGGAAAGATGTATTTAACAGTATGTAATTCCAGTATATCCAATTCAATGCTTTCTTTTTTCAATTTTTTTCAATTTTTGTAATTTTCTTTTTTTTTTCAAAATGGGGCAACTTCGGGCAATTTTTTTTTTCACCCACAATTTTACAGATAGTTCCCCATGCAGACTATGCAGAAATCACGATTCTAATGCGTTCTAGTCAAAATTAACGCACTATAGTTGGAGAAATAAATTTTAAAAAATCACGAAAAACCATCATAGTGTCGGACATTTTGTGATCTCCATCGACTGTTTTGCGGCTACTTTCCCGTCGTTTTTTTTTTTTTTTTGGGACCGAGTGTTTTCAGGAAGTTGTTTCCAGGAAACGAAGGGATTATCAGGCAAAGGGAAAGAATTACCCATCAACGTGTGGACTGCATCGATCAGCCTTCTATCTCTCATCAACAATAACCCATCACATTTATGGGCATTCGAGTAACGTCGAATGAACGTAAAAAAAAAAGTGAAACTCCGATGGAAGTCTGGTACCTCGTTGGGTACAATGTAAATTTACCGTGACAACAAGGTAATGTCCGGTGTTTCACTCTCTCTGTTTTCCGTTTGTTTTTGTATTGTGGGGAGGGGGGGGGGGCAAACCCGATCGCGTGAGCCGAAAATCGATTCGGGAATATCCGGGCGGAACATCGTGTGAAATGGCGCTCGTCCCGATAACACGCCCAAACTGTCCGATCAATCCGAACATGGACGAAGAAAAAATAAATAAACAGTTGCCCCGTCGTGAAGAATGTATTTTGATTTATTTTTCTTTGCGTTTTTTCTGCGTTGGGAAAAAGTATTAGGTATGTCGACAGAAATTTTCTTCTGGTGGAGGTTTTTTGAAGGCTTTTGGCTATGCGATCGAGTTAGGTGTCGTTTTAGAAGAAATTTTGGACGTATAATCCAGTTTTGGTGGTCCCGGTACGATCCGATTTCACTGTGGCGATCTATTGGGCTTTCATGGGGCTCCAAATGGGATTTTTGAAGGATCTCAGGAAGTAAAATATTTTTCAAATTAAAAAAAAGTTTGAAAAAAATAAAAACATTTTCCAAAGTTTTTGTCATTGGGCCAGAATTACGTTTTGCACAAGTAACATAATATGTTATAGTAACATAATAAATTTTACACAAGGGTTTATTATTCTTTGTTATATTAGGAATATAACAAATATCAATATATATATCACCTATATCAAAGAATAATAAACCCTTGTGTAAAATTTGCAGCGGTTTTTTTTTTTTTTTTGCTGTTTCGAAGAAAGGGAGTCAGTCAATCCTCTGCCTGGAGTCGACCGTCTTAGTCCATGGAGGAAGGGAAAGGAGAACTCACTACAAACGTCTGACCCCTGAGCCAATCCTTAGTTTGGTTTCCTGCCGCTAGTGGTTTGTGGCGCTGCAGTCACCATGCCCCATTTCCTGTGTTTCCCATGTTTCCTCTATTCCCTCCTGGAAAGAGTAAGGGGAGGGGGATTATTGGAGGATAGGAGATTCTGGATGAAATCCATGCGCATCAGCAGAAGTCTGGGTTTATTATTCTTGGAATAATTCACCGATGTCTTTGGGTTTATTATTCTTGGAATAAATGGAACATTAAATGTCTTCGCGACGGGGGTCGGCCTCAAAATTTGACATTAGGTAGGTACTCGTTTCATGACGCGTAGTTTTCAAAAATCAAGTCCGTTTTTTCTTTCAATAGGAAATTTTGACAAAATACCTACTCGTTCACCATCTAGTTGCGTCTGGCAGGTTTTCAGCCCAACCGCCCAAACCCGTGGGGCTCTTTGGGGCTAAAAAGAGGCCGGGGTGAAGGTTTTGGGGTATATTCGGTAGGTACATAATATCGAGTGCGGTGTCATTGTCCCAAAGCCATCCAATCTCACAGCGGGGATCTTTGAGGCTTTTGAATGATGCAAGGAAGACAAAATAGTAATTTTGGACGCATAAACAATTTTTCGATAGTTGCTTATCCTTCTTCAATTTTTTATTTTTTATTTTTTTAATCCAACTTCAATATTCATTGCCTTACACACACCTATTTCATATATTCACTATTCAGCAATCAAGTTTTAGGTTTTTTTTTTTTTTTAATCACGGCACACGAAACTAAATTCACCGGTCACCGTATTCCGAGGTTCAAACTTGGTGCAAAGAGTTTGATGAGAAATCCGATATCAGGGATCAGACCAAAAAATCCGTAGAACTGCGGAAGTATCCGTAGAGTTGACAACCCTGACTACGATTACACGGCGATGACAGCGCCGTGAATCCTTAGCGGCAGGGAATCAAACTAGGGATAGGCTCAGGGACTAGACGTTTGTTGCAGCACATCCTATCTAGTGAACTACGGAATGCAGTGAACTACACACAGTACCATAAAATCCGACTAGAGTGAGCCACCTCCTCTTCCGTGGGGAAGCCCCAAATGCCTCCATGGGCGAAGGTGCTACCAGCACTGTAACAACAGTGCTACATACTACAGTAAATTAAAGGAAAAATTGAAGGAACCCTCTCTGAATAACGAAATTGGTTGTGTAGTAACACAACTGTTGTGTTCACAATGAATGCAAACGATATGTCGGCATAATATTATGTCTGTGCGGAATTCGCAGGGCGCCATCTTCTGGTTGTTTTTTTCAACTTACCACCTTCAAAGTTCACTAAGTTCACTTACCTACATCTTGTAGGGATCGCGCTGCAGTCGCAATCCCCCCCGCCGTTCCACCACAGGGTTGGCGGTTTGGGAACGCCGTTTAACACAGAGTGAGTTCTCCTTTCCCTTCCTCCATGAACTTAGTCCAAAACGGGAATGCATCGCAATGCCCCGCCGCAAGTGCAGCATACCGTTTTGTTTTACGCTTTTCCTGCTTGCAGAGGCGCCACTCTGGCTTCAAATCATTTCTGAAGACTTCATTCCAAGCTTTTGCTTACTAATAATAATGTGCTCATCTGGAGCTTAACTCATTCCAACTTTCCTCTGGAATATCCCGCGTCACTCAACAACCAGTTGGTTATTTATTCAGTGAAACTTGAGCACTATCTGTTGAAACGCGTCGACGATGCTCGAAGGTTCACCGAAGACGAGTTGAGTCAACCCGTAACGCCCAAACGCGGGTAGGTACTTAGAGTGCCGGTACTTCGTCGAGCTAATTAGCATTCACAAGGCGTTGGCGAAGCTGGAAGGGGGAAGTTTGAAATGTTTTATTCTCCCAACCCTTTCTCACTCATTTTTTTCCCTCTAAGCTCTCTTTGCCTAACGTCTAATTACTCCACTTTGACAAGCAGACGACGAAGACGGTTGTAGGTCGAAAACTGAAATTCCAATGATTGCATGAAATCTTTTATCTTTTTTTTTAAATCTTTTATATTTACGAAATCTTTGTAACGGTGTCTTGAGCACTCCAAGTGGGCGTTTGATGAACCTCTGGTGCGTAGGTTCCCAGTTGTCGTACATTTGCAGCTTTTTTTTTTTTTTAACTTAGAATAGATGGAAGGGGGTCTCAGGCTTGTCAGACCTCCTTGAAAAGAATGATAAGCCCTGGTGTAAAAACCTGGAGCCGATCGCAACTTTACGATCCATATTCTTTCCCAGGATCCTCACATCAAACTCAACACCTTTATCAGTCTTGAAGATGATTGAACAGGAATAAACCTTTGATGGCCAGCTAAATATTCTTATCAGCGGATGAAAGACAGACGTCTCTGTACCTACCGTTGATTCTTGTGATGGTGGTTACACCCATATTCTTCCAGAACCCCACTCATACAAGTCAAACTGACGTGGAGAGGGCCGGAATAAACTAAGTGCTGTCCCAATGTCAAAAACGCAACAGGGTCTACCTGGAGTGGGTGCCAGGGCGTAGAGGCATACCAGGCAACGAACACGCGGACGATCTGGCCAGCGAGGGCACTCAGACCTCCTTCACTGGCCCAGAACCAGCAATTGGCCAACCACAAGCCTCCTTTAGAGGCGCCATCAACAGGTGCAGAGATGGGCACATTCATATTCATGAATATGAATAAAATTCACAGGGGGTGGATTTGTGAATATGAATATGAATAAATTCACAGGATAAGGATTTGTGAATATGAATATGAATAAAGTTATGAATATGAATATGAATTTCTTCTAATTCACAATTCTATTCATAAATTTCCTCAAATTTATAAAAAAATTCATAAGGGTTTTTTAATGAATTTTTTCCGTATTCAAACTTTGTCTCTGTAAATTTCCTCAAATTCATAATTTTTTTTATAAATTTGGGGAAATTCACAAATTTTTTCATGAATTTCCCCGAATTCATAAAAAAAATTATGAATTTCGGGAAAAGTCATAAGAGTTTTTTAATGAATTCGTTCCGTATTCAAACTTTGTCTCTGTGAATTTCCTCAAATTCATAAATTTTTTTATGAATTCGGGGTATTCCAAGAATAATAAATTTTTTAAATGAATTTCCCCGAATTCATAAAAAAATTTATGAATTTGAGGAAATTCACAGAGACAAAGTTTGAATACGGAACGAATTCATTAAAAAAACTCTTATGACTTTTCCCGAAATTCATAAATTTTTTTAATGAATTCGGGGAAATTCATTAAAAAAATTTATGAATTTGAGGAAATTTACAGAGACAAAGTTTGAATACGGAACAAATTCATTAAAAAACCCTTATGAATTTTCCCGAAATTCATAAATTTTTTTTATAAATTTGAGGAAATTTATGAATAGAATTGTGAATTAGAAGAAATTCATATTCATATTCATATTCATAACTTTATTCATATTCATATTCACAAATCCTTATCCTGTGAATTTATTCATATTCATATTCACAAATCCACCCCCTGTGAATTTTATTCATATTCATATTCATGAATATGAATGTGCCCATCTCTGAACAGGTGGATGTCATTACAAACCGCCAAAAAATGGCAACTCTTCGAAGCTCACGCTCACGGCAAGCGCATGTTGGCGAAACCCAACACTGATGAGCTTCTCAAGCTAAAACGCGGGGAACTTAGAAGGCTGGTAGGCTTGATAACCGGCTTTGCACCCCAGCGATTTCACTTGAATCGCAAAGGGATCACACAATCATCAACCTTATGCAAGCTGTGTGAGGAGGATGAAGAAACCACCACCCACATTATCTTGGAGTGCCCTGCACTCGCACACCCCAGATCTGCCCTCCTTGAGGAACACACCCCGATGAGGACATTCCCGCGCGAGCACCTAGTCAAGAATCTAAAAACCCTAATCAGGGGAATCTTGGACTTGAACCAGGGCGCTCAGGCAAAAAAAACAATAAGGATAGAGGGTAAATATTCTCCAATCACACGGGTTGAGGGTGTACCCTTGTGAGTGGACAATTTTACAATCATTTTAGACACCATAAAATCAATTTGATAAAGCACCAAATGCCCATAGGCTTCGATGTTGGGGGCACCTCGAATCCCCTTCCTGAGCAATCCCGCAAACAATCTACAACCATTGACTCCGAATGAATATGTAAACAAAGGGAGGGGAAACCCAAAAACACAACACTCACTTCCACAAACGTCTTAAAAGGCTTATAATAATTATAATTATTAATTATTAATGATTGCTATAATAAACAATTAATATGGGTCACGGAACTCCCTGCTACGCAATCTCAGAATTACAACAATCACCATCTTAGTAACACAGTGTTGGCAGCGTAGGCAGCAAAACATCTTGGGAGGGTGAACCGCCAGAAGACCTTCAGATGGTAAGCCCGAACATAGGTAGGTAGGAATGCCATAATACCACACGGCCATACTGACCACGATCGCGTGCCGCGATCACGGTGACACTAGAAAACAGACAAATAGAGTACAAAGCATTAGCCCGCACAACAGGGACCAATGCTCCAGGCCGAAGCATAGCAAACAGCCACAAAATAGAACAAGGCGCAAGGCACAAAAATAAGAACAAAAGGGCACAAAACCCAAAAGCCAACGAACAGGCATAAAAAAATGCACAAAGGCAAAATGAATACACAATAGTTAACAGGGAGACGGTCATGAAGAACCTCCAAAATGCGCACAGAAAATGCGACAAAATACGTCATAATACCATCAACAAAGAGAAAATGCACACAAGTGCATAAAAGACCTGCCACAAGCAAAGCCAAACACATGTCGCACTGGGACAAAATGTCTACAAATTGTGCAGAAGGCAACAGTAGTCCTGGAGTGAAGACTACCCTCACAGCACCCACATCGCGAGCGAAGAGGCATCTTAAAAATAGACACAGCGCAATGCAACATCTGTTCAGAAACAGGGACGGGGAGCAGACGCATCGAAAGCTAAAGCTAACCCAATCTCCATCCCTGAAGACACCCAGTAATACCGTCATCTACCCAGGAAAGGGGAAGAGGCACCAGCCAACGTGCTAATCTCTGTTGCATCAGGAACCATACAAAGCCTGTCATGGGCCTTCTTGTAAACACGGCGCCCATCAATTGTAACGATCATGAGGTAAGTTCGTCCTGCTTTAACAACACCAAATCCCAAACTTTAAATGGTGTCACTTTAGCTTTACTTACCTGTATCAAATAATTTTACTTTATTTTAGGATTTGTTCTTTTTGTAATTTGGTTTCTGACTTGTTCTCGACTCGTTCCATTTTTGTTTGGTCTCTTGTTTATTTATCTTGAAGACTGATGATAATATCATTGTCATATTATGACACCCTCACCCAAAAAAACACAACAACTAGTGGCTGAGATTTATATCAGGACCATTAGTTCACTGTGTAGCTGTTTGGCGGCGTCACTCGAGGAAGTTTTAGCGACCCCAGTTGAAACATTCAAAATAAAATTGAACATTATCAAAATTCCGAATGCAGGAAACTATTTCACCAGAAATTATTTCCCCACAGGAGGTCCTCCTGGAAAATATTTCTCTAACCAAGTCGAACCCGTGGACAATATTAAATACTAGTCTCTCTGGCTCGCTTCGCTCGCTCCCCTAGTGGGGTGTATTGCCGCCTGTGGGGTGTATTGCCGCCTGTGGGGTGTATTGCCGCCTGTGGGGTGTATTGCCGCCTGTGGGGTGCGTAGCATCGATGGACACGTTCAAACCCCTACTCAGACATAAGGCCTCGCTCCGCTCGGCCCCTCCTATTCGTAGCAGAGACGATAGAAAAAATCGGCGTATTTTTAGAGCTTACCGTTTAGGAAATTATTATTTTTAATTCAATTCAACTTTTTTTAAATAAAGGCCTCTCCATCTATCAAAGTTCCCTGGACCCTCCGTTTTCTAAGATCCCTGGCCCCCCGCGAATTAAAACGATCCAATTGTCTTCTCACCGTGAAATCGCCCCCTCCCCCTCGGTTTTTTTGAAATCCGACTTCGGAATCGGATTGGCCATATTTTGGCGCGCATTTGGCTCGCGGATACCATACCCAAAAAATGGCTCCTTACTGGGTATTTTTGAACCCGAAAAAACGTGGGACAAACGCGAGAAAGATGATTTTTCGACGAATTTCCGGCGAATTTCCCGGGCGAATTTCCGAATTACGATTTTACCGACGTCTTCCTCCAGGTCTGATCTATACGGCTCGTATTTTTTCGTAATTTTTTCGACCCCTTAAACGGGCTTTGGCGCGAGTTGAAAGTGGAAAACGCAGGACTAACGGGAGAAAGACGATTTTTCGACGAATTTTCGACGAATTTCCCGGGCGAATTTCGGATTTTCGATTTGACCGACGTCTACCTCCAGGTCTGATCTATACGGCTCGTATTTTTTCGTAATTTTTTCGACCCCCTAAACGGCCAGCGAGCGGAAAGTGAAAAAACTCATTCGGGAACGCGTTATCCCTTACCAACAAACCACACGGCCGTCTACCGTCGACCAACACAATTTTATATTATTGTATGAGTATGATGATATGATGATGATATGATATGATATGATGATGATATGATACCTACTGGGAAATTTTCCCCCACCGGGATCTTACATATTGAGACTGATGTGAACGCGTTGCTGTTAAGTTATACATGATATGCTGTGTAGTTATGCATAATATTATCATACTAACAATATTGTACAATTGTGTTTCAGGTAAGAACAGCTGCCAATTTATTCGCCAGTTACGTAGTAATAAGTGAGTATATCGAATACAAAAGTTTAGATGTGGAGGGTATCGATATTTTGGAATGGCAGTTTCATACCTCGAGGAAAAATATTGGAGCTTCCTCTTTTGAGGCCACGTTCCTCAACATCACCTGTTTGAACCTCTTTTATAAAACACCACACCGCACACCGACTTTCAAACACTCGACTTTTTTTCCCGTTAATATCTAGCGCGCCGTCTAGCTGGTTTTCTGGATACTACGGGATGCTAGAGATGGATTGCCCTAAGAAAAAAACATTTAGGAGGGTGTTGACGAGGTGTTGCTCACTTGCAGAATGAGATAAGCTCCACCCATTTTGCCCTCCGCTTCAACCATTGCGCCTGCTGACATCACCCTCGACCTCCTGACTGCTTTCACCTGAGGACGGGCAGAGCTTGTCTTCAGAATGAGTGGGACAGTGAGTGCCTCCATCCAACAGCCCCCTAAATGCGTTTAGGGCTCTGGGACAGTAGAGAACCTCTTGGAACAATCCTCAGGCGATTTTGGGTTGTCACAGTTATTTTAAAAACACCCCTTTCCTACCGAGAAGTCAACAGCTATTCGTTCGATTGAGCCTTAAGACGTTCTTCATTCACAGATCCCTCTTAGCATGGCTGAGTGAAGTGAGGAGCAGCACTTCTGGCTGGTCGGACTTTCACTTTTTGCCAGTTAGTTGCCACTGCACGCTCGGCACTGCCAAGGCTTATAATAATATTATATGAAGATAGGGAGTGCAGTGGCAAAGTTCATATTATGGTGTTGTGCAGGAACTGGCGATCCATCCCTACCATCGATAAATCATAGGCCCATCTCCATTAACTTTTCTGTCCAATCCGTCCCAGTTAAGGCAATCCATCCCTGGACGAAATCTCTTTTGTTCAATTCATCCCCAGCTTGGCACCAACTTTGCAAGCCTTGGACAGCTCTGGAGTGCTTGGGGACCATCTTGGCAAGCATTGGAAACCCTTAGCCAGCTCGGCACCAGCGAGCCTTTGACAAGGCTGGAAAGCTTAGGGCCATCTTGGGAAGCCTTGGAATCCCTAATACAGCTTGGGGTCATATTGGCATGCTTTGAAAATCCTTTAGTAGCTTGGGACGAGCAGAGATGACAAGTCTGCAGGCAGGAATCAGGGAGTGTTGTGGTATCGGTTGGTTTCCATTTGAGGACTGTTGTGGTATCAGGAGTGCAGTGGCCTCGATCCGTCGGGGAATGCAGTGGTCACTTCCTCTGGTCCAGGGGTGCAATGGCTAAACCCGGACGTAAGTCCTTGCTGTTCGTAACTCGAGCTGGGGATTCGCTCCTGTTCGACGGTACTTACCTACTGATTGTGATACACTGGTTTGGAAGGTTTGAGCGTGTCGGTTCAGGAACTGGTCTTGACTGTGCTTGGAGCTGTATAACAGTTTGAAGTGTGTCGAGTGAAGCGAGTCCCTCCTTTCGTATCCTTGAGTGGCCAAGGAGCCGCGCCCTGTTCTCGCTTCGCTTGGCTCTCTAAGATGCTAGTTGCTGAGTTTTTCTTTCTACTCAACGTTCGGGCGGTAGATCGATACATGAGCTCGTCTCCGGTTTTTTCTCTTTATTTATTTATTTTTTAGACTACCTCCCACTCTCGGTAGTGATCCCTCGTCAAACCCTCGTATCTTTGGGGGATCATCTACGCGGAGACTTCAGCCGCTCCGTACAAATCCATAGTCCCAACCCTTCCCTGACCCTTGTATGACCCAATCCTACACAATACCCCTACGCCGTGACCCGCTGTGGCCCATCGACCTCAATAACATGCCCGAGGCGTATCCAACCCCGTCGAAAGTCCCTCAAGTCCACCCATTCTACGTCTATGGCCTCCGTCATACCTTTCCTATCAGCTCGGCCTGCTGGGATATCCCCCTTGTTCAGCTTCTGAATTATTATCCAGGGTCTTGGAGGGTCGTAATCTCCTGGGAATTAGCGGCATCTGACATCCCGAACCCTCCAGAGACGGCCTGACCTCCGTCGTTTCTATGCAACCACTATATTATTCCATCGTAATTACAGAGCCACGACTCATAAACACGCATGAGGCGATGATTCTCATTAATGTTCTACTTACATTGAAGACGCAACCCGGTGAGGACGACTATAGTTTGTCTTAAGCTACTTCCTGTCATCGAACATTTTTGAAAAAACGCTGCAAATTTACACAAGGGTTGATTAATTTTTGTTATCGGTTAGGTAATTGTGCAAAAATTATTTCCGTGTCATTAAGAAAATTGAAAAAAAAAAAAAAAAAATCTCGAAATATGTAGGACAGTTGTGGGACCTCGAAAAAATGGATTTTTTTGTGCAAAATTACTCGGAAACGACACCTTATTTGACCTACTCCGATCCTTCAAAACCCCCATTTGTAGCCCCATAAAAGGCCCCAGATATCCCAATGGTGAAATCCGATCGTTCTGGTGGATTCTACGTCCTAAATGCTTTGAAAACGACACCCAACTCCTCCCCATAGCCGAAACCGTTCAAACCCCCTTTACCTAAGTGGCCAGTGAGTGGCGAATAAGGTGGCCAGGGGTGTGGGTCAAAGAGGTCAGACAGACCCACTGAAAATTCGACCTCGAAATGTCAAGGATTCAAAAATGTCTGTAATGAGTTCATCAAAGGGTTCAAGTACAACACAATGGAACTTACGGCAGAAGATTTTGACGCAAAATACGCCCTCCAGGCGATCCGAAGCTGCGGCCCAAAAGTGCTCTAGACCTAAAAAATTTCACATCGAAGGCGTCAGAGCTCAGCATCGCATTGTCAATTGTGGCTAACACGAGGGGCGATTGTAAACTGGGCCACATCTTCGGAAGATGCATGTAAATTGGGCCCCAACAGTCCCCTTAACCTGTTCGATACACAGCCCCTCTTGTAAACTGGGCTCCTAGTGGAAGAATGTAAATTGGGCCATGGGCTTATAGAAGTCAATCGTTGCAGCAAATTCATTCTAATTACCTAAGTAAATACCTTAATTTTAAGTAGGTACCCAGTCAGAAAGTAAGCACGTCCATGGTGTAAAATCCCTGGACACCGGGAACACTCACGAAACACAGTAATCTTCGCTAATTAGTTTTATTAGCTCGTAAACGATGTACACTCAACGTGGAACAATCTTTATCTCATTACTCTGACGTAATCAAAGGGAAAAACAGGCTGCCTCGCCTAATTAGAACTTCCCCGTTGTAGGGAAAACTATAATTTCCCACATCTTTCCCCCCTTTCTAAAAATAATAATAGTACTCAATGAACGAAAAATTAAAAGCACTATCTTCCATGTGAAAATGGATTGCCTATTATGAAAAAATGCAAACTACTGCCTCATACCCATTTCACATTTCCTCAATTAATCTTCTGGGAGGGCCTCTTTTTCTTGCTTGTCGACCAGTTGATTTTGCCGATGTGGGCGTCTTGTTTGGCTCCAATAAAGTTCTTCTTGACGACTGCTGCTGCTGCTGAGAAGATTCTCGTCGTGACGGTGGTCCACTGGGCGGACGTTGCGGAGTTGGAGTTGGCCGGAGAGAGTTGTCGTTCTCGGGGTCATCGGATACTCCACCTTGCGCACCTACCGGTTCTTGAGCTGCCGGTCTGATTTGATCGACGTGGCGTATCCACGTCATGTCCAAATCAGGGACATAGACGCTTCGTCGTCGAGGCCCCAAACATTTTACGATTTCTCCTTTTACCCATTTACCTTCCCCTCGACGATAGTTTTTTACCCACACTGCCTCAGACGGGTCGTCCAAAGAGGATAGAGGGTTTGGGATCAAGGCGTTGGAGAGGGGGCTGGCGAGGCGACGGGTTTGGGATCATCGAAGATTGAGATCGATCACTGGTTTGGGATCAAAGCGCAAGTGCCAAGTAAAATATTTTGGTCTCCCGTCTCAGATAGGGCATTCACTGTATCAGTCAGTCATTTCTTCATCTTCCTTACGTACGGATAGCGAGCGATAAAAATATGGATGTTGCGATTAGTGCGAAGTTTCTGAGTCGGCGCGGGAAAAAAATAATAGTGATTGACGGTTTCAAGTATTCCGAATTCCGCACATTATTGGACGGTAGTGTCAAGTTTAGGGGTTGCCATCGACGATGTAGTTCCGCGGCCTTCACTGATGCAAGTCGTACGAGAGTGCTTTCGATGAAATACGAGCATAAATTGCACGGACCAGAGCCCGACGAAGCGATTGAACGCGAAAAAATACGAAGTACACACAAGCAGAAAGGAACAGAAGACTTGTTCTGCAAACCGAATAAGCTCATTCGTAAAGATCTGTAAGCATCGACGACCAGTAACCTGGAGCATGAAGATTTCAGAAGGCTCAGGGATAGTGTGTAGTACACACTACAGGCGCGACTCGTGAGGGAGGCAGCATCGCAACTGCACCCCCTCGATGCAGAATGATGTGGGGGGGTCTACCTATTCCCTACCTAAAAATGAATCAAAACTCCTTGGCTCGAATATCTACGTAAGGTCTACAACCAACCTTACATAGTTCGCAGAATGTCTGAAAAGCCTGTGTTGATGATAACGCATTCAATGATAAAGGATTCATCCTCCATTTTTGAGAGCACTGCACCTCTTGAGACGATTTTTTGCATGGACCTTATGGAACAACGAACTAAGTGTTAAGGCAGAAATTACGAAATGTGGTGCAGATTCGGGGACTGCACACCCTTCCTGTGATTGGCCAACTTTTATCACCAGATGATAAATCACCACCACGTTCAGTGTTGGCAGTCTTCATTCATGCGCAGGGAATTTTCGTTTGGAATGAGGGATTGAGGGATCCTTATTCAGGATCAAATCTGACCCAAATCATGGAAAAAATAGGGGCTTACTTTTGGAATATTTTGAACACTTTTTGGTGTTGATATATTACTTTGAAGTTGCTATTGAAATCATAAAATTTCGATCGACCAAGGTTTCTGATTTTTTTAGTTTTCCCACTTTTGTGGGCTTTTCTATTTTCATAGAATATAATCACGAATCCGTGATTGCACCCCCTTGTTTGGCCATCACCAGTCGTGCCTGGTGTGTACGATGCCAGACGTGAGGTGTTACCGGCTGCACCTCTATCACTTGAGGAAACCATTTCCCGTGGCCCTTAGGAATGAGCAATTTCAAATGAAAGACATGTGATGGGCAACACAACAAAGACGCCGAATTAATCATTCCGACTTGTAGCAGGTACCTACGCAAAATCGAGTAAACGCATGCAGTTCAAGATGTTTTCTCATGATCCCAAACCCGTTGGTCTGCATAAACCGAATGATCCCAAACCCGTAGCGTTTTTGTCCCAAACCCGTTGAATTTCCGCCCCATGATCCCAAACCCGGATCCCCCCCGTCCAAAACGGGTGGTTTACCCCCGTGCTGCCGGATTTGCTCCCTCTGCTTTTTCTCCACTCGCGATGCCCTCGTCAACGGCTTCGGGCGTAAAAAGTCCAACCTGGTACGTAAATCGTGACCAAGGAGAGCTCGCGCTGGTGACACGTTGGTGGTAGCATGAGGGGTGTTTCTGTACTGCAACAGAAAACTGTGTAGAGCTTTATTGAGGTCGGTGTGTTCCGAATCCGCTAGTGCAGTTTTCAGCAGCCGTTTGACCGTTCTCACGCTGTTTTCAGCAGCCCCGTTAGTCGATGGATGGTAAGGTGCCCCTGTTTTGTGCAGAAGACCAAGGTGGAAGAAAGAAGATTGAAGAAACATAAGTGCACTTCCACTGCGGGAAGAAAGAGAGCAGAAGGCACGAGAAAGGTTGTTATGGGCCAGAAATGGCCTTAGACACAACCTAAGAAGCTCTATACAGCGGGTTTTCAGGGTAGAGTCTTTGACTTGACTTTGACAATCGATTAATGGGGATTTCATATCTTTGCATAATCAATTTGCATAATCATTATTTGGAGTTGCATAGCGAGCCCATCTTGTTAGAGACCGATTTTGTTCAAACTTTTAATTTTCGACTATACCTGACGTTTTTACTGTTCTCAATCTTCTACCCCCTCCATCGATCCGCATGGGTCACAGCTATATATAAATGCCGGGTAAATTACAGGCGCGAAACTGTTGTTTGTGAGCCTCCACAACCCCGGCGGAATGAGCTTTTCGTGAAATAAACCCCGCGTAATGGAGTGAATATGAGAATTGATGGGCTGAAAGGAGGTTGAGCTCAAAACGAGGCGAAATTTATTTAGACCGCTCGTAACTTTGTTGTGAATTTTTTACTGTTTCTCGTCAAAACGGAATCTTTAAATCTTCATATTATTGGTGGAAGAAAAAAAAAAAAAAAAAAAAAAAAAAACCATGCTGTTAATCGTTGATCTTAATTGTGCACTTTTATACACCTGACTGTGAAAAAGGGTTTCCGATAGAAAATCCCGAAGGAGAAAACGGGGTCGGGAAGACATTTCCAGATCAGAAGGTTCCACTGGAGATCGTTATCGCCAGATGATCGCGGTGAAAAGGGATTCAGGAATCGGGTGAAGGGCCCAACGAACCGAAATAATGAAGTGAGGGAGATTTGGGAAAAAGGCGGAAAAGACAAGGAGGACAACAACAAAAAAAACCTGAAATGAGAGAGTGTAAGTGTTCAAGTCTTTGAAGGTGGCGAGTATTGGGTTTATTTCGAGAGTGAGTGACAAGAATTTGATATCCCTTGCAGACAAAGGAAGGTGAAAATGGTGGGCTACGAGGGGTTCTCACAGCTTTCTAGAAGATATCAGACCCTGCGAGTAACCCTGACGGAAGAAAAATCACAAGCAGTTTTGAAGTTTTCTTTTATGTACACAACTATTCAACGTCAGCTGAAGTCGTTTGTTTGTGAAGAGGTTGCCGAAGTGTCCTATGCGAGCTAGAAAGGTCAAGGACGATAATCATTGACAACTGGTAGAATCAATGCAGCAATGACAGGCTATTCTTTGAGTGCCACTAGGGGTACGATTTAGGAAAAGAGTGTCCTAAAAATACTCGTAAAAATAGTCCGTATAAAGGTCGATCCACACATATTAGTGACGTTCCGTTCAGTACTGTGACCTTCACTAGAAAAAAAGTCAAGGAAAAACGCTGCAAATTTTACACGAAGGTAGGAATCGTGAAAAAATTAATTCTGTGTCATTAAAAAAGTTCAATGCAATGTTTGGACTAATGTGAGACCTCGAAAAATGGATTATGGGTCCAAAATTACCAGCAAAACGACACCTCATTTGACCTCCTGTGATCCTTCAAAATTCAAAAGAGAAAAAGGGGGGCTACAAGCAAGGGGAAAACCTTCATTGTTGGCCGAAGAAGGGGTAAGAATGGATTTCACCTTCCACTTGAATCCTTTCACTTCCAACCTGTTTTTCTTCAAGGAAAAAAATAACTATTCAAAAAGCGAGAAGACGGGGTCTGAGGGCAGGTGGAAAAGGTTGGGGGTTGGGGGTTGGCTTTAGCTTTAGCCAGCTGGGGGTGGAAGAGTTGCACTGAGAGAAAAAAAGGGCCTATTCTAGGTTATTTTTCGATTTTTTTCTAGGTTAAATGCTGCCATCCTAGATTTTTTTTGGTTTTCATTCTAGGGTGGAACAATTTAGTCTAGGTTGAATATCATTTAACCTAGATTGAAAATACTGGTGAAGTTACCGTCCTAAAAATGTAAACAACCAAGATTTAAAATGCACCACCCCCACACTTTAGTTCTAGGTTAAGTTCACGGTGTGTGCCGCCGCCTCCATCCATTTACAGTCTAGGTTAAAAACATTAATGTCTTGGTTGTCTCACCCTGGTATTCAATGTTTTTCACTTTCATAGACAGTTGATTTACCCTAAAACGAAAACGTTCTCACCCCACCTCAAACAATTTACAGCCATGGCGCGTTAACCTAGAACCCATTTTTCTCTAGGTTAATTAACGCTCACCGCCTACAGTGGCGCTCTCCGCGGCCGCTTAGCGTACCGTAGAAACAACCTGGAATTTATTGAATGAATTACAATCACTGTTATTTAAACCTAAACCTATTTGTGGTACTATGGTAGTTTTAACCGAGACTGAAAGTCTAACTTTTTCTTCTGGGTTGTTACCTAAAGTAACAATCTCGCCATTTAAATCTCTCGATTGTTTTCAGTTGTACAACCTAGACTTTAATGGAGGGTAATTATATGGAAGGTCAAATCATTCTATTCTAGGTTACCCCGCTTAAAAGTCAAAGGTAGGTAATATATTTTCTAGGTCTTCACAATGTCAACCTAGACCAAATGTAAAGTTCACATTTGGTCTAGGTTGACACTTTTTTATTCCAGGTTGTGGTCAGAGGGCAGGTTATAACGGATTAGGTTGTTTCTATATGGGTCTAGGTTGTATTAATATTTTTCTATGTTACTTTAACCTGGACCTATTTTTTTTCTAGGTTGAATCAATTGATTCTAGGTGGTTTCAATTTCTTTTCGAGGTTATTTCGGATTTAACCTAGCCACTAAAAAAATCTTTTCTCTCAGTGTGGAAAGCTGCGTACGTCTAAGGGATAAGTACGAAAATGGTAAACCCTTGTGTAACATCGGCAGCATTTCTCTTCATTGACCTCAAAGAAGCATCAAATGGTCGCAGAAGAAAGGCCAAAATTTTGACCTATCTTTCCCTGGCCCTCTCTCTTGACTTTTTTCCTTGAGTTTATTTTCCCCAATCAACCAGGTGCCCGCTAGGTGGAGTCAGGATCTGGTTCACATCCCTAGGTAGTTCCATAACTAATATACATAACTAAAGCTGAGCACTCATTGAGTAGCTTAGTCAGCATAGTAGGGAATGAAGAGTCAGCTGAGTACTTTATGTAGGTAATAGTTGAATTGAATATCGACAGTGCTGTTGTGAATTCTCTCATCTCCATTTTTTGGTATAAATCTTGAGGCAAAAATTGTTTATTTCTGATGGCATCCAGGAATAGAAGTAACCTATCGTTTTCTTACCACGAAACCGCCAATTTGTGAACAATAATAGCCCAAAAGTAGAGTTCCTTTCTATTCTAAGGCATCAAATGACTCAGGGTTAGTAGGGCTCTTTGCTACACTATTACAATGGAAGTGGGCGCGAGCAAGTTGGCGCAAGTTCTAATCCAACTTGGTGCAGTAGGGGTTGGGTTCAGGCGTCAGTTGGACAAACTGTGATATTGCTGACTGTTTAGAGTTAAAATTCTATGACATCCCAAAGACTTGATTAACTTAATGGATGAAAGTTTTCCTGCGAACAAAATGGGTAAGACGGCCTCTGTTCACATTTGTCCGACGCACTGAGGCTCCAGCACTCTCAGTGCACGTCAGTTGCATCACTTCCAAAAATTCAAATCGCTCGCTGACGATATTTATCCATTTTTCGCTGACTTGATCAGACTCTATTCACTCTTTTTGCGAGAACCGTTTCGACAATTAATTTAATTTAATTGTTTTCTTTTAATTTAGGTACACTTATCTTTTATTTCATTTTCACCGGTGCAACCCTCCGTTACTCGTTGAGTAGAGATCCATTCCCGGGTCAGGGACAATATAAAAGCTGTATCGCCTGCTTGAGGACTCTTCTTAGTAGCTTCAGAAAGTTTCATGGTATTGTCGACCCACCCCTGGACATTCTTCCGGACGAACTTAGCTGTTGTTGCCCCCTTTGTGGCCTCCAAGGTATCGTTGTGAGTGAACCACCTTCAGATTCGTCCCTCAATAAGGACACGATTTCCGCTGTCTCCAAATGTCTCATTTCTCTACTTTTACTCGTTTGTATAGTTACACGAGGGCTGATTTATTATTGTTTGATGCAGGTTAATTGCGCAAAAATTCATTCTGTGTCATTTAGAAAATATTTTTGGAAAATAAAAAAACAAAATTTTTTTTTTTCAGTACGATTTTTGAACAGACATGAGGCTCTATGGGAGTAGACTATGGGTCCAAAATTACTCGTAAAACGACAATTTTTTAGACCTCCTGGGATCCTTCAAAAATCCCATTTGTAGCCCCATGAAAGCCCATATTAGCCTATAGATCCTATAGATCGCCTATAGAAAGCCTATAGATCGCCACAGTGAAATCGGAAATGGATTCTACGTCCAAAAATACTTCGAAAACGACACCTGACTCGATCCCATAGCTAAAAGCCTTCAAAAAACCCCTCCCACAGCCCCATTTTAGCCCCATAGCGCCCCACGGGTTCGGGCGATCGGGCTGAAAACCTTGCGGGCACAACTAGATGGCGAACCGAGTATTTTGTCCAAATTTCAGATTTAAAAAACGCTGCAAATTTTACACAAGGGTTCATTATTCTTTGATAGGTAGGTTACTTGTGCAAAAATTATTTCTGTAAAAAAAAATTGGAAAAAAAATGTTTTTTGGATAAAAAAAAAATTTTTTTGGATTTTTTTCTACAAGATATAGTTTTTTCAAAAATTCTTTATTTTTTACTCGAAAAATATTTAACCTCATGGGATCCTTCAAAAATCCCATTTCTAGCCCCATGAAAGCCCTATAGATCGCAACAGTGAAATCGGATCGTTCCGGGACCCCCAAAATGGATTCTACGTCCAAAAATACCTCGAAAACGACACCTAACACGATCCCATAGTCAAAAGCCTTCAAAAAACGGGTTTGTGCGATCGGGCTAAAAACCTAGCGGGCACAACTAGATGGTGAACCGAGTATTTTGTCAAAATTTCAGATTAAAAAAAAAACCTACTGCCCAAAACGGCTTTGACTTATTTGGGAGCCTTTCCTACCAACATACGTACATACGTCACCCATTCCTAATTTTCTCGGTCATTGGTAATTTGCCTGTTGGACCGAATTGACTTGATCTGGAGTGCGGCACGAGGCTCAACTGGTGACCTTAGCTCGGGATTACCGATATCCCTTGTCAATTACTGCGCCCACTGTTATGAACCAATAATGTTCCCGGGCAAACACAGTCGGTCCAGACCTCAATCGATATTCAATTGCCTCCCCATTCCCAGCAGCGAATACCAACTAAACCCTCGGATATCCAACTTTTCATTGTGTCGGGCGTATTCTACGGGGTTGCTGAATACTTTAACGGAGCGACCGAATAAATGTTGAAATCCACAAGATGGAAATCACCTCCAAAATCAGTCGACAGCAAGATGATTTATTTATATTTATTTATTTATTTATAGAACGGGACGAGCCCAATACAAATACATATTATATGTTAACCGGGGGTGCAGTACACAGGATACAGTTGAGTAATTAGGTATTGCAAGTAATGAGATTTTATGGCAGAAGGCGACGGAGGAGCAGGTCTTGTAGGGGTGACGCAAATCTGACGATTGTTTTGGTTGTTGCCTTCGAATTTGAATCGTAGAATATTTACCCATCATTCGCCAACGACATTTACCGAAAAGCAAGGTATATTAAAGATTCCTTATTCCTTATTAAATACATTTTATTCCGCCTCTGGGCTCAAAAGGTGAATAGATTGTAAATACGCCTCCGGATACGGTTTGAATACAGGTATTTTCCTTCGCGATTTTCTCTTCACTGAATACCTATTTCCTTTTCGTGACCGACCCGTGCCATTTATTTCGGGCCACTGGAAAGATTTTTGGCCGAACTTGTTGTAGTGGCCAAGGGCCGAACTCTTCTAAATTTACTCGTCTTCCCGCCGCTCGCTGGCCGCGGAGAGCGCCACTGTAGGCGGTCAGGGTTAAATTCTCTTCCACTGGCCGCCACCACTATTTGCGGGGCGGCCACGGAATAGAATTCTATTCCGTGAGGGCGGCCTCACCCTCACCGCCGATTTTCATCAATCACTGACCATTCTGTTTTGGTCAATATGACGTCTCACAGCAACTTTTTGACCGGGCCTGCTGGCCAGGCCTCCATTGGCGACAACTCGTCTAAGGGAACTGGCTCAGTGCCGCTGACCCGGTATTATTTTTGAGCAAGTCTGATGCCCAGGCCGCCATTGCCGACACTTCGATTGTGGCAGCCAGGAGATCAGACTTCCGGATGACGACTCTGGGAACAAGCCTGAAGACAATTCGTTTGGAGAAGCCTGTTCCCAGATCCCCGTATTAGCTGTGGGATCAGGGTAATCTGGAGTGGTAATTTACACTTCAATATCAACTCCAGACGATCCTGATCTCATTTCCGGACGCCAACGCCGCTCAGATCAACACAACAGTTCGTGCCAATCTCGGGCTTATGGGTTTTCTCCAACTGCTTCTATACTGCCTCTCAGATCTGCAGATCACGACACTTCGCGTTATGCTCTGTGTAGGGATATTCAAGCACCCCCTTCCTCTTCCTCCAAATACGTTGGGGGCGGGATCCCAGTTACGCTGGAGGACATGGGCGTATACAGGGTGGGGCAGGGGGGGGGGGGCAAGGAAAGGAAATTATAGGAATTTGGAAACACTAGCACTCCGACATGGGGGCCTCACTTCGCTTGCCCATTTGAATAGTAGGGATTTAGTATTAAAATTTAGATCTGTAGATAGGATACAGAACAAACGCCGACTCAATTGGACTGTAAACAACGAAAATAGGAGGAGTTGTACGGATTTGCGAGGGTCAGAAATTTCGCTCAATGCGCTTATCGGACGTAAAAATGGCAGGTGATTCCAAATGCATACAAAAATTAGGGGTTCCTATTTAAAATAAGGAAGTTGGGCGCAAATGAGGCCCGCATTTTGGGAGGATCTCAACCCCCCTATGAGTAGCTAAAAGGGATCCCGAGACGATAGAAAAACGCTGCAAATTTTACAAAAGGGTTTATTATTCTTTGATATAGGTTACATGTCCGAATATTATTATATTATATTTTGGAACAACAACAAACCTTTTTTTTAATTTTTTTTTTTCTTTAAAGCAATTTTTTACTCGGAAAATATTCGACAGGTCGAATTCTGGGAGTCTGAATTCGACAGGTCTCTTGGAATTTTTAGGTTGGTAGGTCCGTTGCGATGAATCCTGTCCCAAAGAATTACGATTGAAAGTTGAACAAGACCCATGGGGGTCTTTTAACCCCGCATTAAAACCAAGCATTAAAACCCGCCACCTCCACGTTGGTCCATCCCGGGCGCACCAGAATGGTGTGGCTAATGCCGGAGAGGGCCCGCTGTACTCCTCCCCGCTGTACTCCTCCCCGCTGTACTCCTCCCGCTGTACTGCTCAACCCAGTGCTGAAGATCAAGAACAAGAAGACATCAAAATTTGATTTCTCATGTTTCTTCAAAATTTAATTTTGAAGAAACATAAGTGCACTTCCCCTAGGGGAAGAAAGCGAGCAAGAAGTTACGCGAAAGATTGTTATGGGCCAGAAATGGCCTTAGATACAATCTAAGAAGCTCGGTACAGCGGGCGTACGGCGGACGGACATTTCGGTTTTGGAATCTAGACCTCTTGAAACGGTTAATGTCAAATTTTGAGGCCGATTGGAGTCGTCAACCTCCGGCGCGATTAAATAGGTGTTGACAAAATACTCATTTCACCATCTAGTTGTGCCCGCAAGGTTTTCAGCCCGATCGCCCAAACCCGTGGGGCTCTGTGGGGCTCAAAAAATGGCTACGGGAGGTTTTTTTTTTAAAGGGTTTCGGCGATGGGATCGAGTTATAACTTTTGGACGTAGAATCCGTTTTCGGGGGTCCTAGAACGATTCAATTTCACAGGGGGCTCTAATGGTAGGTACTACAAATGGGATTTGTGAAGGATCCCAGGAGGTAAAATATTTTCCGAATAATTTTGGATGCTTAATCCATTTTTCGAGGTTTCATGACTGTTCGTTCAAATAATGTGCAGATTTTTTTTTCTCAAAAATATTTTTTATTGGCAAAGAATTAATTTTCGCACAAGTAACTTATGTCAAAGAACAATAAACCCTTGTGTAAAATTTGCAGCGTTTATAAATGTATATATGTAAAATAGCGCTTAGTGGGGTGGCCCCCCCCCCTTGGCTAAATCCTGCCTACGCCCATGCTGGAGGACTTCCCCCCCAACACACAACACAAATATTGCTAATCTGAATCAATTAGGAAAACAATACTAAATATTTGCATGTAGGTAAAATTTGCATGTAGGTATACCAAATACACCCGTTATATTGAGTAAACCTACAATTTTTTTTTTTTTTTTTTTTTTTTTGTCAAAATTACCTGCTTTTTAAATGCAATGAGACACAGAAAACTAAAATAGATCCGAAACTGCGATTGCCATCCACTGTCACTGATAATTCCAAACACCACATTTCCTTGCGGGAATCACGGAGTAAAATCGTTAGGGATTTTCCCTTCCCTTTTTTCCAGTCAACTTGCCGAACGCAACGCTCAAAACCTGTCCGTGTTGACGGGAAACTCTCGGGAAAGCTTCGCTTAAAAAAAAAGGCGACGATCGTGAAAAAAGTATGGAAGGGGTGGAACGTTTCGAACCTTTACCAAGTCACAAAGATGACGCTTTGAAATTGCGTCGACGTGCGCTTATCCCGAAATGGCGCTTTTTTTCCGGCGTGAGAACGAAACTGTTGTCATTTTCAATGTGGACGTGAAGCGGAGTGTACTCATGAAAATGGAGCATCAAGCGCTAACTTTGGGCTTCAATACAGACGTAATTCAGTTGTCCAGGACCTGATGAAAAAGGCAAATTTAAACGAGGGATAAAATTCTGCCACAAATGCTGTACCTACTGTGTAAGTAACGAAGATAGAATTTCTTTCAACAACGAACGAACTAGTGTGAAATAAAACCGCGGTGATTCGTGAAAACGTCACCTAACAAACTCAGGACAAGGAGGAGGAAAGTGCTGGCAGCACTGTGCCTGCTCGAGGTTGTTGTGTAATAAATACGTATTCCCCCGTTAGTTAGGGTGAATAATCACGCACTCAATTAATACTGCAAATAAGTTTAATAATTCCTTTGGTATAATATGCGTCACCGCTAACCACACCCGTCACTGGAACTCAACCGAATGGCGATCAGGGGGGGTCCCGGCTACACGTAGCCGCTGATGACGTACGCTCGCGGAATCCGCTGAGGCAGCAGGGATGCCCGTCGTCCGGCCCTCCTTCTTCGCTCCGTGGCGGTATATTTGATTTTACCGCCACAGTTGTAGTTGTTGTCGATGTTTGTATGTCTTCTCGGAAGCTGTTTATCAATTAGGCAGGTTACTTTGCGATAAGGACTCCGGGTTTGAGGCGGGGCGACCGAAGGTGGTCGAGTTAATACGTGTTTATTCTTTCGAGCTAGTCACGTCAACCCTCACAGCTCACGTTAAATGCACCCACTCCAAATTCGCAATATTTTGTCAAAATCCCAGTTTTAACGCGTCTTCCCCCACCGCAAAACATCAAACATCATCACCGGCAGCTAACCATCCCCAAACCACGACCTATAAATAGAAATACAACGGATCCAAAAAGATCAACCCAATGCGAACCAAACGACCAGCTGCCCGGCGGCGACCGCTGGGGGAGTGCGGCACGCAGAGACGTTACCAATACCAATATTAAACCAACCCCCTGAAGATGGCACCCTGTTGGCCGAAAGCTCGAAAGAATAAACAAGTATAAACTCGACCACCTTCTGTCGCCCCACCTCAAACCTGGATGAAATATGCCAAGAAGTTACTCCCAAAATACAAGTATAAGGATTCATTAGATACGATCTTCCATATCGGCCGGTGGTATCGTATTTTCCTTAAACATACCACGATACAATGCGATTTGCGTTCGCGCATGCGCACGGCTGGAGTCGGATACGGATGGAATCAAGATACGGCGACGTATCTCACCTCTAGGAACTCCCTAATAAACGCTGCACATTTTACATCAATGGCTATTATTGTTTTCGGTACGGGATTCTGTTGGAAGCATTTTTTCTCCGTATTTTGTGCTCCGCAGTTTCCGCAAATGTGTCCCCCTCCCCCCACCATACCGTCCCGTCATCCCCTGATTGAGGAGCTATGACTCAGCTGAAAAATGGGTAAACTTCTTGGGATAGCCGCCCCAACGGCACCTCCCCCCCCCCCCCTCCTTGGAGCCCTTCTTTCGTCACCTGACCTCCTTCATTCAAACTTTTCCCCAACATTCTTGTAAACTGAGCCTTTAAACACATTTTTGATCCATTTTGAGCGGACTTTTTGGTGTTTTCAGACTTTTATCGTGCTATGCTCGCCAAAATGATTTTCTTTTCTTTTTTTTTTTGTGATTCAAATTTTTGCGACATCTAGAAGTGCCTTGGAATAAAAATGAGCATTCTCCTCGGTCCTCATCCTCCTCTTCGTGTTGCAGCTCCAATATAATAGATTAATCTCAAGACTTGGAATCTATAATTACACATTGTGCATGAGGATACATACACCTTGTGAAATGTTATTACATAATTCAATAATTGTAATATTAATTATTAATAAATGAATGAATAGAATGAAAGGAATTTCTCTTGTTCTCAAGTTTCTCAGGTCTCTCTGGTTCAGTCTGGTTTCAGGTCTTTTAGATTCTTCTTCTTCTACTCTCATGTTTCTCTTCCTTCTTTGTTATCTTTACGTTTTTTCTTCTTTTGATTCGTCTTTTATTTTTGGTTCTTCTGCTTTTCATGTCGTCTAGTCTCGTTTTTTTGTTTTTCAGTTTGTTCTTCTTCAGTCAGATTTCATTTTCTCAGGTTCTAATGAGGTAGTTGGGGTGGGGCGATGACGCCTCTGCTTATTATGCAGGTTAGATTTCTGCACCATCGGCAAACAACCTCTCTCTTCTTTAGATTTTACTGTTAATTTCTTCCAGTTTCTTCTTCTTCTGCAGTTTCATTTCATTTCATGTCAAGTTCATTTCACGGTCAGGTTCATGTGCAGACACTCATCTCTCTTTTATTTATAAATTCGTTTCTCTTTTACAAATCAGCATGAACCCGTCAGTGTGAAAAGTATAACGTAAGGTAGATCTACGGCGAGATACATAGTTGGATTCCATCCTATAAAAAGACGATTTCAGACGAAGTAGTCTATTTCCACGATAAATAAAATAATAACTTGTAGACGCGTTTCAGTTTACTAAACCATCATCAGTACAATACAATCGGTATAGTACGGTACAATCAGTATTATATACGCAGGGTATATATACGCCCTTAGAGGTATTAATTATTCACTTATTAGGGTGGAAGGTTTATATTTATATTATATAGATATGCATTTCTCGATTTAGGGGCTGTGCCCCCCGGTGTATTGATATGAGGGTATATAGTCACATATGTGTATAGATTTCCCGATTTAGGGGCTGCGCCCCTCGGTGTATTGATATGAGGGTATATAGTCACATATGTGTACAATACAATCAGTATAGTACAGTACCTAGTTAAAGTACAATCAGTATTGTACTGATGATGGTTTAGTAAACCAAAACACGTCTACAAGTTATTATTTTATTTATCGTGGAAATAGACTACTTCGTCTGAAATCGTCTTTTTATAGTGTGAAAATTACTTACATTCCTTCGCCAAAGCTCATCAAACATCCACAAAACTCAAATAAACGCGGGAAGGAACAGCTGTGTGCAACGCAATGACGATTTGCCTGACGCTTGTGAACGTCTGACCAGAATGCCGGAATCCCCTCCACTGCTCACCACTGCTGCCGCGTTCACGCATTGACGCATTGCCTCATGGATGTGAACCCTGCTTTAAACTAGTGGTCTGCCGCCTCCAAAAGGTTAATTGCCCCAGACTAAACCTAACTTAACCCCTTGTTTTATGAGATAAATCCCCCTCCCCCCCCCCCCCCTTTCGGAAAAATCGACTGAAAATTTCCCGTTTCAGACACATCACTCCGGCTCTTGTTCGCCGCTCCAGCAACTTTTCAAGACTTGTAACTCTTTTCCAATTAAGGAAGCTGAACTCTCCCCATCGATGGGAAACTTTTTTTGGAGCACGAAATCCCTATTATTAACAAAAGAGGGAAGCTTATGAAAGTTTGGCGTCGGCCTCTTCTCAAGAATTATGAAGCAATAATTTACAACACTGCGCTTTTTTGAGGGGGGGGGGGGGGAGGGGGCTTCCCTTATCAAAATCATTTTTTCCCGACATTTATTCGTAATTTTCGCGAAAGGGGAAATTTTAGTATTTAGTATTAGTATTTTCGTGGGGTGTGTGCCAAGTTTTAAGATGAATTCGCTGAAGTCTAAGGATTATTGTCGTCATTAAGGAATGGGGAGAGGTTGTCAGATGTGGTCCCTAAGACTGGTGACGTGGATGACATAAACAAACAACGACTAATTGCTTTAATAAACGCGTTGAGGTATTCACAATATGTCATATTGTCCGTATATTGAGTTGGGTAGATGGGAAAAACATTATCCCCGAGGACCAGTCGAGAATGAGATCTGGTAGGAGCTAAAAGGGAAAACGCTGCAAATTTTACACAAGGGTTTATTATTCTGTGATATAGGTTACTTGTACAGACATTAAATTCTGTCAATAAAAAAAATTAAAAAAATTTTTTTTTTGGATTTTTATATTTCAAAAAAAATTTTTTGGGGGGATTTTTTTTTCAAAAATTCTTTAATTTTTACTCGAAAAATATTTAACTTCTTGGGATCCTTCAAAAATCCCATTTTTAGCCCCATGAAAGCCCTATAGAACGCCACAATGAAATCGGATCGTTCCGGGACCCCCAAAAATGGATTCTACGTCCAAAAATACTTCGAAAACGACACCTAACTCGATCCCATAGCTAAAAGCCTTCAAAACACCCCTCCTGTAGCCCCATTTTAGCCCCATAGCGCCCCACGGGTTTGGGCGATCGGACTGAAAACCTTGCGGGCACAACTAGATGGTAAACCAAGTATTTTGCCAAAATTTCAGATTTTTAAAAAAATTCCTACTGCCCAAAACGGCCCGGACGGCGGACGGCGGACGGACATTTCGGATTTAGAATGTAGACCTCTTGAAACGGATAATGTCAAATTTTGAGGCCGATCGGAGTCGTCGACCCCCGTCGCGAAAACATAGGTGTATTATTCCAAGAATAATAAACCAAAAACATTCATTTTTAATGCTGCATTAATAATGCAACTAGCACTCCGATAGGGGGGGGGGGGGGATCGCTTCGCTCGGCCAGCCACTTCCTCGGGCAAAAAGTCGGCCAAACGGTAGGTATGTTACATCACCTCTGAGTTACTTCTACTCTCGCACTGGTTGGAGCAGTTCACAGCCCATAGTTCCAGTTCACATGCAGCTCATAGTAACTCATCGAGCTTCTGGTTTATTTAAACGGGCAAATGTTTACGCCTAGCTTTGCATAATATACAAAGTATATCATATACTGTCTCACGTTCGAAATGCCCGTCATATTCATGTCATTGAAAGACGACTGCACGACACATTGACGGATAATCTTCAAGGACCTCTCCAAAAGATCGTCGGTTGCTCTGTCTTTGGCACTTTGAATGACGCTTTGCCGCTGGATGCCTCGGTCTAGTATTTTCCCAGTTTCTGCACTAACATCACTTCGCCCCGCTGACTATGAATTTCTGTAACTTCTTTTTGACTCACGCACATATCGAATACTGACTCGGTGAATGAGAGGAACGGATAAGAGATGATCTGTATTCGAAGGGGGAAAGGAAACAGAACAACGATGAGAGGAGAGATAACATGGCAACGTGGTGAACAGATTTTGCCCGGAGAGGATTATTTTGGAGAGGAGAAGACGATCGCCCGCTCGGAAAACCAAGGCTATAATCTGGATTAAGAAGCACTACCTCCAGCAGCTCAATTAAGTGGGTACCTGGGTAGGTTCCTAAACAGAAGTTGAAAATTTTATTTATAATATAAATATTGTTATACTTTTTTCTCTCCATATTATTAAATAACTGCTCACTGCAAATTTTGCTCACTGAGTTATAACAATTGTATTCACGTCAGAGTCTACTAAGTTGTCGTCGATGTGATTATTCTATAAGCCTCATCCTCCACTACAGGTTTGCCGATATGGAGGATTATTCGTGCAAATAATTTCTTTCCGATTCTTCATTGTTAATGGTCCGATTGGGTCGGCGATTCCTCCATATCCGAATTTCAATATGAAATCCCGAAAAAACTACTTCCGACGATGAGCGAATTTAGACGGCGAGTTTAATTTGATTTGAAGGGATCTGACGGGCGTCTCGGGAGAGTTGCCAGGAACCTCGGAACGATGGAGAGAACGGAGGGTGCCAGGGACCTTGGAAACGTAGAGGCGGGGAAAATGGGGGGGGGGGGGGGGGGGAGTTTTGGCAATTGGTTAATTCTGCACTAATTTCAGATACATTCTGGTGTGTGAGAAGTCGATTTCGCTCTCTATTCCCCTGCCAATTTTACGCCCATTAAATTTGGCACATTGAGCGACTGTCACTTGGGCGAGCCTTCTGCCTGAGGAAGTGGTCGGCTGAGCGAAGCGAGGGCTTATGTCTGAGTGCTAGTTATTCTCCACCTTATTATCCACCACCACAGGCTTGCCCATATGGAGGATTATCGACTAGTTATTTTGGTTTATTATTCTTGGAATAATACTCCTATGTTTTCGCGACGGGGGTCGACGACTCCGATCGGCCTCAAAATTTGACATTATCCGTTTCAAGAGGTCTACATTCTAAATCCGAAATGTCCGTCCGCTGTACGCCGTACGCCGTCCGGGCCGTTTTGGGCAGTAGGAATTTTTTTAAAAATCTGAAATTTTGACAAAATACTTGGTTTACCATCTAGTTGTGCCCGCAAGGTTTTCAGCTCGATCGCCTACACCCGTGGGGCGCTATGGGGCTAAAATGGGGCTACGGGTGGGGTTTTTTGAAGGCTTTGGAGTATGGGATCGAGTTTGGTGTCGCTTTCGAAGTATTTTTGGACGTAGAATCCATTTTTGGAGGTCCCGGAACGATCCGATTTCACTGTGGCGATCTACAGGGCTCTCATGGGGCTAAAAATTGGATTTCTGAAGGATCCCAGGAGGTTGAATATTTTTCGAGTAAAAATAAAGAATTTTTGAAGAAAAAAAATTAAAAAAAAATTAGGTAAATTTTTTCATTGACAGAATTAAATTTCTGAACAAGTAACCTATATCAAAGAATAATAAACCCTGGAGTAAAATTTGCAGCGTTTTTCTTTGTAAATTATCACCTCTTGTATCACTCTGTGGAAATAGAGAAATTCAATTCAATTCAACTACCTACATGGTATACCTACCTACCCAGTACATTGTTAAAATTTCAGATTTTTGAAAAAATCCTACTGCCCAGAACGGCTCGGACGGCGGACGGACATTTCGTTTTTGGAATCTAGACATATTGAAAAGTATATTGTCAAATTTTGAGGCCGATCAAAATTTTCAACCTCTGACGCTAATAAATAGTTGGATTTTTCCAAGAATAAGTAATAGGTAAACCAAAAATTGGACACGTCAATTTGCCCCAGAATTTTGTGCGGTGTGGTTTAAGATGTGTTTGTTTCTGATACGCCAACTTACCAAGTTTACATTATATATAACGGAAACCTTACCTATGCAGAAAATTACTGGGTCCTCACCAGAGACTGGCTATTTCGAGCTCAACCCCTTTGAAACCATAATTTAAACACATTCTCATTTTGTTTTCCGCCCCGCGACGCGCGTCGTCTCATTTAAATAACTCCCCGACCTTCGGGAATAATTAAGAAGATAATTCGTTTAATTACGCCATTGGATCCCACATTGAAGGGAACTGCATGATTTACGTGACCTGAAACGTCAAATGTTGGCCCAACACGCTACGTACATTTTGACTACCTCCGACATTTCGAGTCATTAAGGCGGGGTTTTTTTACACGGCGGAGTTTCACGTGCGATGAGGATACAAAAGTATCATCTTCTCGTTTCATTTTTCACGCGTATCAACCCACCGTTCAAAAGGTGAAACAAAAAGGTTTGAAACGCTTCGGCTGCTGCCATTTGTGAAAAACGATTGCGATGCAGAGAACCTGAAAACTTCCAACAGCTTGTAGTTACGGGAAACAACACGCTGATAATCGGTTCTGCATGCGTATGGGACCGTAACATGTGTAGTCCGCTGAAACCTGGCTGGCTGAAAACTAAATCCTGAGAAATCCGGAAATGAACTTGACATGAACGCGAATGAATATGAATCTGGATAATTTGCCGCAATCTGCGTTGCACACAGCTGTTCATTCGTGTTTTGTTGATGTTGCTATGGCGACCACAACAACCTGGATGCTTATCGCTGTAATCATTGCGTCAGTCCGGTAAAATATCTTATTTTTCGGATGTGTACAGTCCGCTTCGAAAGTGCTTCTCCGTCAAAACTAACTTCTTCCCGCCTGCTGGCATCGGCCATTCAGCCGACCAAACGCAATGACGGAATGGTGCAATATCGCATTGCCGCATGCATGTGAACCCCACCAGGCCTCAGACCCCTTCTGCTCGCTTTTCGATGATGGACAGTTTTTTTGGTTTATTATTCTTGGAGTAATACACCTATTTAATCGCGACGGAGGTAGAAAATTCTGATCGGCCTCAAAATGTGACTATCCGTTTCAAGATGTCTAGATTCCAAAAACGAAATGTCCGAACGCCGTCCAAGCCATTTTGGTCAGTAGGGTTTTTTTGTTGTTTAATCTGAAATTTTGAAAAAATAACTCGGCTTACCATCTAGTTGTGCCCGCAAGGTTTTCAGCACGGATCGGCCGAATCCGTGGGGCTCTATGGGGCTAGGAAAGAGTTCTTGAAGGGTTTTGGCTATGGGGTCGAGTTAGGTGTCGTGTTCGAAGTATTTTTGGACGCGGAATTTTCGGGGGTCCCAGAACGACCCGATTTTACCGTGGGGATCTACGGGGCTCTCATGGGGCTACAAATGGGATTTTCGAAGGATCCCAGGTGGTCAAATAAGGTGGCGAGCTCGCCACGCTGATTTTGGATTTGGATCCACGCTGGATTCTACGTCCAAAAATACTTCGAAAACGACACCTAACTCGATCCCATAGCTAAAAGCCTACAAAACACCCCTCCCGTAGCCCCATTATAGCTCCATAGCGCCTCACGGTTTTGGGCGATCGGACTGAAAACCTTGCGGGCACAACTAGATGGTAAACCAAGTATTTTCTCAAAATTTCAGATTTAAAAAAAAAATTCCTACTGCCCAAAACGGCCCGGACGGCGGACGGCGGACGGACATTTCGGAATTTGAATGTAGACCTTTTAAAACGGATAATGTCAAATTTTGAGGCCGATCGGAGTCGTCGACCCCCGTCGCGAAAACATAGGTGTATTATTCCAAGAATAATAAACCAAAACCGAAATGTCCGTCCGCCGTACGCCGTCCGGGCCGTTTTGGGCAGTAGGAATTTTTTTTAAAATCTGAAATTTTGACAAAATACTCGGTTTACCATCTAGTTGTGCCCGCAAGGTTTTCAGCCCGATCGCCCAAACCCTTGGGGTGCTATGGGGCTAAAATGGGGCTACAGAAGATGGTTTTTGAAGGCTTTTGGCTATGGGATCGAGTCAGGTGTCGTTTTCGAAGTATTTTTGGACGTAGAATCCATTTTTTGGGGTCCCGCAGCGATCCGATTTCACTGTTACGATCTATAGGGCTTTCATGGGGCTAAAAATGGGATTTTTGAAGGATCCCAGGAGGTTAAATATTTTTCGAGTAAAGAATAAAGAATTTTTGAAAAAACAATTTTTTTCGAAAAAAAATTCAAAAAAAAATTTTTTTTGAAAAAAAAAATCCAAAAAATTGTTTCCAACATTTTTTCTTTTGACACAGAAATAATTTTTGCGCAACTAACCTATATCAAAGAATAATAAACCCTTGTGTAAAATTTGCAGCGTTTTTTTTTTTTTCAAATTTTTTCGACATCTAGAAGTTCCAAATAATAAAAATGATTCTCATCCTCCTCCTCCTCCTCCTCGTGTTGCTGCCTTAATATAGTAGATCAAAGAATAGAAAACTCTTGTGTGAAATTTGCTGAGTTTTTGTCTTTCGAACTGTACTGGACTGGTTTGCTATACCTACGTAATTCTAAATTATTTTTCTTCCGAGTCGTATTGTAAGACAATTTTCGTTAATTCAAGCGTGTAGGACAAAGTGTAAAGTGTAGGACATGAGCTAGTAAAGGAGGATGGATGGTACCCTGATTATGCGCCCAAAATTATTCGGAAACCCCCTTTAAACTACCACACAACATATTACGAAGGTTACTCAACGGTTTTGAAGAGTTTCCGTCTGATAGTCGAGTGAGGTGTCGTTTGAGACGTAATGTTGTCCGTACAGTCAATTCATGGGTGCTTCAAACATTTCCCGTTGCTCAATAAATATGCAGTAGGTATTAAAAGTATAATGAACTCGCTAAGTGAGTTGAAATCCAGTTTGAATCGTCTTTTTGTACGTTTGTTTATTTAAACCTTGAAGTTAATTACGAGATGTGCCTGCTGGCTCAACTAAGTCTCCATTTCCAATTACCCAAGTCAGCTCGTCGTTTAGCGTTTAATTGCTCGTAAACCTTCAACAAGGGCATTTACTGACCGCCGGCCTGAAACTGAGGGGTTGTAAAATTGCGTTCCGAAAAGTACGTAACGGTTGGTATATTTCCCTCTATGTCCTCCTTCCCGAGGGGAATAAAACTGTCGTTAAACGTCGCAAGAGTTTACTGCTCGTATACCGGATGTACCTCGAAACCCTCTCAGGACGATGACGATGTCTGTTTGTGTTAAAATTTCAACGTTGGCGTGAGTTGAACGTGACAACCTGTCAACGGGGCAAATTATGCCATCAATTAGGGGAAACTGGTCGATACGAATCGGCGTGTCCATCTGATGTACGACAATCACGGGGGCCACCACGATCGTGTCACTTGATGCAGAGGAGTGCACAGACGTGTCGTCCACATGTAGCACATGTAGGACAAACCGGTCCCGAGTTATGAACAAAAATGAGCCAAAAAACACGGTTTTTTGTCAAAATTTGCCATTTTTAGTCATGCCTGCCCCTCCATTAACAAACTTCGAATCAAACTTCCAAATAGAATACCTGCGATGGGGAATTAAACCAGCATTCACGAGAAATAAATAAATTTGGGAGCGGGCTAATAGTTTCCGAGCTACAGTTGAAAACCGTAGTATAGCTCCAATTTTTCAGCCAAGTTGGAAAAAAGTTTCTTTTTTTATGCTTGATTGTGGCTGAACGGCTGAACCGATTCTAAGGTGTAAGGAGGTCATTCGACGCAGACTTCTATGCTCTTCAACTTTGTAATAGAAAAGATTCCTTTACGACGCTTAGTTTTTGAGTTATAAGTGGAAAACTGGAAAATGTCCAAAGAAATCGAGGTTTTTTGGTCACCAAAAGTTCTCGCAGCAAAAACTTTGCAGCCATGTTTGATATATTGTTGTTCAGGCCCATAAAAAAAATGTAAAAAATAAAAGCTTCTACGGTGAAACAATTATTGTTTAATGGCATCAACCAAAATTTGGAACAACGCACATTTCGAGAAGTGTACTTGAGCGAATTTGAAAGCTTTGGTACTCCCTGAACGCAGAATTTGATTCTCTACAACTTTCATCTTATGAGTTTTTCGTATTGGAGTGCCCGTTTTGAACCCACTAACATTTTAAATACGCTGGTTGCCACTTTTTGGCAAAGTTTGGAAAAACACGCCATTTTTTGACCATACCACTTGACGAATTTATTGTGCTCATTCGCTGCAGAATGTAATGCTCTGTGTGTACGTAGTACAAACCACACAGCATTTTACCTCATGTTCGAAAGACAGAACAGAACACTAGATGGAATTGCAATTCAAATACCACAAGATGAATCAAGAAGAATATCACAATTACAGAAGATATGGAAACAGTTGCAACAAACCCACAAAAATGCCCATGCTGCAAGTAAGAAGCAGTTCGATAAAAAACGAAGGGAATTAAATTTTGAAGAAGGTGATAAAGTGATGATCAAAAAGCATCAATACAAGAAAGGAATTCCTGAGACATTTCAAAATATTTGGATAGGACCTCTTCGTGTAACTAAAGTAATAGGAAATGATACATAATATGTACCTTATATTATAAGGTAAAAAAGATACATGCAGGAAGACAACAAGATATAGCAGTTCATGTTTCACAAATGAAGCCATAGTATGACAGAAGACAAATGGGAGCAGACAGAATTTGAGAACCAGTGGAATCAAACAGTGAATATAGAGCACCAGCATTTCTCATAAGAAAAAAGAACACTGAAGAAACGAGCCTATTGGTTGACTACAGAAGAGTTAATCAATTAATAGAGGTCCCAACAATAGCTCTCACTAGTGTGGACGAGATCCACAGAACACTAGCCAAATTTAATAGTTTCGTTAGTTTTTTTCCTCATTTACATAAGTGACTTATTAACTAGCCAGTTTCCTGACCCTTCCGAGACCTCGGATACCTGTATTCCTATTTGTGGATGATATTGCCTTGCCATGGCTACAGATTCTACGAGGGAGGACCCGCACCAAAACCTGAAATTTGGGTCGTGTTTGATTGATAACTGGTCCATGGATTGGCCTTGAACTCAATAACGATTCAGACTCGAAGTGGGCCTGAGCAGACTTGTGGACCAGGCTTTGAACTGGGCTTGACGATGGATAACTGACTGTCATGGCTGTCTCAGGCGCTTGTGCCCAGATTGTGTTGCTAACTTTACGTGAAAACAAGTTTGAAAGGGGTGGTGTCTGACGGGGTGCTGCTTTCGGTTTACCACGCCTGCTTCGCGTGCAAAGTTACTGCGTCATAGCCTGGGGAAATTCGAGCCATGCACTCAATATCTTCAGGCTGCAAAAGCGAGCTATAAGAATCTTGGCAAATCTGTCGTGGAACGAAGGTTGTAGAGGCTCCTTAGCTCGTCTGGGCCTGTTGACGATCGCAGGTTTGTACGTCATGGCAGTCCTGAACCATATGAGGACCAATTTGGCGAGCCTTCCTCTGGTTTCTGGAGTTCACGACCATAACACACGGCCCGTAGCGATCTTGTTCCCCGCAGTCCAGCTGCTTAGTCCAACAAACTTATTTCTCCTGATGAATTCATTCCACTTCCCAACATGAAAACCACAAGGAAACGGACTGGGAGAGGAACCCGTGTTGCTTACATCGACATGCATGTAGTGCACTACATGGAGTGACAGTGAGTTACCAGACTCCGTGATCTTGGAATAAATGCAATTACCTACCTATACTTACTACCTATTACTTTATGTTGTTTGAAGTGAGAGAGGGCTGTAATTTTGGTTTATTATTCTTGGAATAATACACCTATGTTTTCGCGACGGGGGTCGACGACTCCGATCGGCCTCAAAATTTGACATTATCCGTTTCAAGAGGTCTACATTCTAAATCCGAAATGTCCGTCCACCGTCCAGGCCGTTTTGGGCAGTAGGAATTTTTTTTAAAATCTGAAATTTTGACAAAATACTTGGTTTACCATCTAGTTGTGCCCGCAAGGTTTTCAGTCCGATCGCCCAAACCCGTGGGGCGCTATGGGGCTATAATGGGGCTACGGGAGGGTTTTTTTTGAAGGCTTTTAGCTATGGGATCGAGTTAGGTGTCGTTTTCGAAGTATTTTTGGACGCAGAATCCATTTTTTGGGGTCCCGGAACGATCCGATTTCACTGGGGCGATCTTTAGGGCATTCGTGGGGCTAAAAATGGGATTTTTGAAGGATCCCAGGATGTTAAATATTTTTCGAGTAAAAAATACAGAATTTTTGAAAAAACACATTTTTGAACAAAAAATCAAAAAAATTTTTTTTAAAGATAAAAATCAAAAAAATTTTTTTAAAATTTTTTCATTGACAGAATTAAATTTCTGCACAAGTATCGTATATCAAAGAATAATAAACCCTTGTGTAAAATTTGCAGCGTTTTTATTTTCATTTGTTTTTTTATTGCTGCTGAACGCTAAAAGTATTTTGAAGAACCTACCTATAGTATATATACTAGCTGTGACATTTGTACTGCCTTTTGGTTTTTACAAAAATAAAATATTCTATTCTATTCCAGAACCGTCGGGACTCGACTACCCCGAAAGTTTCCCCATTTTCCCCAATTTAACCGTACTATCAGACATAACCACGGTCTTTACTTATTCCGCGACAATCGTTTAGCGGAATATATTCGATATATCGCAACAAGCACTCACAACGGTGATTTATACTCCGCTGGGGGCAGGAAAAAGCAATAAATGTGATCAGCGAGGTTTCTGATTGGGTCGTCGGGTCAAAGGGCTCACATCGTCGGGCTCGACTCGCTGAAATTTTCATGAGCCTGAAAAAAAAAGATGGTTTACAAGGCGGCGGAGAGAAAATAAGCAACGGCTACCTACTCGTAGGCCTTTCACAACCTTCTAAATTATTTATGTCCGCTTCCGAAGAAATCGCGTTTTCATTGTTCAATTCGACAGAGTGTTTTGTCGGGTGTTATTCGACGGGTATAAACGGGATGAAACTGTTTGGGGAGCGTCATACCGTAAAAGTAATTAACCGGGGTTGATAAATTAGATTTTTTTCTTCTTCTTTTGAAGAGAGTAACCCGAGTATTCCGAGACAGATGGAAAAACGGGGCAGGAAACGGAAACGGTAATTCACGAAGATTTCCCTCGGCTGTTTTTTTCTTCGTGTTTTTCCCCCTCTCAGTTAATTTCCGCTTTTCCTCGGGCCGCTAAACGTTCGCCCGTACGCGGCGTTAGTTAATTTATTACGCCATTAGCAACCGTTAATCCTTTCGGCTGTTCTGGTCCTCCTCTGGCCGGATGCCGGTTTCGGGGTGCGCTTTTTAGGAGAAGACGTCTTACGGTCATGGTAGTAGTCTTGTCTGTAGTAGCTGTAGTAGCTACGATGGGAGGGGGTGGTGAGATATTCTTCCGTTTTACCGAACTGATAAATTTTCTTTTGGTCAGAATCGGAAATGTGACAGTTTTTCTCTATTATATTGGAGCTCCAGCAAGAGGAGAACGAGGATGCTCATTTTCATTGTAAGGCGCTTCTAATAGCCGGGAAAATTTGAAATTGGTAGCAAAAAATTCAGCTCACTGAGATGATAACGAGAAAGGTCTGAAAACACCAAAAATTTGGGTACTCCACTTGTATGTTACCTACCGGGAGCTCGATATCTACACATCGAGGCCGATACCTACCTGGTGCATACATGTTTAAAATCCCAACAAATTATCTACTTATATCTAAATTATATTATATAATACCTATATAATATATATTATATTATAATATTATAATGTTTGCGTTGAAATGTGGGACAAACGTAAGAAAATGGGTGGTTTGGGGACGGAAGTACAGATAGCCTGTAGGCTAGGGTGTCCCTTATTTTTCAACTTCAATTATTAGGTGTTCTTACCCCCTCATTTTGTTCCATTGGACCCCTAAGAACCTCACTAAAAATTTGGTAGCCCTGGGACAACGCTAACACGTGCCGCATCACCACCAAAGTTGTATTATATGAGAACCTCCTAAGTGCCAGCTTATTACAAAACGCCAACATTTCTCCTGCGTCTCATTCTAGTCCGATTGAGTTCAAATTTTTACCCGTTGTTTTAGAAGGTATGATAAAGCTCTGGTAAAATTTTGAATTCGATCGGATAGAGATTACGGGCTGAACAAATGTTTGAATCATCTGAAACTTAGGTTTCCTGGTAAAAAACGGCTCTCGGAGATGCTGGTGCCGCCCGACCTATTGATTGTAATCGCCAAACAATTAGCTCTCAATAATTGAGAATAATTATTCTTTCCTTGTCTTTGTTAAGGTTTTAATACATTTTATAATGATTTTATAAATATGATAGGAATGCGCCAGTACGGACTGTTTTTTGCTGCCCATCTGCTACTGAGAGCAGCTCTAGCCTACAGTGACGCGCCCCAACAGGACCTAAATTTTTCAAGTAGGAACACTGAAGGTTTACGAGCCGATAAAACCGTTTCCAAAGTAGCTATGTTTAATAAAGCGTTGTCAGCATTAAATGTGTTAGGTACCTCACCGATGAAGTACCTAGCAGACTGCTAGGCTAGCAGTCCTGGGTTTTTTTAACGATTTAGTTGTGTACAATCATTTGGTATTATACCAAAGTGAAAATCATAGAGAACTTGAACAAAGAAAATCAACTGACCTGTGGAAAACGATACGTGAAGAATTTTATGGGTCACTATGGTAAGCCCAGTAATGTTCATCAAAATTAATAATACTTAGTGTTAAATTAAGTTTCACAGGAATTCATAGCATCTGTGATAGTCTACTCCATTTTACGCATCCCATAAACTCTCTGTTCACGAGAAATAGTTATGCAATGATTAGAAATAAGTTGAAATTGAAGTTCTTACTTCAATTCGTCTGAATTTCAATTTTTCAATTAAACGCACCAGTGGCCTCCAAAATGAGTAAAATATTTTATTAATCTGAAATAGTTACAGATCCAAAAACTCCAGAAATCTAGGAATCTAGAGATCCAGAAAATCCTGAAATCTAGAGACCCTGGAATCCGGAGATCTGGAAATCCAGAAAAAGATCCAGTAAAGCAGAAAATCCTGGAAGCTCGAAATACAGAGATCCCGAGATCCAGTAACTCCAGAAATCCAGAGATTTAGAGATCGGGAGGTCACAAAACTCAGAGATCCAAAAATCAACAGAACCAGAGATCGTGGAATCCCGAGAGCTAGAACTCCAGAAATCCAGGAAAGATCCAGAGATCCAAAAACTCCAGAAATCTAAGAATCCAGAGATCCAGGGGGAGATAAGTAGGAGATGTATATTTTCCTCATTCCCCGAAATTAGGAGAATATTTTATTAATCTGAATCTAAATTACAGCAACGTTTGCGAGATTATATTCACGGCACATGTGTCACTCCAATGTGAAATTATTCGGTATTCTATTAGATTTTTAGAGCTACAAAAGTTAAAAACGTGATTTTAGTCACCTGATTTTAAAAATTTTTACTACCATGGACATAATTTTAAGACCAATAACTAATACATTGTTTTTTCAGAGATAAAGAGTTTTCGCTAACTATTGATTATACTTCCATGATATCGTGGGCAGAATTTCCAGTCGATTGATGAGCAGTTATTTGAATAGATCTCGTGGCTCCAGCCCCGAGGGCCGTTTTTTACCAGGAAACCTCAGTTTCAGATGATTCAAACATTTGTTCAGCCCGTAATCTCTATCCGATCGAGTTCAAACTTTAACCAGAGCTTTATCATACCTTCTAAAACAACGGGTAAAAATTTGAACTCAATCGGACTAGAATGAGACGCAGGAGAAATGTTGGCGTTTTGTAATAAGCTGGCACTTAGGAGGTTCTCATATAATACAACTTTGGTGGTGATGCGGCACGTGTTAGCGTTGTCCCAGGGCTACCAAATTTTTAGTGAGGTTCTTAGGGGTCCAATGGAACAAAATGAGGGGGTAAGAGTTCCAGTTTTTGAAATTAAAAAAAAAGACCATATAAGGGACACCCTACTGTAGGCTGTAGCACCCTAGGTACCAAAGGTTACGTCCACAAACCATTCTTAAAATATCGTGGACCCAAACACTGGAGCACATACACAGGGCAATGGAGAGTGGTCTTTTGGAACGAGAAATCATCAAGAATGGTGGTGATCACTTTATCCAGACGACCCTTTCGACCCTTTTTTTGACGATATGAAAACCACCACCCTTATAAACTGAGAACGAGATGACCCACATGTGCAGAAGCACATGTGGGTCATCTCGAAAATAATAAATGTGACTGGTAACATTAATTTTAACGACTTTTAGCTTTGTAGGTTCCATCGATTCGGTAGGTAACGTACTTGGGGGATCGGACGGGCGGTAGGTAACATACTAGGGGAGTACCAAAATTTGTCTCAAAGTGGTCAAAATGAAACGAAAACTGTTTAAAATATATATATATCAAAAAAAGGAAGGTGAGTTTAGAGAAATGGGGCAGCCAGGGTGGGGAGGGGGAGCGGAGTCTTGCAAAAGCACAACTCTTCTACCTAATCCGCAATTATAAAATTTATAATTGTGCATTTAATGCACAAACATTTTGTGCTTTTGAAAGGTAACGTTTCGGACCAGTGGAGTCTCGATCATGCTTTGGCAACGTCGCAGTCGATGTAAGGGGTGGCAGAGGCTCGCTGGTTAAAGAAATACGAGAATGTCAACAAAATTTGTCTACATTTAATGTAGAAGATGAGACGGAAAATGATTCCTGTATTACCGAAATCATAGGAGGGAACTTTTGAGCAGTTGACAAACATGACCATCACAACGAACCGCATAACCACCCGAAACCAGACATTCACAAGTTCGTTTCTGTCTTGAGAGGATTCCAAGCGCAAACCTATCTGAAATTGCAATCCTCAGTCGCCCAACAAAAGGGGAAAACGCTGCAAATTTTACACAAGGGTTTATTATTCTTTGATATAGGTTACTTGTGCAAAAATTATTTCTGTGTCAAAAGAAAATAATTTGAAAAAAAAATTTTTTTTGGGATTTTTTTTTTTTCAAAAAAATTTTTTTTTCATTTTTTCTCCAAAAAAATTGTTTTTTCAAACATTCTTTATTCTTTGAATTGAATGTAGACCTCAAATCATTCTCAAAATCATTTTATTTGAGGTGAGCCCGTCCTTCCTTCATTTTAGCAATGCACTGCACTGTTGCCGTTCTTTGCAGTACTCAGGTTATTTGTGCTTTTGATAGTTTGTGCTTTTGAATGGAAGGTTTTGTGCAGAAAGTAAGCCATTAGGGTTCAATTTGTGCTTATGATATGCAGGGGGAGGGGGATGTCCGACTGGGTCTTCGAGACCGATGCCAACGGGAGAACAAAAGGGGGGGAGGGGCCCACAGAGTAAGGTGCAAGGTAGTAAAGAGGAGGGGCCCTACGGCAGCAGAAAACCACCCCCCCCCCCCTCCCCAACCCTGTTGGAGAAACGAACTCCCATGTAATAAAATATTCACACAACAACAATACGGGGGGGGGGGGGGGAGCAAGGGGGAAACTGCTGATCTTTGGCCGAGACCTGATCTTTGGTCGAAGGAGGTGTACAATTAGATTTCACCTTCCAAATGAATCCTATAATTCCCTCATATCCTATAATTCTCCCAGATTAAAAAGAAAAAAAAAACCTATTCATTATAAAAACGCTGCAAATTTTACACAAGGGCTTATTATTCTTTGATGTTGGTTACTTGTGCGAAAATAAGTTCTGTCAATAAAAAAACTTTGGAAAACCGTTTTTTGACAATTTTTTTTTTTTTTTTTTGCAATTTTGGATTTTGGTTCTTTGAAATACCAATGTTTTTACTCGGAAAATATTCGACTTCCTGGGATGCTTTAAAAATCCCATTTGTAGCCCCATGAAAGCCCTATAGATCGCCACAGTGAAATCGGATCGTACCGGGGTCCCCAAAAATGGATTCTACGTCCAAAAATACTTCGAAAACGCTACCTAAGTCGATCCCTTAGCCAAAAGCCTTCAAAAACGCCATCAAAAAATCCTTCAAAAACGCCCTCCCATAGCCCCATTTTAGCCCCATAGCGCCCCACGGGTTTGAGCGATCGGGCTGAAAACCTTGCGGGCACAACTAGATGGCAAACCGAGTATTTTGTCAAAATTTCAGATTAAAAAAAAAAAAAAAACCTACTGCCCTAAACGGCCTGGACGACGGACGGACATTTTGGTTTTGGAATCTAGACCTCTTTAAACGGATAATGTCAAATTTTGATGCCGACCGGAGTCGTCGACCTCCGTCGCGAAAACATAGGTGTATTATTCCAAGAATAGTAAATCAAAAGCGAGAAGAAGGGGTCTGAGGCCAGGTGGGAGATGTCGGGGACCCCGAGACTCGGGGTTGGCTGTCATTAAATCTACAGGTTGTTATAGCAGGTGGTGGCCCCCTCGACTACTATATTAAAACTTCAAGTACAGACGAACCCCCCTGTAGGCGGACTGTTTTCCCGCGGTCCCGGCATAGGAATAGGGATTTGTGTGTACTCGACCCTCGGTAAACCGGACCCTCTGTTCGCGGACTCCGGACTTTGTTTATCTTTCCCCGGCTTGCCTCCTTACCCCTCCAAGTAAGGCGGACTTAGTAGGCTTATTTTAACTCATCTCTTCAAATATAGTTATGTCAAATTCAAAAATGAAGAACCAAAAGTTGATCACAAATTAATTTGAAAAAAAAAAAAAAAAAAAAAGAAATTTAAAATGATGAATGATGTGATACGTACTATCCGTTTGTTCCAAGGTCTGGTTCCACGGTTCAATTTCCGTCCAATAAAATAACAAATTTAAAAAAATTCTGAAAACCGACGGACACCCCTCTAAGACGGACCCTATTTGCTGGTCCCAAGGGGGTCCGTCTTAGAGAGATTTCACTATACCTAGATGAAGAGGATGCGTAGATTCCAAAAACGAAATGTCCGTAGACAGTAGGAATTTTTTTAATAATCTGAAATTTTGACAAAATACTCGGTTGTGCCCGCAAGGTTTTCAGCACGATCGCTCCAACCTGTGGGGCGCTATGGGGCTAAAATGGGCGTCAAGGAGGGTTTTTGATGGTGTTCTGCTCTGATATCATCGGCTTCATACTATGTTTGCTGTCCTTTTCGAGGCATTTTTGGACGAACAGGCCTGTTGTTGGATGTCAGAAGGTCAAATGAGGTGTCGTTTCCGGAGTATTTTCCGACGGATAATCCATTTTTTGGGGTCCCACATTAGTCCACAATCTTTAAGTACTAGAAAGATAAAATAAAATACCAATAAATAAATAAATTATTAAATAGAAATTTTTGAATTAATTACGAATTAATTTTCGGATAATTTATATTAAAGAATAATAAACCCTTGTGAAAATTTATTCAATTGATTAAAATAATAATAATTTTTTATTGAGAAGAATTAGGCCTAATTACTTATTTATAGAAATTTATGTCAAATAATATAAATCCGTTGTGTGACATTTGCAGCGGTTTTTTCTGCGCCCTAAGTAAAGCATTTTCGTGATTGGGACCTGGCAACGTTGTTCCTCACTCGGTACCATCTTATTTTGTGACGAGAGAAATTCTCAGCAAGATTTTTTTTTTTTTTTTTTTTCGCCCCACTACGACCCCCAACTGTACTTCCGATTTCCCTCTTTTGGCTCTCGTAAAATGTATTTGTCCCGCCGCCGACATCTTACTCGCGAGCGTTTCAACTCCACTAAAAAAAAAACTTTTCGCCCTGCGAAACCTCCACGGTTCGTTGACATCTTGGAATTGCGCGAAAACACATTTAGACACCCCCACCCCCTTCTCGATAGTTCCCGGGGAATAACAAGAATTACGAGAAAGGATTCCCGAGGATTACAACCGAAGGAATTACGCCCCTCCATTTTACGTTTTATCGCCCTTCACGGTGGCGGGAAAAGGGTTGCAGGGTTAACGGGGTAGTTATCCCTTCGGAACAATCCATGATGCGATTTTATTTGTCCCAACCGTTGGGAGGGGGGTCTGATTTTTCTGTCACGCGCTCCTCTTTTTTTCGAAAATAAACCTCCTTCCCGCTTCCAGTTTTAAAACTCTCACAAAGAGAAGGTTTTTACTGCTCATTTTTCACTCGGCGGTGTCTTTTACACGAGAAATCGCCGGAGTGAACGCTAACGGCTTGAACTACAACGAGTTATCTTTCTCTTATAAGACCATAACATAAGAACATAAATGGTCTTTTGGCTTTGGGGTTAGATAAAGTAGATGGAGGCATTGAGCCAATCACGATCAAACGGCGGTAAAACTACCTCAAAAGGCTGCAAAATTTACAGAAAGGTTTAATAATCTTTGATATAAATTAGCCAAAAAGAAATCCGATATTGATATTATTGATCAATAAAAAACTTTTGGTTTTAATTATTTAAAAATTTTTTTTTGGTAAAGTTTGTGGACAGATGTGGGACCCAGAAAATTGTATTGGGCGTCCGAAATAACTTGGAAAACGACTTCTTGTTTGATCTTCAGGGATCCTTCAAAAATCCCATTTGCAGCCCCATGAAAGCCCCATAGATCCCCACAGTGAAATCGGATCGTACTGGGACCCCCAAAAATGGATTCTTTGGATTTTATGGATTCTCTATCCAAAAATACTTCGAAAACGACATCCCATTCAATATCATAGCCGAAAACCATAAAAACCTCTCCCGTAGCCCCTTTTTAGCCCCATAAAGCCGGCACTTTTTGGGGGGGGGGGGGGGTTTCGCCTATGACTCAGCCAGCGTCCTCACCGTTAGGCCACTAGTCCATCGTCTGACTGTTACTTTTCCAACACGCAAGATGGGTTTCAATTCCACGGTTAATAAAGCATGTTCATGATTCTTGAATTTCATCCGTAGACTCAAAGCAAAATCGCTGCAAATTTTACACTAAGGTTTATTATTCTTTGATATTGGGTACTTAAGTAGAAATTTAATTCTGTGTCTACAAAAACAATTTTTTTGGTTTTTTGGATTTATTTGGATTTTTTTTTTTTTTTTTTTTTCAAAAAATGGTCGATTTGTACTTGAAAAATATATGACCGCCTGGGATCCTTAAAAAATCCATTCGTAGCCCCTTGAAAGCCATATAGTGAAATTGGATCGTTACGTGACCCCAAAAAATGGATTATACGTCCAAAAATACTTCGAAAACGACACCTAACTCGATCCCTTCAAAAAAACCCTCCCGTAGCCCCATTTTAGCCCCATAGCGCCCCACGGGTTTGGCCGATCGGACTGAAAATCTTGCGGGCACAACTAGATGGTAAACCACCGAGTATTTTGTCAAAATTTCAGATATATAAAAAAAAACCTTCCCAAAACGGCTCGGACGGACATTCCGTTTTTGAAATCCAGTCATCTTGAAACGTTAAATTTTGAGGCGCGCTTGCGCGGACTATTAGTTCACTGAATGGCTGTGTGGCGGCGCCAATCGGGGAAGTTTCAACGACCTCAGTTAAAACATTCAACACTATCAACATTCTCCACGCTAACAATACTAATAATTCGCCCAATTGTGTTTCAGGTACGAACAACTGCCAAATTCTACCCCGGTTGCCTTTGAATGCGTGAGTATATTGAATGCAAAAGAAGGTACTGATATGGAGGATATCGATATTTTGTAATCGCTATATCGTACGCTGAATATCGAAGCACATCGACATTTTATTAAAAAAATAAAAATAAATTGAAGAAAATTTAACTGAAAAAAAAAAAAAAAAAAAGGCGAATCAGGAATCAAATCTGGGTATAACTAATGGGCATTGAAAAACGGCGTAGCCTACTCAACTTTTATTCGAGATAACAAAATGCATTTAATGCATTTGATAAATCGGCCCACAACGTTTATCTAGTTAGAACTTGACTGAGTCTTCCGTGAGTAGATCAGTGATTTGAGAAATTTCCATACGGTTGGCTTGTGTACGTTCCGCTTAGCTCATTGTCTTCGAAGCCCCATTTCCGTGTACTTCCCTCGATGAGATGTTCCGCCGTAAAAAGGACCTGAGAAGAGTTCCGCGGACACGAAAGGAGAAGAGACACAAGCGACCATTTAGAAGGGAAACTCACTAGAAAACACTAAACGGAGCGAGTGTTTGGGAGCAGTCTATAGGGGAAGATGGCTCCAACGACCCGTGCCAGGGCGGAGTTGCCGAGTTTAGTGCAACTTGCCTCCTTTTCGAGGTAGGAAAAGCCTTCAGCGTTTCGGGGCCGGGCTAGCAAGGCAGTAAGGAAAGATGCACGAGTGGCTGCGGCGGGGCGAGGGAAGGGGGGGTCTTGACCTCAGCGCTCTCTGCAGCCTTTTATTGTCGCTACACACGCGATATTCAGGACGGGGAAGCCCACCGAGCTGATAAGAATCTCTCTATTCACTTTTTTCCACTTTTTATCTCTTCCCCGTGCACTCATCATGTATGTTGTGGTTATTACCACATCACGACATGACGTTATGTTGTTCAGTTGCGAATTAACCTTAATATCGATTCCTACGTAAAACCCATTCATCATGATGTCACACTCTATATTCACTTCTGTACAAAGCGAACATGAAATGAAGTTATTTGTGACAGTTGTATTGTAAAATAACGAGATGGTTATGAATGTATGTGGGTGTATGCCTGTCTTAAAATTGAACTAACGGGGGTTTTCTTTCATTACGACGGGACTGTGTGGGCATATCATGTGATGGCCATTATACTATCCCCTCCTTCTGTTGTGGATCTGTTACGAGATCGCCTACACCTTCCCGATCTCTTCTTCATCTCTTCTGGAGCTGCTGGCCCACACGTGCGTTCAACATGGGTTTTGTTTTCTTCGTTGGCTCCCTCAAAACCCAAGACGACGCACAGATCGCTAATCTGGCAAATGAAAAATGTTGGCGTCCCAGGTTTTCAATTTTAACACACTTTGAATATGTCTGAAGCTAGTTTTTTCACGCTTAATCCGATGGTGAAATCAAATTTAGGCTATGTTGAGCCGTTCAGGAAATGTAAGTAGGTATCTACAGCAGGGAACTAAGAGGAGTGAAGAAAATTATATTATCTAACGATAATAATATTATCGTTAGATAATATAATTTTCTTATATTATAATTTATTATATTATAATAAATTGAAATAGTGTGAGAAGAGGTTTAATCCTTCTACTGACTTTATTCCACTTCTACCATGAGCACAGTCTCCAAAACCCTAACTATAGAAATGCACTGCTGTCCAACGTCCATTGTTGGTTGCCATCACCAACTATTATAGTTGGTGATGGCTAGATCCAGTCAAAATCGACAATAAATTCGCAAAACCAAATGTATCTCTGCTTTTTTAATATGATGTTCGGACCCATTAGGGTAGTGTATACCCAATTTTGCAACTTCCCAAAAGCTGTGCTTCACGCGTAGCACACGAAAAACCGCGATTTTTTCGGCCTTATTTCAGTTTTTGCTCTATATCTAATAAACTATGCATTGTCCGGCGAAAACTACTATATGAGTTTTTTTAAAGCATTAAATGTGTGACAATTTAAGGCCAACCGGAGCTGTGTAGGTCAATTAGTTCCAGAGTTATGGCACTTTGAAAATAGGCCATTTTTTCCAAAATGCGAACATTTTAGTTGAAGACCTGAAGACAGCGGAAGCACGTTTTTCAGAGCGTTTTCGGTTGTAGCTCAAAAACTATTAGTCCAATTCCAAATTTCTTTTTTCTCGTGAACTCCTGAGCTTCAACCGAAAACGCTCTGAAAAACGTGCTTCCGCTGTCTTCAGGTCTTCAACTAAAATGTTCGCATTTTGGAAAAAATGGCCTATTTTCAAAGTGTCATAACTCTGGAACTAATTGATCTTCAAAGCTCCGGTTGGGCTTAAATTGTCACACATTTAATGCTTAAAAAAAACTCATATAGTAGTTTTCGCCGGACAATGCATAGTTTATTAGATATAGAGCAAAAACTGAAATAAGGCCGAAAAAATCGCGGTTTTTCGTGTGCTACGCGTGAAGCACAGCTTTTGGGAAGTTGCAAAATTGGGTATACACTACCCTAATGGGTCCGAACAACATACTAAAAAAGCAGAGATACATCTCGTTTTGCGAATTTAGCGATTTTTAGTGTCGATTTTGACTGGACTACTAGAAACTCCTCCTCCTCCACGAATAACGCTGCTAATTTTACACAAGGGTTTATTATTCTTTGATATTGATATAGGTTACTTGTGCGAAAATAAATTCTGTTTTTTTTTGTTGTTTTTTTCAAAATGCCTCTATTTTTACTCGGAAAATATTTGACTTCCTGGGATCCTTCAAAAATCCCATTTGAGCCCCATGAAAGCCCTATAGATCGCCCCAGTGAAATAGGATCGTTCCGGGACCCCCAAAAATGGATTCTACGTCCCAAAATATTTCGAAAACGACACTTAACTCGATACCGTAGGCAAAACCCTTACAAAAAGCCTCCCCATTTTAGCCCCATAGTGCCCCACGGGCGCTCGGGCTTCTGATTCCCGTTTCAAATGCTGATCCAGGAGAAATAATGTTGATGCTGACATCTCAGCTTCAATATTGGATTCCCCTGTACTCCGATCCGAAGACCAACGCATTCCAGACTACCAAGGCACTTCCTGCTGATCTGGAGATAGCGAATCTTCCCTCATTGCCTCGATACCGCCTCCTATTCCTATAGCAGATCGCAACATCTCGCGTTATGCCCTTGATAGGGATATTGAGGTTGGCCCTCGGCTACCTACTCAGCCACCAGCAGGGGAGTCAAACCCCCACGCCTTGCCTAAGTTACGTTATGAAACCAGTTACCATAAAATTTAATATCCTCTAATTGATAAGGCCAGGCGACAGCCATGTGCCGGTCTGTGATCTTCAACCCCACCAGCTCTAGTCATCGTGTTAATGTTGTTCCTGCATTCAAATTCATGTTCTGTTGTTGAAGTTTTGTTGATTCGTGTGAAGTAATTTAGTCTTGTTTTCAGGTAGTTATGCAATGTGATAAATTAGAACGGGTGCACCCAAATAAGAAGTTCTGATGCTCTTGTGAAGTTTTGAAGCTCTTGCGCTACGTCGCTCTGCACTAGTGTTTACAGCCTGAAATAAGTTAAAATCCATTAATAAACGTAATTACTAAATACTCTTTCATTTGATCTCTGCTGGGTAAATCACCCTCCTTTGAGAACCATACCCTGAAGTTCGAGTGGCCTCTTCTGACTTTTCATCTCTTTAATTTGTATCCGACCACTGGTGATAACACCGGGGTCGCCACAACCTTTTGTAGGGTGGACCCCTCTTTTATGTCCGGACTAAACTGATGAATGTCAAATGAGACAGATCAGAATTTTCGACCTCCGTCGAGATTACATAGGTGTATAATTCCAAGAACAATAAACCAAAACTTGGTTGAAGGGGTTGTGTTAAATTTGCATTAAATATTTCTCCTAGTCCTTCTTTTACATTTAAAAATTATGGTCACCGAAAATATCAGACAAACCAACAACGTCTCAAACCGTCGACTTTTTCAACCGATGAAATTCGATTGAATGTTTTGTCTTAACAACGGAAAACACCATTCCCATTCAAAAACTTTCCTCCCCCTTTTTACCGCTTTCTTAACAACTTCTTCCTCCGGCTTCTAGCCTTTCGGTCGAAGAATTTTCTATATAAATCCTGGTAATTGTGAAAGTTCTTCTGAGGTCGTTTTCGGTGAGAAGAAAAGTTGGGCGACGCCTTGAAAGATTTCAATCGCGATGTCGATAACGTGGACGCTTAAAAAAACTCTTCGGTGAAGATGATGTTGACCATTTCAATGAATGTGGGTGGAAAGATGTTGAGGGTCAAACGAGACGTATTTAAAACACGTTTATGGGTCATTCTCACGAAAACGATCAAAATGGGGTCGTCCACTTTCAAAATTTATTTAAATAATATTTGGGGAAGGGAGGAGTTATTAAATTAAATTCACACTGAAATTGAATTCTAATTATGAATTTATTTAAGTTATTACAAGAAATCAGAAGGGGAAGGCCGAAAAATTTATTGGGCCTCAGGTGGGACTCGAACCCACAACCTTCGCATTACTCGTGCGATGCTCTACCAATTACGCTACTGAGACCAGCAGTCATGATAGAACATCGGAGATTGAAGGCTCAACCGTCCCCCTGCCCCCAACGCTTGATTCGGCCTTCTCATATTGTTGCTTATTTTCCCCCTCTGAACCCTGATCTGATATGAAGCCAGTAGACATCCTACTTTTGTCCCTCTTCCTAGGGGTCTCTTAATTCCCCAGGAGGAGTAGTTTCATTAGGTAATGACTGAATGAATTTAATAACTCCTCCTCCCTTCCCCAAATAAAACACTGTATGAGGGAAGCAGTTCAAAATTCCCTCAAGTCATTACCTAATTTAAATAATAGGCAAGTATAAATAAAAAATCAAAAAGCAGGGTACTACACTCCATGGCAGGGACTGACATGGAGTTGGAAATACTTGATAATATTAAATAAAATCCTTTATTAATAACTAGTCTCTCTGGCTCGCTTCGCTCGCTCCCCTAGTGGGGTGCGTAGCATCGATGGACACGTTCATAACCCTGCATCAAGGCTAACTGGTCCTTCAACATCAACCCCCCTGGCTGATGGACACGTTCATAACCCTGCATCAAGGTCAACTCCCCCCCCCCCCCCCCTGTCAAAGCGCTAGGGAAATCAAATTTGAAATAATATAACTACCTATGTGGGGGGCGAACAAAGCGAGCCCCTGACCGATAAAATGATTAGCTGAGCGAAGTAAGGCCCCCTTGAATTTGAAAAGGGTGCTGGAAGGGTGTAGGGGGGGGGGGTGTAGAGTGTAGAGTGATCGCGGCGGGTGGGCGGGGAACTGCAGACGTGAATTAAAACGATCCAATTGTCTTCTCACCCGTCCTACACAGAAATCCGTTCAGCCGTTTAGGTGCCTATAAGACACGACAGACACAGAAACCTGTGCCTCAAATCACCCGCCTGCAGACCCCATGTGAATTAAAACGATCCAATAATTGTCTTCTCACCGTGAACTCGCCCCCTCCCCCTCGCTTCGCTCGCTCCTCTAGTGGGGTGCGGAGCATCGATGGACACGTTCATAACCCTGCATCAAGGTCAACTGCTCCTTCAACATCAACCCCCCTGGCTGATAAAATGATATTGGCTGAAATCCCCACTCCTACCCTTCTTTAGGGAAGGAGAGGGGGTTGAAGGAGGAGAAAACGTAAAAAATCCTTTTTTAATTTCTCAAGATTTTCAAGAAACTATATATATATTCTACCTATGTGGGTGGCCGAGCAAAGCGAGCCCCCCTCTGGCCGAGAAAATTAACAGCCGAGCGAATCAATCATACTCGGTCTACTATTTGTATACTCGGCCGACCAGTTTCCCCGCCTCTCCACCTACCAAACGTCCCTGGACCCTCCGTTTTCTAAGATCCCTGGCCCCGCGCGAATTAAAACGATCCAATTGTCTTCTCACCGTGAAATCGCCCCCTCCCCCTCGGTTTTTTTGAAATCCGACTTCGGAATCGGATTGGCCAGATTTTGCCGCGCATTTGGCTCGCGGATACCATACCCAAAAAATGGCTCCTTACTGGGTATTTTTGAACCCGAAAAAACGTGGGACAAACGCGAGAAAGACGATTTTTCGACGAATTTCCGGCGAATTTCCCGAGCGAATTTCCGAATTACGATTTGACCGACGTCTTCCTCCAGGTCTGATCTATACGGCTGGTATTTTTTCATAATTTTTTCGACCCCTTAAACGGCCTTTGGCGCGAGTTGAAAGTGGAAAACGTAGGACAAACGGGAGAAAGACGATTTTTCGACGAATTTTCGACGAATTTTCCGGGCGAATTTCGGATTTACGATTTGACCGACGTCTTCCTCCAGGTCTGATCTATACGGCTCGTATTTTTTCGTAATTTTTTCGAAACGGCCAGCGAGCGGAAAGTGAAAAAAACTCACTCGGGAACGCGTTACCACACGGCTACCACACGGCCGTCTACCACCTACCACGTACCGTCGGCCAACACAATTTTATATTATTGTATAAAAACCCTCTAGTGGGGTGCGGAGCATCGATGGACACGTTCATAACCCTGCATCAAGGTCAACTGCTCCTTCAACATCAACCCCCCTGGCTGATAAAATGATATTGGCTGAAATCCCCACTCCTACCCTTCTTTAGGGAAGGAGAGGGGGTTGAAGGAGGAGAAAACGTAAAAAATCCTTTTTTAATTTCTCAAGATTTTCAAGAAACTATATATATATTCTACCTATGTGGGTGGCCGAGCAAAGCGAGCCCCCCTCTGGCCGAGAAAATTAACAGCCGAGCGAATCAATCATACTCGGTCTACTATTTGTATACTCGGCCGACCAGTTTCCCCGCCTCTCCACCTACCAAACGTCCCTGGACCCTCCGTTTTCCAAGATCCCTGGCCCCGCGCGAATTAAAACGATCCAATTGTCTTCTCACCGTGAAATCGCCCCCTCCCCCTCGGTTTTTTTGAAATCCGACTTCGGAATCGGATTGGCCAGATTTTGCCGCGCATTTGGCTCGCGGATACCATACCCAAAAAATGGCTCCTTACTGGGTATTTTTGAACCCGAAAAAACGTGGGACAAACGCGAGAAAGACGATTTTTCGACGAATTTCCGGCGAATTTCCCGAGCGAATTTCCGAATTACGATTTGACCGACGTCTTCCTCCAGGTCTGATCTATACGGCTGGTATTTTTTCATAATTTTTTCGACCCCTTAAACGGCCTTTGGCGCGAGTTGAAAGTGGAAAACGTAGGACAAACGGGAGAAAGACGATTTTTCGACGAATTTTCGACGAATTTTCCGGGCGAATTTCGGATTTACGATTTGACCGACGTCTTCCTCCAGGTCTGATCTATACGGCTCGTATTTTTTCGTAATTTTTTCGAAACGGCCAGCGAGCGGAAAGTGAAAAAAACTCACTCGGGAACGCGTTACCACACGGCTACCACACGGCCGTCTACCACCTACCACGTACCGTCGGCCAACACAATTTTATATTATTGTATGATGATTTATTGGTAATATTTATTAATAATATTTATTAATAATATAAGGCTGGGTTACTCGACTGCTAGGCTCAGAACTACGTTGTGGGATCTTGAGGTTCAGTCAAAAAGGTAACTCTTCATCTAGGCCAACGTTTCGGTTTATTTATAAACCATCCTCAGGGCTACAGACATATACCAGAGGACGTTATACAAACAAATTATGGGCCAACAGCATTTGACAGTCAATAGTAAATAGAATGCCCAGGATAAAACTGAAGTGAGACTATTTTGAGATCAAAAAACATGTAAACTAAATGTGCTGTAATATAAAGTTAACCTACTTACATATTAATGCCTACCTCTACTATCAATTTGTAATGTAAGGTAGGTAGGCATTAATATGTAAGTAGGTTAACTTTATATTACAGCACATTTAGTTTACATGGTTTTTGATCTCAAAATAGTCTCACTTCAGTTTTATCCTGGGCATTCTATTTACTATTGACTGTCAAATGCTGTTGGCCCATAATATGTTTGTCTAACGTCCTCTGGTATATGTCTGTAGCCCTGAGGATGGTTTATAAATAAACCGAAACGTTGGCCTAGACGAAGAGTTACCTTTTTGACTGAACCTCAAGATCCCACAACGTAGTTTATTAATAATATTTATTTAATAAATATAACTAAGGATTTCCTACTCCATGTCAATTCTGCCCTAAGACCAGCTTAAGGCGCTCAAAACTGCACTGAAGAGGTTTTGAGCGTCAATTCCATGATCCTAAAAAAAAATGAAATGAAGAGGTTCGACCTCAAGACCAGGTCGGTGGTTTTCAGAACTGAATTGTAGTTTTTCAGTTAGGGGGGCCTGAACAGGTTAAAACCAGGCACGTATTGTTGAGAGCATTTTTTCCCAAGTCTTGGGAAATCGTGAAGTTTGGTGTAAGCTGAAAGCCTCTCATATGAAAACTCCCGTCGACTTGGCTGAATTGTATGGAGCTACCCGGTCATTAAATGTTGATGGGAAACAAGGGATCAAATGGCTCTATTCACTTCCCTTCTTCTCTTAACGAATGCAAACAATGAGCGGGCACAATAGAAAATCCGGGCGAATTTCGTGGAGCTCGCTCGGCTCATGAAATGCAATCTGTGAAAGCATAATGTAGTGGATAATCCGAGAGGGGTTGACTGGTCTGCTAGCTAAGGTTGTCAGGACTACTGAGGGTACTGCAGGCAATGACAGGTTGCATCGAGCCACTTACAGGGCGATTCCAGTCGCCCTTTGGCCTCTAAGCCTAGTTACATTAGGTACTTAAAATACTTGATTAAAAAAGCTGCAAATTTCACGCAAGGGTTTATTATTCATTGATATAGTTAATTGTGGCAAAAATAATACTATAATGAAACTAGTAAGTAAGTTAAGTGGACGACTGCGTACGCTGGTGCGAGGGGATGCAGAGTGGCGCCTACCCTAACATTACGTACCTTAGTATGAAATGAGTATAAGCTCCCCTAGTCATATTCTGTAACCACGATTCCAGGAATTTCCAGGGAGAGTTTAATTAGGCCTTATTTAAATAATTTAAATTCTCCCTGGAAATTCCTGGAATCGTGATTGCGAAATATGGAGGCCAATAAAAACCAAAGTAATATTCTGTAACCCCTGAAGTTATTGTTGTAGACTTGAAGATGGCACAGTGAGGCCGAAAGCTTGCCAGTCAGTAAGACCAGCAAAAGCAAGCGGACCCTTTTTTTTCTTACGCTCATCCCATCGAACCCTGTTATAATAATCAGCCATGAAACTAGGAAGAGAATCAGATTCTCTTTCAATCAAAATCCGATTGTGTTTTGATTCAAACCTTTTGAAGAGGGAATGATTGATAAAGTTTGATAAGATAGGTAACGCTACACAAGTTTGGTTAGGGAGAGAGAACGACTCCTCTGCTGAATACAGAGTATTCAGCAGAGGAGTCGTTCTCTCTCCCTAACCAAACTCATTGGATTAGACCTCTGCACCATCGGCACACAACCACTTTGCTACACAAGTTGCCACCAGTAGCGCTGGGTCCGCGACAACCCAGGCATTGAGACCAGCTCCACAGCTGATTGGGTCTGTTCTAGGGATGGGAAATCGGTAAGAAGTATCGATTTTTTGAATCGATTCAGAATCGGATGCTCCAAATCGATTTCCCAAAAAAATCGCCAAAAAGTATCGATTTTTTTGGAAATCGATTCAAAAATCGGTCTTACAAAAAAAATGTTTTTTTAATGAGTGATAACGGTAGATAATATATTATATTCAAAGTACGTAGATTCAAGAAAAAATCGTTAAAAAAAATTATTTAAAATTAATATTGTATTAGTTTTCAAAAATTTTGATAATAAACATTTAATCAGACGAGTGATCAGTTTCGCTGTCTGAAAAAGCCATGGCGGACGTCTCTTGTAACTAGTGAGTTTTGTTGTTATTAGCTATTAATCATCATTTTTAATCGACCTAAGACTCGAAATTTGCTTGAATCACTTGAAATACTAAACTAATTTTTATAAATGACGAAAATCGATTCAAGATTTTTTTTAAAATCAGTAGTAGAAATCGATTCACGATTTTTACAAAAGTCGGAAGTAAAAAATCGATTCACTTAAAAAATCGGAACCTGAAGATCGATTCAAAAAAATCGAAAAATCGGAATGAAAAATCGGAAATCGATTCCCATCTCTAACTACATTGTGTGAACAGACTCTGTTCACACAATGTGTGAACAGGCATGTCATGGCACTAAGTCTTAAGTCTTAACAAAGCATTGAAGAGTTCACTTTCACAACAAAAGGTGTAGGTATTATTCCAAGAATAATAAACCAAAGTGGAGCTTGCCAGACTCTCAATTTTTTTTTTTTTTTTTTTTTTTTTTTAAACCAACTCCCACTATCAACTTGGTCTCTCTCTTTCTGCCTTCTACTGATCGTTGCGTCAGAAAAGAAGGCGATAGCAATTATTAAAATAGAACCAACTTGGGGAATATGCACAAAAAGAAGTGTCCCGAGATACAAAACTCATTCTGTCCCAAGGTACAAGAACAAAAAGTTCCTTGGAATCTTGTCATGGTGTCAAGAAATATGTTTAAAAAAAAAAGAAAAAGAAAAAAACCATGGATACGTTAGGAAGTGGAAACTAACTCTTAGCGATGGAATGCAATCAAAATTTTTGAAAAATTCAACTTATCCCGGCAACGGTCCAACAATAATTGTTTCCAGACTTGATATCTTTCAAAAATTATTTCCAGACTTGATATCTTTCAAATCAGGATCCACACACAAAACGAATACTTCTCAAAGTGATAACAAAACACGCGGTATGGGAGTTTTCCTCCTACGTTTCTGGCAATATCGCCAGCCCACCAGAGTTGGTACCGGTGGGGGGGGGGGGGGGGAGAGACCGGGTCGCGCTGCAGTCACGGTGCGGCCGTGCGAACCCCTCTTCTCCCGCCAGCGGCCCAGCAGCCCCATTGGAAGACAGGCTTATTTTGCATCACAAAATTACCATTTACCTACTGTTCATCATGTCTGCTAGGTACTTCATTAGGTCTGCATCATGTCTGAGCTCAGTGATTTTATTAGGGATCAGACCCAACGGCCAGGCCTCCATTAGCGGCACTTTGCTTGGGGGAAGCTGAATCGGCAGGAATGACTTTTGACGATACTTCGTCTGAGGAAGCCGGGAGATCAGCCTCGTGTAAAACCGGGTGAGCTGGCCAGGCCATCTTTTATGACAATTCATTTGACGTAGCTTCAACAGCTGTTTTCCGGTTCAAGTGCGAGCCCTGGGCGAATCGACACCTGCCACGACATATCGTGTTGGGTATCGTCTTCCCCTCAGCTCCCTACCGAAGGCATCACCATAGTATTGTGACCTATCAGGTAAGCCTGGCGTGTGCTAGTCTTCCGTTACGCTGGCTGCATCTTCTTCTATACTCTGTTCACTTTGTGAGCGGCTCTGGACTACCTGAGATCCCTTCACCAAGCAGCAACAGCGCGACCCTTCGGGCAGCACCGATAGCTTAGTCACTTCGTTAATGAGGTGCAAAATTGGCCTCTTAGAATGTGAAACTTTTTAATGTCGGCCTTCACAATTTTTTTTTTTTTTTTGCTATAAATTTGAATTCCTCGCAAAATTTGGAGAAAAATAAGTATACGCTCGGCAGTGGTAATATTGCTATCAAGTAAGTAGCGATGAAAATTTGATTCAAGATACAGCGGATTAATTCATCATTGAGAGAATGAAGGGAAGTGTCGTAAATGAACTGGCTATACCTGGCGGACAGGTAGACGCGACGTTGCCATTTGACGTTTTTCCACCCATTTTTGCCCTTTAACTCGGAGCCGCTCCGAAAGTGAACAGAGGTCAGCAGACTCCGACAATTCGTACGATGCCTAAGTAAGAAATGTTCCCATACTCCCTTCATCTTCCTCCACAAAAAAAAAAAAAAAAAAAAAAAAAAGCGGCGAAATCGTGGATTCACGCCACAGGCCTTCCGCATAAACTAGTGAATCTAAATTCAAATTTAGAAACATGACGTCGACAATGAAGGTACACACCCATCACCCATCACCCCACACGTGGTTTTGCCGATGATTGACTTATCACATTGGCTGTACAATGGGCACCTCAGTTTGAATTTTTCCCGCTTTTTCTCATCAATTAATTCTCAATTATTGATTCTAAGCACTGTCCCAAGGTACAAACGTCCCGAGGTACTTTACTCTTGTTTTGGGTAATTTTGGTTTATGAATACGTCTTCTTCAGTCTGGTTTCAGACCTCCTCAACCCGCTTGTACCCTCAACAATTCACTTTTGAACGCATTCAACTGTTACCGTCTTCAGTCCGGTGTAAGGCCTCAACAATAAGCACCTGCTTACTATTGATCATTCATTTTTACGAAATCCGACGTTCGGCTCAAGTACAAATTCAAAACTTTTCACCCCCAAAGAATTAGGCGACTTTAACGTAACTTTTCTCAAAATCTGGGGAATTGGGCATTTTAGTCGGCTATTCCCCCCCCCCCCCCCCCCCCTCCACTTCCACTTTGAACGGGGAAGAAGTAAAGCGGAATACTTTTCTAATACATTATTCCTTCCCTCGTTCCACTTTCAACTCCGAGAGTAACTTTCTTTAATTGGATTGCCCCGATAAGCAAAAGCTGCTTTCCTTCCTTCAAAACCTCTTTCGGCGCCCAATTTAATCGAATTATGAGTCCGCGGGGTTGTGAGCGACACGATTGAAAAAAGAAGGTAACAAGTTGGGGGGAGCTTGTGCGGAACTAAGTTTGTCAATCATGAATCTCAATTCTTGTGGGTCATAAATGGGCGTCTAGTGCGTTTTTGAGGGCAGTTTTTGAACAACCTGTGCTCTTTCGCGGTGAGTCGAACATTTTCATCAGCCTCAAAATGTGTCCTGTGGAGTTTGAATTTCTTCAAACTGCGACAAAACATTTAATGCGGCATGATTATAGAATTCCTAGAACTCGGAAACCATGCTAAGTGGCGACTGTTAGCTGATTAAATTTCCTAAAAAATGAGACCAAGTACCCCCGCTAGCTTTTTCCGTAATACAGTTTGTAATCCAAATTTGATTAGTATTGATCTTTCATAAAGTCCCTGTCCCGGGAATGGATGGGTTTACTCAACGAGTAACAGAAGGTTGCACCGGTGAATATGAAACCCTGAGGGACTGCATCCGTCGATCCTTTCTGCCATCTCTTCTGGGTGAATGACGAAGAGGCTGAAATAATGGAACTCCCGGTCAAGCTAGGTGGTCTAGCTTTGGAGGATCCAGTGAAAACCGCTGACGTCAATTGGGCTCTGAAGAGGATTGCAGAAGGCCGTTCGTCGCGGCTTACAGTCATTCCGCTACAACGAGACGACTTGGATCTCTCAGCCACTGAATTCCGGGATTGGGTTGTCCGTAAAGCAAGGCCGAGAGCCTGCAGGGCTACCCAATCTTTGTAATGGTCGTGATTCTCAAATGAATATCAACCACGCATTGAACTGTGAAAAAGGCGGCCTGGTCAAACGAGGGCATTACCAAATTCGGGGTTGGCATGTCTTGCGTGGAAGTCTGTGGGCCTCGAGTCAATGTTGGTCGAGGGGGACGATTGTCGTAAATCTCTCATGGATTACGAATTGACCTAACATGTATTATAGTATGGTATACGGTATTACACAATATAAGAAACAATTTACAGTATGGTATGGTATGGTATGGTTTAGCAAACCAGGCAGCATTTTGCCTCTTAATGGTTTTGTGTAATGTGCCCTCCTCCAACCCCTTATAGGCACTCCCAACCTCACATAACTGTGGTTATCTTTGTAACCAACACAGCTATCTCCCGTAGCTGTACATACTGTGGTTATCTTCGTAACCAACATAGCTAGCATGCATAGCTGCTTGACTGTGGTTATCTTTGTAACCAACACAAACTATGCCCTGTAGCTCTATTCAGACTGTGGTTTACTCAGAACACCACAACGTTATACAACACAATTTATATACCACTCAATTTATATGTATCATGTAAGCACCATGAAATATCCATAATATAAATATAAAGCACTATTTATATAAATATAAAGCACCATGAAATATCCATAATATAAATATCCACAATTTATATGTATCATGTATAGCATGCAACACAGTTTATATATCATTTAATTATCAGGATATTTCACCACTATGAAATATCCATGTACATCATGTACCACATGGGATAAGAACTCACGGATTTCCCCTTCTGCACAGGACACATTACTTCGCAATACTGCGCCACATACGATATGAGGCCATGGATTCCAAAACTGTCTACGTGCGATTTTTCGATTTTTCAGGAAACACGAAAAACATGCCACAACTCAACCAATAAGCCGGGAGACGCGATTTCTTTTGCATTTGACTCATTTGGCATGACTAAATGAGAGCGAAAATTTTGAACTATTTTAATTTAGAAGGAAGCCAGTAAATTGAGATTGAAAAATGAATGTAGACAGTTTTGACACGAAATGTCCAATGTAGAGAGTTTTGGAACGAACCCCAAAGTTTGGGAGCCAAAACCAGTGGAAAGGAGAGAGTTTTGCTTGATTTCAAAACTGCCTAAGTCCGATTTAGCAATTTTTCAGGAAACCCAAAAAACATGCCTCAACTCAACCAATAAGCCGGGAGACGCGATTTCTTTTGCATTTGACATCACAAAGTGAGTGCGACAATTTTGAACTAATTCAATTAAGAAGGGAGCCAGTAAATTGAGATTGAAAAATGAATGTAGACAGTTTTGACACGAACTTTCCAATGGAGAGAGTTTTGCTTCGAACTGACTCATGAAAGTAGAGAGTTTTGGAACATAACCCAAACTTTGGGAGCTAAAACCAGTGGAAAGGAGAGAGTTTTCCTTGATTCTGAAGTCATTTTTCGATGGAGCGCGGGAAAATGCTTCAGAATCCACTGCTAACTCGATTTGGCTGAAAATGAATGTAGACAGTTTTGGAATCATATGAACTCACCAAGTTCCTCGTACACAAGACACTGTCATAATAATGCGTCACCGCCTGTCCCATCCCTCTGGGATGCGGGCGCCCCCTCTCTCCTGCCTCGCCCTCCCCCCAAGGGCGAGGCAAATTGCACAATGTGAGATCACTAAAGAATCCCAAGAAGTTTACCAAATATAGCCAATACCATTATTTATCCTATCATGATTTAAACCACAATCGCTAGGGAACTAGCGACAACGATGGCAATCCTTGGTTGGTTGCAGACATGAAGGTGCTGGGAGTTTGGGACCAGGAGAGGACGGCGTACTTTGATACCCAGGTTGTAAACGAAGACGCCTTGACTGGCCAACAGGCGCCCAGAATGCAGCCAACGTGAAACACCGCAAATGTGATGCCGCAGCAGAAGACCTTTGGGGTTCTTTCACGCCTTTGGTAGTCGGCTGTGACTGTACAGGGAGTATGACCGGTTTCTGCAAAGAATGGCTGAAGCTCCGGCAGAAAAATGGTCGAAGCCTCTGTCCCAAGTCACCTGTTGGGTCAGAGTGAAGATATAACACAGGTAGCGGTGGTCAGGGCGGTATCATTGCGGCTTCGTGGCTGTCGCCGACGCACAGTGGGCTAGATCGAAAAAAACTCAAAATAAGTATCGTATTGGTTAAAAATCGCTTTTTCAATGTATTTTCAAGTACTGAGTCGATTTAGACTGCCCTCCACTTGATAAAGTTAACATTTCATGAATTATACTCGTTTTTGTGTCAAAAATTGTCATAAAATTTGAGATATTCCAAGAAACTCGACATCAACATTACGCCTTATCGCGGGGTGCTAACGGCCCGTTTTTTTCATATTTCTCGAATAGAACTCGAGTAGATCACATATTCAAGGAGCGCAAAACCTGCAATCACCTGCGATTTTAGTAATACTATTTTAAAGCTAATTTAATCGACTTTTTCATAGTTTTTTTTAGCAGGAACAGCAAAAAAATTGAAATTAATCAAATGTCGACTTTGAAGGATGTTTTCTACCTACCTTAGGTGGAACTCTCCATCTTCAAATTAATTCTGAAGAGCAACTGGACACCACAGCAGACAAACAGGTTATGAAGTGAGAAAAGAGATAAATCGAGTATTCCGATAGTTTCACGCCTCTCGGTGTAAACATTGGCGCCCCCCCTTCCAGGGCAGAGTTCGCAAACAAAACCTCTATGAAACCCACCTATTAGAATCGCATTCTGGCAACTTTCAAAATGGGGTTTTTTCCACCTAATTATGCGATCTAGCCCACTGTGCGACGGGTCCGTTGCCTAGAGGACGGGGCCATTATGCCTCTGTGATGACCAGAGACGGGAAAAGTCATAAACGTCATAGTCATAGGTCTTTATCGTGAATTTACAAGTTTTGGGATAAACAGGGGCGGATAGGCAGGTCGGGCGATCGGGCGACGCCCGAAGGGCCGAAGGTCCTGAGGGGCCGGTCGAAGACGAAAAAAAAAAAAAAAAAAAAATTGTCCTATCTAAAATATGTAAGTACTTTCCTAATCGAGACCGAAAAGCAAAACTCAGACTCAAAAAAAAGGCGATCTGGTTGGCTTTGTTCCTCATTCGGTGGATGGCAAGTGCAATAAATGCGTAATTTGTGCTTCAAGGTTTTAAAACCTCATGCCCTCATTGTATGCAAATCTCTTTTTGATTTACAACGTTTTGGTCAGTAACACTTTCTACGACCTAAGTCAAGTTCAGTCGTTTCTTGCCCTCCTCGCCATCGCCTAACACTTGGTTCCATAATCAGCGAGCGTTTTGTGATCCCATTTTGGTTACCTCCCTAAATATTCTTGGAATAATGTACTTTGGGCTTTGCAACGGGGGGGTCAAAAATTTTGTCATAAGGTACCTATATATACGTTTCGAGATGTGCAGAATCCAAACTTGAAACGTATATCCGCCGTCCACGACGTTTTGGGCAGTAGAAATTTATTCAAATATCTGATGAAATTTTTGACGAAATACTCGGTTCACCATCTAGTTGTGCCCGCAGGGTTTTGACGCTGATCGCACAAACCCCTGGGGCTCTGTGGAACTGAAAAGGGCTACAGGATGGGTTTTTGAAGGGTTTCATCCATCCCCTAACATCGAGTTAGGGGTCGTTTTCAAAGTATTTTGGGACGTAGAATTCATATTTGCGGGTCCCCAAAGCATCCGATTTCACCTTGGGGGCTTTTGAAGGATGTCAGGAAGTCGAATGAGGTCTCATTTTCCGAGTAATCTTGATAATTCATTTTTCAGGGTCCGTCATCTGTCCAAACACTTAACATGACATTGATGATAAATTTTTGAAAACAAACTTTCTTAATAATTATAATATAATTATTAAGAATTGAACTCGCCTTTTAGATGAGGTGAATTCGCCTTTTAGCTGTATACATATTATGTATACCTACAGCTAAAAGGCGAATTCACCATGGGACTGAGGTTGAGCCTTGAATTCGAAAGAAATGAACAAGCAGGGTACATACATGAGAAGGGTTGGAGGAGTGATGGTGAGGAGGGCTGAAACACACAAAGCTTCTTGGCTCAGTGCTCCAGCCAGATGCTCTTCATCAATAAGCTGTGTAACTTTAGTAAGTGTGTAACTGAAGAAATGTGCAAAAATGCATTCTATAGAATGCATTTTTGCACATTTCTTCAGTTACATCAATAGAAACAAAATAGCGACTCAAGCTATAGCTTGAGTCGCTATTTTGTTTCTATTGATGGTGCCAACTAATTCACAAACCAAGTGGCCCTTTAATTCTTTCTAAATAGAGGCGCAGTAATTTTTTACGTTCACCTCAGTATTACCTAAGTTCACCTCATATTATTAGTGTTTTCTCATTCCTATGCATTTTCTCATTTTTCCAAAATATGAAGAACCCCTCATTTGTTTGTCTTTGGATAGGTACCTAACTGTTGTGGTGGGGGAAGTGCCGGTAAAATTGAATCGCCCGGGCCGGTCAAAACCGCCTATCCGCCCCTATCCCGGATAAACGTCATAAAACGGCACTTTCCGGAATAAACGTCATAAACTAACCATTTCTAGTTGTTTTTTATTTTATTTTATTATTATTATTATTTATTTATTTATTTATTTTTTGTGTGTGTGAAGGGATGACACCATGACACATCACGTAAGCAATTTTCAGCTCTTCATTGTATAGAAAAGAGAATGTCGGTTTGCGCAGATTGAACAGGAGCACTAATCCGTGCGAATGACCCCTCCTACAAGGGCAGAGACGGAAGGGATGACACTACTACCTAAGCAACTTTCAGCTTTACATTATGTAGAAAAGAGAATGTCCCGTAGGGCAGCTCGAACGGGAGCACTAATCCGTGCGAATCCCGGACTGGCTGCCGGAATTTGGGGAATGGTATAAATGCGAGGTCAAGGAGGAGGATGTTTCATTCAACATGCAATCTCGATTCTGTCACTATGCCAAAAACTGCTACTAGCAAGTCAGCACTCTGTGTTCTTGGCAATAAAAACTCTTGACTCTTGACTCAGTGCTCAAGCGTGAGTGGGTGTCCCATGACAAGAACTTCACTTTGGTGGGTGAAACCACAGATACTAGACACACGGTACCTGAAACGGAAAACCGGGGCTCGGGCTGTGACGTCACGTGGCGACCTCCTGTCGCTCTGTCACCCACTCAAGGCATAGTAGGCAAAAACCGTTTCCGACGAATACTAATGGCATTTTTGCTGTCTCAACGGATGCTGAACAGGCGAATGCCATCGAGAAGGTCAAAGAAGCTTTACGTGCTCCAGGTCTTGAAACCCAGGCATCATCGAAGGCCTGCAGAGGCACGAAATGCTTTTTTTCCGATGCTGTAAAAAAGATCCAGACCCTCAGGAGCTCCGAGTGGTGAGGGGGAGTGGGGGAGAAGCTCAAAATTAAAATAGCTACTGTTCTATCAAGACATCCTGGGTGGGAACAAGCCCAGACCATAGCTGCTCGTTTGAAGGCTGAGGAACAAGGAGATCTGCCTGAAGGATGGAGAGCAACGGACGTTTCTCTGATGAAGTTTGCTCCCAACTCATCTGCCGACGTGGAAAGGTCTTTTTCTAAATTTGAGGGTTTTCTAACTGAGAAAAGAACCAATTTAACCACTGAACACATTGAACAACACATGGTTGTTTCATACAATAACTTCGATGACAATGATAAATAACCACTGTACATAACATTTTTTTAGGTAATTATAAAACCGTCTGAGTGTTACATCTATCTTTTGAACCGTCTCCTCCACATTTACTGAAGAAGTAATCATTTTAGTTGGAGTTTTACAGGAAAATAAGCGTCATAACAATATTTATGAACATCATAAAATACCGCAAATTCCTAAAATAAACGTCATAAAAGAGCAAAATAAGAGTCATAAATGTCATAGTATTAACGTCATGAAATTGAATAATAAACGTCATAATCGTCCCGTCTCTGGTGATGACTGCACTGAGAGAAAAAAAGGGCCTATTCTAGGTTATTTTTCGATTTTTTTCTAGGTTAAATGCTGCCAACCTAGATTTTTTTTGGTTTTCATTCTAGGGTGGAACAATTTAGTCTAGGTTGAATATAATTTAACCTAGATTGAAAATACTGGTGAAGTTACCTTCCTAAAAATGCAAACAACCAAGATTTAAAATACGCCACCCCCACACTTTAGTTCTAGGTTAAGTTCACAGTGTGTGCCGCCGCCTCCATCCATTTACAGTCTAGGTTAAAAACATTAATGTCTTGGTTGTCTCACCCTGGTATTCAATGTTTTTCACTTTCATAGACGGTTGATTTACCCTAAAACAAAAACGTTCTCCCCCCCCCCCCCCCAAACAATTTACAGCCATGGCGCGTTAACCTAGAACCCTTTTTTTCTAGGTTGTGTCCCTTTATTTACGAGGTTGTTTCAATTACTATCCCTGTTGTTCCAGTTAAATTTCTAGGTAGCTTCCTATTCTTTTCAGGTTGGTCCTAATAAATTACTAGGTGGTAGGGATGGGTATCGATGTATCGATGTTTCAAAAACATCGATGTTTTTTCTCAAACATCGATGTTTACTCTTCGATGTTTTTTAGACATCGATGTTTTCCCCCCAAACATCGATGTTTTTTCGCGAAAAAAAAAATTTGTTTTGATGGTCGTTTACGTAAAAATAGTAGATACTTTTATACCTGAACAGTAATTATTCATGTTTTATAAATGCTTACTCGGTTTTTTTTTTTTTTTTTAAATAAAAATAATAGGTACAGATTCAAGAAACATCGATGTGTCGATCGAACAGTAAGTAGGTAGGTAGTTATCGGAAATCGAAAATTTCAATCAACATTAAATGTTGATTAAATTTTAATGTCGATTCGTTATCACTTGTCGTTATCTGTGTTCATGCGGCATCACTCCTGACACAAAAACGAAACAATCCCTGCTGAGCTCTCGCTGTACTTGATCGCTCCCAACGAAAAAATCGAACAGAACACTGGGGTTTTGGATGGTCAACTGCGGGCAACTCTATCATTTCCGAAGTTGTTTTCAAGAATGAACCAAACGTAGCAACATCAGTTCCTTCTGAGAGGCTATTCTCTTAAGCAGGCTTAATTTTAAGCTCCTTGAGAAATCGTCTCTCAGAGGAACTGGCGTCAATTTTGTTTTAGTAAATAATATTATTCTTTACCGACTTTTTTACTGCCTACTTCTTTTCATCGTTTCAAGTTTTAATGACTTTTTTTTCGAATTTTCTACTAAAACTCCAATAGAAAGAATTTTTTTCTCATAACACCCCCCCCCCCCCCTTGTCATACATATAAAACCATCGATGTATCGAAACATCGATGTTTTTTTCTCCGATGTTTTTGAGACATCGATGTTTCTTTTTTTTAAATCATCGATGTCTAAACATCGATGTTTTGTTCATCGATACCCATCCCTACTAGGTGGTCCACTTTTCTTTCTAGGTTTGCTCCACTTCCATTGCAGGTTGTTTCTATCAACTTCAACTATCTTTCTGGGTTGTCTCTGTTTCCAACTCAGTACAAAAATTTGAATTTGACGTCATAATATGACTGCACATAGTGACAGAAATTAGATGATTAGAATTTGACAAAGATTTGGCCTCAACCCCACCGGCTAAATAGCAGGGGTGCCAAGACAACGAGAATTAACGCCCACCGCCTACAGTGGCGCTCTCCGCGGCCGCTTAGCGTACTGTAGAAACAACCTGGAATTTATTGAATGAATTACAATCACTGTTGTTTAAACCTAAAACTATTTGTAGTACTACGGTAGTTTTAACCGAGACTGAAAGTCTAACTTTTTCTTCTGGGTTGTTACCTAAAGTAGCAATCTCGCCTTTTAAATCTCTCGGTTGTTTTCAGTTGTACAACCGAGACTTTAATGGAGGGGAATTATATGGAAGGTCAAATCATTCAATTCTAGGTTACCCCACTTAAAAGTCAAAGGTAGGTAATATATTTTCTAGGTCTTCACAATGTCAACCTAGACCAAATGTAAAGTTCACATTTGGTCTAGGTTGACACTTTTTTATTCCAGGTTGTGGTCAGAGGGCAGGTAATAACGGGTTAGGTTGTTTCTATATGGGTCTAGGTTGTATTAATATTTTTCGATGTTACTTTAACCTGGACCTATTTTTTTCTAGGTTCAATCAATTGATTCTAGGTGGTTTCAATTTCTTTTCGAGGTTATTTCGGATTTAACCTAGCCACTAAAAAAATCTTTTCTCTCAGTGTGTCAGCCACAGTACGACGGCGCCCAGAATGTAATAAGACGCCTGGCAGCAGGGCAGAAACGCAGTGGTTCAAAAGTGGGCCGTCGGGTTTCTTGTTCATGTTTTTGTTTGTGTTTTGGCTTGTTACCTTGATAAAGAAATATAATATAGTACCTATTGATCTTAATCAAAACTTCATTTTGGACGTTGAATGGGAATCTCATACCAAACGATTCTATCATACAATTTATGATTATTTAGGTAATAACCCCACGTGGAACCTAATGCATCATTTTATAATTCATTCTAACATGAAACTCTGTAAGCTCCAGTGTTAAAATTATAATCGAATCCGACGGGGAGTTAACAATAATGCTTTTTCCAATGGATAAAAGAGAATTACCCCCGATGATATTTGAATGAGCTTAGTTGAGGAAATCTTCCATTCCGGATGATGCAGTGTCGAAAAGGTAATCCTCAAAATGGGGAGGTTATATTTGACCGTGTTGAGAGGGTCTTTATGAATCTGTTGGTTTCACTCCTGGCCGATGAATGGGGCTCGGAAAAGTCTGGCGCGGGGAAACCCGATTGGAAAATAAATCGAAAACCAACCTAAAGGCTTTCTCGAGGGGTTGCGGTGGGAAATCCCGGGAGAGGGAATCGGAAAGGGAAGCAGTTGTACGATTTTGGAGAGGTCGACCGAGAGAAGAATGGACGGGTCAAGAAAAAACTCGGAAGCAAAATTATTCCAAGAGCTAACCAAGCAAACTGGCTTCCATCAAGCAAAATGAACCTAATTATTGAGGAAATAACGAAACATCTGAAAAAAAATACTTTTAAGTCGCAAGCACCCTGGACCCCCGGATGTTTTTCTCTTTGTCTACGGATGAAATTCAAGAATGAAACATGCATCGTTATCCGTGGGATTGAACACCCATCTTGCGTGTTGGAAAAGTAACAGTCAGAAGACGAACTATTGGCCTAACGGTAAGACAAGTGAGGACGCCAAACTAGTGGCCTAACGTTAAGGTAAGTGAGGATGGCGAACTAGTGGCCTAACGTATATTTATAGGTTCGTTTCAGCTGTGTCAACCGTGGTTAGATTGCATCCACACGCATCCTGGGAATCGTGCGCATGCGCGACTCGCATCTAATCGTATCCATTGTATTGCAGAAACGGTTTTATCACATTATTACGTTCGTCCGTAAAATCACAAGGATTCCCACTTCCTTGTTTTTCGCCGAGGTTCACTACGTGGAGTACGAGGCATAATGAGTCAGGTTGTAAGTAGGTTAGAATATGAGGGGCGATCTTTAGGATGCGGTTAGCTCGGCTGGATGCACGGCTCAGAAGCAGCAACTCGAAGTAGATGCGAGAAGATGCGAGTTGGATGGTAGCGCTTCAGAAACACCTCAAAGTGAGGTTATATATTACGCAATATATAAACATGACGCTCCCGCGTCTCCCTCCCCGACTGACGTTTTGGGGCAGTTAGGTCCATCGATGTAGTAAACTAACGATGGTTACATCGATGGTTAGGTCATGGCTAAAAGCACAAAGAAGCAGTGAAAAAGTGACCACCAACAGATAGTGGGACTTATCCCTCGGCGAAGGGATATTCAAGGCTGAGAGGGATGGTGGGACTTTTCTGAAGAAACTTCCTAACACTTTAAGGGTTTTGGATCAGCTCCTACTAATTATTTGAAAAAAGAAAAAAGAAATAGAGGGCCGTATTCAAAAACGCTCCTTTAACTTGAACGCTCCTCCTAAGTGGTGGGTTCCTAATCTAAGGAGAGGATGAGTGCTATGGGAGTGACCTTGAAAAAGCGCGTTTCAACGACCTTCCTAAACTTAAGGCTTCCCTAAGATTTCCCTACGATTTCCTTAAGGATTCCCTCAGATTAGGACGCCTCTAAGGTCGGGACATCTCTTAGGAAACTCCTAAGAGTCACTGTTGAGAGTGACTGTACATGCCATCATAAGAATCGGCCAATCAGGGGCAGGATTTCAAGCGAAGGCATCTCTGATACGTGATGTGATAAAAGTGCGTATTTTGGAGTCAGACAAGTCTGAGAATAGATAATCCATGTACTTAATTAAGTTTGTATTAATACAAAAGACCCAACCAACGGTGTTCAGTATCATTTTGCTTTATACTTTGTTGTGCTGTGACTCGGTCGGTGTAAATTGGAGAGGGATGATTGACCAAACCAGTCGTGAACGTCTTTACTGCTCTTTACTCGCAAGCTTTCGGTGCCATGATGGCCACCCTCATCAGGCGTATATCATCACCTCAATATCCTAGTAATTAAGCAAACACAATTAGTGCTAAGAGGAAGTTTCCTTCCACATTTATTAACAATGGGATGTCCATATTTAGGTGATGATTAGAGCTCGGAATTTGCATATTTTGCATATCTTTTATTATGCGGTATATCTTTGTATTTGAACGTTTTGAAGGTTTCTGAAGGGTATGCGGTGGTTTAAATTTAAATTTAAATTGCATATTTTTACATATTTCGGTCATTTTGGGGATTTTTGCATTTTTTGCAGCATATTTTACCAGTTTTTTTTGCGTATTCTGGATTTTTTTTAAAGTCAGTGCTGGAAGTTGACAATATTCGAAATCGAATGTTGGAATGTTTTGTCCCCTCACTCACATCACCCCAGCAGGTAATGGCTTAGAGCTAATGATGGATGAGTGACAATGCAAGTGAACGGTGCGTGCTCGGAGCGATGTAGAGAGATCGTTTTCTGCATTGAAAGAAATTTTAAGTGACAGGAGACACTGTTTTACACCTGATAATTTGGAGCGTGTAATTGTTGTCCAATATAATATGTAGTTCATCTTTACATTTTATACCTAGTTCGTATAAATGTATAAAAGTAAATAAAAAATGTATAACTGATTTTTTGAATTGCTTGTTTCCTTTACCTGATGCTTCATAACTTTTTTCTAGGAGAGAAAAAAGGGCTAAAAAATGTAATAATATGGAACATCCTTTCTTAAAATACTGAAATTCCAAAGTCGTTTGCAGTTTTAAGGGCAAATGCATATTTTGCATATTTTCCCAGTTTCCGGTGCATATTTTCGGGAAATTGCAGTGCATATTTTCCGAGCTCTAGTGATGATATACGCCTGATGAGGGTGGCCATCATGGCACCGAAAGCTTGCGAGTAAAGAGCAGTAAAGACGTTCACGACTGGTTTGGTCAATCATCCCTCTCCAATTTTGGTTTATTATTAATTTAGTATGAATAGGTACACCTACCTTTGAGATCGCGACGGAGATCAAATATTCATGACACGGAGATTCCTAAGACAAAATGTCTGTCCTCCGTTTTGGGCAGTAGTTAAGAACTTGTTTTTAAACCAGAAAATTTGACAAAATACTTGGTTTACCATCTGGTAGTGCCTGCTAGGATTTCAGCCCGATCGCACCACCCCGGTGGGGCTCTGAGGGGCTTCGGAAGAGATATTTTGACGGGTTTTGGCTATGGGAACGAGTTAGGTGTCGTTGTCGAAGTAATTTTGGACGTAGAATCCATTTTTGGGGGTCCTAAAACCATCCAATTTCACTGTGGGGATCTATTTGGCTCTCATGCGGCTGCAAATGGGATTTTTGAAGGACCCCAGGAGGTCAAATATTTTCCTAGTAATTTTGGGCGCATATTCAATTTTTCGAGGTCCCACATCTCTCCGAACAATGTACAGTTTCCCCCCCCCCCCCCCAATTTTCTTTTTATGACACAGAGTTAACTTTCGCACAATTAGCCTTAGGTAATCAAAGAATAATAATCCCTCGTGTAAAATTTGCATGGTTTTACAATTCATTAAACGAGTGCATGGAAGGTTTGAGAATGAATTTCTCGAAAGTTTGTGCTGATGAATTGTATTAGTACCACTACTAACTTTTCAGAAACAACAAACGAATCGCAACAGTAATTTTGAAACACCTTCCCTGAACTGTACACGGTGCAAATTTTACACAAGGGTTTATTATTCTTTGATTTAGGTTACTTGGGCAGAAATTAATTCTGTCTGTAAAACTTTTTTTAACCTAACTCGATTTCATAGACAGAACCCTTAAAAAAAAACCTCCCGTAGCCCCATTTTAGCCCCATAGCGCCCCACGGAATGATATGAAAGGATGAAGGCTGAGGCCATGCCAGCACCGGGCATGGCCCAAACGTAGCGCGGCCCATGGCCCAACCCTATAGCGTGATAACAGGCCAAAGGCTGATGATTCATCAGTGATGAATGATGAGGGGTCTGAGGCCATAATATGAGATGTCATAATATGACATCTCATAATATTATTATGAGAGATAGATCAGGGGTTGGCTGGCATTGGCCAGCAGGGTTTGGCCCCTTAGCCTTAAGAATTGGCTAATTGTTTTCGTCTATCATTGTTTAAAATAATAATTATTATTATGAACGTTGAATGATGAAAATGACGATAGATGATGCCAATGGACGAAGGATCATCGTTTAGGAAGGATCATAGTTTATTTTCCACTGCCAGTTTCTCTCAACCAATTGCAAGACAGAACTACACTCAAAGAGCGATCCGTCGAATCGACCCCCCCCCCCCCTCCCGCCAAACATCAGCCCAACTCCGACACAAACGAAATTTCCAATGCAAAAGTCGCCAGACTCAAAGGTCGGGAAAGAGGAGGCTCCGTTTACAAAACAGCCTAATCACGGAATCTCCTCGAAACGCCTGAAAAGGCGGAGAGAGCGACGCTATTTGATCCCGACGAGCGATATAAGTCTGGGGGGGGGGGGGGGGGCTGGTGCCCCCTCTGGCCTTCAACATGGCCGACATCTGAGATCCCTTTGTGAAATAGAGAAAAGGACTTGAAAACCATTTGACTCACAAATGGATTTCCTCCTGGGTCCAACACATATTCAATATTGGAATTAATGCCAACCCCCCCCCCCCCCCCCCCCAACACCACCTCCCATCTCTAAATCCCACCTCATTGCAAGTTCCTGCGGCCCAATCCACAAACGGAATTTCTCCTCGTAGGGTATTAATAAACATGGAAATTATTTCGGGTGAATCTGCTCCATGGAGCTTGATTTCGGTTTCGTATAATATACGAATATTATTCAACCGCGTTTAAAAATATTATCTTTACGGTGTCTACGTAACTTCCACTACTTGAAGGGTCATTGTAAAATTATTATAACGATAAAAGCCTCCACGAACTGGTTTTGGAAGCATCCAATCCGACTTTCGGCCAATCAGCTTTTTGGTTTATTGTTCTTGGACTAATACACCTATGTTTTCGCGACGGGGGTCGACGACTCCGATCGGCCTCAAAATTTGACATTATCCGTTTTAAAAGGTCTACATTCAAATTCCGAAATGTCCGTCCGCCGTCCGGGCCGTTTTGGGCAGTAGGATTTTTTTTTAAACCTGAAATTTTGACAAAATACCTACGTGGTTTACCATCTAGTTGTGCCCGCAACGTTTTCAGCCCGATCGCCAAAACCCGTGGGGCGCTATGGGGCTAAAATGGGGCTACGGGAGGGTTTTTTTTGAAGGGTTTTGGCAATGGGATCGAGTTAGGTGTCGTTTTCGAAGTATTTTTGGACGTAGAAGCCATATTTTGGGGGTCCCAGAACGATCCGATTTCACTTTTGCGATCTGCAGGGCTTTCATGGGGCTACAAATGAGATTTTTGATGGATCCCAAGAGGTCAAAATGTTTAAGTAAAAACAAAACAAAATTGAAAAAAAAAATTTTTTTTAAATATAAAAATCCCCAAAAAAATTTTAATTTTCTTTTCATTCACACAGAATTAAATTTGCACAAGTAACCTATGTCAAAGAATAATAAACCCTTGGGTAAAATTTGCAGCGTTCTTTCCTAAAGAAATACAGGTAACGGTTAATTTGGAAATACAAATTCAAATTTGGATTCAGCGTGAAAAAGATGTGTGAGAAAACTATATTTAAGAATATCGTGATGTTATTACGATGTAAGAGTAGAAATTTGAACCCTCATTAATCACTGAAAAAACTATAGACCTCAATGAATACAAAACAAAGTCGCAATTCTATAGCTGAAGGCGAAAAAAAATGCTTTAATTACCAGCGGAGGAGGGGAGGGGGACTCCGAAATGTCTTTCTTGCCTCTGCGAACATTCCGATTTCACCGTGGGGATCTATAGGGCTTTCATGGGGCCACTAATGGGATTTTTGAAGAATCCCAGGAGGTCAGATGAGTAATGTGTCCTTGTAATTTTAGAGCTAATCTGTCCAAACATTGTAACTGTAAAAATCTTCTTTTTTCCAAAAATATTTGTTAAGTGACAAAGAATTAATTTCTGCACAATTAAATATATCAAAGAATGATAATCCCTTGTGTAAAATTTGCAGCGTTTGGGTTTATGATTCTTGGATTAATACACCTATGTAATCGCGACGGGGGTAGACAATCCAGATCAGCCTCAAAATTTGACATTATCCGTTTCAAGAGGTCTACATTCAAAATTCGATATGTGCGTCCGCCGTCCGGGCCGTTTTGGGCAGTAGGAATTTTTTTTTAAATCTGCAATTTTGACAAAATACTCGGTTTACCATCTAGTTGTGCCCGCAAGGTTTTCAGTCCGATCGGCCAAACCCGTGGGGCGCTATGGGGCTTAAATCGGGCTACGAGAGGGGTTTTCTGAAGGCTTTTGGCTATGGGATCGAGTTAGGTGTCGTTTTCGAAGTATTTTTGGACGTAGAATCCACTTTTTGGGGTCCCAGAACGATCCGATTTCACTGTTGCGATCTATAGGGCTTTCATGGGGCTGGAAATGGGGTTTTTGAAGGATCTCAGGAGATCAAATATTTCCCGAGTGAAAAAAGAAGAAAATAAATAAAATTGAAGAAAAAAGTTGTTTCTCGAAATTTTATTTATTACCAGAATTAATTTTCGCACAAGTAACCTGCATCAAAGAGTAATAATCCCTTGTGTAAAATTTGCAGCGTTTTTAGCTTCTTATCCGCCTTCAACCCCTCAAAACTAATAATGGGGAAATTGCATAAACTTACGATTTTAAATGTAACCCTACCTTTGTATTGTAGGACCGAAGCATATGTTATAGAAACACTGAAATCAGTTTTTTTTTAAATTGTTGGAGGAGAGAAGAGCAAAAAACGAGCAGTGCAGTTCGAATTTTCGCATGTCTGTCCGGGAGGCTGACTTGACCAATCTACGTCACAAACAAGGCAAAGCTCTCACTTGGGGCGCTAGTGTCTACGGCTTGTAGAAGGAATTTACGAAGGTTTATCATTTGATATAGTGAATAAATAATTCAGAATATATTATACTTATAGTTTAACGTCTTATTACATCAGATTGACGGTGATTCGATAGCGTTCGTTGTGATGGGCTGTCAGAGGGCAACACTGGTAACACAATCGGTGACATTAGACCAAACGACGTCACTGACCCAGCTGATCGATTCTACTCCCGCGTATTTTCAAAATTCACCACTTTCTCTAAATCATAATAATTTTCTGGGAGCGATTCCAGACGGCTGACTGTCGTTTTTGTTATTCTCGTAGGATGTACTTTTGAAAAAAAAATTGAAGAAAATTCATGCCACTTCCCCAATGGGTTCAATCGGTCTCCAAGCTCCTCAAACCAGTTTTTGACGCCTCCAACTCTCCTTCAATCTCTTGAACTGGTTATTTTATGTCTCCAATCCGCCTTAAGCTCTTTATACCAGTTTTTTCTAGCAGTCTGACTTCAACCCATCAAACGAGTTTTTGACGCTTTCGATTCCCTCAAACCCGTTTTCTGACAACTCTGTTGTGACAGTCGAGTTCCTCAAAGTAGTTTCATGACGTTTCCGATTCAAGTTGAATTCCTCCAACCAGTTTTAGACGGACGAATGTGACCAAATGGTACAATATGTCGTGGAGAAGAGCCTGGCTGTGGAAGCTGTGACGAAACTGGCCATTATTGAGTTTCCTGCTTGTTGACAACGCTCGAGCCCGCAAAATGAGGTGGAATCCAGGATAATCCCCGTAAGGAGCTTACCTTAGAGACTCAAGTGTGTTTGTGAGCGAGTGTTCAGTCATACGTCGTACATTTACCGTGATCGTGTGTGGGAAAGTGTGTTTGATAAGTAGGGGTGTAAGATGTAGGTAGAGCTGAGGGTAAAAACGGAGTGTTCCTCTTTGGGGACCTTCAGGACGAAACTCGGAGACTCGAAATTGATTATTTGGCTCACACTTGGACGTAAAATCGATGTTTGAGTGTCCTAATTGAGTCGGACTTTTATCTTCGGGCACTATGAGGCTTCCAATGGTCGACCTGTGGGGTCTTTGAAGGACCCTTGTTAGAAATTCTGAGTTGTCTTTTTTGATGAATTTTGAGGCCTATCAGAATTTTCGACTTCTGTCGCGATTACAAAGCTATATTATTCCAAGAATTGCACTGCTCTACCAAAAAAAAAAAAAAAAAAAAAAAACTGGGATCGTTCCGGGACCCCCAAAAATGGATTCTAAGTCCAAAAATACTTCGACAACGACGCCTAACTCGATCCCATAGCCAAAATCCTTCCAAAAACCCCTCCCGTGGCCCCATTTTAGCCCCAAAGCGCCCCACGGGTTTGGGCGATCGAGCTGAAAACCTTGCGGGCACAACTAGATGGTAAACCGAGTTTTGTCAAAATTTCAGATTAAAAAAAAAAATTCCTACTGCCCAAAACGGTCCGGATGGCGGACGGACATTTTGGTTGTGGAATCTCGACTTTTTGAAACGGATAATGTCAAATTTTGAGGACGATGATCGGCCGAATAATAAACCTAAAGTGACCTGAAAGTTGCCGGCCACATTTCATATTGGATGGGGGTTTTCGAGGGTGCTGAATCCGAATCCGTTTTTTCCCGATTGGGCTATTTTTTCGATTTTTTGGCGTTTTTATGGTTTTTTAATACTTTGCTGTGTATTTTCCTGGTCATCACAAATTCGCCCAGAAAAAATTATAATGAGGCTAGATTTTTAAGAAATTTCATGCTAAATCCTTTCCTAAATTCCTAAATATGACCTTTTTTTCAGATTGATCCAAACCTTCCAAATCCACTAAAACACCTATTGAAAAACTGTAGAAAGAAACATTAAATTTTGTAGATTTTTGTCTTTTTTTATTTACATTTTTGTTTTCGTCTACTCCAATGGACCTGCCAACAAATATCGAGGGCAACCATTTGAAAGTTTAGACTCTCCTGCGTCGAATGAGACCAAACCGGAACTCTCAAAAGTTGTAATTAGCGACGTTAAGATAAAAACCATAAAAACGTCAAAAAAATCGAGAAAAAAATCGCCCAATCGGGGAAAAACGGACAACGGATCCGGATTCAGCACCCTCGAAAAACCCCCCCTTCATGATTTTTTTTTTCTTTTAGAGCAGTGTAATAACCAAACCGGATTTTAGGAGCTTAATGTCAGATTGGAGGCACCAAAAACGGGTTTGAGGGATTCAAGTTCGATCAGAAGCGTAAAAAACCAGTTTGAGGAACTTACTTGCGACAAAATGTCGCATTAAAGTCGTCGGAAACTGGTTTGTGTTGCTTAAAGTGAGATTGGAGCCGTCATAAACTGGTTTTAAGGGCTTGAAGTTGGAATGGAGTCGTCAACAACTGCTCTGAGGGATTGGAGTAGGGTTGGAGGCGTCAAAATCTGGTTTGATGAGTGTTCCTCTCGTAATCTGATTAGCGGCATTAAAATTGTATATTGGGCATCAACAACTGGTTTCAGGGGGCTTTCAGTTCGAACACAAACAATCTCACCTTCTTCCAGGCTAATTGAGTACGTTTATAACGTCCCAACAGTTAAAATAACATTTGACGGGCTCCCATTTAGTACGTCTTGGTTGTGCCTTGAACAAGAAACGCCCTGCTCTGTAATCATTAAGTGTTGTGCAGATGTCTGAATTAAAGGTGGGTCGGAGCGAAGGTTGCTCTTATCAACATTCCGCCCTTTCTGAATTTCCTCTCTAATTAAACCGCGAGAGTGCGGCTGTGACCTTGCAGCCTCAGGACTCCCCAAAACGTTGGTAATACGATTTCGTGCCGCGGGAATTATCGCTCCGACTAATGAGAGATTATTCCTGTTCATTAGGCACATTTAAACAATATCAAACTTGCGGGGTGTGGTGAATTATTATACGGAGGTTAAACCATCGTCAGTTATTGTCTTGTGCATGGCCATTCATTGTTTTGTGGGTATACTGCTCTTGTACTTACTGCCATTTTCTCTGTCATTCCCATTATTACAGTCAATAATAATATGATTACATATTATGTAATGGGCTCTATAACCAGTCAGCTTTTTCTCTGTCATTATTGGCTTTGGCAAATAAAAAATGGGGAGTTCGCGTTGATTTTAGATTTGGAAATCTTCCCTACCATTCAATAATATGGCTAAAAAGTAACGTGCACAGACTCCAATACCAACGAAAAAAAAAAAAATCATTGTAGGAGATATAACGAAAAAACGAAACGCACAGGGGTTTCCCACCAGTCACTCTTGAGGTAGTGACGTCACAGTTCCAGTGAATCTCTCACCCGGAGCGCTAGTGTCGTCAGCTTATATGATAAATTTATAGCAATTATAACTTGATAGGACGGAAAACATAATTAACTTTTAACTTATATTTTGGGAGTACCTTCTTGGCATATTAAATATAAAAAATATTAAAAAAAAAAAAAATGAAATTTTCATCCAGGTTAGAGGTGGGGCGACAGAAGGTGGTCGAGTCTATACGCAACATATCATTTCCGCGTTCACTTTCGATTTTTTCTGCTTTATCGGACATAGCTGTGGCAAACGCGAGACTGGGATGATCCGTGCGAAGGTCACACGTACGGAGTCTTGCACTTTACTCGGGCGGCTCCTCCACCACTCGGGACTGAGTGTTGACAAACCTTTGAGTCGCTCTAATTGCACACGGATTACAGCCTCGGATTTAATGGGGGGACGGGGCGGAATCGTATGTCGGGGCGTTGAGTGTGCTGGACGGCAGGCTGCTGAACTTGGTGGTGCGTGTGGACATCCAAAAGGGGTTGCATGTGGGGCGGGGGGGGGGGGGGTCCAGGATGCTCGGGGTCCTGGTTCGGAGCCATGGCTGGTAGTCCAGTAAAATTAGGAAAAGAATTCGGAATAATTCGGACCGAAGCGGAAATGATTTTAATAGAGAGTTCCTAAAGCCACTTTTTGCCTAACGGTGATGAGTTACGGTCGACGTAACTCGAGATTTCGCGCATGCGCAGAAATAATGGCGATAACTTGCGTCCTTATGCCTAACGTCGAACGTTATTGCCGTAAAGATTAGAGGTGTGTAAGACAAGGTCACTCTAGTGAGTCGAAGCTCAAACGGTCACTCCTTTCACTGACAAGGTCTTTTGAACCAGGTCACCCGTTCAGTACGTTCACTTACCCGTTCAGTGACAAAAATGTAGATTATCACTGAATAGGTACAATTATTATAAGGAAAAAGTAGGTATTTCAAAACAAAACTGCCTTCGGGCACGAAATTATAATGAGAAATTTATAATTTAAAAAAATATTGGTACAAGAATAATATTAAATGTGTATTATACTGGAGTACCTAGCTGTAAAAGAATAATATAAGACGAAGATATAGAATTTATATCTGATGAAGGTAGCAATGACTGACTGTTATCGTGGTGGGGAGGTGACCAACGTTCCCTAGAAAATCGGGAGAAAAATATTTCCCTACAACAAAATATCTGTAGGTCCATCTGCTGCGGGACGGGTGTCTACAGATATTCTCAACAACCCTACCGCTCTGTTGGGACATCATGCATTCACCGACCGTTCGAGACTTCGGGGATTCATCAAAACCTCCCCAGGCGGCCGAAAAACCATCAACACCTCCCCGTAGAAGAAACCATCAAAACCTCCCCATGTATCAAAACCTCCCCGTTGAGGAAACCGTCGAAATCTCCCCGTGTATCAAAACCTCCCCGTTAGAGAAACCCGAGGAATGATGAATGATGAATAATGTTGAGTGTTATATTGCTTATAACTACAGTCGAAATCGTTTATAGTGGACTTCAAGGGAGCGAACAGTTTTGTCCACTACAAACGATTTCCACTTAAAGTGATATATACTGTCCACTACTGGCGATTGAATCATTTGTTGTGGACAGTCCCCTACAAGTGATTTATGTACCTATTTTGGGAACGAGAAAATAAAGTATGTACACAAGACAACTTAGTTTGTATGTACAATTGATGAAAAACCTTTATTCCCTCACAAAAATTGGGTTCCTCTCCAAATAACCATTACAGTGACCTTTCTTTAGACAATTTCAACGGCCTGTCAGGAGGCTTACTATAAAACATGCACCGCTCCGAGCAATCGCTTGATCATTCAGCGATTTCAAAGTAACGTGCTACGAGCATGCGTAGATGCGTATCGTTACACCAGGAACGAAAGACTACACCGGGAACTTCAAATTCCTACTGTCGAAGAAGTCATAAAAAAACAAGCATTAGCCCATCAGCAGAGGCTTCGGGGACACATCAACAGCGAGGTTGTCCAGCTCCTCGACGTTGAAGGCCTGCTCAGAAGACTTAAAAGAACAAAACCTCATGACCTGTGGGAGTGGGGTGCCCTGTGAAGTAATTATCAGCTCAGTGAGTAATTACTAGTGCGTCAGTTGCACAAAACAACAAGTCGCATAGAAGCAGTGTTATGTGTCATAGTTTCTTGCAAGTCATTTAGTATACATCAATTGTAAATTGCTGATAAGTTTGCTTACTTGGTGCAATAAAAGTTTAAAAAAAAAAAAAAAATTGCTCGCTGTTGAATAAACCACGACAGTAGTGCCTTGTCGAAATCAGGATGCGTGAAATACCGAATTTTTGCGAATTTTGTTTGCTTAACAACCTGTTCTTTCGATTTCACGATCGCGTAAACCGCTGAACGACTGATTTTAAATTCACTGGCCAAACTGCGCGCAGGTTCACCCGATTCAAACCGGCAAATAACCGGGGAGGTTTTGATGCGTATGCGAGCGCACGCCGGACCCTAGACCGGGAGGTTTTGATTACTTCCTAACTCACCTTTCACCCACTCGGGGAGGTTTTGATGGTCGCCCGAGACTTCTGGTTATCTTTGTGTCACCCGTTCATGAATCGCATCATCCGACCCAGCCCGACCGAGCTGAGATGAACGGGTGACCGTGTACCTTCTGACAATACGGTCAGTGCAGACAAGGTCTTTTCAGTGACAAGGTCATTTTGATGCGTTCACTCATGACCGACACACCTCTAGTAAAGATACGGCGATAAACTTACGGTCTTAAGTATAACGCCGTTAATTTCGAGCAATAGAACGTAAATAGCGGCACTTTAAATTTAGCGTGACTTTTGATAAGACCGTATCTCTGTTACGGTCTTGTGTGAAGTTAGCTTTTCTTTGATTCTCCCTAGACAAATCCCTTACGGCGATAAAAATTAACGGTCGACGTAACTCGGATGTTTCTTTAGGAACTCTCTATTACCTTCTAATGGTCCTAAATACACGGAATCTGAGTTTGCACCATCGCAGGTGGTGAGCTACACTTTTGGCAGCCGAAAAACCGCGAAATGTTTGCACTTTTTTCAGTTTTTCGCCTCTAACTCGGAAACTATCCATCCTACAGAAAACGTTATACCTTACTAAATGAAAGAGAATTAAATTTGCTATTCAAAACATTGCATACTCATCAAAATCGGTTCAGCGGTTTAGCCACAATCGTTCGTTAAAGATAGGCTATTTTTACCAACTTTCGTCAAAACCACATGTTGGTCACAGTAAGACCGCTGTAACTTCTAAACAACGGCCCAAATCGAAAAAAGTTATAGAGTCAAAGTTGTAGAGAATCAAATTTCACGTTAAATTCCGTCTTCGACGGCTTATTTACGTCACCACTAGAAATGTTATGTACATTTTATACCATTTCGAGAATCGGGTCATTTCCTTTGGATCGGGTTGATTTCATTTATTTATTATTTATTCGGGGGGTCAGGGTGGCCCAGTGAGCTAAGGCGACAGAGCTTCGTCTGTTTACAAATCAGTCGGAGCGCTGATCAGCCTGGTTGGAATCCGGGCCGAACACCAATGTTTGACCAAAAATCAATCAAGTGTTGTAATACCTGACTTGTCGGCAGACAGACCTCTTAACGCAAGTTTATGTGAATCCTTTCTCTGGAGCAAGACTATCTAAGACACTCTTACTTTATCAGTGACTAGTCTCTCTGGCTCGCTTCGCTCGCTCCCCTAGTGGGGTGTATTGCCGCCTGTGGGGTGTATTGCCGCCTGTGGGGTGTATTGCCGCCTGTGGGGTGCGTAGCATCGATGGACACGTTCAAACCCCTACTCAGACATAAGGCCTCGCTCCGCTCGGCCCCTCCTATTCGTAGCAGAGACGATAGAAAAAATCGGCGTATTTTTAGGGCTTACCGTTTAGGAAATTATTATTTTTAATTCAATTCAACTTTTTTTAAATAAAGGCCTCTCCATCTATCAAAGTTCCCTGGACCCTCCGTTTTCTAAGATCCCTGGCCCCGCGCGAATTAAAACGATCCAATTGTCTTCTCACCGTGAAAGCGCCCCCTCCCCCTCGGTTTTTTTGAAATCCGACTTCGGAATCGGATTGGCCATATTTTGGCGCGCATTTGGCTCGCGGATACCATACCCAAAAAATGGCTCCTTACTGGGTATTTTTGAACCCGAAAAAACGTGGGACAAACGCGAGAAAGACGATTTTTCGACGAATTTCCGGCGAATTTCCCGGGCGAATTTCCGAATTACGATTTGACCGACGTCTTCCTCCAGGTCTGATCTATACGGCTGGTATTTTTTCGTAATTTTTTCGACCCCTTAAACGGGCTTTGGCGCGAGTTGAAAGTGGAAAACGTAGGACAAACGGGAGAAAGACGATTTTTCGACGAATTTTCCCTGGCCCCGCGCGAATTAAAACGATCCAATTGTCTTCTCACCGTGAAATCGCCCCCTCCCCCTCGGTTTTTTTGAAATCCGACTTCGGAATCGGATTGGCCATATTTTGGCGCACATTTGGTTCGCGGATACCATACCCAAAAAATGGCTCCTTACTGGGTATTTTTGAACCCGAAAAAACGTGGGACAAACGCAAGAAAGACGATTTTTCGACGAATTTCCCGGGCGAATTTCGGATTTTCGATTTGACCGACGTCTACCTCCAGATCTGATCTATACGGCTCGTATTTTTTCGTAATTTTTTCGACCCCTTAAACGGCCTTTGGCGCGAGTTGAAAGTGGAAAACGTAGGACAAACGGGAGAAAGACGATTTTTCGACGAATTTTCGACGAATTTCCCGGGCGAATTTCGGCTTTACGATTTGACCGACGTCTTCCTCCGGTTCTGATCTATACGGCTCGTATTTTTTCGTAATTTTTTCGACCCCCTAAACGGCCAGCGAGCGGAAAGTGAAAAAACTCATTCGGGAACGCGTTATCCTGTACCAACAAACCACACGGCCGTCTACCACACGGCTACCGTCGGCCAACACAATTTTATATTATTGTATGATTATCTGGGCGCATTGTGGGGTCGGCTCCTGCCCCACTTGTGAGAACCATAAATGGTGAACACAATAAAACCCACATTTTTTATTTATTCATGATTATTTACTTATTTATATCTTATTTAGTCAGTATTTCACTTTCTTTCATACAATTTTAACTTCACTACCTAGTAATTAGTAATAGGAAACTAAGGTTCTATAAAAATGAGTCTTCGATATGTTAGAGTTTATTGGTAGTATATATAATATATAATAGGTTTGAACGAAGTTAAGTAGTTTGTCAGCATAACTTAATTACTAAAAAAAGTCATTTGGGGTTATTTATATTCGAGGTTTTTTTTTTAAGGTGGCGGTCCCGGTGTCTGAAAACTTGTGGATTCTTGGGCAGTATCGTGCTCTTCTCCGAATACCGTGGCCATGGTCGGAAAGGTGTCCAACTCATCGTCATCGTCTTCGTCATCCATTGGTGAAAGCTGAGATGAATTTCCCACTTCAAATGGAGCATTCAAGCACGATTGCACCTTGCAATTGTAGCATATTAACGGGCACTTCAGCCCGTGCTTACGGCAGCTGCACCTAACCATGCAGCCCTTCATGCACTTGCATGACAGAGAATTTAGTTCTTCAGGGGGTGCTGCTTCCCTCTTGGTGGTGGGAGGGACCAAACCCTGGGCACTCCTTTCCCACCCCCAAGAAGTGGCAGGTATGTCGAAACCATACCAGTGTTGAACCTGGTGGTAGGTTCGAAGGGAGTGGTGTTCAAGGGCTGCATCGGTAGGTGGTAGTGATGCCAGGTCAAACCCACGATTGGAGAGGCTTTTCTGGATCACCTGAAACCGCAGCTTGAGCTGTAAAGGTAGTAAGATTTTATTGCCGGCGGTTGCGATATCCTGCTGAGAAGCATTCTCATTGGTGAACAGTGACGCACAAGGCTCTAACTGCGGATATTTGTCTACAACTAAATTCCTACGCCACCTTGACGAAAGTTGGTAAAAATAGCCTATCTTTGACGAACGATTGTGGCTAAACCGCTGAACCGATTTTGATGATTATGTAGTGTTTTGAATAGCGAATTTAATGCTCTTTCATTTAGTAAGGTATAACTTTTTCTGTAGGATGGATATTTTCCGAGTTAGAGGCGAAAAACTGAAAAAAGTGCAAACATTTCGCGGTTTTTCGGCTGCCAAAAGTGTAGTTCACCACCTGCGATGGTGCAAACTCAGATTCCGTGTATTTAGGACCATTAGAAGGTATTAAAATCATTTCCGCTTCGGTCCGAATTATTCCGAATTCTTCCCCATTTTCGGCCTAATTTTACTGGACTATGGTCTTTTGTAAGGTATCCTACGAACTGGGATGCTTGGGCTGCCAAATGAGAGTGTGTGCAAACCACCTGTCGGGTACTATGCAATCCTGAAACCCTTTAGGCCTGATGGTTGATCCTGATGGTTGGCCTGATGTCTGGCCGGCGGGTTCATGTGGGGTATCAAAAGCTCACCCTATGTGTGCTCCGTTGGGTCCTGCAGTTCAGAGAGCCACTGCTCTGGCTGAATGGTGGTTTTAGACCCTCCGTCGGCTCTATACTTAATCATTGCAGCTGACGATGAACTTCAGAACTCCACTTAGCCCATTCTCGCCAAGTTCAGGGCGCGATTCCTTGCCGAATGGGAAAATGGTGGAACTTCTGAACACCAGGGACCATCGGATGAGTGTTGCGCGATTTGGCTACTACACCTGGCAGTCTACAGCCCCAAGTCTGGAGAAAATGTGGAGGCAAATGAACCAACCTGGTTACACCCTAAATTCCTGTGCCTACCCCTTCCCCGTATCCTTATTCCTGGTATTGATTCCAGGAGAATGGAGCCTTCCGCGGAAAATTCTCAAAAAAAAAAAAAAAAAAAAAAAAACTGGACTTTCAACTTTCACGAGGAATAGTTGTGAAAGAGGCTATTGAAAGGCGGATTCGGGGTGAAAAAGGCGGTGCGGAGAGAAGAAGAGTTTAATGATGTGTCAGAGGTTTTGATGAGACGGCAAAGTGGTAGAGCCGAAGGGGGGGAGTTAATGAAAAACTTGGGGCTTTGGCGTGCTGATTGATGATTGGTCGGATGCAGGAGGGCATTGGTGAAGGGGATGAGTGGCGGAGAAAAGAAAAATCGACGACCACAATGGCACAAGAATGAGAGCCCAGAGGAAAAACCTGGACTGACGTAGACTGACAAATCCGACCATTTTCCAATCAGAAGTGGGATAAATCTTAGTGGCTAAAACCGTTTCAACGAGCCTTTTTTTTTCTCCATAGTCAGCGGATCCTTCAACAATTTGTTCACACCTGGTCCGCAAATTCCAGATTCTACGGAGACGTTCGCCCTCCCTGATAAAAATTCACCCCCGATCCCCACAGCACTTACACAGCATCCAAGGGAGGCGTTCTCGGTTGAATGCCAATCTCCTTTGCGGAATATTGACGCTCGTTTAGGCCCAAAGGATCGTTTCTTGTTAGGTGTAAACCCACATGACACAACGCGTCAATGGTGAAAGCTTTCAATCCAACAAAAGCACCCTCCGGAGATTGTCAGTTGTCTCGTCCTGTTGAATGTTTTGGAGTCATTGATCCGATAAGAGGTCGACGTGGGGAAAAAAAAGGAAAAATTCTTATATTGACCTAGAATACCCATCAAGCCGGTTTTTATCGCCTTGAACCCAGTTTGAATCCTCCTCAGAAGGTTTCCATTACCTTCAACCCAGTTTTAGCCACTTAAATCCGGTTTTTTACGCCTTTTATACAGTTCGAAATCTCTTAAACGGGGATTCTACCCAGTTTGAAGCCTCGTCGACAGGTTTTCAACCCCTGCATCCAAGTTTTAGGTCCGGGTGTACCACCTCGGTTCAACCAACACTCATTCGTTAAGCAACCTGTTCTTAAATTCAGCGCTGGAAGGAGCGATAAGAAAGTGGCATCCAGGTCGGGGGGGTCATTCAACCGGACACTCAAATATTGGGATATGCCGATGACGTTGATATCGTGAAGAGGAGCGTCAACGCCACGAAGGAAGCCTTTTCTCGTTTAAAAACGGCAGCTGCGCGTTTGGAACTGGGAGGCCTGAAACCAAGTACTTGGCCATGAATGCTCCAGTGAGCCGTCATATCAGTGTCGATTTTTGCCAAAATTGTTGAAAAACAGCTTCGAACTTTGCAGGTATCGGCTATCATTTTTTTAAATCCCGAAATAACAACAACAAAAAACTCTGCAAATTTTACACTAGGGTTTGGGTCATTTCAAAATTTGGGGTTATTTAGCGTCACACAGCTTTTGTGAGCACTCTATTTGTCTTGGAAATTCGGAATTTTTTCTGAGAGATATAGCAGGTTGGAGTCTAGGTAGATCACCTTGCATAAATTTCAATAATCAATAAGCTCAGAAATCAAAAATCATTAAAGACCCCAATTCTCTCTCCCTACACCTGTCACAAATGGTTGGTTGGGAACTTCGAACATTTTTTGAAGAACTCTATATTCATGTATTCATTGAAATAAAAAATATTAGTGGTCCAGTTTGTTTTCCCCTTCAAAATAAATTAAAAACTAATGAAAAATTTTCATGGTTTGGAAGGGCTTTTGCTGTTTTCCGTCTGTCACAAGGTTTTATTCTCTCTCCATTCAATTTTTTTGAACTGCCTGCCCACTCCCAGAAAATGAATATTTTGTGTTGTGAGAAAAAAAAAAGGCAACACTGCTGCAAGATGGCTTCCAAAACAACTGGAGGTTGTAGCACTTCCAAGCCTTCAGTTGCTTGGATGATGTTGTGAAGTGTTGAAATTGTGAGAGTAGGTTAATACTTTCTCCATCCCTTCAACCACCTCACTCATCAGGGTAAGTGTTTAATTACATATAATGGAACTCAAATTACGATTATGAATGACATAGTGTTGTGTATTTTTTCTATTGTTCAGAATCACTGATGTTGAGGCTGGTAGAGAGTGATAACCTTCCAAATCTCTCTCCCTACAACCTCTCTACCTACAACTTCTCTGAAGAGGCAGAGGGTACTTATGTAATTAAACACTTACCCTGATGAGTGAGGTGGTTGTAGGGATGGAGAAAGTATTATCCTACTCTCACAATTTCAACACTTGATAAAGTTTGCGCCCACTTCAGGATCTGCCTCAGGGGTCCATACAAAGGAGGCTTAAGGGAGAAAAAATGCAAAAACTGAAACATTAATTTAGGAAAACGGTCGAGCTCAAAATAACCCCAAATTTTGAAATGACCCGTTTATTATTCTTTTCACTTTTCATCCTTTTCTGAGGGCGACCCGGGTAACCCTCTCTCTCCACGCAGAAGACCCTCAACAAGGAGCTGCCTCCTGCATCTGCAACACATGACATTGTCAGCCCAATGGCACACCTCTGACTAGTAGCTCTTCTTAACGCTTATCCCACTTCTGACACCAGTTGTTACGTTTATTTTCCCCGTTAGTTAGGGTGAATAATTACGCACTCGAATAATCATATCATACAATAATATAAAATCGTGTTGGCCGACGGTACGTGGTAGGTGGGAGACGGCCATGTGGTAGCCGTGTGGTAACGCATTCCAGAGTGAGTTTTTTCACTTTCCGCTCGCTGGCCGTTTCGAAAAAATTACGAAAAAAATACGAGCCGTATAGATCAGACCTGGAGGAAGACGTCGGTCAAATCGTAAATCCGAAATTCGCCCGGGAAATTCGTCGAAAATTCGTCGAAAAATCGTCTTTCTCCCGTTTGTCCCACGTTTTCCACTTTCAACTCGCGCCAAAGGCCGTTTAAGGGGTCGAAAAAATTACGAAAAAATACCAGCCGTATAGATAAGACCTGGAGGAAGACGTCGGTCAAATCGTAATTCGGAAATTCGCCCGGGAAATTCGCCGGAAATTCGTCGAAAAATCGCCTTTCTCGCGTTTGTCCCACGTTTTTTCGGGTTCAAAAATACCCAGTAAGGAGCCATTTTTTGGGTATGGTATCCGCGAGCCAAATGCGCGCCAAAATATGGCCAATCCGATTCCGAAGTCGGATTTCAAAAAACCGCGGGGGAGGGGGCGATTTCACGGTGAGAAGACAATTGGATCGTTTTAATTCGCGCCGGTTGAGGCACCGCCGTGCAAACTTTACCTCCCCCCCCCACCATTAAGGCGTGATCGGCTGAGTGGATCCCCCCCCCCTGTACACCCTTCGACAATCTACCCCCCCCCCCCTTGCCACCCGATATATATATATAGTTTCTTGAAAATCTCGAGAAATTCAAAAATGATCTACATTCTGAGATAGATTGAGCGCCCTCAAGGATTTTGTACGTTTTCTCCTCCTTCAACCCCCTCTCCATCCCTAAAGAAGGGTAGGAGTGGGGATTTCAGCCAATATCATTTTATCAGCCAGGGGGGTTGATGTTGAAGGAGCAGTTGACCTTGATGCAGGGTTAGAAGATCGTTTTAATTCGCGTCTGCAGTTCCCCGCCCACCCGCCACGATCACTCCCCCCCCCCCTTCGACCTTCCAGCACCCTTTTCAAATTCAGGGGGGCCTTACTTCGCTCAGCTAATCATTTTATCGGCCAGAGGGCTCGCTTTGCTCGGCCGCCCACATAGGTAGTTATATTATTTCAATTTTGATTTCACTAGCACTTTGACAGGGGTGGGGGGGGGGGGGATTGCTTCGCTCGGCCGATCATTTTATCAGCCAGGGGGATTGATGTTGAAGGAGCAGTTGACCTTGATGCAGGGTTATGAACGTGTCCATCGATGCTACGCACACCACTAGGGGAGCGAGCGAAGCGAGCCAGAGAGACTAGTATATTAATTAATCCTTTATTCACTCTACAACACGCTAAACACACCCGTCCACGGAACTCAAACGAATCGCGGTCTGGGGGACTCCCGGGGGGACACGTAGCCAGGGCCGTGGAGAGAAAATCCGGGCCCGGGGGCAAAATTCATCGGGCCCCCTAAAAAAAAAAAAAAAAAAAAAAAAAAAAGTCTTATGAAAATTCATCGGGCCCCTAAAAAAAAAAAAAAAAAGTCATGAAAATTCATCGGGCCCCTAAAAAAAAAAAAAAAAAAAGTAAAAAGGTACCTATGAAAATTTTTCCTATATTGATCTGTCCCTTTTCCCATTTTGCCTCTCCTACCCCCTTTTTTACAAAAAATCTCAAGAAAATCCGGGCCCCTTACGAAGGCCGGGCCCGGGGGCAACGGGTCCAGTGCCCCCCCCCTCCCTACGGGGCTGCACGTAGCCGCTGATGACGTTGGTCTCCTCGGAATCCGCTGAAGCAGCAGGACGCCCGTCGTCAGACCCTCCTTCTTGGCTCCGTGGCGGTATATTTGATTTTACCGCCATACAGTCACCCCTGGCCACCAGATCACGCAGCACAGGATAGCCTAAGGACGACGGACGGCAACCCCAGGTCGAAGGCAAAGCTGATGCCCATCCAGCCTTCCAGGACGTCAGGATTCTCTCCAAGCCAAAGGCGCAGCCCAGGATTACCCCCAGGTCCAAGGCAGACTCCAGGCGGGGTGTCCAACAAGACTGAAACTGGCAGCGCGAGGGGGGCGGCAACAGGGGGAGCGTTACTCAGCCAACAAGTGCTATTTTGGGGTTTCGAAGCTTATGAAGAGGTGAACTTTGTCCATTACCTACTACCAAGATCCGATTATACAAGATATTTATACGATTTATACAAGATATGAATTGGTCACTTTATAGTGTTTTTTCTGCTTTATATCGCAATTTCTCGGTTTTTAATAGACACTTTCGTTTTCAATGAATAAATTGAAGAAGTCCGATATTAATTCGTCAATTTTCTATTAAATTTATTTACTATTAAATTTAATTAGGTACTATTAAAATTTAAAAAACTTAAAAAAACTGAAAACCGATTAAAAAAAATATAAAAATTAAAACAAAAATTAAATTAAATTTAATTTAATTTAAAAAAAACTAAAAATTAAATTTTTTTTTAATTAAAAATTAAATAACAGCTTGGGGCGGCACTTCATTTCCGATTTTTGTGGAGTGACTTTCTAACACTGAGAACTCCAGTGGAGACTATCTAAAAATAAAAATAAAATTTTCGACCCACCCTTATAAACATGCCTCCGTTTGCTGAGAACGTTAAACTAGCTATGCAATCTGCGAGCCCTTGGGGGCTAAGGACGGGAGGGGGGGGGGGGGGAAGTGCCGTCTCCCCCAATCACCTCACTGTATCCAGCCCCCCCTCCTCGCAACCTCACAAGAAGACGCAGTGATAAGACGTATATTAGGTAATTAGGAATTGGACCACGACCACCCAGGAGGCAAATAGAGTAAAAAACGGACACTCGGGAGTACAATAAGCCAGAAGGCTTCCGTACTGGGGATTTCCCCAAGGTATTGCCCGCAGTGTTCCGATCTCCCGACAAATGTACATTTACATTACATCATATGTGTACATAGTATGTTGTCACATGTACATGTGTTGTACTCATGGCTCTCGACAACGACTGCTATGTTCACCATACCAAGATGCCTTCGGTGGGCGGGTCACATCGCTCGCTTGAGCCCAGGCTCCATAGTGAGGAAACTATTGGTGGAGAATCTCATCTGGGCGAGGAGAGGAGGGCGGTCGAGATTACGCTGGGCAGACGCGTTGAACAGGGATGCTCGGAATAGCAGGCAGGAATAGCAGCAGCGCAGAACCGAGATGACAAGCGAAACCTGCGGCAGGAGGCTCTGACCCCTCGAAGGTTGTACGGCCAAGAAAGAAGAAGATACCTCTTCCTCGGCCTACAGGAAACGATGTGACCTTTTGTACGGCCTACCCACATCCTCAGGACACTCACCACGAAGAATATTCACTAGGTACCGAATTTCAGACATTCATCAAAAACGACTCAACTTACTGGAAAGCCCCAGCAGCAAATGGATCACCTATTTGAAATTCACTCCGGGAGATATCATTGTCTAAGTGCTTGGAGAAGATTCGTGACGAGCGAATGCGGCGGTATTACGTCGGGAGGCGTTCGGTCTTGCAGGAGGGGTCTAATGGAGGATGCTGTTGGGGGGTAATGGATTGCTAACCTCCAAACGTCACGACACCTCTACCCCCACATCACATAATCAAACCAGATATGTCAGCTCACCCTTCTAATGGACTTTTTACGTTTTTTTCCCTCCTCGGATGGCTCCCGCATTACTCGGTTTTTTTTCTGTCGGTGTTTTTTCGGTGGAAATGAGAAACTCGAGACGGGTGTTTTGTGCTGCATCCGACGATAAAGATATCTTCTAATCCACGTCGAGTACACAAACAGGCCATGTTTACGAGACCCTTTTCCATGTGCTTTTAAAACGGGTTCTTTTTTTTCAGTAAACAATAATTATAATTCACATCATAAATGCTTTTAAGAAGAAGCACAAGCGGGATCAAGTAAATATCGTCCAAATTGAGACATCCTTTTATAAATTTACACAAAATTGCCACCACGTGGAGGGTTCACAATCGATAACGTAAATTCAACAACAGCCGGTGCAACAAGGAAACCTCTCTCGGCCTTGAGCCTCTGCTTCTAATCGTTACGTCTTTCTTAGGAAGGAATGCGATATTTACAACCTAAATGTTTACGTTCCGGAAATAAACATAGACAACTCGGTGCCCCCGCGATGGTTCTCGGCCAACTTTACACCTTTCGGTCGCAACTAAGGAGGAACTAGATTTATACTGCGATAATCCTGCAAGTGCAAGCCCGAGTTTGTTAATACGATTAAAATCTTGAGTAAAAATGGCGCCAAAATTCGGTTCCGTAAAAAAAAAAAAAATCCTTTGACAAAACGCTGCAAATTTTACACAAGGGTTTATTATTCTTTGATGTAAGTTACTTGTGCATAAATTAATTCTGTGTCAACGGAAAAAATTCTTTTTTTTACTTGGAAAATATTTGACTTCATGGGATCCTTCAAAAATCCCATTTGTAGCCCCATGAAAGCCCTAAAGATCGCCCCAGTGAAATCGGATTGTTGCTGGAACCCAAAAAATGGATTCTACGTCCAAAAATACTTCGAAAACGACACTGAACTCAATCCCATTGCCAAAAGCCTTCAAAACCCCTCCTTTAGCCCCATTTTAGCCCCATAGAGCCCCACGGGTTAGGGCGATCGGACTGAAAACCTTGCGGGCACAACTAGATGGTAAACAAAATATTTTGTCAAAATTTAAGATTTAAAAAAAATTCCTACTGCCCAAAACGGCCCGGATGGCGGACGGACATTTCGGTTTTGGAATCTAGACCTCTTGAAACGGATAATGTCAAATTTTGAGGCCGATCGGAGTCGTCGACCTCCGCCGCGATAACATAAGCGTATTATTCCAATAATAATAAACCAAAATGGGAAATTTAAAAAAGCCCAAAAATATTTTGAAAACTACACCCCACTCGACATAATGGCAAAAACCCTTTGAACACCACTGTTTTGTTTAGATTGCAAAAACGAAATGTCCGTCCGAGCAGTTTTGGGGGAGTAGAATTTTTTTTTAATATCTGAAAATTTGTCAAAATACTCGGTTCATCATCTATTTGTGCCTGCAAGGTTTTAAGCCCGATCGCCCAAACCCGTGGGGCTCTGTGGGGCTGAAAATATCGAGTTAGGTGTCGTTTTCGAAGTATTTTTGGACATATTCCACTTTTGGGGGTCACAGAACAATCCGATCTCATTGTGAGGATGTATGGAGCGTTCATGGGGCTACTAAAAAGGATTTTTGGGGGATCCGAGGAACGTCGAATAAGGTGTCTTTTCCGAGTAATTTTGGACGTATGACCCATTTCTCAAGATCCCACATCTGTCCGATTATTGTAGGACCTACAGATCCTACCTACAGATTTTTGCTTCCGAGTCTGCGAAGCAGCGGAAGCCTTGTGTTCACTTTCGGGAGAAAAAAAATTTTTGTTGTCCGAATTCAAAATTTCCACTCGCATTTTGCGTTTCATAGCCTACTGAACAAATTTGGTTTCGTGTCTGTCGGTCTGTCGGTCTGTCCGCATTTCCTTGTTACAGCCATAATTTCCACAATTTTGAATGAATTCAGCTCAAATTTTGAGGGATTATGCGGATCAGGCTCCTTGAGGTCCCATACGAATTTCAGCACAATTGAATCAGCGGTACACTCTGCGCATGCGCTAACGTGAAATTCTTGAAACAGGCATAACTTTCTCAATTTTGATCGGATTTCAATCAAATTTTCAGGAATTGTGTGCGTATAGCTCTAGATGGTTCCCTATCAGTTTCATCATGATTGAATCAGTGGTACTCCCTGCGCATGCGCGAACGTAATTTTCTTGTTACAGTTGTTACGTTCATTTTGAACTTGGCACGAGGAAGCTCATGTGCCATTGCCTTGGCAGTGTATTTTTTATTTATTTTTTGTTCAAAAATATCTTCTTATTGAAACAGCTTTAATTGTTGAACAACTAACAATTTTGAACAACCTATATCGATGAATAATAAACCCTTTTGTAACATATGCATCGTTTTTCGGATTGTTTAATGATTGAAAAATCTGCGCGAAAATGACTCGAGTTACCGATCCGCATTTCTTCGTACCCGAGAGAGGGTAGCTTTTTCGCCTTCATGCGGAGAAAAATGTATCTAAACACAAAATTATTTGCACCGGAGTTTTTGTTTCTTACCTCGTGAGTGTCAAACACACACCCAGAAAAAAAAAAAAAAAAAAAAAAAAAATGTCGAATCCAGTAGGATTTTATAAATAAAACTTAATTTTCAAAACTCAAATTTTCCACTAATCTAAGAAATTTCCCTCGATATGGGAGTTTTAAACCTTTAGTCGGGGCTCACATTCTAGGAAAAATTGATATTAGACGAAAACCACCTATTTTCGAAAATTACTCAAATATACATTTAGGTCTATATACGTTTTTGTGAAAATAAGGCAAATTGAAGACAGTATTGACTCATGAAATGCATGTATGAATGTAAACCTACCTACCATATCTCTGATATAATCTTTCCTTTAAATAAATAATTTATTAACAATTAAAATTAATAACACAGGTTTACAAAAAAAAGGTCAATCTCAGGCGCCGCAGAAAAAACCATCAAACTCTATGTTTTTTGGGGTGCTGAATCCGAATCTGGCCCCCGTTTTTTCCGGTCACGTCCAAATTTTCGAGATATTGGCGATTTTTCGTTTTTTAGACCTTTTTCCGTTTTGAAAATCACAGCTAAATGTGCGGATGCCCAAAAATTCCACAAAAACTCTCTTCTTATTGGAAATTTATCGCTGATTCCGAAAATATATATGAGTTGGTGTCTAAAACCACGAGAAATGTGTGATTTTGCCAAAAAAATGTTGAAAAAACGTGGTTTTTTCAAAACCAAAGTCACGTTTTTTGATACTTTTTACCTTCTAGCGTGAAAACTAAGGCCGTTAATAAAAATTTTCCCAACGAGGTCTTGTAGGTAGATTGTTTCTGCGTCGAATGGGACCAACCGTGATTCTTTACCTTCCATAATGAGGGAGCTATGATTTTTCAAAGTTTCTGGGGGCTTGTTTTTCAGGGCTTCAAGTGCAATTCCGTGAGTTCTTGATGAATAAAACCATCTTTGAGTCGGTCTGAATTGATGCCTCCGAGTCCAATATATTCCTCTGAACAAAGTTTTGTTGTGATCAAGTTGCATTGCCGACTCCAGGAGTTCATGTTCTACGACATGGCCAAAATGGGTAGAAACTTTGAAAAATCATAGCTCCCTTATTATGGAAGGTAAAGAATCACCGTTGGTCCCATTCGACCCAGAAACAATCTACCTACAAGACCTCGTTGGAAAAATTTTATTAACGGCCTTAGTTTTCACGCTAGAAGGTAAAAAGTATCCAAATATGAGACTTTGGTTTTGAAAAATCCACGTTTTTTCGACATTTTTTGGCAAAATCACACATTTATCGTGGTTTTACACACCAACTCATATATATTTTCGGAATCAGCGATAAATTTCCAGTAAGAAGAGAGTTTTTGTGGAATTTTTGGGCATCCGCACGTTTAGCTGTGATTTTCAAAACGGAACAAGGTCGAAAAAACGAAAAATCGCCAATATCTCGAAAATTTGGACGTGACCGAAAAAAACGGGGGTCGGATTCGGATTCAGCACCCCAAAAAACATAGAGTTTGATGGTTTTTTCTGCGGCGCCTGAGATTGACCTTTTTTTTGTAAACCTGTGTAATTAATCAATTGATTAAAATTAATTAATTCATTAAAATTAAAATTAATTAATGATTAAATTTATCAATAAATAATAATTATTATTAGTGTTGTCAAGCACTACTAATACGTTTATTTAGTTTATACATTTAAACATAAGTAGGTACATAGATGAAAATTGAAGGCAAAATCGTCACCGCGTCATCCTCCGTCCAGGATATTTTCATTTTTATTTTTTTCTTCAAAATAAGTAGTATTCTTGATTGGATAGGCATGAATAATCATTAGTGATGGTTACCTGAATGTACCTACTTTTTTTTTTTCATTTTTTTTTTTTTTTTCAAACAGTTTGGAGGATTTTTATATTTTTCAACATTGAGATTTGAAAATGTCGCTTTCTGGGAGAATGGTCCATATTATGCGTTTGTTCCAGAAACCCGCTCGCTGATTTATATGATTGAAAAATTTAAATTTTGTTGACCCCAGAGAGGTGAAAATACTACCTGAAGGCTTTCCTGTATGTTTACTAGATAGAAGAAAAAAAACTAGAATCCTTGACTTATTCATTAATGACCATCAATGTCTTCTCATCAGTTTCACTCTATTTCCTTCATTCGCCCAGTTTTCTTTTTTACTCTGAAATATTGATTTAAAAAACTCGGTTTACCATCAAGTTGTGTTCAAACCTGTGGGGCTAAAAGGTGGTTACGGGAGGGGGTTTTCGATGGATTTTGGGGAATGAATCGAGATAGGCGTCGTTTTCGAAGTATTTTTGGACGTAGAATCCACTTTTTGGGGTCCCAAATGCATCCAAATCCCAAGGGAGGGGGTAGACATTTTTGCCTAATTCATATTAATGAATACCTTGGTACTAAACGCTTGTTTGAAATTTTCAGCGTTAAAATAAGACTTATTTAAGTTAAAATAACTTAGTTAAAATAACGCTTATCTACTTAGTAGATATGTATATCTTGAATCCTAGTTGACGGGTAGAATTAATTTTCGCATTATATGTACAAAATGATAATCTTGTTAGAAGTTACAACATTTGTTGGTATTTAATACTAACGTTTCAGAGACGAGCGGATCTTTTTTTTTCCGGACGTAAGTATTTTACCAAACAGCTTCGCAGATTTACTGGTTCTCGAGGATTTTCCGAGCGAACGTTCTCGCCCCAATAAATACTCAAGGTGTGTTTAAAGCCCTGAATTCGGAATGAGCTCAAGATTAATTACTTCAGCGCCGCCGTTAACGCCCTCTGCCGAGACAAAGTCGCATCTTCCTTTTAATAATTAATCAAAACCCGCGTAACCAGTTTTCTCTTCCCCCGGAAAGGCGGGTAATTGGGTGTTTGTCGGGAGTGGGGAAATTGCCACCCTTAGTTCGGCTCGGTTCACATCACACTCCTGTCATGATGACACATACCAACTTTGTGGAAACCGATTTGTGCCCCCTGAAGCCAAAGGACGAGTATTCAGGATTTTGAGTCAAGAGTGGCAAAATAATAAAAAAAATTTTCGTTCATTTAATGTCTTAGCAGTAGTGGTGTGGAGATTTGGACAAAGTATTCAGTGTATTCCCAACTGTTGCGAAGCTGGCGCGTGTTGAAGCGTTTTGCTTTCTTTGCGAATGTCTCAGAGGCCGACACAATCTTCAGTTTGATCGTGTGGGCTGTGCCTCTCCTGCCATCCGTAAGCAGATGACCAAAGCTTGGGACCCCTTGTATCCAGGGTACTTGTTTGCATAAGCACCACAAGTGGGGCCTAGCTCACTCTACCTGGTAGAGTCTACCAGCTATGCGGGCTGGTACCCTCTACACTTATGAGGCAAGCTATCACCACGACCTCCCTCGTGCGAAACCAACTCCAAACCGAGGGGGACGGACGGTGGCAGCGGGGGGCGGTGGTGCTGGCGGACGGATCCTGCCGCCGCATGCTTGTGGCAGTGTGGGCTCCCCCTCGCCCGAGGACATAGGCGTACCCAAGGGGGGGCTAGGGGTGGCCCCCCCTAGACAAACGAAAAATATATGTTCTGTTGGTTTGTGTTGGCCATGTTCACGTACAATCGTTGTGAGGATTCTCGGGGGTTTTTTTAAAAACGCTGCAAATTTTACACAAGGGTTTATTATTCTGTGATATAGGTTACTTGTACAGACATTTAATTCTGTCAATAAAAAAAATAAAAAAAAAATTTTTTTTTGGATTTTTATATTTCAAAAAAAATTTTTTGGGGGGATTTTTTTCTTCAAAAATGTGTTTTTTCAAAAATTCTTTAATTTTTACTCGAAAAATATTTAACTTCTTGGGATCCTTCAAAAATCCCATTTTTAGCCCCATGAAAGCCCTATAGAACGCCACAGTGAAATCGGATCGTTCCGGGACCCCCAAAAATGGATTCTACGTCCAAAAATACTTCGAAAACGACACCTAACTCGATCCCATAGCTAAAAGCCTTCAAAACACCCCTCCTGTAGCCCCATTTTAGCCCCATAGCGCCCCACGGGTTTGGGCGATCGGACTGAAAACCTTGCGGGCACAACTAGATGGTTAACCAAGTATTTTGCCAAAATTTCAGATTTTTAAAAAAATTCCTACTGCCCAAAACGGCCCGGACGGCGGACGGACATTTCGGATTTTGAATGTAGACCTCTTGAAACGGATAATGTCAAATTTTGAGGCCGATCGGAGTCGTCGACCCGTGTCGCGAAAACAGGTGTATTATTCCAAGAATAATAAACCAATATTATTCCAAGAATAATAAACCAAAAGGCCGCTTTCTTCATCACCACTTTTACTTCATTTCCCGACGTTTCGGACACGTATAAGCCTCCATCATCAGGGGTCTAGCAACACATACAACAGCAAATTAGGCTTATCCCTATTTAAACACTTAATTTCCTATTTTACGTTCATAGGACTTACTTAGTCAAGGAACTCAATGCTATCACATCGTCGTCAGTAAGGAAACTCGTCTTTACGTTATATTTCAGCAAGGGAAACCTCATACCTAACATGTGCAACACAATTTTTAATTTTAGTATATCAATTACACCTCATTATTTATCACATACAAAAATTGTCAAAAATTACCTACCAAATTAATTTCACATATTCCATTTTACTAGCAGAAAGATCAGAATAACTGGCCGCACAGTGGTAATTACGTTCAAATTTTATATTTTATAAAAGAAGCAACACGTTTCGCAAAAATTATACGAGGTTAGGGCGTTATCGGAAATGATATCCCGTACCAGAACATCGATATTTCCTATTCACCATGGCGGACAGACATCCGCACCTACCAGCTATTGACACAATTTCTATTTTCATTACATTTCTATAGTATTTTATTGCACATGGAAGGTTTACACCTAATTTTATTACTTTTCAAATAGACTGAAAAACTTATGGTTTAGTACTCTTAAATCATTTTTTCGAATATTAAAAACATTACTACCTCCTTTAACTAGGTATATTTTCCTCCTATGTGTATATTTTCTAAAATACGCCTCTTATATAAACAAGGCTCATTTGCAACAATTTTTACATCGTTTATATTCACTAAGTGTCCAGTATCTCGGCACTGGCGAGAAATCCCAGATACACTATCCTTCTTATTATACACATCTTTATCATGTTCAATTAATCTTTTTCGCAGAGGTCTACCTGTTTCACCTATATAAAATTTATTTGAGCAATCATTATTATACCTTACCTGAGTGTAGTGTAGACGTAAAAAAGAAACGCTGCAAATTTTACACAAGGGTTTATTATTCTTTGATATAGGTTACTTGTGCAGAAATTAAATTCTGTCAATGAAAAAATTTAAAAAAAATGACGTTCGTCTGGCAGATTCGAGTTTTTGGTTGGATCCGAAAATTTCTGAGATCGGTGGCCGATTTGCAGCGCCGTAAGTTGATGATGCCATGGGGTTAGTGACTGTCCGTGATAACAAACGTTAATTATCCGATCTTTTTTCCGGAATTTTTTCAGTAGGTACCTATAAAATGATTAAGGCAAAATAATACAAGTTTGGGAGAAGTCTTGGGTTTCGGAAAGAAGAAACTTCGGACACATGAAGTTGGTGACCACGTTTCTGAAACTCGTCCTGAGGTTCTGGTAAGTGAGCCAATTTCTGCCTACCCTAACCGTTTTTCCTCATACCAGCAGGGTCTATCTTAACCTCCTGAAGCCCAAATGGCTGTTGAAAAATCATGCTAGAATTTTTAGTGAGAAACCCAAAATCGCGATTTCCAAAAAAAAAAAAAAAAATTAGGAAATCCCAATTCCGCCCATCAGGTATTCGGGGACTATTTTTTATCCATTTTTTGATAAAACGCACCACGCAAAAACACCGATAAAGGAGATAAGGAGAGATAAGGAGGATCTCAAGGGAGAACTAGTGGACATCTGAACGTTAAGGGACTCTGCCGGATCCGAATCGAACAGTTCTCAGAACCACCGACTTCGCTTCCGAGAAATCTGCATGTTAGGGGGGGACGCCCGATTTCCGTCTGCCAGAATTGAACTCTCGCAGACATCGCTTAGCCGATTTGCTTATATTTCGTATTTTCAACGCCCACTAACGCACAGATATTCCCCACAGATATCGTTTAAAAACGCCAAATCTGCCGCGGATTTCTGCTCGTGTATGGCCTCCTATTCCGTGCCTCACTCTTCATGACGTCTGAGCTGATATCGTTGTCCACGTCTGGGGTACATATTCTCCGGCCATTGCTGATGCAGTATTCGGCATATCGCCTCCAAGCTTCGAGCTTGATGGGCAAGACTCCAGCTAGGACCGGCATCGCGGTCTTTGGTGCGGTCCGGTAGGCGCAGTTTACTTTCAGAAGGGCTCTATGGTCGAAAGCCTCGATCTGGGGGCCGCTGCTTCTTTGTCAGCCTGGTCGCCCAGGCCTGCACCCCGTAGAGCAGGTTACCTCTGAAGAGCCCTTGGTATATCACGACGAGTTCCTTGTATGTGATGCCCCATTCAGATCCTGCCAATCGGCATACTCGCATGAACGCATTCAGGGACTTAGCCCCTGCAGCCTCTACATGTTCAGACAAGCCCATCCGCTCAGTCAGCTGAATTCCAAGACACTTGAAGCGCTTTTCGCAGGATCATACCCTCGGTGTCCAAAATGGGGTGCACCCCCTCAAAGGTTCCCTTCAGCATCATCGGGACCGTCTTGTTGGTGGAAATCTCGAGCTTTTGAGCAGCACAACTGATTACAGAAGTAGCGGGGGAACCTACTTAACGCCAGCTCTGAACGGCAAATGTGAGATGTGAGAGGCTTTCCCGGGCAAGATACTCTCGGTGGTTCGCCATTTCCTTCCGAGAGGTGATTATCAGTAAAAGGAAGATATCTGGCGGCTGCTGGGATCGATCAGCAACCTTTGACTCAGCAGTCCAACGCTCAAACCACTGATAACCAACCATCTTCGTCTAAAACCTTAATGAATATAAGAAGGTGGATCTCGCCAAATTCCTTCCCTCCGACCTCGCTAACTCCCAGAATGTCGATCCTGTAAGCCTCCATTTCTCTTTCCAGCTGTCTCTGCTTTCCCTTCTCTCTTTGGCTTCTTACTCGGGCGTCCATTTACTGCACAAATCTTTTACAGCTTATAACGTATAATAACCTACGTCGCGATTACATAGGTGTATCATTCCAAGAATAATAAACCAAAAAGCAAAGGATCTTGACGTTTGGTGAAATATTTGAAAACCAAACAACAACAGAGCTTTCTTTGAAAATTCGCTAAAACCGCCACGCAGTTCGCCCTTTTAACGCTCTGCAGTCCTTTTTTTTCCCCTCGTCCGTTTTCAACGCCAACTTCTTTTTTTTTCCGCCGAAAGTTCTTTGACGCCTTGAAAAGCCCTTTTCGTTTTTCTTTGGAAGGGAAAAGAGGTTTCCCGGGGAGCCAAGAAGCTTTCACTGCCTGCCGTACATCATAACCGCCTCCTATTCGGCGTTATTTATTTCTTCCGACTGGCCCAACACATCCCGGATGCTCATTTGGAATTGCGGGTTGTGCGCCACTTTTTCTGCGGAATATTCGACTTGCTTGATAACCTCGTGGACGATATGTAGATTTAAAGCTTCGGTTGATGAATATCTTGGGGGCTCACCTGACTGGCCTGCGACCCGACAACTTGGTTTCCACACTTTTTGTCTTAATGTAATACAGAATGACCGTTTTAGGTCCAGCCAATGCGTATTAGGACGTGGGGAAATATATGGTTGGATTCTTGTTCTTATTCTATGTCTTTTGGGGTGCTGAATCCGAATCTGAAGAGATCCAACAAATTTATGTTATGCGTTTTGAGTTATTCGCCAACAACTCCAAATGTTTTGCACTTTCTTCAGTTTTGGAATAATAACTATTCTTGGAATAATACACCTATGTATTCGCGTGGGTCGTTAATTCTGATCGGCTTCAAAATTGGACACTATTCGTTTCAAGAGGTCTAGATTCCAAAATCGAAATGTCCGTCCGCCGTCCAGGCCGTTTTGGGCAGTAGGATTTTTTTTTTTAAATCTGAAATTTTGACAAAATACTCGGTTTACCATCTAGTTATGCCCGCAAGGTTTTCAGTCCGATCGCCCAAACCCGTGGGGCGCTATGCAGCTAAAATGGGGCTACGGGAGGTTTTTTTTTAATGCTTTTGGCTATGGGATCGAGTTGGGTGTCGTTTTCGAAGTATTTTTGGACGTAGACTCCATTTTTTGGGGTCCCGGAACGATCCGATTTCACTGTTGCGATTTATTCGGCTTTCATGGGGCTAAAAATGGGATTTTAGGGAGGATCCCAGGAGGTCAAAAATTTTTCAAGTAAAACTCGAAAAATATTTGAAAAACAATTTGTTTTTCCTACAATTAAACTGTAAATTCAAGAAAATTTTTCCATTGACAAGAATTAAATTTCTGCACAAATAACCTATATCAAAGAATAATACTTAAGCCCTAGTGTAGAATTTGCAGCGTTTCTTGAAAAATATTTGACCTCCTGGGATTCTTCAAAAATTCCATTTTTAGCTCCATAAAAGCCCTATAGATCGCAACAGTGAAATCGGATCGTTCCGGGACCCCAAAAAATGGATTCTTCGTCCAAAAATACTTCTAAAACGCCACCTAACACGATCCCACAGCCAAAAGCCTTCAAAAAACCCCTTCCGTAGCCCCATTTTAGCCCCATAGCGCCCCACGGGTTCGTGCGATCGGGCTGAAAACCTTGCGGGCACAACTAGATGGAAGAAGAAGAAGAAGAAGAAGAAGAAGAAGAAGAAAACACGTTTATTAAACAAAAAGTACAATGTCATGTACAAAGATACTTCATGCAAAAAAAACATGGTAAGGCATGGATTTGATATCCGTCTGCCGGGGTGACCTGAGCGCAATTTTTAAATTGAGGAAAAAATAGCATTGAAATTTAAAACTTTAAAATTAATTTGATTTCAATTTATTTGAATTTATCTGGAATGGATCGCGTTATACACGTCTGCGGGGCTTTACCAATTGAATTCGGCAACCAACGACTGTCTATACCTCCAAGCAAAAAACCCAAACTGCGCCACCCTCAGCCAGCGCTCACTGGAATTCAGCCACAAACCCATCTGCTCCATGCTCAGGGTGTGCTCAGATAGGTAGCGAGATCTGAGACCTCCCAGCACCGGGCAGATTCCAAAAAAATGAACAATGTCCTCATTCACGCCCAGGTTGCACATGGAACACGTCCTCCTGGAACTGTCCGACCTCACATAAATCCCATCGTTCAGGGCCAGTAGAGCTCCTCTCAGTTTCAGGACTCAGCGTCGCACCCACATGGGGTGATCGATACTTGACTGCAACGCGGCCGGACTCGCCCCCTGGTTCAGAAGACTGTACAGCGGGTTCCTGGACTCCATAGCTCCTGCCCGCATGTCACTGGTCCAACCCAAACTAACCGCCTCCACCAAAGACCCGAGCTGCTTTTCCCAGTCACTCAGCCTAGCCAGATCGCCATGAAAGATAAAACTGTTACGTTGCGCCAAATCCCTGATTGCTTTATACCACGCGGTATTCGATCGGACCACTTCCCGAGCAATTATATTGGGGTATCTCTCCGAGGGCATCCTCAGGGCTCTGACCACGTACTGGCAAGCAAGCGACAGTGTGTGCGCGAAAATCGGGCTGGCTCCTGATTCCAAATAGATAAAATAGTTTGGCGTATTTCTAGGAAGGCTAAAGATCTGTTTGATGAAGAACCACTGTACCAGCTCCAAGGAGTTGGACATGATGTGGCCAGTGACCTGGGCACCGTAACACAAAACTGCTCTCGATACTGCGTTAAAAATCTTGTGCTTGGCCTGGATAGGGATCGACGGGCGGCAGAACACACCCCTGTAGATACTGTTGATCCCAAGCTTCGCTGCAGCTGCTCTCTCCGCAAAGTGCCGGGTGAAGGACAGTCTCGTCGTTATGGTGATTCCAAGGTACTTGTAACTAGGAACAATCTCGATGGGCTTTCCATTGAACACAAATTTATCTCCAGCACCGAGCTTGCCTCCTCTGCGAAACACCATTGCCTTAGACTTCATAAGATTGGTTCTTCATAATACTTGGTTTCCAACTAGATGGTAAACCAAGTATTTTGTCATAATTTCAGATTTAAAAAAATATAAAAAAAAAATCCTACTGCCCAAAACGGCCCACAGTGCTTTTTTTCGCCAATCTAGCTGGACAAAACTCTAATTACAAGATAAAAAATTCGTTAAAACGGTGAAAATATGTGTTTTGTCAGTAAATATGATTACTAGGTTACAGAGTCGATTGAAGCCATTCTCAGACCCCAAAGATGCTTGAATAAGCTATAAAATAACGATTTTTCGGTAAAAATTCCTCAAAAATTGTTATTATTTTACTGCAATCTCTTGTCTTACAACTTGTCAGTCTAAATGTTATTGAAAGAATTTTTGGATGGTTGTTGGTTTGTATGGTGTTGGTCATGTCGTGACCAACCAACACCATCTAAACCACGACCATCGCGACACGATGAACAATTTGAAGTTACTATTACATACTTCTCATTGCGTAACGCTTATCAATTCATTAAAACATTCACACATTTTTATCCCCGTACTTCAGCACTTTCCACCACGTCAAAACACGCAAAAATGCGAAAAATTCAACTTCAAAACGCTGTATCTCGTAAACCTGCAGGTTCCTGCAGCTCAATTTGGTCCAGTCCCATCCAGAAATAAGTCAAGTTTAATTTGGTAAAAAGATCCGGTTGAACCGAGGTGGACCTCAGAAGTTGCAGTCCAATAACTATAGCTCTAACGACGTTTTTCGCTTAAAAAACGCGAATACTTAAAAAATATAGTAAATTCCAAAAATTTCATAGAACCAAAATTTTTCAATGAGTTGGTACTCGTATAATGTACAACTTCACTTGAAAAATTGTCGGAAGACCCCAGGCGAAGCGGCCGGTGAATCACTTGCAGTTGAATGAACATGTTAATAAGATCGGCTTTAGCCAGACGATGAGTGGGGTTTCATCTCCTCTTAAAAATGCATGATATGACATGATTCTGTGCCTTCTGAGCTTTTTCTCCTTTGTTTCTTACCTTGCCAACTATCTATGAAGAGACTCCAAAAGTTATTTTGAAGAAGAAAAGAACTTTTTTTTTGGACTTTTGTCCAGCTAGATTGGCGAAAAAAAAGCACTGTGCGGCCCGGACGGCGGACGTACATTTCGGATTTAGAATGTAGACCTCTTGAAACGGATAATGTCAAATTTTGAGGCCGATCGGAGTCGTCGTCCTCCTTCGCGAAAACGTAGGTGTATTATTCCAAGAATAATAAACCAAAAACCACTGTAATTCAATCCCTGACGATTACCCATATTTATCGATTTGGCTCGACCTGCAACTCGTCATCAGTAACCTGCGAAATAAACAACCAACGCAATTCCGTATTCCACCGTTTGATTGTGAAAACGGACTCCGCCAAGAACGTAAATTTCTTCCAAGCGTCTTCCCGCCGCCGTAAGTAATGCCCCGAACGTGCCCCCCTCCAACTTCCCCCTTTCGCCATTTCAAATAGTGTAATTCCCCGACGATGGAAACTTCCCCTCGCAGAAAATATACCGACGAGGTAAAACCCCTCGCGACAATATCTTCTCCCTCTTCGCGGGGGGGGGGGGGGGGCGGTATAAATAAACCATCATATTTACCGCTTTTCCGGAACTTCGGAAGGCGTTATTGGCTCGCATTAAAATCCAAACGAAATGCGAAATGTACTTCTGTGGCGGTTGATAGCGGAGTCGTAAACCTGGAGGATATTTTTCTCTCGGGGAATCGAAATCGAACCCCTTTTTTCCCCCTTCAGTGGGATTTTCATGCGAATAATATTCCATGTACTTGAAGATATTCACAATTTAATAACGTGAAATAATCAGTGGAATTGGTCTTAAAAAATCCAGTTTGGCGAGCATAGTGCGAGAAAAGTCTGAAACCACCAAAAAGTAGCTCCATTTGGCAGATCTGAGCTCCTAAAGTGGAAAAAAATGGAAATTAAACGTTTTCTAAAACAGTTGAAAATAAATCACAGAAAGTGAACAGGGAGACCAAGTCATTGTGGGGCAATTCACTAAGAAGAAACGGTCGAATGAGGTGTTGAGTTCCGAGTAACTTCGGACGCATAATCCATTTCTGGGGATCCAACATTCGCCCGAACATGGTAGAGATTTTTTTCATTTATTCATTTATTTATTTTTTTAATAAGATTTTCCCGCGACGGCAGCAGCCAGTCGGACGAAAATTCAGGGCGAAATTCCCTTGTTTCGTTTCGTTAATAAGATTTTATTGACTGCATTAATTTTGGCACAATTTTAGTTTCTGCAAATTTTACACAAGGGTTTATTATTCTTTGATATTATCTAAGAATAATAAACCTTTGTGTAGAATTTGTTGTTTTTTTTTTTTTTTTTTTTTTTTTTTTTTGCAAATCAAATTACGCAAGAACAAAAATTGAAGTTCTTTCTTGCCGGGAACATTTCGATAGTAAAAGTGTAAAAGTCCGTAAGTTTATTTTTTTCTATTTTATTCAATTTTGGTTTATTATTCTTGGAATAATACACAGGTGTATTATACACAGATCTATGTTTTCGCGACGGGGGTCGACGACTCCGATTGGCCTCAAAATTTGACATTATCCGTTTCCAGAGGTCTACATTCTAAATCCGAAATGTCCGTCCGCCGTACGCTGTCCGCCGTCCGGGCCGTTTTGGGCAGTAGGGATCTTTTTTTTTTTTTAAACTGAAATTTTGACAAAATACTTGGTTTACCATCTAGTTGTGCCCGCAAGGTTTTCAGTCCGATCGCCCAAACCTGTGGGGCGCTATGGGGTTTTAATGGTGCTACGGGAGGTTTTTTTTAAGGCTTTTAGCTATGGGATCGAGTTAGGTGTCGTTTTCGAAGTATTTTTGGACGTAGAATCCATTTTTGGTGGTCCCGGAACGATCCGATTTCACTGTGGCGAGCTACAGGGCTTTCATGGAGCTAAAAATGAGATTTTTTTAAAGGATGCCAGGAGGTCAAATATTTTTCGAGTAAAAAATAAAGAATTTTCAAGAACAAAAAATCCAAAGAAATTTTTTTTGGAATATAGGTACAAATCAAAAAAAAAGTTTAAATTTTTTTCATTGACAGAATTAAATTTCTGCGCAAGTAACCTATATCTAAGAATGATAAACCCTTCTGTAAAAATTTTACAAGCAATTTTACAAATTTAATTTGCAGCGTTTTTACTTAGTTTCGATAGTAAAATTGTAAAAGTCCTAAGTGAAAAATCGAATAAAATAGAAAAATTAACCTTTCGGACTTTTACACTTTTACTATCGATTTCCAAAATGAAGAGTAACATCGATTCATGAACTGTTCATGAATTGATGAACCCAACGGTTAAGACTTTAATATATATATATAAAATCAGGTGATCATTCTCAATTTCTGATGATTTCATTGAGCTGGTTGTTAGGTTGCGTTTTTTGCGTAGATTTCTAAATAGTTTGTAAAAACCATGAACGCTTGCATACGAGTCTGTAACACCTTTAGACATTAAATGTCTAAACTAAAGAGATAAAATTTTTATCTCTTTAGTTTAGTCGTTGCTAGCGAACCAACCGTAACGCTTTTTTCGTTTATGTGCCAAAGTAAAGACATAATAACTACCTATATCTTTCATACTGAGTTTAGTCGCGTCATCAACAATTTACGTTGGAGGTGGCTGACAACAATAATAATTATTGTTGTTCATAATAATTGTTATTATTGTTGTCACCCACCTCCAAAGTAAATTACCCCTTAGGTACCTATTAATTTTTCTTCCTGTCCGTCAACCCCTAGTTGCACAACACAACATAGGTAATAATATTAACATATTATGTTATTTTATATTATAAAATTAAAAAACCACAACTTAAATTTTTCCCCTTCAGGGAAAAACATCAGATCATGGATCATCATAATATTATGATCCATATTAATATCATAATATTATTATGTCTTATTAATAATATTATTATGTCTTTGGTAAATATCACCAACTCCATCGAAAACCAAAGAACTTTGCGTGCATATTAGTAGTAGTAGTAGTAGTAGTAGTATTAGTAGTAGTAAAGATGTTTATTTCGGCACAACCACATGTATTAATTAAAAAAAAAAAACTATTGAACTATTTTTATCTAACAACCTTTTTTTTTATTTTTATCTATTGAACTATTTTTATCTAACAACATTTTTTTTTATTTTTATCTATTGAACTATTTTTATCTAACAACCTTTTTTTTTATTTTTATCTATTTTTTTTATCTATTTATATATTTTCTCTATCTATCTATTTATCTATTTTCTCTATCTATCTATTTATCTATTTATCTATTTATTTATCTATTTATCTATCTATTTATCTATCTATTTATCTATCTATTTATATATTTATCTATTTTCTCTATCTATCTATTTATCTATTTTTTTTATCTATTTTTATCTATTTTTTTATTTTTATCTATTGAACTATTTTTATCTAACAACCTTTTTTTTATTTTTATCTATTGAACTATTTTTATCTAAAAACCTTTTTTTTATTTTTATCTATTGAACTATTTTTATCTAACAATACCGGACAAAAGAAACAATGAAAAAAAAAAGAAGAAACACAATGACTGTGACAAAACAACATCTAAAGACAATGGCCATTGACCGTCTGTCGGGTTTGCTTTCCTTCATTATTCCTAATTTAACTATTTCCAAAAATAAAAATTTTGTTCCTATATCTACTAATTACGCTTTCTAAACCTCAATTAAAAGTAGTTAAACTGTTCAATCAAAAAAATACGATACCTCGAGGCACCTGCTATATACTTACCCAAAGCACACCAATCCTTTCCGTTCAGCCACTCGATGCACTGCTCCCTCGTCAACTCCCCCGATCCCAAATGGATCACCCTGTACTCTCCCAAAATTGGGCAGCTCACCAGAAAGTGCAAAACATTCTCTGGCACGTTTTTGTTGCACCATGCGCAAATGAATCTGCGGTCGGTCCGTTGCGGCATCCAATTGAGGTTCATCACTTCGCCCCGCATTTTAGCGATGTTCCCCGCCGTCCATGCGTCCAATCGTATACGATAGTATACCTATAGGTAGCTGTTCCTCGTGTAGTCCAGATCGGCGTAGATTCTGTCGGATGCCCTCGCGCAGCGTTTGAAATTCTCCACCTTTTCCTTGATTGCCTTGATAGTTTTGGAGTCGATCCTTTGTATCTCCAGCTCACCGAGCGCATACCTCTCGCATAGTGCCCGCCAACTCCGAAGCCAGGCACAGTTTCTTGCCACCACCTCCTCAGCCAAATACCTTGTCAGTCTACTTTTCGGCTGGCTGAACACTTTCCGCATGTAGTCCAGATGCAGATGCAAGATATGCTCGTACATGGTCCTCATGTCTGTCTCCAGGTGAAGCACATACGTGGGCGTACAGGTCGGCAGATGCAACACTCTTTTAATAAAGAAACGCACCAGCTTGTCTACCTCCTCGCTTTCAACATAGCCCCACACCTGTGCCGTATAACACATTATTGACCGTGCTACAGCATCAAAGACCTGTATCTTATTTTCCAAGCTGACGTCTTTTTACTACACGTGCATATTATTTAGGTACCTACATGTCATAAAAGTCCACAGACACGCGAGCGAAAAAGTATGGCGAACGAAATTTCCTCAGGAAACAAAACTCAAACCGGAGAGCGAAAAACGCAAAAGCTGATATTAAAGTGATTACGAAATGTTTTATTATTTAATAATAAAATTCGCTCCAATTCAAGCCCTGGACCATGTTATTGTTAGAATTCTGAACCACCATATTTCAAATCTGCGTGGAACGAAAAAAATATCATTTTTACGCCCGACTTCTAGCAGCTCTGCCCTACAAACCGTGTTTATCTCCTTCCGTCTTTTTTTTCCCTCAACGCCGGAAAACTGCCTGTTCAGAAGGCAGGAAAAGACAGGTTAAGAAAGAATAACTCTTTGTCGCTTTGAAACATAAAAGCGGGGCTCTAAAACCTCGCGCGAAAGGATGTCAAAAGCAGAAGAGTTACACCGAAAGCAACAACTCTTTTCTCTTTTACATCCCCCATCTGTTTTTTTTTTTCCAACATCTCGTCAAATTTACGGTCGAACGTTAAGCGGGTAGGCGTTGACGAGAGCCTTTTCAATCCCATCCGTTGGAAAAAAATCAGACTTGCGACGAATCCGTACGGCGGTGGGTTTCACTCAACCTCTGTGACTGTCCTGTAAACGGGAAGTTAAAGTAAGGATTTAACGTCCGCTGGTTCCATCACATGCCGGTTCAGTCATTCGAAAGTTGTGGCCAAAAATACACGTTGTTAAGGTTTGTTAAGTGATATCACATTTGGCGCCTCACGTGAAATTGAACTGCCGCATGTCTTGGTCTCAACCGCCGAGGAGGACGATCTCTACTCGTCGCACGCCAGCCACCGTTGACGACGTCCTGAAGTTCCCAGCTAACCCGTCAAGAAAAGGTGCGAGCATCCCATCTGTCCCTGGTTCAGGTGCGGATCCGAGAGAAGGTCCGCAGAACTGAGCTCTGGAAGATCGGGAACAAGAAGGACGTGACAGATGCCGCTCAAGAGAACTTCACCTTAAGACACCACGGACCACCCCGGTTTTGGGGCCTCGGAAGGGTGTGCCAGGCAGAAGAAGAGCGGAGGCTCTGGAACAAGGTTAGAACAGCCGCAGCAAGTGCAGTAGATCTTGGAAGAGAAGAGGTCTGACTTCGCCAGGAAAGTTGACGTCTTCTAGAAAGACGTGAAAAATGCTGCTCAAAGAGTACTCCACCTGAGCACACCCTGGTCTTGGAGCCTCGGAGGATCTGCCAGGTAGATGGGAAGTATACAGAAGATCCAGAACAAGACGCTTCCAGCTGGGTCAAGCCTGTACTGGCTGGTAAAGTTAAGAAGACGGCCTACGTCTCACTGGTCTAGGATGGATGAAATGAATGAGAGATGCGTGAAAGTGATAAGACTAGGGAACAATTCTGTGATATGTGTGTCATCGTATGTGTGTTCAGATTTTTATTTTTGCTTAGGCTAGTCGTGTTAGTTTTAGGGAGGGGAGGACATTTTGTGGAAGTACTCGCCCTCCATCAGTCAAGAAAGCGTGGAGTAACGTGACATTCGACAATGGGAAAACTCCAAGCTATAAGAAAAAGGAGCAGAGTAGGTACCTATTGGAGCTGTCAGTGGTCATCTGGAGGATCCGTATGGTGACCACATAAGAGCAACCACCGAGAATCCGAAAACTGCAAGATATAAGAAGAGGCAGAAGAGTAGGTACGGTCTGTTGCATTCCGCAACCACCAACAATCCGAACACCACAAGCTTTAAGAAAATGTAGAATAGTAGGTAGGTCTGTTGCGATGACTCCTGTCCCAGCGAAGAAATTGCAAATCATAAAGCATCCCTGCAAAACCCGGCATCTCCACATGGGCCATCCTGGGCCCATCAGAATGATAAGGCTAACGCTGGAGGGGACAGGAGGGCCTGCTGTGCATCCTGGGAGAGTGTTTGAGAAGACCGAGAACCACCAGACGTAAGGCCGCACTACCCCCAGCAGAAATGGCTAGATAAGTCCAAGAGCCCAACCCTTCAAGGCGAATATGAATCAGGTGTAGACAGACTAGAACAGATTGTAATGGGCTGTAACTGGCCCCAGACACAATCTATTGGCTCGGTACAGCAGGTCTACGTCAATCGGATGGTTGCCGTCGATGCAGAGGGACTTTGACAAGTTATACAGTATAACATAAGGACAAGTTACAACACACACAACTGACAAGGGGACAAGTGACAAGTTATCACAGTATATACATAAAAATAATGATGAACCAATTATTAACTTTTACCACTCAATAAAGGTCTGTTCTTTGATAGTTTCTAGGATCTAATAAGATCCACGCGCGATCTCTAAAAATCGTTTAAATTATACTCGCCGTCTAAATTTGCTGGTCGTCGGAATTCGTTCTTTCGGGATTTAGTATACAAATTTGGATGCCCAGGTAGGATACAGAGGAAACGCTGACTCAATCGGACAGTAAACAATGAAGAAAGGAAGGGTTGCGCGGATTTGCGCGCGTCAGAAATTGCGCTCAACTCAGACGTAAAATTAGCCGGGGAATCCAAATTAGGAAAAATATTAGGGGTTCCCATTTAAAATAAGAAAGGTGAGCGCAAATGCGCCGGTTCGCGCGCATCTCAGGGAGATCTCAACCCCCCTATTCGAAGATAACGGGATGCTGAGGCGGTAGAAAGTATCGGCGTATTTTTATCGGTTACCGTGTCAGAGGAGAAGGCTTGTGAGATACTCGGCTGGCCGGATAGATAGTCACGGACTCGTTGCAAAAATTAATTCTTAGCCAATAAGAAAATACTTTAAAAAAAATAACGAATCAAATTTTCCGTAAAATGTTGAGACAGATGTGAGACCTCGAAAAATTGATTATGCGTACAAAATTACTCGTAAAACTACACCTTAAATGCCCTCCTGGGATCCTTCAAAAATCCTATTTGGCGTCCCATGAAAGCTCCATAGGTTCCCACGGTGAAATCGGATCGTTCTGAGACCCTAAAAAATGGATTCTACGTCCAAAAATACTTTGAGAATGACTCCTAACTCGACCTCATAGCCGAAAGCCTTCGAAAACCCCTCCCGTAGCCCCACAGAGCCCCACGGATTCGGGCGATCGGGCTGAAAACCTTGCGGGCACAACTAGATGGTAAATGGAGTATTTTTCAAATTTAACCCCCCCCCCCCCCCCCCCAATGGTCCGGACGGCGGACGGTCATTTCTTTTTTGGAATCTACATGTCATGAAACGGATACGTATTGTCAAATTTTGGGGCCGATTAGAATTTTCGTCCTCCGTCGTGATTACGCAGGTGTATTATTCCAAGAATAATAATTAAAAAAATGTTCAATAAAGCTATTTCTACTGTGTTTGGACAGATGTATAGAACTTGGAACCAGAGAATACAATCCAAGTCTTGGATTTCTTCATGTACAATATAAATTTTAACAGAGTAGCTGAGTCTACTAGTTTTTGTCTCTAATCAGTTAATAAAAAAAGAACCTTTTGTTTCAGGTGAGTGGCGCTGTGAGAAGACCTCATCCCTTCTGAAGGTTTGTACAGCGAAATCGGTTTCGAGCCTGAGCTCATTGTATGAGCCTCCTACTCTGTTTAGGTGATAAATCCACGCGGGATTAATTTTCCACTTTTTTGATCAATGATAAAAAGCATTTAAAAAAAAAAAAAAAAAAAAAATCATCGTTGCTGCCTGTGGGTGTACAGCCGCATAATATACATATTATGACATAATTGTACATTGTATTGGACCCAACGTGTGTGAGTCGCAAAATTCAAGACCAATTTCTACTTCAGCCACGAGAAACGAGTAGGTATATCAAATCTGTAGCGAAATTTTACTCGCTGCAATAATAATTATTTCCTGCCAGCTACAGGAGATGGGAGGGGTTTAAAAAAGGCCCTAAAATAACACAGGTTTACAAATGTTTTAACTAAATTCAATGTTTTTTGGTTTGCTGAATCCGAAAATGACCTCCATTTTTGTACATAACGTACAAAATATGAGGGATGGGCACATAAAAAACACCACTGCTGCTCATTGTCGCTTGTGCAGCGCCGCTCGAATACGCTTCCAGTGGACGACCCCACTAACACGTCTGATGACAGAGGTTGGAAAGGCAGCTGGCCCAGTTGGCAATGATCTGGAAAATCCCGGCCCACTTGGCAAACACTCTCTTAGAGACCAGATCAAAACATGATGACCGTTGGCCGTCAACCGTTTTGCTGCTACTTTCGGGTCGCATTTTCGTTCCTCGATACCGCTCTTGGGTGCCGTAACGTTTTATTTTGACGTCATAACCCCCCAAAGATTTATCGTTCCGAATGAAAAGTCTCTCTTTCTAGAAAATAGGGTTGTATCGTGGATTACCGCGTTACATCAGACGGGAAAAGGCACCGCCCCGGTGGCGAATTAGAGACCAGTTCGGAGGGTTCTGATTGGTGGTAAATAAACACTCCACTTCTCCCCCTCCAGTCTTCCCCAATCTCAACTCACAACATTTCCCCTTTTCTGGTCCCGTCTGTCCCTATCACTTGGCGAGCCCTTTTTTCTCTCCTCGTCTTTTTCTTCCAATTCCATCACTCAGCCACCTTCCAAGGACGTCAGGCGGATGTGCTCGCCCCCTCTCTCGATTAGGCTTCTTTTAAGGATGTAAATTTACATATTTATATGCCTTGTTTCATCTCGATATTCGGATTCATCTTTCTCAGCTCAATGCTGAGTTTGGTTCAGCCGTGTAGCCTGTCAAAAGCTTTGGGTACCAGAATGAGCATCGTTATGAGAAATGTTTGAATGGATTCTATCGATCCGTAAAAATCGATTCTCGAGATATAGCGCTGAATAGCCATTTAAAATTAAGGCCGAGACAACTGAAATCACAGTTTTAACTATCTCGGTTTTACTCCTTAGTGAACCCAACTCTGAATTGGCCATTCAATGTTTGGACAGCTGCGGAACTTAAAAAAAAAAGGATTTTGCGTCCAAAATTACTCGGAAAGCGACACCGTATTAAATAACCAAATTTTGACCTCCTGGGATCCTTCAAAAATCCCATTTGTACCCCCATGAAAGCCCTATAGATCGCAACAGTGAAATCGGATCGTTCCGGGACTCCCAAAAATGGATTCTACGTGCAAAAACACTTCGAAAACGACACTCCACTCGGTATCATACCCGAAAACCATCAATAACCCCTCCCGTAGCCCCATTTTAGCCCCATAGCGCCCCACGGGTTTGGGCGATCGGGCTGAAAACCTTGCGGGCACAACTAGATGGTAAACCGATTTTGTGAATGTTTCAGATTTTTAAACAAATTCCTATTGCCCAAACCGGTTCGGACGGCGGACGGACATTTGAATGTCTAAGAGGTTAAAGGAGGGCTCGCCCACTACCAGAGCTATGCCTCTCCCGCCGGATGCAAGCAAACCGGCAAAGCCCACCGCCGGAGGTCCGTAGACGTTCAAACGAGGGAGACCCAGCACCACGAAGGTGCCAGTACTTGTACTACTGAGCCACAAGCGAGACCGAGTGTTCTAGCGCACTCTACCAGCTGAGCAGGCTGGTATCCGAGTTTTTGACCAGAGTCACATAACTCACATGCCGCCTGATGAGCAGACTCGTCCGCCCACCCAGCTACCCTTGTCTCTTGCGAGAGTGAGTTATAACCACGACCAACCTCGAATCCAACGCCAATTGAGGGGGCCGGCCAGTGGCGCTTTGCGAGATCAGGACACCGAAGTGCCCAACACCCACGGCGCGCCTGTGGCAGCGGGGGCTCCCCCTCTCCCGAGGATTACTGGATTAGGAGTGTGGGAACACCACGTACTCCTCTTTAAGGCCGCTCCAGTCGGAGGCCCGAGAGAGACTAGGTCTCGCATCCCTCTCTACCACTTTACATGTATCTCCCACCAGAGTAGGATCCCGAACATTACGAGGGTATGCATGACGGAGAGCTGTCTCGTCCTCCGGGTTAGTGAAAGGATACAAAATTAGTCCTTCTCCACCCCCGGTATCTACCGTGGCAGCCTGGTGCTAAGCACGTGGTCCCGAATTCGGGAGGAGTGCCTACGCTCTCTCCTCAAGACGGCCGATCAGGACTTTATCGGCGGTAGCCCTTCAGGTGAGGAGCGATAACGCCCGCTCCTCGTGGCGGCCGATTTCGGCGGACGGACATTTCGTTTTTGGAATTCTAGATTCTAGATGTCATCTTGAATCGTGAATTTCAAATTTTGAGGCCGATCAGAAATTTCGACCTCCGCCGCGATAGGTGTATTATTCCAAGAATAATCAACCAAAAACTCCTCATGCACCACCTTTCTGAAAATTTCAGATTGATAGAGCGAGATGTGATTTAATCACATCTCGCTTTATGAAGTCCAACAAGACAAATTGACAGGAGAAGTTCAATCGGTCGCTCTGCTCAGCTTTCATCTTAGCTCTCTCAACGTGATACTACAAAACGCACTGCTGAACTGTTGTGAGGACTTAGTATAACGAGCCCCCTTCCAAAGGTTGCCCAATGTTGCCATAAACGGTACGTTTTTGGCAATGGTGGTACAAGGAGTGCCAGGATGGATCCTCCAATGCATGCTCTAAGCGTCGAGGATTCGTTTCTCAGGTAAACGCCTCCAGAGCTTCTGGGGCATCTGCGGTCTGGCTTGAAGCGGCAAGATCGCATGCCACCAAGTGGGTAAAGCAAAGAACCCACCGACTGCCGCGCTAAATCCGAAGTTTCCTTCCGAGTTGGTAAACATGTGCGTTGTGACATGTCATAATATGACGACGTTATAGGTCACATCGGTCAAAACGACCAAACCAGCCAAAACGATTAAAGGAGACAAAATGGCCGAAACAGCCAAAACATCCACAACACCAAACAGCTCCCCCCCCCCCCCCCCACCCTGAACGGCTGCTTCAAATAAAACCACCACTATGGCCAAATTACTCAAAGATGCATAATTAAGGAAAACAGAAATAAAAATTTATGCCACAATACCCATAACGGGCAAATAGACCTCTCCTCACCCAACAACCTCCAAACAGACCAACACCCAAATCAACCGAAATGAACAACGCAGCTAAAATGACAATGAAAATGATAAAATGGCAAGACCAGTCAATTCATCCACAACAGCCGAAACTAGCAAAACGTCTAAAACAGAGATCCCAGTCAACAGCCAAAACACCGGTGACTCATACTAGCTAAAATGGGGAAAACATGCACCACCGCCGTTAGAATGACTAAAGCAGACAAATGGGCGAAATTAGGAAAACAGCTAAAGTAGAGATCAAAGTCAACTGCCAAACCAACCCAGATGGACTAAAGCAGACAAAGCGGCCTAACCAGTGAAAACATCCACAATGGCCGGAACTGACAACATGGCAGAATCAGACAAATGAGCCTCAATCCCGTAACCACTACGACCACATCAAATCTGTTCAACAGGCAAAAACAGACATGCACAAGAACAATGTGGCAAAAGAAACTATATTTTTATAAACAAACTCCTCGTGACAAATTTTGCGTTAACGTGTCTTCATCCATGACGAGTTACTTATTACTGTACTTTGGACACCAACACATCTTGCCGATTCGAAGCAATTTGATTTGACTTCATCAATCTGTCAACAAACCGCAATTTCGTTACCGTTAAGTAAAGAAGAAGTTGAACGAAAAGCGTAAAGGAAAAATCTCGACAGGAATCTTGTAGGGATGTCCACCCTGAAGAAAAATATCTATATTCGATATATCGATAGTTTAAAAAAATATCGTTTTACTAGTTCGATATATCGTAAAAAATATCAATATTCGATATATCGTTTAAAAAATATCGATATATCGGATATTTGTCCAAATTTTAAAAAAATCCATGCCTTTCACGACTTTTGATTACTAGTAAATAAATTAAGGTTATAAATTCTTCGAATAATCTGTAATGAGTAGGTAATTATTTGTAAAATCATAGAAACAATTTATTTGCTTAGTTTATAATGTTCTGACAAAACATTCAGTACATTGCACTAAAATGAATTGTGTGGATCTGCTCACCAACATTAAGTACATTATTAACTCTTCACACATGTGATTTTGAACCGGTAAAGGGATTAGGAAATGAATTGAAAGCCGAGGTCTATAATATGTACTATCTGAAAGTATTTCAAATCAAATACCATGTTCAATTATTGAACATATTATGTTCAATAATTGAACATGGTATTTGATTAGAAATACTTTCAGTACAGTTACCTACACGGCCTTTGATCCTATTTCTAGCTGGTGTTTATGTCGGATCTCTTTCAAAAATAATATCGATATATCGGTGGAAAAAATATCGATAATATATTATATCGGCGGAAAAATATCGATATTTCGATATATCGATATTTTTTGAGCATCCCTAGAATCTTGACGAAAAAATTGATTACCAACCACTTGACGAATTTCTGAAACTGAATCGACTGATGTTTTAAGAGCGGGAATCAAACGTCTCGTAGACCTTTAGACGGAAATGGATTAATCCAATAAAATTAATGATATTGAAGGTTGTGTGATGATGTTATGCGCGGCTACGTCTGTTGGTCGTCAATCAGAAACCTTCAGGGTTTGAAGTGCCAACTGAAAGGATCTCTTGAGTGCCTTCAAACGTCTGAGCGCCAAAAGAACATGTCTAGGTGGAGTCGGTACGGAGTGCCGCCCTCAATAATTTTTTTTTTTTTTTAATCCTACGCCTTGACGCCATCTCCTTCCTAGCAGCCCAATAAGTGGGGCTGATTTGTCTTGGCCCTTGATAATAACGGCTCTCCTGGTAATCGAACCTTCGATCATCGCTCAGGAACATTCAGGTTTTGAGGTGCCACACAGGTACTGAACGGTACAGCGCGATGATTCCAAAAATGAATAGGTAATTCATTCAGTTACTGCTTTTTGGTCTTTTTGTTTGGAGATATCGCGTCTCATTGTTGAACTTGTTCAGTTCTCTCTCTCTCAGCACCGGTTTCTACTTGCTCTTAACCGGTTCAGCTGCCTCAAAACCAGTTTCTTGTCTCTATGCCGCTACTGAACGTACGCAAATTGTTTCTCACCATTTCCCAATTATCGCCTTCTAATCGCGTCGGCGCTTTAAAAAAGCAGAAACTTCCATCGAAAGCAAATTTTCCATCGTTGGAACGTCCTTGACTCTCCCACCCTCCTTTTTTTCCCCTCACAAACGTCTTTCCCCGTCTCCTTTTTCTACGCCCTACATCTGTTTGCTCGTTCCCTCCAACGTCAGACGTATTTGAGATGAAGCCTCTCATTTTCACACTCAAATAACCTCATTGCCGGTCCAATCAGAGGAAGAAGGGAGATTAATTCCCAGGATCATTTTCACGCCTGAGTGTTTACACAATTGAGTGGCAACGCCGTAAACCCAACTTCAGTTTAAACGAAGAGACAAACTGCCTGCAGTGACTCAGGGCGGAATTCGTAGTCGTCACTGAAGTGAAAGCGCCATAAAGTGAGTTCCAAAGTGCGGATGCACCCTTAGTGCTATTCATAGTCACGTTTCAAGAACACACTTCTTTTTCGAAGTAGTTTGTGACGTACAATCGATTCAAGAGGCTCCCAGACTCATCTGGACAAACCGTGGGGCTCTATGGGGCTTCTGAGAAGCTGCAGGCGGGGTTTTTGAAGGGCTTTGGTAAGAAATCGTAGTAAGTGTCGTTTTCGAAGTAATTTCTGGCGTTTAATCGATTGATGTAGGTCCCAGCCTCGTCTGGACAAACCGTGGGGCTCTATGGGGCTTCTAAGGAGCTACATATGGGGCTTTTGACGGGCTTTGGTAAGAAATCGTGTTAAGTATCGTTTTCGATGTAACTTATGACGAAAAATCGACTGATGGAGGTCGCAGAATCATCTGGACAAACCGTGGGGCTCTTTGGGGCTTATAAGGGGCTACAGACGGGGTTTTTTAAGGGCTTTGTCCTCAAAACCATGTCAAGTGTCGTTTTTGAAGTAATTTCTGATGTAAAGTCGACTGATGGGGCTCCCAGCTTCATCTGGACAAACCGTGGGGCTCTATGAGGCTTGTAAGGGGCTACAGACGGGGTTTTTGAAGGGCTTTGTCCACAAAACCATGTCAAGTGTCGTTTTCGATGGAATTTCTGATGTAAAATCGACTGATGGGGCTCCCAGCTTCATTTGGACAAACCGTGGGGCTCTATGAGGCTTGTAAGGGGCTACAGACGGGGTTTTTGAAGGGCTTTGTCCACAAAACCATGTCAAGTGTCGTTTTCGATGTAATTTCTGATGTAAAATCGACTGATGGGGCTCCCAGCTTTATCTGGACAAACCGTGGGGCTCTGTGGGGCTTGTAAGGGGCTACAGACGGGGTTTTTGAAGGGCTTTGTCCACAAAACCATGTCAAGTGTCGTTTTCGATGTAATTTCTGATGTAAAATCGACTGATGGGGCTCCCAGCTTCATTTGGACAAACCGTGGGGCTCTATGAGGCTTGTAAGGGGCTACAGACGGGGTTTTTGAAGGGCTTTGTCCACAAAACCATGTCAAGTGTCGTTTTCGATGTAATTTCTGATGTAAAATCGACTGATGGGGCTCCCAGCTTTATCTGGACAAACCGTGGGGCTCTGTGGGGCTTGTAAGGGGCTACAGACGGGGTTTTTGAAGGGCTTTGTCCACAAAACCATGTCAAGTGTCGTTTTCGATGTAATTTCTGATGTAAAATCGACTGATGGGGCTCCCAGCTTCATCTGGACAAACCGTGGGGCTCTGTGGGGCTTGTAAGGGGCTACAGACGGGGTTTTTGAAGGGCTTTGTCCTCAAAACCATGTCAAGTGTCGTTTTCGAAGTAATTTCTGATGTAAAATCGACTGATGGGGCTCCCAGCTTCATTTGGACAAACCGTAGGGGCTTGTAAGGGGCTACAGACGGGGGTTTTGAAGGGCTTTGTCCACAAAACCATGTCGAGTGTCGTTTTCGGAGTGATTTCTGATGTAGTAGTGATCATTTCGAACGAACAACGAACCCACTCAATTTAAACTTTCGATACGTTACGTACAATATCTCACGTTCTGATTAAGTCCCTCATTTCCGAGCCTCAACGGGAATTCTTCAGCTTTAAACGTCACTTCCCCTCAACCCGTACCCGTTTCTGGGGGTCTTCTCCCGGCTTTAATCGGCTTAAGAGGCAACTCCCAGGGAGTAATCTGTTGAAGTGTAAAGCGGCATTGTGCACCGCAGTGAAACAGGTTTAGCCGACTTCCTCCCACCTCGAAATTATTCGGTTAATTCCATATTACGACTGTTTCTCCGGTAAGAGGTTTGTCGGTTAATGTGGATTCGCCAGGTTATAATCAACTGTGCCGAAATGTCTTAATCTCTTGGCTAAGATTTAAATCAACAATTTAACTTGGTGAACAAATTATAACTATGTTCACAGCTGGGGATGATCATTAATAAGCTTTAGTGTTGCGTTTCCTCAAAACCAATTTTTGCTCCCTTAGAACCGGTTTTACCTTCTCAATCAGTGCTCCCTTAGCAACATTTTATATTCGCTATGACGCTGTTTCATCTCAGGAGTAGCTGACGTTGGCTCATTCAAAACCTGTTTCTTCTCAAAAGAACCTGATGTTGGCTCCTCCCAAAACCGGGTTCTGCTCAGAAGAAGCTGATGTCGGCTCCCTCAAAGCTGGTTTCTGCTCAGATGAAGCTGATGTTTGCTCCCTCAAAGCTGGTTTCTGCTCAGAAGAAGCTGATGTCTGCTCCCTCAAAGCTGGTTTCTGCTCAGAAGAAGCTGATCTTGGCTCCCTCAAAGCTGGTTTCTGCTCAGAAGAAGCTGATGTCTGCTCCCTCAAAGCTGGTTTCTGCTCAGAAGAAGCTGATGTCTGCTCCCTCAAAGCTGGTTTCTGCTCAGAAGAAGCTGATGTCTGCTCCCTCAAAGGTGGTTTCTGCTCAGTAGAAACTGATGTCTGCTCCCTCAAAACCGGTTTTTGCCCCGAAAAGAAATGTGGTCAAATTAGTCGGATACTCCTTCACCGAAAATGGGCCGAAAGGAGCAGGTAACAACCAAACCTCGGAAAAAAAAGTTTGAGTGAATCTTCCCGACAAACGAACACTCGTTATGGTTGATTAACCGGAAAAAGAGGATGAACGAGAGGGGATGCTTTGAAGCCGCTTCGCTCGACCAACCTTCTTTTTTTTCCTCGGGTTTTTGATCCCACTAATGTAATTACTCGATCAAAGATGAGAAAGTTTGCCGTCGAAAATATCGGGGACCTGCCCCCTAAACGAGGGAAAAACCTCGACGTAGTTACAAGAGAGTTACGCTTCGTTGGGGAGGAAGTTTGGAGGAAAAGTAACGAGATTTTTCCAGTCTCTAACTGCCTCGATTTGGTGTTAGTGGTAGGGAGGTGTTTTTCCACTACATTCCTTTCGTTTTCAAAAATGCAACAAAATTACTCTGGAATCTTCCTAGTAGATTGCTTACTCTATTATGTCAAGTGTTTAGTCAATATTTCAACTTCTCTTTCGAATTTATCTTCTTCAAGAATGCTAGCTATGAGGCTTTCATGCATGAATTAACTTTTGCCCTGTGTACACTTACCCTTGTGTGAAATTTGTGAAAAACATTTGAAAGGATTCAAACGAGAGGAGAGAGAGTTCAGTTAAAATCCGACATCAGCGCACTCCAAACTTGTTACGATGAAGTCTCTTTTTCGAAGGCGATTGAGCTTATTTTTTCTTTTTTCTTTTTTTCAAAATGGGAAGGTAAAAATGGCACAAGAATGAACGAATCCCTTCTGTATTTCCGAGACCAATGGATTTCAAAACGTGCAAGCTGGTACGAAGGCGCAGCACCAGGTTACCCTTCTACAAATAATGGTCTGGAAGCGACAAAATTTGATGCAGTTATAAAACGGGAGCACAAGCTTAGAGAACGTCTCCCGGTGGGCAAATTTCCCCACAACGTACAAGAATTGCTCCTGAAATGGTCGAGATGTCGAGATCCTTCATCTCCAAATTGCATTCATTTTACATATGTGCGAACTGTTTCTTTGAATGAGTGGACGAAAGCTTACCAACGGGCGGTGAAAAATGGAAAAGTGCTGAAAACCAATGAGGAGGGGATTCCGACTGCATCACGTTCTTCACTAATTCTTCTTCGATACCTGAGCAAATTTCTGTTTCCACAGTGAAAAGGTACAAGAATTCCCTTGGATCATGGGATACATTTGAAGAGTTTATGCAAATTTATTACGGGACCTGGAAGGTGACACTGAACTCCACCGCACTCGAGAAATCGCAGTGCACGTGCCCTTACTTTTCCAAACACTTGACCTGTAAGCACGTTTTAGGCATGCAAATGGGCCGTCAGTATGGGCCAGAAACGTAAGCGAGAAAGGCCAAGCAAGACCAGAGCTGCCCTTTTGATCTGATGAGTGAAGAAGTGATTTTTTTTCTGACGTGCAATTTATTTTACGGTCGGTTATTGATTAAACTGATGTGCAAAATTTTTTTCAGAGTTGTTCGTATCCTTTTTTTGTCGTTCACTAAATTCTTCTGTCGGGAATGGCTTGTTCAGCCGTGGGAGTTATTTTAGAGTCGTGAAAGCGCAATCGCTTGTCGTGCCTTCGCCTTATTCCGGCGTGCGATTAAATCACACCCAATATTATTGGGCAATGATATGGAGAACAACAGAACTACGACAAAAGGGTTTGGTACAGAAAGACACACAGAGGGGAGAAGGGAAAGAAAATAAACAGGCAGGGGCGACACCTTATGTACGCGACGGATTGTAAGAAAAGGAAAAAAGGAAAAAAAGTCCCCCAAAAAAAAGGCGCCGGAAAAAAATTCCCCAGTATTTTCCGATCCCGGAAAAAAAATCCCCGAAAAGAAATCCCCGGAGAAGAAATAGCGTTGACTGAATGGAAATGAATAGAAGATGATACTTAAGTATAAGTACGCACTGGAACTCCAGACGCTTCTTATTGAATACTTTTGTTGTCGTAGGGGGTCAACACTAAGCAGTAGCTACTACACAGATTAAACTACTGAGCTACTACCTAGGTGACTGGTGTTTAAAATGACTCGGTAAACGTATTGTCCAAAAGATGAGTGGCTTCATCTCATCTTTTATTGGAAGCGTTTACCTATTCAGTGTGTACTTGTGAGAAAATTAATTCTGTCAATCGATAACATTTAAAAAAAAAGAAATGATTTTTTCAACATTTTTTTTTTTTTCATTCGGAAATTATTTGACCCCTTGGCATCCTTCAAAAATCCCGTTTGTAGCTCCATGAAAGCCCTATAGATCGCCACAGTGAAATCGGATCAATCCGGGACCCCCAAAAATGGATTCTACGTCCCAAAATCCTTCGAAAACGACACCTCACTCGATCCCATATCCCCATCAAAAAACCCCTCTCGCAGCCCCATTTTAGGCCCATAGCGCCCCACGGGTTTGAGCGATCGGGCTGCTTCCGCGCACAACTAGATTGTAAACCGAGTATTTTGTCAACATTTCAGATTTTTTTATTTATTTTAATTCCTATTGCTCAAAACGGCCCGGACGTCGGACGGACATTTTGTTTTTGCAATCTATAAATCCTTCCTATAAATGGAATCTATAAATCCTTCCTTATAGACCTCTTGAAACGAATAATGTCACATTTTGAGGCTGATCAGAATTTTCGACCCCCGTCGCCATTACGTAGGTGTATTATTCCAAAAATATACTAAACCAAACGAAGAGGTTCCCTAACTTTCTATTGTGTTTTGTTCAAGATTTTTTCAATTTTTTCAATTTTTCTTTTCGGGGAGTTTTTTCCGATTACCACGCGACGCGAACTACTACTATGTCGTCGCCTCGAATCACTTTCGTCAAGAAGTCCATTCCCCGTCCACCCCCTTTAAGGGGGTAGCAAAAACTTAACTTCCCCGAGTCGTGAGAGCAAAATGTTGTAAGGCGGGACCACCGACAACCGGGCGAAAGGAGAAGACAGTAATTAAAAACAAGAGAGTCCCGCGGGTATTCAGAGTAGTTATGCATAAGAAGCTCGCAAGTTCGTCAGAGAACTCATCCAAAGTGAAATTACCCTCGTAACACACGTGACGTCACATCCCTCGCATACAAATTGAACTAATGGAGAAAACGAGTCCAAACTTTTGACACTGTTTGACTCCATAGCCGGCCAAACCATTTTAGACTGTTAACCAGCCCAAACACAATTTGCATGGAAATTAACCTTTTAATACACTTTTTTTTGTTCCCTTCCCCCCCAAGAGTTGAAATTTAATTGAGTTGTCGCGTAAGGTCTCATCGGGCGCGGCGGTCAGGCGAGAGGCCATTAGTTGACTACAACGTCCTGAGTGTCCTGCAAAGAGGTAATTGGGTTTGGGGCTACCACTTTAGCAATACCTTTAAAGCCATTAGAGAGGCGTTGAAAAATAAAATTGTCTGCCCGCCGCAATTATGAGACGGCGGAAAGAAACTAAGGGGTTAGCTGGGGCTTTAAGGGTTGGTGAAATTAAATGAAATTGGTCGGGTTTGTAGGCCGCAGGGTTTTTGCGATTTTGATGGCGAAGATACCCTTTTGGTTTATTATTGTTGGAATTTAATCGCGACGAAGGCCGAAAAGCAAGCGTCTTGCTTGAGTGAAGTGGCAATGTGTCGATTTTGTTCGTCCTCTGTAATGGGGTAATCACACTGTCAGAAACTCCCCGCCGGCCGACGAGTGGCGATTTACATTGAAATCATGGGAAAATACGGGGGGGGGGGGGGGGGGAGCCGCCAGGTAGACGACACCCTCTCCCTCCCTCAGCTATGAACGCCGGACGTCGGGCACCATGTCGTGCGGTATGAACTGCTCTCACGGCCCGACGGATCGCGAGGCGTCGGGCGTTCATAGCTGAGGGAGGGAGAGGGTGTCGTCTACCCGGCGGCTCGGCCCTCCCCCCCGCCGGTCTATGCCCATGATTTCCACTCGTCGGGCCGGCGGGGAGTTTCCGACAGTGTGATAACCCCATAAGTTTGATTGTAGGTAAGAGAGTCAGTTTGGCGGTTGAAATAATTAAAGTTTTTGGGGAGGGGAGGAGTTATTAAATTCAAACTGAAATTGAAATCCAAGTTATGAATTTATAAGTTCTTTCAAGAAATCAGAAGGGGAAGGCCGAAAAAATGTATTGGGCCCCAGGTGGGATTCGAACCCACAACCTCTGCATTACTAGTGCAACGCTCTACCAACTAAGCCACCAGGGCACCAGCTATGATAGAGCATTGGAGATTGAAGGCTCAAACTGTCCCCTGCCCCCAATACTGATTCGGCTTTACATCAGATCAAGGTTCAGAGGGGGAGAAATAAGCAACAATAAGATAAGGCCTAATCAGTATTGGGGGCAGGGGACAGTTTGAGCCTTCAATCTCCAATTCTCCATCATAGCTGGTGCCCTGGTGGCTTAGTTGGTAGAGCGTTGCACTAGTAATGCAGAGGTTGTGGGTTCGAGTCCCACCTGGGGCCCAATACATTTTTTCGGCCTTCCCCTTCTGATTTCTTGAAAGAACTTATAAATTCATAACTTGGATTTCAATTTCAGTTTGAATTTAATAACTCCTCCCCTCCCCAAAAATATAAACACTGCATGATGAAGCAGATCATAAATCTCCTCAGTCATTCCTTAATATAATTAAAGTTGTGCTTGTGATTAAAAGTGAAACCTACCGTAACTCTGAGAGAGTTGTCATCGTGGACTGTGTGCAAACCAATTCATTTTTTGGAATCAATCTGAGGCAACCGAAGGACCATCTCAAGAAGCGGGAGCTCACTGATATGGCTCACCATGAAAAAATGTTTTTTAATTGTCTATTTTCATTCAATTTATTTGTTTTTTCATCATTAAAGAAAACTGTTATTGTTAAAATAATGACATTGAGGTTGATATGTAAACAATTAATTCATTGACATCGTTACTCGCATGCAGCTTTCAAATTGTGCATTGCAGGTGCGTTCCAATCATTTGCGGACTGTTTCGCATCGTTTCAGATTTGACTCCACCCCAAACGTCTATATCGAAAAAAAAAAAAAAAAAAACGCTGCAAATTTTACACAAGGGTTTATTATTCTTTGATATAGGTTACTTGTGCAGAAATTAAATTCTGTCTATGAATAAATTAAAAAAAATTTTTTTTTGGATTTTTATTTCAAAAAAAATTTTTTTTGATTTTTTTGTTCAAAAATATGTTTTTTCAAAAATTCTGTATTTTTTACTCAAAAAATATTTAACATCCTGGGATCCTTCAAAAATCCTATTTTTAGCCCCATGAAAGCCCTAAAGATCGCCCCAGTGAAATCGGATCGTTCCGGGACCCCAAGAAATGGATTCTACGTCCAAAAATACTTCGAAAACGACACCTAACTCGATCCCATAGCTAAAAGCCTTCAAAAAACCCCTCCCGTAGCCCCATTATAGCCCCAGAGCGCCCCACGGGTTTGGGCGATCGGACTGAAAACCTTGCGGGCACAACTAGATGGTAAATCGAGTATTTTGTCAAAATTTCAGTTTTAAAAAAAGATCCCTACTGCCTAAAACGGCCCGGACGGCGGACGGACATTTCGGATTTTGACTGCAGACCTCTTGAAACGGATAACGACAACCTCCGTCGCGAAAACATAGGTGTATTATTCCAAGAATAACAATCCAAAAAACGTGAAATAACAAGTCAAGTTTTTGTCGGATGTCGATTTCGATGGTTGATTTTGAATTTACAAGCGCGTTTTTGCGTGTTCGCCCCACTGGGCAGCGGCATTCTCCCAATTTCTAAGCTCCAAAGACACCCGCCGTTCCTCCTTCCCATTTCAGCTCAGTCCTTCTTGCGCTTTCGGTTAACCGTTAAATTCTCTTCGGGGGAAAAGTAGTCGTCCTGTGAAACCCTTTCAACCATTCATGGCCCGTCCGGTCGGTTGGGGAGCACGTTGCGAGGGTTTTCGGGGTTTCGCCCTGCAGTTACTAATGAATCCCTCCTGAAAACCGCACTGCAGACTTGAGCTTCTCCCCTTTCAAATATACACTAGAGTTTGGGCCCCTCAAGAGGTGGAATTCCTTTGGACCCTTCCCGACGCCGGATGGGAGTCATGTGTGAATAAATTCAGAACGGTTCCCTTGTAAGAGGGTTCGAGAAACCGAGGGGGTTTAAAATCATATAGGATTCAGAGGCAGCATGTGACGTAGGTGTAGTAAAAACTGGTGTCTGCTCTCTCAAAATCTGACATTGTGACAAAACACCCAGTTCTCCCTCTAGTTACGCCCGCAAGATCACTCCATTTTCATCACAGCACGCCGCAGTTTGTCACTCAATTTTTTTCCACCCGCGAAAACTGTCGCTTTTATCCGACTTCTCCAACTGAAACCTCCCCACTCGCTAAAGGCGTAATTTACGATGAAGGGCGGGCGATAATTCTTAATGGCACGCAAACGTTGGGGGCTGGAAAAGGTGAGACGGTTTTGATAACAGAAGGGGAAGGTTTTCCTCGGGCTCGGGGCTGACCTCACGCACTAACTTAAATCTTGCCCCGGATAACGAAACTTAATTAAGCCCAACCTCGAAAGGAGAGAATTTCAACCCGTCCCGACCATCTGGTGCCAACTGGAACTTGGCAACTCAGTGAACTTGATGGGGGACCAAATGGCGCATCGAAGTGGAGGAAGTGATTTTTACGAGTACGACACATACTGGTTTAAATTCTTGAATTATGAAATATTCGCGACCGTCGTCGACAATTTTGATAATTAATTTTGACATTTTCCGTTTCATGACATGTCATGTAAATTCCAAAAAACGAAATGTCCGTCCGAAATGAGCCGTTTTGGGCAATACCTAGGATTTTTGTTTTTAATCCGAAATTTTGAAAAAATACTAGTTTACCATCAAGTTGTGCCCGCAAGGTGTTCAGCCCGATCGCCCACACCCGTGGGGTGCTATGGGGCTAAAATGGGGCTAGGGGAGGGTTTTTTGAAGGCTTTGAGCTATGGGATCGAGTCAGGTGTCGTTTTCGAAGTATTTTTGGGGGTCCCGAAACGATCCGATTTCACTGTGGCGATCTATAGGGCTTTCATTGGGCTAAAAATGGGATTTTTGAAGGATCCCAGGAGGTCAAATATTTTCCGAGTAAAAAACAAAAAATTTTGAAAAAAAAAGATTGAAAAAATCAAAAAAATAATTTTTTTGTTCAAAATGTTTTTCATTGACACAGAGTTAAATTTCTGCTCAAGTAACCTATCTCAAAGAATAATAAACCCTAGTGTAAAATTTGCAGCTTTTTTTTTTTTTTTTTTAGTATTTTCTTAATGACACAGAATAATTAATTATTAATTTTGCGTAATAAATTAATAATTGCGATATTAAAGAGTCATACACTGCCAAGTGGGACATGGCCCATAGCTTCCTCGGATATTGTATTTCTTATTTCTTTATTTCACGGGACGAGCCCAATTACATTCTATAAAATCAGTGCGTCATTCTAACCAGGGGAAAAATGAATATAAAGTGAATACAAAAATGATGAAGGTAAGGTGCCAATTGAAATTACAAAGTAAAAAGAAGCAATATAAAGTGGAAAAAAAACAAACAGAAAAACAGGGAAAACTGTCTCTAAGTATAAATGATAGGGGACGAGGAAAGTTTTGATTTTAACGTGGCTAGGGAGGAGTGAAAAAAGTCGAAATCGGGGTTTACAGTCAGGAAGAGGTTCGCACTGCGTAGGGGTTGGCTTCTATGGTAGTTTGTAGGAGAAAAAGGGATGTAAAACAGCACTTGCGAGCGGGTAGAGGTTCGCTGTGCAACAAGGCAGATCTTCGACAGAAGCGTAGGGCAGTCGATTTGGTTATTCCATATCTTGAAAAGCAACGTGAGATTGGCTGAGCCACGACGCCTCTCCAGGGACCCCAGGCAGCACCGCTCACGAATATAATCGTGCTCAACATCGGCTGCCCCTCAGCCCCCTATACCCAGCTTGAAAGCAACAAATCGCAAGAATTTGTTCTGGACTCGCTCAAGCCGGTACTTGTGCACAGCGTATGACGGGCACCAGATAGAAGATGCATACTCCAAGATTGGAAGAACCAGGGCTTTGTAGACCGTCACGATAGCAGGTATACTTGTGAATTCCCTTGTGTTCCTTTTCAGGAAACCAAGAGTGCGCATAGCTCGGTTTGCAAGCCCTTCTATATGCCGTGAAAAACACATCTGCTCGTCGAAAAGAACGCCCAGATCAACCATCTCACTCGACCTTCGCAGGGGAGCATCGCCAAGAATGTAGTCAAAAATGAATGGCTGGGCCTTGCGGTTAAAAGTAACCACCGAACATTTAGCCGGGTTAAGGTGAAGGTGATTTAGTGAGCACCACTCCTCCAACCGAAAAATTTCATGCTGAAGGGTCTCACAGTCAGACGGAGAATTTATCAGACAGAAAATCTTCAGGTCGTCGGCAAAGAGAAGACATCTGATGTGAGGTCCAAATATCTCAACGACACTGTTTATCATAAGGAGGAAGCATAGGGGCCCCATGTGGCTACCCTGTGGAATACCCGATGAAGCAGTAAAAGGTGAAGACAGAGCGCGTATGAAATGTTGAACGAAATTTTTCATCAAATACGGCATATTTTACGGCTGTTAGCTCACTAACTCAAGCAAGATTTTAGCCCCCCCCCCCCCCCCCCCCCACCCTTGAGCTAGATTTTAGCTTACTCAGCTGACCAGGAGAATACCCGTCATTTCAATCGTCTCTTGTACTCCCATAAGGTCTCCTTCTCAAATTTCAACGTCCAAGGGTGAGCCGGAGAGATTCTAGCAGATTTTGAACATTTGTACATTAAGTACCTACTTATAGTGGCAGTGCGGTACTGCTTCGAGTTCGATTACTGTGAACGACACTGAACCTCATTCTTTGGATCTCTAACCTCTTGGAATCTTGACTCGAGATTTTCAAAAAATCGATGGCTGCGTAAACGAACGTGGAAATGTGGACAGACAGACACGGAACCAAATTTGTTCGGGAGGCTCTGAAACTCAAAACGGGAGTGGAAATTTTGATTTTGGAGAACAAATTTTTTTTTTTTTTTTCATTTCGAATGTGAAAACTATGCTTTTTCTGCCTTGCAGACTCGGAAGCAATAAACACTTGTGAAAAATTTGCAGCGTTTTTGTCAAGAAATCTTTTGTTTTATGCAAAATTATTTTATAAATTTCAAAATTCCTCGGGATCCCGCGGGATTGCGACCCCTAGTGGAGACGCTTGCGAGTAAGCAATCACTTCCCTCTTCTGTCCGCTGATTCCAATTTCTAGCCCATTTTGTAGGAATTGGCACCTGTCAAGCTCTCTCCTGCCTTCTGTTTCTGTTCCAGGAATTACCAATAAGGAAATAACGCAAAAATCCGCTTGGAATTTCGCTCTTCCCCGCACTAAAAACTTAACACGCCATTGGTATGCGGAGACGTTGAAGGGATTGTATCGACTGATTAGTGCGACCTCATTCGTTAGTCACGACACTTTCTGCGCCACTTTGTTTTCTCTCGTTTTTAACGACACAGTAAAAGGAAGAAAAACAAAGTATACAACCCCTACAAACCGGAGAGTGTAGACATGTCATCAGGCCAGGGTCTTACAGCCGTCATTAAAACCCGCAGGAGGGACTATTAAGTTGGCAGCAATGACGATGAAAGCCTCCCCCCCCCCCCCCCCCCACGTAAGACGAGGTCGAGACGTTCATTTCGAACACCGACATCAAAGACGCTTTTAGAAACACATTCTGGTTGCTTGTAGTTGATTCAAGATAAGTTGAGGGTCAAAAAGGGGGAAACAGCAGAGTGGTCAGGATAATGGAGCCAGGAATAGATCCATGTATTCGAAAATTCGTAGATTCGTTCGATCTTAAAATTGGTGTGGAGGTAGGGGTCTCGCTGCGCTCGGCTATTCAACAGGGAATGGGAGGAACGTCTACTTGAAGGCGGAATTGACTGGCCAACAATCGCCCAGAATGCAGCCAGCGTGAAACACCGCAAATATGATGCCGCAGCAGAAGACCTTTGGGTTTCTTTCACGCCTTTGGTAGTCGGCTGTGACGGGTCCCTGCACAGGGAGTATGACCGGTTTCTGAAAAGAATGGCTGAAGCTCAGGCAGAAAAATGGTCGAAGCCTCTGTCCCAAGTCACCTGTTGGGTCAGAGTGAAGACATAGTTGGGTACGTAGGAAACTGCAATTAGACACCGTAAGGCCTATCAGCAGGTCCCCCGAAGGGGACTCCACCCCACGGGGTCTTAACCTTCCGCGGGCTCCATCTCCCAGCGGGCCCCACGACCCCCTCGAGTCCGACACCAGTCCGTCGGGGGCAGCCAGGGACCGAGGGATGACCCCAACGATCAAAGACCACGGGCTCCCCCTCGCCCGAGGTACCGGAGAGAAGGAGTTGCTCTAAGTTAGTTGTTAGTTGCGTTAGTGGGAGCAACTCCTCCCCCCAGGGGTCCGCAAACGTTGGTATGGGGGTCCGCGAGCTGCACCCAAAAATTAATATTTTAAGCTATTCTACCAGGAACTCAAATAATAAAAATGACTGTTTGCAGCAGGAGTGTCCTGTAAATCGTGAGAGGCCGTACCTACTTGCGACGCGACGCTAGTGACACCTAGCCTAATTATTAGTGACTAGTTCGCCCAGTTTCTACCAGAATGTAGGGATGTCCGATTCTCAAAAATAATCGCGATTATTTTTTTCAAAAATAATCGATACATCTGAGGATCGATTCTTTTTCCAAATTATTTATTAAATTTCAAATTTATCAGAAGAAGAAGAAGCATTATCTACATATTACGTTACGAAGCCTGAATTCCAATTACTAATAAATCCAACTGCAAACCAGCACTATTACGTAGGTAGGTAGGAAAGCTTCAGCTGTGTCAGTGGTTGTTGTGCAACTGTTTCCAAATGTAAAAATAAATAATTATTTGCAACAATCAATTGATTTTCCCCTTGTGATATATACATACACCTAGGTATAAGCAAACGGGGAAAACCTTTTTTTTACAACAAAATTATATATATAATTTACATATATAGGGGTCCTCAATACATTTGTGGTTTGTTAAGGGGTCCGTGACAAAATTTTATTGGGAACCCCTGGCCTAGAGGACGGGGCCAGTGTGAAGATTGTCGCCCAGAGTACGACGGCGCCCAGAATGGCATAAGACGCCATCATGGCGTCGCCATGAACGACTCTGAGAGGGAGTTTCGGATCCGTGACAAGAGGCCGGCGGCGCGGCACCCAGAATGGCATAAGACGCCAGGCAGCAGGGCAGAAACGCAGTGGTTCAAACGCTGGCCGTCGGGTTTCTTGTTCTTGTTTTTGTTTGTTTTGGCTTGTTACCGTTTTTGCTCACTTCAGAAAAATAAACATGTCAGCATTCACCTACTTCAAAGAATAATAAACCCTTGTGTAAATTTTGCAGCGTTTTTTCTTAATCAACTTTTCAACGAACTTTCGTGATTTTATTTTTAACATCTTCCGTATCTATCGGATCAAGGCACTGTTTTATTATCAATCATCTTGTTGATTTTCTCATTGTGCTGCTGTCTAGTCATGATGACTCAATTTTGAGGCCGATCACAGTATTCGATCTCCGTCGTGATTACATAAGTGAAGTATTCCAAGAATAATATACCTACATGGAAAGCTGTGGAAAATAGTCGGCTAGGATGTGATCGGTTTTCTACGCGCTCTAGCTCCTGTTCTACTGGGTATACAATCAAAGTTGTCTAATGAATTTTTTAGGAAATTTAATGCTCTATCACTTTTATACTAGGTAATTTTGCCGCAGGACGCATAGTTTTGGAGTTATACACAAAATACTGAAGAAAGTCCCGAAATATTACAAAAAACGCCAATTTTCCTGACCTGCAGATCCCGAAGTGATGTAAACCTGCATCGAAACGTCACATATCAGGTTTGATGATAAATATAATAAGCTTTCGCGTGAAAGAAAACGAAATTTGAATCGAACCAATAGTTTCGGTGGTTTTTCGTACGTTTTGGTGCGTTTTCTTATCACATGTTTGAACTTGGCCTGCCATTCGTACGGTAGGCGCTTGTCGACAGACTTTGGGTACCTATCCTATAGAAAATCTAACGCTCTACAACTTTCATTATCCAACATTTTTCAATAGGACCGGACGTTTTGAAGGTACAGCTGTTTGAAGTGCGAAAAAGTGATTTTTCGAAAGTCGCCCTTTTACAAATCGCTCCAGCTTCTGAACTACTCGGTCTACAATCAACTTTGACTAGTGAATTTTATAGAAGATTTATCGCTCTTTCACTTTGATAATGGTGACTTTTGCCGTAGGACGCGTAGTTTCGGAGTTATGAGCAAAAGAAAGCTGAAAACCGCGCAAACATTTGGGAGTATTTTTCGAATATCTCAAAACGCATAACAGATATTTGTTGGAACTCTTCAGACTCGGATTCAGCACCCCAAAAAGCATAGGTACTATGTTTCAATTAGAATGATACAAAAAAATCCAACCACATTTTTTCCACGTCGCTATCATTTTCGCTACAAATTGACTGGACTTAACATGTCACGAAAAAGTATTCTCTGAACAAGCTACACTTCTCTTTATAACGTTTTTATAAGTTTGAATTTATTTTAGTGTATTCCTATTTTTACAACTAGTTAGTCGCTCTCTAATTACTAATAGAATAAATTGTATTGAATACAAGAAGCAAATTTTTCTTTCTTCTGGCGTAGAGCCAATTGTACGTCTGCGGGATTTTATTGCTCGACCTCTTTATTAGCTCTCTAACGATTCTTCATGGAGTCTAATTGAAGTTTGGTTGCCCTCAGCCCTGAAGATGGCATGTGGTACCACGGTGAAACGTTGGAGAGCTTATAAAGAGGTCGAGCAATAAAAGCCAGATTACAAACATCTCACCTGAGTCCTGGTGGACTATTAGAGACTATTGACACTTGACTGATGAGATGTTAAACCGGTTGGAAGAGGACTAGAACAAGTTGTCAGGTTTGGATAGTGTCGAACTCGAGTTTGTCTCAATGAAAACCAAGTCACGCGATATTAATTTGCCCTGGAAACCCAGCGGTGATGCCCTACATGCCCGAAAGCTTCCGCCGCCGATTGCCCAAATATTTGCCTTGAAGGGATGTCAATCTCCCGCGGGAGGGCCGGAGGGGAGGGAGGTCTTGAAGGAGGAGGTTAGACTGCCGGATATTCACCGCCGGAGGGACTACCAACAGTCGGGATTTCCCTTGTTATATTATGAACCCCCTCCGACCGCCGCCACCTCGAGCTTCCCATCAAACAATACGTCTTCCTTCCCCACCTCCGCGACCCCCAAAACCCACCAACACACCAACAAATCCCACGTAGTAATTCGCACACCAGGAAGAGTATGAATCAATACGCGAAGAGTCAATTCCATTTTCCCCGGTAATTGTGGGAATGAAGCGACGAATCTACAGGCTCGTAATGAAATTATACCCAACGTTTCACCTCTCAGTGGTTAGGTTGTTAGGTACTCAAGAAACTTCTGAAAGACACAAACATGTTCAAACAAGACGTCGACAGATAAGAACAAAAAACATAACACCGAAAAAACAAAACTTGAAAAAAAAAAAAAAAAAAACGCTGCAAATTTTACACAAGGGTTTATTATTCTTTGATAAACGTTACTTGTGCAGAAATTTAATTCTGTCAATGAAAAAATTAAAAAAAAAATTTTTTTTTTCGATATTTATCTCAAAACAATTTTTTTTTGGATTTTTTTGTTCAAAAATGTGTTTTTTTTCAAAAATTCCGTATTTTTTACTCGAAAAATATTTAACATCCTGGGATCCTTCAAAAATCCCATTTTTAGCCCCATGAGAGCCCTATAGATCGGCACAGTGAAATCGGATCGTTCCGGGGCCCCAAAAAATGGATTCTACGTCCAAAATACTTCGAAAACGACACCTAACTCGATCCCATAGCTAAAATCCTTCAAAAAAACCCTCCCGTAGCCCCATTATAGCCCCATAGCGCCCCACGGGTTTGGGCGATCGGACTGAAAACCTTGCGGGCACAACTAGATGGTAAACCAAGTATTTTGTCAAAATTTCAGATTTTTAAAAAAATTCCTACTGCCCAAAACGGCCTGGATGGCGGACGGCGTACGGCGGACGGCGGACGGACATTTCGGATTTTGAATGTAGACCTCTTGAAACGGATAATGTCAAATTTTGAGGCCGATCGGAGTCGTCGACCCCCGTCGCGAAAACAAGTGTATTATTCCAAGAATAATAAACCAAAAACAAAAAAAAAAGTTTTGGATTTTTATATTTCAAAAAAAATTGTTTGGGGAATGTTTTTTCTATATTATAGATTGCTATTCTTTATTATAGATTGAGGGGGACCTAAAACCAGTTTGGAGGGGGTTTAAACAGGTGTGGACGGTTTCAAATTCGGTTTGAAGGTGTTGTTTCTCTCCTGTTATATCCATTACGTGTTTCCATCGTCAGGTCTTTATTTTCCCTAACCGTCAACAAATCCCCTCACGCTCCTCATCCACTCTCTCCAACGTTCCTGTCAGGGTCGTCGAATAAAACGGCTCCGGTGTTAACTTCCCGCTTATGAAACGCCGTAGAGGGGAAAGCTGTTTTGCATGAACCCGTATAAGTTTAAATTGGACGTGGGGAAATGCGATGTTTGCTCCGCGCGGTTGAAGCTCGCAAAAAGCACCTGGACGAAAACCCGCGTCCTCCCTTTACCGCCAAGTAGGAAGTTTGGCAATCTAAAGTACGTTGTCAGCGGGGAAAAAAAAAGTTGTTAGGGTGAAACTCGGATTGAGAAGGTAAATATTCAAGAGCTGTTTGTGAAATATCAAAACGAAAATGTGGGCATCACTCAACTTTTGGTTTGTTATTCTTGTAATCGCGACGGAGGTGTCTGATCGGCCTCAAAATTTGACATTTCCTATCCGTTTCAAGTGGTCTAGATTCCAAAATCGACGTGTCCGTCCGCCGTCCGGGCCGTTTTGGGCAGTAGGATTTTTTGAAATTTTATCTCTTAATTATGGCACATAACTCAAAAAGTGTGAAGGTGACGGTGTTACGCAACACGATCGCGAAAACTATAATCACAATCATGTCATGATTGGTCTCTAAGGAAGTTTAGCGGTTGGTTACAAGTAGAGGTTGCATTGATGTTATTATTTTGTTGTTATAAGTTTCCACGTTAGAAACCACTTTGAGAAAACGGCAAAATGAAGCCGTGGGTAGAGATACAAGGCATGGAGGAATATTCCTCCATGCGCCGTTCCCAAAACGCCAACCCAGTGCTGTAACGGGGGGGGGGGGGGATTGCGACTGCAGCGCGACACCTACGAGATGTAGTGAACTTTGAAGGTGGTAAGTTACCAAAACTGAACCAGAAGATTCCGAATTCCGCCCAGACATGTCGTTTCCATTCACAGTGTACTCAACTACACAACAATTTCGTTATTCAGAGATGGTTCCTTCAATTTTGGTTTATTATTCTTGGAATAATACACCTATGTTTTCGCGACGGGGGTCGACGACCCCGATCGGGCTCAAAATTTGACATTATCCGTTTCAAGAGGTCTACATTATAAATCCGAAATGTCCGTCCGCCTTACGCCGTACGCCGTACGCGTCCGCCGTACGCCGTCCAGGCCGTTTTGGGCAGTAGGAATTTTTTTAAAAATCTGAAATTTTGACAAAATACTTGGTTTACCATCTAGTTGTGCCCGCAAGGTTTTCAGTCCGATCGCCCAAACCCGTGGGGCGCTATGGGGCTATAATGGGGCTATGGGAGGGGTTTTTTGAAGGCTTTTAGCTATGGGATCGAGTTAGGTGTCGTTTTCGAAGTATTTTTGGACGTAAAATCCATTTTTTGGGGTCCCGGAACGATCCGATTTCACTGGGGCGATCTTTAGGGCTTTCATGGGGCTAAAAATGGGATTTTTTAAGGATCCTAGGATGTTAAGTATTTTTCGAGTAAAAAATAAAGAATTTTCGAAAATGAACATTTTGAAAAAAAAAAATCCAAAAAAAAAAATTTTTTGGAGATAAAAATCCAAAAAAAAAATTTTTATTTAAATTTTTTTCATCGACAGAATTAAATTTCTGCACAAGTAACGTATATCGAAGAATAATAAACCCTTGTGTAAAATTTGCAGCGTTTTTCCTTTAATTTATCTGTAGTAGCACAACAGTGGAAGATAAATCCGTTTCGTGAGGCTTTTCTTCGTAAGAAGGGCTAGTGGCTCACTCTAGCTGGATTTGAAGGTACTATGTGTAGTTCACTACATTCCGTAGGGATAGCGCCACCGTCGACTATGGCACATGAAGTCCTATACACCTTTTTCGACTTCATGGGAAGGTTACGTTTGGTTATCGTAGAGGCAGGTTAATGAACAGCTCCCTGAACTGCCAAGTTGAAGCAGATGCGTGTTTTAGGGTGTTGTAGCATTCAGAAGAAGAATAGAAGTGTTTTTGAGTAGGTATTGAGTACTAGGGAAAACTCTGGGCATTTTGTAAAAGCCTTCAAAAGTCAGGGGCAATTCTAGAAGACGGAAAATGTAATGTAAATGGAAAAGAAGAGGATGTAGGTAAGTGTTCTAACAATCTAGATGTCTGCTGCTGTTATTATTTACCTAGTGGTAAATCATTCACATGAAAAACGCGGTAAAAAATTGGCATTTTCCCACATACCCTGATATTTTCCAGAAAAGATCTATTGGGGGGTGAGTAGGGCTCACCCATTGTCCAGTAGGAGCAGTTTCATACACATACCTACAGTAGTACCTAATTAAAAAGGTTTGCTATATGCTGGTAACTATATTTGTGGATTTACACCTGCAGGGTAGCCCACCAGTTAGCCCCCCCCCCCCCCAACCCCCCCCCCCCCCCCCCCCCACTCAATTTATTTGCTGTAATAATTACAGCAAATAAAATGACAATTATTGTCAATGTAAAAAATTCGAACAAACGCCTTTTTTCTGTTTAGTTTTCAAAAAAATTGTTAAGAATAAAATTACTATAAAAAAATGATAAATGAAACTTGCATACAAGTCTGCAACACATTGGGGCATTTTATGTCTTTAGTCCCCCCCCCCCCCTCATTTCCTACTCATTCACCTACCCTTGTATCTCTACCCACGGCTTCATTTTGGCGTTTTCTCAAAGTGATTTCTAACGTGGAAACTGATAACAACAAAACAAGCGGCATTGTTTACTGCATCCATTAATAACATCAATAAATATAAAATGGGGACATAGGTAATGACGAAGAACAAGTACGAAAGAAATGCGTGATAAATCGAGAGCTTTCCAACGAGTGGTGAACGATTTTTGTACGATGATAACAGTTACTGGCGAAGTTGAAGTTCCGTAGCAACGAATCGGTTGTAAGCGAAAATCATCAGAAATTTAGGTCGCGCTTTTTTCGTTACGGTTTTGTATTTTAATGTGCCAAAGTAATAATTGTGCATTGATGTGCCAATAGCTAATTATTAGCTAATTAATGTTTTTTCGTCAATACAAATAAGTACACGGTTTTTGGTTGGAGGCAGTTTTTTCTTCAAAAATGCACTTGTTTCTCACCAAAAGGGCACTTATCCAAGTTTCTCACCAAAACGGCACTTATCCAAATTAAAAATGTTGATATTATCCGATAGAAAATATTATAAAATTCCTAACTTCCTTACTTTTATCATTCGAACCAAGACGAACCATTCGAAGCAATACAGTAAATTGGGAAAACCATTAACTTTTCTCAAGGCCACTAAACGTTTTTTTCTGTTTCTCAACAAACAGTCGAAATGGATAATATCCATATTATATTATAATATATCCACTTTATGCCCATTATCCATTTTATGCATATTATGCCCTTTTGAACGTAAACTCCTCAATTTTGGTCGCATAATCCGTTTTTCGGGGTCCCAAATCCGTCCAAACATTGTAGGATTGTCCTACAGATTTTTTCTTTTGCAATTTTTTTTCAAAAATATTATTAATGATAGAGAAATAATTTTCGCACAAGTAAAACCTATGTATATCAAATAATATCAAGCCCTTGTGTAACATTTGCAGCGTTTATTGATCAAGGCGTTTTGGCCTAAACCAAGGAAGCATAATTTTATCAGCTTATTGGATTTTATTGGAGATATTGAAATTTTTGGTTTGAGGGGGTTACAGGAGGAGGCGCTGGATCATAGTTAAGCTAGCCCATAACAATAAATCAGGCTGAAAGTAAAGTGGGAGTACTTTGTTCGCCACATAAATCAACACTTCCACGAAAAAAAAGAAGAAAAAAAAAAAAAAAACCCGCCCGCATCTCTATCGACGTTCCAACCGGTCCGCCAAGTGTAATGTTAACCATCCACTTCTACCACCTGGAAAAGGGGGAGCAGCTAACGAGCCGTGAATGAGTGATACCGAATCCCCGCCGTGTCGCACATGTGAAAAGCGAACATGGTTTTCGTTCCCGGTCCGACGACACCGGAAACCCAGTTTGGTCGGGGCGGAGTGAAATTATTAGCCAAGTTTCGCTAGTTTCTCGAGTTTCGGGCGGGTTTGGCGGCCCTTCCCGAAGTTTGCCGTTTGGAAGTGGAGAAGGTAATGGAGAGGCTAATGTGAAGGTGCATTCCGGAACTAAGTTTGACGGTAGGCGGTGAATTTAATCACACGGCCGAGCGGAATTCCGCGACGATAGGCGATATTTTAGCAGTGAAATATGTTCAAATTAGACCTTCAAACTGCTTCAGCACCAAATAGCAGGGTTGTCAGGGCAATTTAAGTTTCAGGTGATCAAATTTGGACCCATCGAAGTCGTCGTTGTCTTGAATTTTCCAAAAAGTAGCCAGCGCCATTTCGAGTCAGAGTAAGTGAAGTACCTACGATGACGTGAAGGCGTTCTATCTGTTCATCGGAGTTAGGGTAACAATAATATTTTCAAGTGAATTGAATGAATCTTCATCGTCCATGAAATGTGGGGGAATCAATGTCTGTAACTCCCTTTAGTTTCACAACCCTGTCCACAGATTAACTACAGACAGATGGCCGTTGTAGCCCCATGAAAGCCCCACGGGTTTGGGCGATCGGGCTGAAAACCTCGCGGGTACAACAATAATCATTTTGATTATTATTATTTTTATTTATTTATTTATTTTTTGTGGTAAAATTATTGTAAAATCATTAAAATTGAAAAACACTTGAAGATCAAGAAGACAACTTTTCAGATGTGCTCATCATCCTGCTCAGGCACCATTTTCCTCATGCACATCCCTCAGAATGGGATGCCCCAAAGCGATTTGAGTGCCAAAGCGGTAGAGTGGTAGATGAGATTGAAAAGCAGTAGATCTACCACAATTGTCGTAAGGTTGGCAACTGCACTCAACAGAAAAATCACCAAACTGAACACGAAAACGGCGAACAACGAAACCGCCGAGAAAAATTATTTACAAAACAGAGCAAGGTTCGAATTCGTAGCGCACAACCAATAACACGCGTGCACAAGAGCCGCCGCGTGTCGCCACCTGTCGCTGGGGAGTTATTCTAGTGAATCGTATTCTTGATAAGTGCTGCACTCGAGTAGTTACCCAGTAAACTACACTCAAACTCATCAGGAGAAACCCCTTTTTGGATATGTGCCCTTTTGGAAAAAAACAACCCTTTCTACTTGCAGGATATGTCCCTCTTTGGTGGAAACGGATTCACAGTTTACTATGGGTGGGATATATATATATATATATATATGGCATATGCCATTTTGGTGGCGAACTCAACTTTCAGCTCGCTTTTAATATGGGATAGAAACGCTTTAGGAGGGAAATCGATGCACCTGTATACAGAGCTCTTCCATGAGAACAGGAAAACACACACACACAAAAAAACAAAAAACGAAAATCCTCCCAACATGGATATATACCTATATGCCCTTTTGAAAGTAAACTCCTCAATTACTCGAAAAACGACACCTTATTTGACCTCTTGGGATCCTTCAAAATCGCCTTTGTAGCCCCATTTTAGCCCCATAGCGCCCCACGGGTTTGAGTGATCGGGCTGAAAACCTTGCGGGCACAACTAGATGGTAAGCCCGAGTGTTTTGTCAAAAATTTCAGGTTTTTAACCATTTCGTAGGGGCTTAAAACTAGTTTAAGGTGTATAGACCTGCTTCGAAGGGCATCATAACCGGTTTTGACGGATCTGTAAACAGGTGGGTCGAGTTAGGTGTCGTTGTTGAAGTATTTTTGTACGTAGAAATCATTTTTACGGGTCCCGGTACGATCCGATTTCACCGTGGGGTTCTATGAGTCTTTCATGGGACTACAAATGGTGCTTTTGAAGGATCCCAGGAGGTCAAATAAGGCGTCGTTTTCCTGGACTGTGCACGATCGATAGAAAAATATCGATATATCGGAGGAAAACAGAAATTTCGATACTATCCCCACTCTGAACCAGTTTGTGAGGGTATAAACCCGATTTTCGGTTAACTACCGTCCACCGGGTCTTGTCCTATTTCAAAGTCACGCATAAATTATTTTCCATCTCATCGCACCGCTTTTCTCACCACTATAAATATCCCGTTCAATTCGCTCTCGTGAAATAATTCGCGTAGAACCCGCATTGGAAAACGAGGGAATCTCTTCCGTTCCAATTTTTTTTTTTAACCTTCTCACGCCTTGAAATTTTCGGAAAGTATAAATTATCGTAAGCTCGTTCTAAAAACCGGCCTGTGTAATCCCGGGTGGGGGAAAAATCCCATCAATTCTCCCCGAGCGAAAAGCTCTTTCCCCTCTTGATGGCGGGTTAAACGATTTTCACGGTTGTGAAAATACCTACGTCACGGTTTTACGATAATTAATCAATGATATTACTTTTTCGGCGGAAATCGTGCTTGTCGGAATCGTCACGTTTACAAAAACGCTGCTGGCATCTGTCATTGTTCCCTCAAAAATTCCAAAGTTAAATTTCTCTAAATTCCAACATATTTGGGGCTTACAGTACTATGCAGTTACAACCCAAAAAACATATCCACGTTAAAAAAAAAAAAAAAAAAAAAAAAAAAATAGCAGTGAGGCGTCGAGAAAAATTAATTTGAAATCTTCTTTTTCTGTTTCAGGTAAGCACACGATGGAGAGGATTTGGTAAAACGTCAAAATGCCACGAGTCATTTTAAGGTACTTTTCCGTTATACCCCCCCCCACTCGATTTCGTGTTCATAAACACCCCTCCCGATGGCTTTAAGGCACCCAAATTCGAGCCCTTTTCCGTTATAACACTCCCCACCCCCACACACCGAACTCGATTTCGAGCCCCTCCCGGCAAACACCACACTGAGTTATAACTCGACTATAGTTGTCGTTGTAGTATTTTCGGACGTAGAATCCATTTTTTGGGGTCCCGGAACGATCCGATTTCTTTTTTTTTTGGTCGTATTTTCCGAGCAAAGAAAATTTTTGCAAAAAAAAAAAAAAAAAAAACGGGAGTTTTTTTTCGAAGGCTTTTGGCTACGGGGTCGATTTAGGCGTCGTTTTCGAGGTATTTTTGGACGTAGAATCCATTTTTGGGGGTCCCAGAACGATCCGATTTCACTGTTGCGATGTATAGGGCTTTCATGGGGCTACAATGGGTTTTTTGAAGGATCCCAGGAGGTCAAATATGTTTCAAGTGAAAAACAAAAAACTGTAGTTGATGTAATGATGATCGACCCAAGATGCAGTATGCTGTCAACAGGATCAGGTTGAGGGTCAACGATAGATTCCACTCCTTTGCCGAGCTTTCTGAAAATATGAGGAAGGAAATATATTTTCCGAAAGCTCGGCAAAGGAGTGGAATCTTTCGTTGACCCTCACCCTGATCCTGTTGACAGCAAAAACAAAAAACGTTAGAAAAAATAAAATAAATAAATAAATAAAAATTAAAAAAAAAATTTCTAACATTTTTCTCATTGATACTGAGATAAATGTATGTACAAGTAACCTATATCAAAGAATAATAAACCCTTGTGTAAAATTTGCAGCGTTAAAACTGCAAAATACTGATATTTTGGTAAAATACTTGGTTTTTCATCATATTGTGTCCGTAAGGTTTTCAGCCCAATCGCCTAAACCCATGGGGAGGCTATGGTGCTACGGGAGAGGTTTTTTATGGTTTCGGCCATGGGTGAGGGTGCGTTTTTTTTTTTTTTTTTTTTTTTTTTCATTTGTCCACTGCACTCATCAATCTCATCCGATAAGGACTGTAATGATCATCTTCAACTTATTATTATTTTTCTTCCTCTTCAGCCCGTGTAAAGAGGAAAAAAAGTTTATAAAGCTAACTTGTTGCACAACCCCTCCCCCCCTCCTTCCCACTACGATGATTCATTTCCTTAATGAATATCAACTAAAAGTACGAGGAACGAGGTTCATTAAAAACCCCCCGGCGACAGCGGTCGCCAAGAGAAATTCAATTCCGAAGAGATGAAAAAGCCACAATTAACCCCCTCTACCCCCTACCCCTACCCACCATCGCCCCCTCAACTCATCAGACCATGTAGTCGCCCCCTCCTCACTTAGTGTAATGAATTATAGGCTCATCTTTTCACGAGAAGGTCCAGAACGGTTTCAAAAGGGGAATCAGGCCTCGTGTTTCGTCAACAACCTCATTGAGAGCTCAGCGGTTCGGAATTGACATCTAGCTGGTCAAAACAGGAGATCAAAGTTGTCCAATTCATGATGGAAAATGGCTCGCTTAGGACGTCAAATAGAAGTAGAAGTGAAATCAATTTTTTCTCGATAAAAATAAAACCCATTTATTATTGTCAGTATTTCAATACAAAACATATTTAATAATTCAGTAAAATGCTACTCCCCAAAGCTAATCATAGACTTGTAGTCCAGTCATTAGGTGTCCAAAAGTAGTGAATCTGAGAAAAAATACCCGAAGAATTTTTCTCGACGGATCTATACATTTTCGGGGGTGCTGAATCTGAAAATTTGGTTATCTACTAGATTCGGATATGGCTTCATTATGAAAATGGCCAAATTTCGGTCCTTTTTTTGGTTTTTGCCTTCAACTCGGAAACCATGCTTCCTAGCGACATGAATACTCTATACAAAATTAAAGCTGATAAAATTTCCTAAAATATGAGACCAAAAACGCCTAGGTAGCTTCTTCCGTTTGGCCGCTAGAGCGTGCTGAAGTTTGACCATTTTTTCTGATTAAGCCAAAATCTTCGTATTCCAGACTTTCGAAGCCTATTAAACACTATTAAATACCACAATCGCTCCCCCAAACCCCGCTTGGTCGTAGATGGTAAAATTCCTTTTTTACACACTTTCCGGCGAATACTAACGGCACTTTTGTTGTTTCAATAGACATGCAATGTGCCCTTACTTATATAAAATTTAATCAGCTTTGCGATTAAAAAAAGAAAAGTAAGATCGGACAAACCGTACCCGAGTTATAGGCAGAAATGAGCAAACCATCATTTTTTATTCACAATGTGCCACTTGTTTGCCGTGCCCGCCCCTCCCTTATCAACCTCAAATCAAAATTTCACACGGAATAGCTGCGATGGAGAATTTAATCAGCTTTCACGAGAAAAAGATAAATTTGGAATCGGACCAATAGTTTCTGAGCTACAACCGAAAACGTTCTGAAAAGTAAACTGATGACGAGTATCTACACTGCATTCAGATACATCTGTACATGGATATGTCGTATGATGGCAAATAAAATGAATCGAATGAAGCGTTGTTGCTATGAAAAATTAATTTGACGGGTTGCCATGGGTGCAACCAATAAAAAACGTTGCATTTTTTGTGTGTCGCAAAATTTTGCAAGACCCCAGGACTAAGACATATCCATGTCAAAACGTTGTTTTCGCTCTCCGCGCGGTGTCAGATTGGACGTTTCTTTGCGGCTGTAACTTAGCAGCTATTCGGTCAAAAAAACATTTGACCAGTGAAATTGTCATATTGTGACAATAAGGTGTCAGGGTACCTTCTGTGGGGTTCGGGGGACCGATTGTGGTGTTCAATAGTGTTTAATAGGCTTTGGAAGTCTGGAATACGAAGATTTTGGCTTAATTAGAAAAAATGGTCAAACTTCAGTACGCTCTAGGGGCCAATGGTCTCATTTTTTAGGAAATTTTATCAGCTTTAATTTTGTATAGAGTGTTCATGTCGCTAGGACGCATGGTTTCCGAGTTAAAGGCAAAAAACCAAAAAAAGGACCGAACGTTCGCCATTTTCATGGTGAAGCCATATCCGTATCTAGTAGATAACCAAATTTTCGGATTCAGCACCCTCGAAAACGGATAGATCCGTCGAGAAAAATTCTTCAGGTATTTTTTCCGTTCCAAACTACCTAATGACTGGACTATTGCCGCGCTGGAGGTCCTTCTGGGCTTATCACCCATTCACATCCACGTGCAGAGACTTGCATACCTGCAGGCTACGAGAATGAGGAGCTTGGACCACTTGAGTAGAGCTCAAAGAGGATCACTTCACGGCATTCTGGATAGAATACCTGTGAATGAGGCAGTGTTAGCTGTCTCAGATGCCGTGACAGAGAAATTGAACTTTGATCCTCCCTTCAAGGCCTTCATTCGCGAGCGATCAATGTCGATAGAGGGAAGACCTCAACTTTCTTATTTCAAAGGGAACCCCGACATTTTTTGTTTGTTTTGTTTTGTGAAGTTGGCTCCCTCGGTGACTTTTACGTCCGATAAGCGGGTTGAGCGAAATTGTCGATGAACGCAAATTCGCGCAACTTTCCCTATCTTCGTTGTTCACGGTCCGATTGAGTCGGCTTTTCCTCTGTACCCTTCCTAACGATCCAAATTTTAATACGAAATCCGGAAAAAACGAATTCTGACGATCAGCGAATTTAGACGGCGAGCTTAATGTGACCTATTTGAAGAGATCCCCGAGCTTAAGCCGTGTTTCTTGGGAGGGCGCCAGGGACCTTGGAAGGGTGGAGAGGCGAGCGCTTCTGGAGAAAGTTTTTTAAGATTTGGGAAACGGTTCATTCCACACTAATTTCTGATATATTCTGGTGTGACTTCTCTCTCTATAACCCGGCCAACGCGGGGAAAGTCCGTTAGCGCATTGAGTCTGCGTTCCCTCTGTATCCTACCCCATCACACAGCTCCGCACCAGGTTGAAGCTCACGTTTACAACAACGGCAACGTCAACATGAAAAATTTCTAGGGCTTTTTAGTACCTATTAAGTATACTTCTTCGTTTTTTTTTCCATTTGAAACATATTATCCGGGAGCTTCTAGTGGAAATCTATCTAAATCACTAAACGGTAAGCGCTAAATCACCTACTCTGACTAAACGGTAAGCGCTAAAAATACGCCGATTTTTCCTATCGTCTCGGGCGACCGTTTAAGAGTCTCTAGGGGGGGTCGCAGACCCCCCCGGCCGACCGAAAATTGGCACGGTCAAATTGCCCCAAATATGGCCATCTTCGTTGTTAATGGTCGGATCGAAACGGGGTTTCAACCGTATCCTACCTAGAGATGCGAATTTTAATAGAAAATTGTCAACGAGCGATTTCCGACGACGAGCGATTTCTGAAGGCGAGTTTAAAATTTTAGATTTCCTGAGATCCCGGCGCGTTTGGGTCTTCCAACCCGGCTGCTGTCAAGGAAGTTGGAAAGACGTACTCAGGGACGTTACAAAGATGGAGGAGGCGGGGAATTTTTTTTTTTTTTTTTTTTTGTAGGTGGGGGAACGAATAGGGGGGGTCGCAGACCCCCCCGGCCGAGCGGAGCGAGGCCTCATGTCTGCTTAAGCGGTCGGCCGAGCGAAGCGAGGCCTTATGTCTGAGTAGGGGTTTGAACACACCCCCCCGGCCGAGCGAAGCGAGGCCCCCCTGTCCGAATAAGCGATCGGCCTCGCGAAGCGAGGCCCACGGGGGGTCTGGGGGGCGGAGCCCCCCAGCTGGGTGCGTAGGCGAGCAAAGCGAGCCGGAGCATCTAGTGTTTAATAAAAATCGAAAATTTTGTGAAAAAGATGTAGTTAAACAATTATCGTTCTAACAATAGGTACCTAATGCTTTGCCATTTTTAAACAACAAATTTAATTTATTATGTACACTCTGATACATACTTATATGCAACACAATTTAAAATACTTCATGTAAACATAATTGAGAAAGTTTATGTATTCAAGGACGAGGTACCGACTGACAACATCATTTTGCAACATTATAAGCTCGAAATCGTATTACAGGTACAATTTTGTTCTTACCAGAACGGGTATTCCAAGATACTTCATCTTTACACGTAGGTACTATAATATAGTACGTTATATAGTATGTTATATATTATAACAAGTTGATCTTTTTCTCTTCAGTAGGGACGCATTGGCCGTCAAACGTCGCTTCCAAAAACGTCTGTTTGTTGATGACTATGTTGCAGGGTTGTCCTTTATGATCGTTGATTTGGATCCGGAACTCCCGGGATACGTCGTCATAAGTGGCGATGCGTAGCTCTCTGCTCGAAGTACGGAGGTATATCGTAGGCGGATTTTTGCGTACCCAAAGAGCAAGTTCTCCTCCAGCTTGTGGCCACAGTTCGTCCTTTAGACCTTCTCGAACGAATCGGCGAACGTCGTCCCCTTTTTGGCAACAATACCTGGTCGATTTTATCGTGCGACAACAATTTGAGCACTTCCATCCCAACGCATCAGTCAACCAGTCTGCCTCCAAACGGATATAAACACGCTTCGGAGATGGGGGTGTACGTTTTACGGTATATCCTCCTCCTCGACGTTTCTTCTGCGGCGGCGGCGGCGGCGGGACTTCGTTGACCGTTTCTTCCTCGTCATTCAGCTCCGGCACTTCAATTTTACTCAGTAAATTGTCTTCACGCACAGGTTGAGCCCAAGCGTTGAAAGATGTTCTTAACATTACTTCTCTTGTCAAAATTACTTTTCTTTCCCACATTGCTTCTTCAAATCCTGGGATACTCAAAATCCATAGTAGTTTATCACTGAGAACGGCGTGGATGTTTCTATCTTCGCCTGTTGGCAAATACACGGCAGCTGGTTGTATATTGTTGTCAAACACGTAGTTGATCAAATTTTCCCTGTTTTCCTGGACGGTTTCTGCACCACAAAGAAAAACGCATTTGTGTTCCGAACATTCTAATGAGCACCTGCATCCTACACACCGCACAGTACGTCTCACGCCCGAGATATTATCTAGGACCAACTCAATTTTAAAAACGAGATTTGTCATGGTTAGGGAGTCAAGTGAACGGGATAACTTCAAATGTAGACTGGGACCGATCCTGCACTTTTTGATGCCACTTCTTCCACCACCACCACCATCGAGAAAATATTTTTCAAAAGCTCAGCTCAACACCTCGACCTCAAAATGATTTTTTCGGATGTTCGAGCTAATAAAACTAGCAAACGCTCATATTAAATGATTATTAAGCATTTCCTTTCCTGTCGTCGTTTCCTTCATCAAGGAGGAAGTGAATCAACATTTTCCACCGAAAAATATTTTTCCGAAAAATCCACGAGCCCGGCAGCCCCCTCGTCCCACCCAAGCTCGAGCTCGATATCCGTCATTTTCGGGCGAAAAATCTTTTTCCAAAAATCCTCGAGCTCGTCAACCGACACCCCCCTCGTCCCACCCATCTCGAGCTCGCCACACGACAGTCAAAACCTCGCATAGCCATGAGTCAGCATTTTCCGACGAGAAATCTTTTTCCGAAAATCCTCGAGCTCGAACTCGTCACCCGACACCCACCTCCACCCACCGCACCACCCCAGCCAGGTACAGTACCTCTACCCACCCGACCCTCTATCAACTGTGCCCGGAGCCGACTTTTATACCTACTTATATATTATGTCTTATACATATAAGCTTTATAATTACCGTCTTAATATTTAAAATTTTTTAGTCGGCCCCAGTTTGCCTGATAATTATATATTTTTTTTAAATTCTTTTTTGAAGATGCCAATCTTTGCGATAGAACGGAGCTTATGTGGTAGTGCATTAAACAGTTTTGCACCCTGGAATTCATAAGTCCTCTTAGAAAGGAATCGTTCACAAGTTCTAGTTTTTCCCTCATCTAAAAATTTCAGGTGGTGGCTTTGTAAATATTTTTATTTTTTATAGTTATTTTATCAATAATTGATTTAATTATAATAATTATTTACTGTCAATTTGAATACGGCAAACTCTCTAAAGAGAGTTTCAGTCGAGCTTCAGTCCTTTCCTTTCTTATTCAATGGTGCCTATATTTGAACGAAAATGGGAAAAATAGTTTATTTTCAGCTTTCTTACATTAATAATATTACCTACATTATTATTATTATATTATAATAAAGCTGTAAATAAACCATTTAATATATTACATTCGTCATTCTAAAGTTTAGGAAGGTCAATCGACGTAGAATTTTATGCTGTAGTTCGTTTGACAAAAGTACTTCTTTGGGCACGGTTGAAATCATTTTTTCATCGACGATGAAGCTTGCAGCAGATGCTCAGCATTTCTTGTTGTCAAAGATGCTTTATCCCGGTATCCGTCGAGAACAACTGTTGTTCCAGGGGAGTCAAAATATTTTACGCCAAATACTTCGACAGGATTGCAGCAAAGCTTTCCTTAGAAACACGATGCAGCAGGAAACCACCATGGACCACGTGAGACTGCAGCGGGAGCAACTGCAGTAACTGGAACTGCCCTCCTGTCCCGAACTGGGCCCCTGGGCGCTTGCCGGGGTCCTCAAGATTGCTGCTCCAAAGACAGCATCGACGCATCTAGAGGACGACACAGGACACCTGGACCAGGTGACCTGGTCGTGAGCGGGTCTGCTCCAGCATACTGTTCCGGATAACCTCAGCCAGCTCCCCTTCGCAGGCAGTTCCCCTCGGCAGCCGGTTTGGAAGCTATTTACGAGTGATAGTCGATGAAACGCACTTTTGAGCGAAAATGGAAAAAATTGTCGGTTTTCTAAAGTTGAGGGACGTCAATCCACGCGGAATTTCATGCGCTTTCATCGAATAAATTGAGACTAGTGAAAAGGTGATTAGCTTAGGGGTTATAAAGGAAAAACCGAAAAAAGGGCAAACATTTTGAGGTTTTTTGGCTGCAAAAAAATCTGCTGTCACTTTGATCCTAACTGCTAAACATTGGACGAAGATGGAATATGCTTCATTTGATTTTAATAGGTAACCAAATCCTAACCAAACGCCAAGCGTCAATAATTGCAGCTAATAAGGCAATTATTGCCTTCTCAAAGACCACATTAAAACATCATATTATGATGAAAGTAGGCCGTCAACCGTTTTTCCGCTACTTTTGGGTCGAATTTTAGTTCCTGGACACCGTGACATTTTTCGGCAACTTAGTCCAACGCTAAAGCTTGTTCCTAAACTAAAAAACGCAGAACGACTGCAATGGTACTTGTTTTCAGACCTAACCGAAGGGATTAAAACTATTTCCAGCTTGCCCCACTCTTCCTTCACGTATTGCTGTCGTAATAAACTCTATGGAGTTGTACATTTCGTGTATTCATTATGTGAGTTGTCATTAAGATTGTTGTCCATAAATTGAGAATCAAGCTTGGACCGTCGGTTCAGGCGTGTAACGTACAACTTCGGGGTCTGCGACCATCCAGCTCCTCTGCAGCAGTTGCACCGCTCTCGGCCTTCTGGAAGGATTCGGTTCCAGTATCGAGTCCAACATCCTCCGACACTCGTCGGACACCCGCGACAACCCGTTTTGAGTCCACCGGTACGCTTTGGACTGCTGGGCGAGGAGCAACTGTTGGGCCCCTTTGCGCTTGAAAGGTTTTTCCAAATTGAACAGAATGAACATGACGATCCCCGAAGACCAAACGTCGACTTTTTTGGGGCAGAAGGGCCTCCCTTCGAGGATCTCCGGGGCGGCGTAGGACAAAGAACCGCAGTAGGTCTCGCACATCTGCTCCTTCCCGTCTTCGGTTATATATTTCCTGTAAGATTGAACACCTCAGAGAAGACTGAAACAGCAACACTCCTCCTGAAACCATCAACACTACCAACCTTGCAAAACCAAAATCAGCCAACTTCAAGTTCAGATTTGCAGTGACGAGGATGTTTTCAAGCTTTATGTCTCTGTGAGCGATCCCCAGACGGTCCAAATAGTCCACAGCCAGGAATATTTGCCTCATCCAGAGCCTTCCGTGGTTTTCCGACAGAGCCCCGTTTCTTGTGATGTATTCCAGTAGATCGCCATTTTCCGCATGCCTGAAATCCCAACAGAATTCTTGTTTCACGGCATCCACACTATGCTGGTTGAGTGGCCCAACCCAGGCTGCACCTCTTACGACTGAACTGAAGCCGATCGACATGATAACCACACTGTGACCTTTGCTTCAATTCGGATCAACATTGTTTGATTTGTTTTTGATTTGTTTGGAGCGAGCTGTTTTGGGTTGGATTCCCGATTTCCGCCTTAAAAGGCGCGTTCCGCCTCGCCACTTGAGCCAAAACGTTGACGGATTTGCAAAAATTAGAATTCTGCTGCTTTGCTCGCTGCTCGCTCGCTGCCTTACTGCCAAATCCGAGACAGCTCGATCTGGATGAGAGACCAACCAAATTGTAGCAAAGGTATCAGTGTGGACGATTGGCTTCAGGTCTACAACGAACTTTGGGTCACCATTGAGCCACCAGGCCTCATTCGTGGGATCCAACTTTCCCAGCCTCACTCGGCATAGTCTGCATGCATCTTTCTTGTTACTGTTGTGCTACTGTACTAACCTCATGAAGAAAAAAGCCTTCTCGTTCATTTCCATCATGGCGTACACGCTGATGCAATAAGGGTTGTCCACTTCGGAGAGGATTTCAATTTCTCGTGGTAGAAATTTCTTTATGAGGTTCTCTTCGACGATGGATTTGTCGACGACTTTGACGGCCATTTTGTACGTCTGGTTGTGCTCGCTGTCTCTTTCCGGAGGCTTGTAAGACATGAGGAAGAGTTGGCCGCAACTTCCCGAAGAGAGCGCCTTCTCGACGCGGAAGCCTTTGCGCTCCAGTTTTTGTATGTCGGTGTCATTCAGGATCACTTTGGCCTCGTCGTCTCTTCTGGGGAAACGCAAATGTTGAGAAAAAGTGTAGTGGTAGCGTGCCAGGTTCAGAGCTTAGAGGAGGGGTCTGCACACGGTGGTAGGCTGCCAGATCCAAAGCCTTGAGGGGTCTGGGCACAGTGCATCATGGTAGTCTGACCCAGATTTCCCAGGGTAGAGATCCAGATGTGACCTAAAGGGGCCATTGTTCGATGCAAGATAGCGCCTTAAGATGAAGGGATGGGACGCCTTGGGTCAACCACTCAATCTTAAAAGGCTGCTAGCAGATGGGACTGCTATTAGGTTGGGCATTCAGCCTGAACTGAGAGTTGGTCAGAATGGCCGTCGGCCTTTCAGAGATATCGACACACTCCCACGTTCCGAGCCGGAGAAGACGACACGCCAGAGTCAGCCAGACCTTCAAGACCCAATTCCACGAGAGAGACACCGAATGCAAGGATTGCTAGTCAAAAGAAGCATGTCTGGTTTATGAATCCATGAATTCCGTTCATGAATTTCATGAATGCTTCAAGTCAACCACCTCCCAGCTGACTTTCAATTTGTGCCCTAAGTTGAAGACACACACACACCCTTTGAGAAAGATGCCAGTTGGTGGGCTGCTATCATGTTCGTCAGCCTGCCCAAACCAAGAAGAGGTTGGAACATCCGAAGAATACAAGTATTGCCAGTCAGTAGACAGACAACTGGTTGGTGTCTTCAGTTCAGCTGCTATGAGGCTGATGGTCGATTCATCCATTAAGGCATGACACACCTTGAGAATGTTACCAGCAGTTGAGCTGCTATTAGGTTTACCAGGCTGCTGAAACCGAGAGGATGTTGGCTCCAAAAATATAAGGATTGCTACTCAGAAGATGATTGACTGGTTCATGACTCCATCTAACTTTCAAGCTGACTGTAGATTCCTACCTGACGGCGCAAGCAGGTGAGCTGCTATTATGATGTCCAGAGTGGTCAAAGAATACGAAGATTGGTCCAAAGACTCGTGATCAAGACCGTCCTACTACACCAACCTGGTCAACCTGACTATCAGGCAGGATCAACCGTCAAGAACAGGATCTGACCCAACAGACATCGCTGACTTGCTTAAATCAGTTGAAGAATTGGAGAAGTTGATCAAAGAACTGATGGAGCTCGTTGTCCACATGGGAACCAAATAGAAACAAGTTTGTAAGCTGGAATTCCAATCATCAACAGTTGCACTTGGCAAAATCATGGACAAAGACAGCAGGACTTGGAGCTCGTTGTCCACATGGGAACCAAATAGAAACAAGTTTGTAAGCTGGAATTCCAACCATCAACTGCACTTGGCAAAATCATGGACCAATACAGCTGGACTTGGCAGAAGAAAGAACAAGGATACTTAGCAAAGGGACCTGTTTATCACACTGGGAACGGACTTTAGACGATGATCAGATAAAATAATTCAAACTTTGGTGGAGACTCTCCACACTATGACACACAGGGGCCAATGGTCATCGCTAAGTAAATTGTTGACACTCCTAACCTGGCTTGTTTCTGTTTGTCAGTATGAGAGCGTCCAACGCGCGGAGTCTTCGGCACTCGCACTTGCGGCGAATCGTCGTCCGGGACCGAATTCGACTTCTGGTTCATGTCTTCGTTTCCAAACGGGAGTCGACTCGGGCCGTGAAATCGTCACCGTGTGAGGGGGGTGTGGGTGTCGCTCGTGTCTCTTGATCTTGTCGGGGCGATTTGAGAAGTATTCGAAAAAAGCGTTTCCGTGTTATGGCGACCTGCCATGTGTTTGTCTCCATGGCGTGGGAGGCCGTGAGCGGAGTTTCTTTGATTTGGGAGTTGCCAGGTTGATGGATTGTGCTAGTTGACGGTTTCTGCTTGGAAGAAGGTGATGTCTGCTCCATCGAAACAACAGGGTTCAGCTCTGGAGAAGCTGATTTCATCTGTAGAGGACAGTTCTGCTACTATGACCTCACTAGCCGCAAGTGGAGGAGGAGGAGCGTGACACGATTTTGGTCATCTTTATTCTAGGGTACTTTTAAGAAAGTTTTTAAATTGGACTTAAAATATTCAGGAAAATTGGCAGGAACGGGCTAAGAGCCACCAAGCTCTGATTAGGGGTTTATAGGAGCTGGTTCGGGAGTTCATCACTTGACTCCCGCGAGATGAAAAAAACGAAATTGACACTTGACTCCCGGAGGCCTAGTGAAGTCACTTGTCTCCCAGCCAAGGAAAAATCAGACCAGACGAGACACTTGACTCCCGGTGTCATTATGTACAAATTTTCCTTCCCACCTCACAGACTTAGGACTGTCTACACGCAAACGTGTAGGTGTGGTTAAAAATTTGTGGGTGAGATTGATGTTGTCACATCTCGTCATGTCGTGGGTGAGATTTAAAAAAAGTCTTTACAGACCGTCAGGAGTTGGCTCTTCAAAATGTAGCCTGGGCTTGAAAGCGAGTTTTGCCACAAATTTGTACAGGGGGGTAACCGTCTCGTTGTTTTGCTATATATCTGTTTATCCAATCTTGATTCTTCACATAGCTTGGGCTGGGGTGGTGGTTGGTGGCCCTTGTCGACTGAGTTAATTTTCGCGTATGTGTCCACTTGGATTTGGAGAAGAGCTTCAAGTAGATGTTGGGATGAGGGTGATTTAATTCCCGGTTGTATGTGGCGTTGCAGGACTCACATGCATTTGTAGTCCGAGTCAAGTCCGCCGTCTTGCAAGCCCACAGAGATGGCGGGTATAAGGCCTCAGAGGGAACATAATAATTATGGAGGGGAAGAAGAAGGCTGGGAAGTGGCTCCACTGGCCGTTTGGTTTGGCTTTTTGTTATCCGGAGAAAGTGGAAGACGTGTTCTGCGAGTGGTTATTAGAGAAGCCAGCGAACGATTCTGGTATTTGCGGAGCCACTTCTCCGCCTTCTTCTTCCCCTCCTTGTACTCCTCCACAAGACTCGGTATTTTTCGGAACCTGTAATAATAAATGTATTATTTAATATATGGAGTAATTTATTTAAATGATTTAATTTTAATTAATTTAAATATAACTAGCTGGGACACCCGTGCTTCGCACGAAATATCACATTCCCGTCCATCCCCGATGCAAACACCCTTAGCAACCCGTCGACTTGTAATTTTCTTAGCCCGTTTCTCGTTGCGAAGTATCAAATTCCCGTCTATCACCAATTATAAGCAGCCCATAGCAACCCATCAACTCAAAATGAAATTACCTAGTACCTATCAAACTAATCGAAGGCTCGCAAAAAATACTCGTACCCACCAACCGACGATCTTCGAATAACTTGCGAACGGGTTATCGCACAGAAATCGTTTTGCAGTCGTTGAAATCAGCGTGAAAAGCTCGTTTTAACCGACGTAGTTTCGTTCAAAACCGACGCCAAAAGTTGTACCGGGTTTCGGCGTTTCGAAAATTTTCCTAGCAATCCCTAGTAACGTCGCTATTTGACTCGGCTTTTCGTCGCGAAGGAAAGTTCCGTTCGCGATGAAGGAATAGAGTTCACTAAATCTAACATAGCCTATTATCTAAGTCGGAACACGCGGGTCAATTTGCGCCCACCCGCTGCGAAATTGGTTCAGCCGTTCGGAAGTTTACTGGGCACATACATACATACATACATACACCCTTACATACATACATACATACATACAGAAAGAGAATTTTATATATTAGTATAGATAGATAAGTACTACTTAAGTGTTATACAGCATATTCTGGGCATCTAAGGAGTCTACCCTCCAAATTTCAAGTCAATACGCCCGAAATTGCGGCCTATATTGCGTAAATTCATTGGAGTAATTCACACACAAAAAAGTGAATACGGAGAAATTCATAGAAAAAGATATGAATTTTGAGAAATTTTGAGAAATTCATAAGTTATATTGGTGAATTTTGAGAAATTCACAGGAAAAAAAAAACTGTATATACGGACAAATTTATAGATAATAATGTGAATTTTGTCAAAATTCATGATAAAAATTGTGAATTTTGAAAAATTTATGAATAAGAAATGTGAGTTTCTTGAGATTCATAAAAAATTCTATGAATTTTTGTGTATTCATATTTACAACTGTATTCATATTCATATTCACAAATCCTCACCCTGTGAATTTATTCATATTCATATTCACAAATCCACCCCCTGAGAATTTTATTCATATTCATATTCATGAATATGAATTTGCCCGTCTCTGCTCCGCACACGTATTGAGATTACTTGCCTCATTCTTCGGAAGCCTCAGACGTCCATCTCATCAGCATATTACTGCAGTAATGGCTTTCCGCGTGGACCGTGAAAGAGGTGCACCATGACAGTGAAGTTTTTTTTTTTTTTTTCAAATATTAGTGGGTAGCTCCGTAACAACTGGGAGCGTGAAGACGGTACCAATATTCTTAGAAACCCGTGCAAAATATCATATTATGATCGTATTTTTCCCTAAATCGATGCAATGACGACTCGTTTACACCATGACGATCACTATTATCGAAAAATTATCATAGAAACCAAACTCTCGGGTTGCGAAGGAAAGCGACGTTCGCGACGAAGGAGACGTATTTGGGAGCATAATATGCTAAATCTCCTATGTTATCCTATCCCGATATTATCCTATGTCCGTGTTAGGAACTCAAAGATCACAAAACGCGAAACCGGATGGAAATCCGGTTAGGCGAGCCATACGTAACAAACTTTGCCTTTTATAAATATAGAGGTAATGCTCTTTCACTTTCATAATAGTGACTTTTGCCGCTGGTCACATCGTTACGGAATAACGCAAAACACTGAAAAAACGCTGTAAATTTTACACAAGGGTTTATTATTCTTTGATACAGGTTACTTGTGCAAAAATTATTTCTGTGTCAATGGAAAAAAATTTGGAAAATTTTTTTTGATTTTTTAAATTTTTTTTTCTTCAAAAACATGTTTTTTTTTTAAATTCTTTATTTTTTACTCGAAAAATATTTAAACTCCTGGGATCCTTGAAAAATACCATTTTTAGCCCCATGAAAGCCCTATAGATCGCCACAGTGAAATCGGATCGTTCCGGGGCCCCCGAAAAAGGATTTTACGTCCAAAAATACTTCGAAAACGACACCTAACTCGATCCCATAGCTAAAAGCCTTCAAAACACCCCTCCTGTAGCCCCGTTTTAGCCCCATAGCGCCCCACGGGCTTGGACGATCGGAATGAAAACCTTGCGGGCTCAACTAAATTGTAAACCAAGTATTTTGTCAAAATTTCAGATTAAAAAAAAAAAAAATCCTACTGTCATGTTTTGAGGCCGATCGGAGTCGTCGACCCCCGTCGCGATAACATGGGTGTATAATACACATAGAATAATAATACACATAGAATAATAATTATTCTAAGAATAATAAACCAATACGAGAAACATCTGCTCCTAAACTGACTCCATATGGCGTGTCAGTTGCTTCAAAAGTGGTCAAAAATTAGGGGCTGGACAAGTTGACAGGATGTTGTGATGGCCGAGGGGTGTCCGACAGCGATGCCCCCCCCCCCCCCCCCCCCAATCTGGTATTAAGAGAAAACTACGCAATATCGGAAAATGAGCAGTTAAGTTTGAGGCCAGGTGGAATACACAGTTCTATCAGTACCTACACAAGGGATTTATCGAGTGCCAAATATTATTTGAAAAAACGAGAAAGTCGATTGTCCATATTCTAGTTTCACGGTGGGAATAATCATAACAACGTAAAGGTTTTCACGAAGCGTGTTTGCCGTTTTATCTGTCGCGTGGGGGATCGTGGGGGTCACAAGAAGGCTCTGCCCCACAAGTGTGACCCCCCGTGGCCTCCCGATGAACTTCTGACCCAAAAGTCTTCGCCGGGCTCAAACCTCCTCCCACCAGTCCGACCACGCTTTGCCAGCCTCCGACGGGGTTACTTTTCCTCGTTAAATGAATGATTCGAGTAAATGGAATCCTTTTGAACCTTTGGCGGAGGGTGAGACTGTCGGGGAAGACGCTTTTAAAGGTCCGGTTAATTGATTCTATGGCCAGGGGAGGCTGGGGATTGAGGCTTAGCAGCTTTGAAGGTGTCCGTAGAATGTCTTATCGTGTTCTCGTTACTTTACCGTTACCGCAAATCCAATAACGGGACATTCACGATACTCTCTATCACTGCCTGCTCAAAGGTGATCAATTCTATACCGTCATTCCCTCAAAAGATACACCCACGGGGAGTTTGCCCATTCGTACCCGAGGCCTTCTGGTTACAGTTCGTACCCGGGTGATTAAAAAAAAAAAAAACGGAAATTTGGGGTTTCGTTTAGGCCGAAAATTTTTCCATCGTTTTCTCTAGAAGTGTTATTGATTCCGGTCCAGGGAAAGCCCTAGTTTTCGAAAATATATAGGGTGAGATACTTTATGTAGCCCCCAAAAAGATATCACTACAAAACCACGACGGATTTATGTGCTTTCCTCAAGACCATCACATGAATTGGTGTTGGTATAACTATTGAAGAACTCAATATATATTCCCAATTACTTTCAGTATCCGTAGCCAGTAGGTAACCGAATATAAAATATAATTAGGGTTAGAAACTAGATTTGAAGGTCAATTTCTGCAACTGAAATGGAGAAAGCTAGGCATGAAGGACTTGAGTTTTCGTGATGGTCTTGAACTTTTGTGTGAAGGTTATGAACTCTTGAGTGAAGGTCATGAGTTTTTCACAATGGTCTTGCCTTTTACCTAGTAATAATACAATATACGAACATATATACTACAATAACTTGGTCAAGTCAATGAGATAGGTTATTAAATCATTCAAACCTTCACTAATCCCTCATGACCTTCACAAGGTTGACTTGGTAAAACGTGATGGTCGCGTGAAGGTTTTGAGTGTGACGGTCATGAAAAAGTATCTCAAAATGGCTGACAAGCTAACTCTGTTGTTCCAGAAGGGTAAACTGGGCTTTCATCGCCACACGAACTCGTTTTGTGTTCTACGGGTGATTACAATCTAATCAAACAATTTGAATTATTCATTTTACGAGCGTGAATGTCTGGAAAAAAGTATCTCAACAAACATGACTTAGCTCAGTAAACTCTGTGAAAATTTTTCTTTGGCTGCTGGAGATCCCCCACGAGCCGTATTTTCCCTTCCAGGGATGGTGGGCTACTGAACGGACTAGCTCGGAGATCGAAATAGTTAAAAACGCGCTCTTCAGGCGAAATGAAAAATTAACTTTTTTTCTTGTGCCGGTCTCGAGTCATCGTGAGTACGCAACTTTTAGAGGGTGGTTCTGCATTTAGATAATTGATAACCCCTTGAACGTAATAAACTATTGAAATATGGAATCTCCTAATCACTTGGGGAGAAGGCGTTGACTGTAAATCCATGATATGGGAACTAAAATCGATTCCAAACTTGCTCATAGGTCTTGAGTAGGTACGCGTGAAGGTCGTGGAGTTTTCTGTAGTAAATGCGATTTTCTCCTAGTACATTAGCCGAAATAATTCAGAAGTATTTAGAGTGGTAGAGCATTTCGTGTGGAGCTATACAAAAAAAAAAAGTTGGAAGATTGGGTAATTTTTGGAAGCTACAGAGGCGAGTACTCACCGATTTCCGTTTTTTTTTAATCACCCACCCGCCTTTCCACTCACGCAGTCAGAAGTGAGAGTGTCCATTCGTACCCAGGTTACCGTTCGTACCCGACCAGATCTGATTTAAAATCGGATAGGCACAAAATTTTCCTTCCCACTTGCACAGACTGTTCTCTCTATAGAAGGTGTGGTTAAAAAAGTTTTAACCTCCAATTTAATTTTGTGTTTGTAGCTATGCCATGAGCAAGTAGGTGTTAGCGCCGCCTATATTTAGAAATTCGGTAAAATTGAACTCTAGAATATTACGGGCTGGAAGGGTGTTTTAATTAGGGGAGAGTAGGGTATAGTGGGGTTGCGTATGAACTTTCTGTGGCCCATACCAAAGGGTACCCCACCCCTTTGGTATGGGCCACAGAAAGTCCGTGATTATGCTTCAATTGCATCAGACTTTTTATGGTAGTTAGGCTAACTGGTGATCTAAACTGTGTACCAATTTGGACGTATTTGAGGCGTAATCATCTGATCAATGGGGAAAATACGAGAGAGTACCCCACTTCATAGGCAACCCCACTATACCCTACTCTCCCCTACACAGGCCTGCAAAAAAAAAAAAAAAAAAAATGCTGAAAACTTTTTGGATCTTTTTAGGTAATCTTATAGTTTTGAAGGGCGCTGAATCCGAAAATGACATCGGTTTTTCTCTATCACCCACCGTTCTTCCGCTTTTTGACCCAATATTTGGAAATTAATAGGCTAAAATGACTATTATGGAATATAGAAATAAATATTTCAAGAATGTTTAAAAAGGTTTTATTTAACCAAATTCCTTTTACTTGTCACCTGCTTGTTTGAAGTAGTCAATAAACTCACGATCTCGAAGTCTGTATTGATGAAAAGATGACTCAAGGGGCAATGTCCAACTCCCCATGTGGGCAAGGATTGAAACACAAAGTCCAACATACCCAGCGAGGCTCTAATGGTCCTAATGCTCTAATTTTGTACTCATTGAAGTGTTCCAAAATTTCCAATTTCATTAAGTCCATATTGATACACTTACAGAAAAAAAAAAAAAAAAATGAAAATAAGGAATGAGGCTGCTTTTAACTAAAAATGCCATCTCGACACTCCCCCCAAAAAAATAAATATGCGATGAAACGGAGGGTGATGGAATTTTTTCATTATTTTCCCCGGATTCAGCACCCAAAAATCTATAAAGTTCACCTAATAGGTTCAAAAAAGTTTTTTGGTCGCAGGCCTGTGTTACTTTCACGAGTTATAATAAATGTAGAAGGGAATGAGCGAAATGTTGAAGCTCTGCTACCACCCAAATTTAATGGTATTTGGGGACCAATGGTTTCCCTTTTCCTGGGAAAATGTGAATGAATAAAATAAAATAATTCTTGAGCAGAACCTTCTCCCTAAACAAGCAGTGAGGTGTAAATTGATGAAATGGGTTAGAAAATATTGAATGTACTCGCCGTTATTCTTAAGCTAACATACATTAGGTAAAGGGTTACATGCCCCAAAAGGGGGGCAAAAATTATATGGGTTTAACATTACCCTTAATTAATTGAAATCAACCTGAGCTAAAAATGTCTCTTGAGACCGCTGTGCAGACGGTGAATTTGCAGAGAAGCCAAGTTGATTGGAGGTCCTCGAAGAAAATGTTGAGGAATTTGGGAAGGAATTTAGGATTTTGGGATTAGCGCTAAATGGACCAACCTTTTTGGGTATGGCGGTTCTGGCGTTTCCGGCGTGGTTTAGGTTGACGTCGGCGGTTTTCACGGCTTTTACCCTCTAAGAAGCTGTAATTTCGTATGTAGCCTCTTTAAGACATTTACTTGACGATGCCCAGGGTCCGGATCAGCTGAGTGGCTCTTGAAGCTAATTTCTATGCTTTACACTCAATTGTAATAGGGGAGTACAGAAGAGGGAAAGGGGAGGGTAGGAAATGTGGGGGGGGGGGGGGGGGGAACTAAAGACATAAAATGCCCCAATGTGTTGCAGACTCGTATGCAAGCGTTTTCCTTTATTGACACAGAATTTGTTTGCAGTAACCCTGTGAAGATGACTGAATACAGTTGAAAGCTTGGGACACATATGGAAGGGTAGTTTTTATTAACCCGAAGCACCTCCTAAGAATACCCCAACTCACATAGGCCAGCGCAGCCAAGGAGGATGTCAAACATATCAATTATATGATATGTTATTCTGTACCATTATCTACTGGGCTCTCATAGTTAGAAGGTTTCAGGAACAATGGTATAAAAATATCGTCTAGGATATCTGTCATCTTATTTCTATAAATTTCTGATAACGAAAAAGGCGTGTATGCAGAAAATGACTAATTTTAGCTTTTCATTTGAGCACTTGTTGAACTCTGTAGGTCAAATAGGAACCGTGAAAACGAATTTAAACCAAAACAAGAATCGCTCAATCTGACATCGCTCGGTAAACCACGTTTTCGGGTGTACCTCGTAAACTTCTGGCCCGATTCCTAATTTCCTTTTTTCTCGTGATAGCTCATTGAATTTCCCATCGCAGCGATTCCATGTGAAATTTTGATTTGTGCTTTGTTAAGGGAGGGGCAGGCTTGGCAAAAAATTTTTTTTAAAAACGTGTTTCCTATTTTTTGAAAACCGCTGTTTTTCTAAACGCTGTATCTCCAAGACCACTGGTTCAAACATCAATTCTGACCACTGCTTTTCGGTGGAAATTTTGTCTACTTTAATTTTGTATATAGTGGTCATCTTCGTAAAACGAATACTTTCAGGTATATAAGCGAAAAACTGAAAAAAGTGCTAAAATATTGAGGTTTTTTGCATTTTTTGATGTGAAGCCGTCCTCGAAGGATTCGGCAAACTTCATAATACTGAATATTATTCGGATTCAGCATCCCAAAAAACATGTTTTTTCTGAACATGTTGAGAAAAAAACTTTCCTACTTTTGTTACGGATACGGCACTTTTGAACACCGATTGACAGACTAGATGTCAGTTTCTGCTCAATAGTTGAGTTCATCATGAAGCAGTCCAAATCTGCTAAGATGTACCTTGAAGCTCTCGTGTCTCTTATCTACACCGCAGACATTGTATGGGTCAGCCATCACTTGTCCAAGCAGTTGTCCAGAAAGGGTCTCCAGTCCACGAAACGTCCAATTGAAAATTTCTCCCAACCTCCATCTCGTTGTTGTCCATGTATGAAGTCTTTTGGCGCTAACTGCCGAGGTGCTCGACACCAGCCATTAGTCCCCGTCGGCAATTTTCAACTACACTGAACATCCAAGCGAGCGGCGTGAAAACTTACCGGGAAGACGAAAAAAAAAGGAGATGACTCTCTTGAGGGAAGCTGCACGGAGGACAATCCAATTAAGGTCAAGTCGAGGGAAAGGAGCGCCCTTTTGTCGGGCCGTGTGGTGTGTGTTATACACCTCGAGAGGGTCTCAACTAGGTGTACTCCATAGACCTCACAGACAGCTTATTGCTAACGTCTCAGGTCATCACATTTTATAACATAATATTATTATACGTACCTATAGAAGCGATCTTAATCTCAGAATATGGGAACCTGCTGATGATGTTTCAACTCCAGAGATCAAACTTGCCGTATTGTAAACTTCACAGAGGTCGCCAAAATAGTGGCCTGACGGTGAGACTAGTGACTACATACCGGTGAGGACGCCGAACTAGTGGCCTAACTTACGACGAGTGAGGATGCAGAACAAGTGGCCTAACGTACGACGAGTGAGGATACCGAATTAGTGGCCTAACGTATACGTATACGGCAAGTGAGGATGCAGAACTAGTGGCCTACACTGAGAGAAAAAACGGCCTAAAATTCTGTTAAAGTTTAACAGTGTAATCCTGTAATGCTCTGCCAACAGTATTGATACTGTTAATGAGTGAATACTGTTATTTAAATGCCACCCCCTGAGTATACTTTTAATCTGTGTGCTCATCAACAGTATTATACGGTTACTGCAACCGACTAACTCTGTTATTGTCACCAAAACACTGTTAAAGTTGGGCAAAGCACTGTTAAAGGTGGGCAAAACATGGCAAGGGGCGGCATTTTACTCAATAACCTTCTTATTCTGTTATTGCAATACTGGGAATCGACGATGTTTAACAGTATTTTCCGTCAAACTTTAACAGAGTCGTTTTCTCCATTTCTTTCCCTGCGGGTTCTCATTCTTTCTTCTCCGATGAAACATTGCTCTTCGAACAGAACGAAGCAACCCCCCCCCCCCTCCCCCTCCCGAATTTGAATAAATCGCATGTTCATTTGCATGGATTTCCTCAGACTTGGCGTCACTGTTGGCGTAAAGGTATTAGAATGGCGCGCTAAGAAGGGATTTACGTAGCGAAATACTTTTTCAGGGAGTGCTCTTTCTTTGTACTTCATTTATTTCCATTGGCCGCCTTCATTCTAAAATTATGAGTTTCACCTGAGAAAAAAACTGGTATTTCGTTGTTTTTAAGATGAAAGGAATTGCTGATTTTAACGAAAAAAAAAGGTCGAAAGAGGCCAAGAATGACTGTAAAAAAAGTGATTTGTCTGTCTTTTCTGCCAACGCTACCGAGTAAATATTTCCCCAGCCGCGATACGAACAAAACCAAGAACACCCCAGGGATGGATCTTTCGAGGAAAACACGTTCACCAGGTAAATTCTATTCTCTCTATCAACTCGGCAAACAAAGTACCTACGCCGGTTATTCAATAACTCCCCTTGTGAGGCCTGCGGGCGTGAATCCCGTCATGCAGCAGAGAGAAAAAAAGGCCGCAAAACCGTCGGTAGGCCACGAGGCGGTATTATGCTGCCGTCTTGTGCCGCGACGTGCACGTTCGTCAGGTTTGCGCGGAGCCCTGAACCTGAACAAACAACCGGGAAACACGGCTGTTGCGGCGAGTCGCGTTGTTTTTTGAGAATGCAAAAAAACTACCAGCTCGTTTTGTAATTTTAGGGCAGGGTTTTGAAACGTTATTTAACACCCTGGGCAGGTTTTGAGGCCACAGATTTGCTAGGAAAGCGCGTTACTCGACGGTGGGTGTACACCCGCCAGGTTCCCCCTTCCACCGCAGAGGAGCGGCTTTTCAGTGTGGGTCCGCTGACATGGCGCTCTGACGATTTAATAAACAAATAGTCCGGGTCCACTGCGATTTAAATAAAATTGATTCTACGTCCAAAAATACGTCGCATTATTGCCATTGTTTTTTCGTCTCACTTTTAACGGGTGGGGGGGGGGGGGGGATAGCTAAAATCTGTTTCCATGTTAAAATGCCGACGACTTGAAACGTATACCTAATGACAAATTTTGAGGCCGATCAAAATTATGTCGGAGATCGATGTTGTTATGCCAAGAAAAATAAACCAAAACCCGAAGAGCTCATTGGAATCTACAGATAGCATAGATGTAGGTGCCATGCAGTCGCGGGGGGTCATATCATAATAATTATGATACGAAAAATAAATAATTATTAATTTTTCGTATAACTAGGTGATTCGTTAATCATGCTGTGGCCGTACCAATTCATCCCAATCATGATGGATGTTACAGTGCCCAGGTCCTGACCTATTAAAAAGGTGGACGTCAAAATTTGAGGTCCAAAAAGTTACCACGGATTTATCCATAAGATTTATCCTTACCTATAATTATTGACAAAATAGACATACCTATAGTAATTGTTGACAAAATAGACTCACCAAAAAAATTTATAAGCCGTTTTCAATGGAATCAAAAAATTTTTTTTTGTTGAATGGATATTATTGAATAGATGTTATATCTAATAATTTTCATCTTCCATTCGGTCGTTACATAGGTAGGTAGGTGACGATACATTGGTAGTAGGTAAGCACTTACATTTTCATTCCTCTTCAAGTCTTCTGCTGGTGACTACTGCTGACATTTTGATTTTTTTTCATTTCTCTGGGGCTTTTCCAGCTTGCTGGAAGCTCTGTTCTTCTTTTCATTCTTCGGAAATTTTCTTTGTGGGTTGATTTTTTATTCGCACTTATTCTTGCGTTACCACAAATTTTGACGTCCTCCTATTTAATAGGTCCTGTAACTGTAACATAATGATTGGGATGAATTGGTACGGCCACAGCATGATTAACGAATCACCTAGTTATACGAAAAAATTGAAAATTATGATAATATCATCATATTATGACCCCCGCGACTGCATGGCACCTACATCTATGCTATATATTGCTCATATATGTTGATTCCAATGAGCTCTTCGGGTTTTGGTTTATTTTTCTTGGTATATTATTCTTGTCGGAGGTCGATAATAATAATCAAAAATTATTTTGATGAATGATCAAAATTATTTTGATCGGCCTCATTATTTGTCATTATACGATTCAAGATGTGTTGATTCCTAAAACGAAGTGTCCGTCTGCCGTCCAGACCGTTTTGGGCAGTCGGCATTTTAGCCTGGAAACCGATTTTACCGATCCCCCCCCCCCCCCCCCCCCGTTAAAAGCGAGACGAAAAAACAATGGCAATACTGCGACGTATTTTTGAACGTAGAATCGATTTTATTTAAATCGCAGTGGACCCAGACTATTTGATTAATTAAATAACCAGGGGGCCATGTCAGCGGACCCACACTGAAAAGGCGCTCCTCTGCGGCGGAAGGGGGAACCCAGTGTACCCCCACCGTCGAGTAAGCGCGTTTTTGGATCCTGAAGATAACTGCGTGGTTCGTATGGCCCCAGGCTATGATGCAATAAGGCTGCTCGCAAAGGAGTTTTCATTTCAGTAGAGCAACAAATGACGTCTATCCATCAACCAAAAGACCCAACAAAGCACCCGACAGAGAACGATGTGTTGAACCCGAGCGAGGGGATGCGGATTGACACCTACCCTAATATTAGTAAGTATTTTAGCAATAATATAAACATCTATACCACTTATTCTGAACGTGTCTGTGGCTGACTATGTGGCTTTCTATGTATGTCATGAGCCTCCCGCCTCCGGAACGGTAAGCGATAAAAATACGGCAATTTTTTCTACGGGTTCGGTAAACCATTTAATTTCGAATAGGGGGTTTGAGATCCCAAATTTTTGGCGCGCGCAAAAATGTGTGCAACTATTCGCACCTTCGTTGTTAAGGGTGCGATTGAGTCAGCGTTTCCTCCGTATCCTACATAGATCCGAATTTTATGACGAAATCCTGAAATAACGAGTTCCAATCGATGAGCGAATTCAGACGGCGAGTTTAATTTGTCCGAGTTCAAGAGATCCAGTGCGTTTGCCTGTTGTCTCGGGACGCTGTAAGGGACCTTGGAAAGGTGGAAGAGATAACGAGAGAACGGAGGGTGCCAGGGACCTTAGGAAACTTGGGGGGGGGGGGGGGGGGTTCATTCTACGCTAATTTCGGATATATTCTGGTGTGTGGGAATACCATTTCTCTCTATATTCCCCGGCCAATTTTACGCCCGTTAAATTTAGCGCATTGAGCGACTGTCTCTTGGGCGAGCGAAGCGAGCTCCCTGTCGAGAAAATGGTTGGCGGAGCGAAGCGAGGCCCCCTGACCGAAAACGCTGCAAATTTTACACCATATGAAATGTACAGTCTCGTGAATCACCGTGAAGTAACTCTACAGCAGTTTGTTGATGGTTTGGCGTTCCAGGTAAGCGAGTGCGATGTTGGGTAGAACTCAACTGCGATTCAGAAGGCATTGGGACAGCTGTCTACTTTTGTCGACAGCCGCGTCAGACCTGGAGCAAGTCTAATATCAATCAATGGTCCGTCTGAAAAGGGCAGAGATCAGTGATTATAAAGACCACTCAGACTTCCGCCTCCGCTTCTGAGGAAACTTTGGATTAACGAGACCCATCAATTTTCCGTTCCCTTCAATAGTATTATCGAGTTAGAGAACTCCTTGAAGACCTTCGACCCCCTTCAAGACCACCGGAAACTTACCCCTTCATTGGCACTTGAAGACTTGCCTTTGGCCGATTGTGGGCTCGGAACCGTATTAATAGCTTCCAGACCCGGTCGACTGTCAACATTCTAATTTCGATTGCAAGAACCAAAGATCGCCCGCAACTTCCCTTTCTCCGCCACAACCCTTTAAAAGCTCCTCAGCGACGAGCGGATTTATTGGCTATGACAGACGAGAGTTTCAATTACCGCCGTTCGTTGTGCCAATTAGAGGCTTTGTTCTTAACAAGTTGCAAACAGTTCGTGCAGAAACCTGAGACAAACAGCTTTGTAGGTCGAGACAGCGCGGAGCTTCCCCGCGGAAAATTTCTTCGAGCTCGATGCGAGAGAATTAAACTAAAGACGTCTTACATTTTATCACCCAATTATTTAACGTTTCCCCTAATTAAACAACGGCGTAAATTCAGAAAGTTCTGTCAACCGTGCCCGACAGCCAGATCACGCACAAACACTGAGGTTCCTTCAGATAAATTTCTGTACTTACCGTGGAACAACAACCGATGTCAATTTTTTTCTTGTTTATTTTTCGATGTTTCCTTATAATTTTGACCCTGGGAAATCGAGTTGCGCCCGCAAGGGTGTCAGCCCGATCGCCCAAACCCGTGGGGCGCTATGGGGCTAAAATGGGGCTACGGAAGGGGTTTAGCTATGGGATCGAGTTAGGTGTCGTTTTCGAAGTATTTTTAGAATGAATGAATGAATGAATGAATGGCTTTATTTATTAATCTGTACATTATTAGGCCATATGGCCCACTCTTCCTAATGTACAGAACATTTTATACATATATCGTGACGATCAGGCCACTAGTTTTAGTACATATATATATAGATAATAACATATAGATAATAAAAATAAAAATTTCTCTTCTGTAATATGTACCTATCCGAAGAAAAAGCAAAAACACCTCCTTATTATATGTAGTTCAAAGAAAAATAAACTCACCTCTTAAGCTAGTTTGTAGCTAAAAGCATTTTTTTGTACTGTTTCTTAAAAATATTAACATTTTTCGAATTCTTATATAAGTTTTATTACTTACATATAATATTTTTATTATAAATTCGGCTGCCTTCTACTACAAAGGACTTGGAAAAAATTTGAGTGGAATGCTTAGGTATCTCCAAAACATTTCCTCTATTTCTTGTAAATAATTGTTCTCCTTCTATTTTCTTAAAACTATTATAAAGGTATCCTGGTCTTCCTTGTTGCAATATATTATACACCATAGTGGCAATTTTTAATTCTCTTTTTTCTTTAATTTTCAACCAAAGCAATTTGTGATACAGTGGCGTAACATGTTGATCAAACTTCATTTTGTAGATGTATCGCACAGCTGAATTTAATGAACGTTGCAGTTTATCATTTAATCTCTGGGTGATATCAATTAAACAACAAGATGCATATTCGAAATGTGGAACAATGAGCGATTGGACCATTTGTTTCTTGATATACTCCGGAAATTCGTCGCCTAGTTTGCGTAGCTGATACACCGCTTTGGATGTTTTTTTACATATATTCTCGACTTGCTTATCCCAATTTAAATTTTTTTGTATAATGACTCCTAAATTTTTTATTTCTTCCACATATGGTATAGGTTGACTTGCTATCATTATGCTTGGGAGTAAATCTATTTTTATTTCTCGTAATTGTTGCGAAGTGCCAAGAATGATAGCCTTACATTTGTTTATATTTATATTAAGCAGGCGGGCGTTGCACCACTTCACTAAATTATCTATTTCTAAGTTAATTTTTCTTATGTACAATTCCAGTTCGTATACATAACATGCTATATATATTTGGAGATCATCCGCGTACAATAGGTAAGAGACATCACAATTTATTCCAAACGCACTCCCTATTTCATTTAGAAAAATCACAAAAAATATTACCGACAAAATCGAACCTTGCGGTACCCCTACCTCTATAGCTTTCCACATCGAGAAAAGGCCATTGGGTTCCTTCACCCTTTGCATACGCTTCCGTAAGTACGATGAGAACCATTTCACGACACTTTCCGACAAGTTAAGTGATTTTAAACAGGCAAGTAACAGCTTATGATCTACGCTTTCGAAAGCACGGGAGAAATCAAACAATACTAGAATTGTAATTTTTTTCATATCCATATTTTTAGCGCAACCTTTTTCCAAAAAATGGAAAGGTGCGCTCACCTCTTCGACATGTATGTTTTTTTGTTTTTTTGTTTGTTTTTTTTTTTTTTTTTGTGTACAGTGCATCACGTCCGAGCGGCTCAACAGATTTCCATGAGGGTGGTCTCATTGTCATCAGCGAGTTCCGGGGGTGGTTATAGGCTACCTTGATTTTCCCTCCCTCATCCCCTTCATCGGTTTTCGGGAGGTCCTTCACGACGAAAGTTGTTTATCTCTGATGTGTAACTAAGGAGGCCTCAAAAGGGGGACGAAAGTTTTTGTCCGATTTCGTTGGTACAAGGGTCTATGGAATGAGCTTTTCAGGCTGATTCCAACGACTCCAAAACGATTTTTGCAGCCTGAGCCGTTCGTTACCTCTGATCGGCATAAGGTTTTATTACGCATCGGTCGTTAGGGTGCAGTTGTTTACGTAATGAGCATCACGTGGATACTTTTGATGTGTTGTGTGGCATAGTTTGGTCGCTAGATACCTACTGTTTCTTAGTTTCTCTCGCTCATTAAATATTAATAACTAAAGGTTGCGCTCATCTATTCAATTCAATTGATGGCTTGTTTCTAACATCGTCGGTAAGACGCAACAGCGTGGTCTCCGTACTGAATCCTTTTTGATAACCCGACTGCATAGGATCAATGAGCCTATTATTGAAAAGAAAAGCGTTGAAATCTTCATAAACTATGCGATCTAACATTTTACCCAGCACGCACAAAGTATTTATTGGCCTATAATCTTGGATTCGTGCGGGGGTTTTCACTTTAGGTATTAGACGTAGAATCCATTTTTTGGGGTACCTGAACGATCTGATTTCACTGTTGCGATCTATAGGGCTTTCATGGGGCTACAAATGGGATTTTGAAGGATCCCATGAAGTCAAATATTTTCCAAGTGTTTGGCCAAGTAGTCATGTCCTGGTCAAGCGGAAGTTGGCTACGCATTCTCGACGATGCAGCTTGCGTGCTCAGAAGAAGCTGATTTCTGCTCAGAAGAAGCTGATGTCTCCCTCAATGCTGGTTTCTGCTCAGATGAAGCTGACGTCTGCTCCCTCAAAACCAGTTTCTGCTCAGAAGACTCTGATGTTGGCTCCCTCAAAGCTGGTTTCTGCTCAGAAGAAGCTGATGTGGGCTCCCTCAAAGCTGATTTCTGCTCAGAAGAAGCTGATGCCGGCTACCTCAAAGCTGATTTCTGCTCAGAAGAAGCTGATGCCGTCTCCCTCAAAGCTGGTTTCTGCTCAGAAGAAGCTGATGTTGGCTCTCTCATAGCTTGTATCTGCTCAGAAGAAGCTGATGACTGCTCCCTTAAAACCGGTTTCTGCTCAGTAGAGCTGATGTTGGCTCTCTCAAAGCTGGTATCAGTGGAAGCTGATATCGGCTCCCTCAATGCTGATTTCTGCTCAGAAGAAGCTGATGCCGGCTACCTCAAAGCTGATTTCTGCTCAGAAGAAGCTGATGTTGGCTCTCTCATAGCTTGTCTCTGCTCAGAAGAAACTGATTTTGGCTCCCTCAAAGCTGGTTTCTGCTCAGTAGAAGCTGATGACTGCTCCCTTAAAACCGGTTTCTGCTCAGTAGAAGCTGATATCGGCTCCCTCCAAGCTGGTTTCTATTCAGAATAATCTGGTGTGGCTTCTCTCTCTTTCTCTACCCCCACCCCCTCCCACACACAGGTTGAAGCTGCCGCTTCCAACTTGCTACGTTTCCCCCCCTCAATTTACCTCTATTTAGCCCAAAGAGACATCCTACTATCCGACAAAGCGTTTGAAACCCTTCAACGTGGAAATTGCGTCTCTATTCACGTCCGAATTGAAATCCACCGGTTGGTTGTTGGGGGGGGGGGGGGGGGGGGGGGTCAAGAGTTGGAACATATTAGGGAAAAGAGTGGAAACCATCCGCTACCCGGTTTATCCGTATGGGGCGAAACACGATGAATACAAAACGAATGTCTGACGTTGACTGGACATCCATCACGGTGGATCTGCTCTCTGAATAATGACACCCCACCCCCCCTTCCCCGTGAGGGCTCTCGTATCTACAAAAGCTTTTCACGAAGATATCATGACAGTGGGCTCTGCTGGATTTTTTTGACGTATTTCATAATAAAATAAAATTCTACGTGGAGTTTTTTCTTCATCCAAGATATTCAGCGAATGAGGTTTTATTTCGATTCAGCGTTCTGGTAGAGCTGTTAATAATAATAATTAGGAATTACAAGAAGACCGATTTCCACTATTTCACTTCGTAACTCGTGCTATTTTGCTGAAAGGTCACGTTTGAAATATGCCTCAATATAAAAAAGCGAGAAAAATTGTTTCCATCTAATTTTATGATGCTTTCGTCGACAAATTAATCTTCGCGTAAATTAGTTAAACGTGCCAAAATCAGAATAAGAAAAAAATGGACGACTAGCCCTGTACTTGTCACGCTCAAACAAATCCTTTTTTTTTTTTCTTGGCTTTTCTTTCGAAAAAAAAGAGGTCCTTCATCGTTGTCAGCCGAGAGAACGTATTTCTCTAATCCACCCGCTGAATTATGCTTCTCCTAGTGAAAAAAAAAGAAAAAGAAAAACCCCCAAAAGAAACGGCTCAGGCTCCCCTCAACCCCCTCGTCCCAATTTGCTGTAGGGGGGAAAAAATGAAAGAAAAATCTCTCCAATAGGAAGAACGCGTGTTCTTACAACTCCCCCGACCTCGATGTATTTGTACTGCTATAAATTATTGGGAGAATACATTTCGACCAACGAGACTGCAGTCTTGGCTGTCAGGACTTATTTTTGGCGAATAGTCAACCCGACATTGTTATGCGTGATTTGTTTACTTGAAGAGACGCCGGAGAATTCAGGAAAATTCACATTGATGTACCTATTTGTGTATGTACCTATTTTGCTTCCGAGTCTGTGAAGCAGCGGAAGCCTTGTGTTCACTTTCGGGAAGAAAAAAATTTTTGTTGTCCGAATTCAAAATTTCCACTTGCATTTTGCGTTTCATAGCCTACTGAACAAGTTTGTTTCCGTGTCTGTCGGTCTGTCCGCATTTCCTTGTTACAGCCTTAATTTCCACAATTTTCAATGAATTTAGCTCAAATTTTGAGGAATTATGTGGATCAGGCTCCTTGAGGTCCCATACGAATTTCATCACAATTGAATCAGCGGTACGCTCTGCGCATGCGCTAACGTGACGTTCTTGAAACAGGCATAACTTTCTCAATTTTGATCGGATTTCAATCAAATTTTCAGGAATTGTGTGAGTATAGCCCTAGATGGTTCCCTATCAGTTTCATCACGATTGCATCAGTGGTACTCCCTGCGCATGCGCGAACGTAATTTTCTTGTTACAGTTGTTACGTTCATTTTGAACTTGGCACGAGGAAGCTCATGTGCCATTGCCTTGGCAGTGTATTTATAGATATGTTCCGAAGTTTTACTATTCAAAATAAACGTCAAATTTTTCGTTTTGGTCTATTATTTTTTGAATTTTTGACAAAATACTCGGTTTATCATCTAGTTGGTTGAAAGCCCGATAGCCCAAATCCGTGGGGCTAAAAAGGGGTTACGGGAGGGGTTTTGGGGTATGATATCGAGTGGGGTGTCGTTTACGCTGTATTTTTTGACTTAGAATCCATTTTTAGGGGCCCCACATCTGTCTACAAACTTCACACGCAAGTAAAACATTTTTAAATAATTGAATTAAAATATTTTTTATTGGCAGAATCAATTTTTTTGTAATTTATATCAAAGAATAAAAAATTTAAATCAAAGAATAAAAAATTCATATTAAAGAATAAAAAATTATATTAAAAAAAATTATATCTTAAAAAAACATTTGCTGCGTTTTTATTTTCATTATTATCCTACCTACATCGTACAGAACTCACATTATACAGAACTAACTGTGCAGAACTGTTTTAGGAATGTCGGAGATTTTGAAATGAAAGCGGAGGGCACATGACGTCACAAGTAGTTGGGCACAGTGCCACCGGAGCGCTGAATAATAAATCTGAACGGAATCTGAATAAAAACACTCGACCCGGGTCGATTTTGAACTACCTTCTTTGATGATAACTCGATGCTCGATTTTTGAACGACCTTCTCTGATGATTACCCCGATTTTGGACTTTTGGGTTCGTCTTTTCACATAGCAAAGTTGGCTAACTTGCATTGATGCGAGAGAGAGGGAGAGGGGGGGGAGATTTCTCGGCCAATCAAAAAATGATCAAGCAGCCGACATCATGTACGCCCTCCAGGCCTCTGAATTCAAATATTATATTAAATTTGGAAAAATGTTTTCCAAAGGCAGGGCCTTCAAATAATAGAGACGCGTTTTCTGCAATGTTGACTCATTTTCGAAACAGTTACTATTACTAGTTACTATTGAAGCATGGAGCTTTCCAGGATTTTTTTTTTTTTTATCATTCAAGCTCATTGTATAATTTATTTCTCTCTTTTTTCTAAAACTAAATATCCCAGTCTTTTGAAAACGTTCTTCATTACATCTGTGAATTCTCTCTTCTATTGCATCACTGCTTTGACTAATAACTAGTTTCATCACAAAGAACAATAGGAATTCAGAATAACTAAGCAATTTTGAAAGGTACCCAATAGATGGGGTAGTTTCAACCACTAAAAAAAGTGGTTGAAGGAACCCCACTTCATTCTGGTTGAACCTACCCCACCATCACTTTTTGAACTAAGTGTGACTTGACCTTCAAAAAGAGCATGCAATCAGAAAAATCAAGTTGTTCCTAAAACTAGAGTAAATTATGAATCTAATGATGCAGAGTTCATTCCTAAATACATATCCTGACATGTACAACAGAGCAACAAAAATTATGATTTTACAAACCTTGCACCGCTAGAAAAAACGTTTTAATCTGCAGCAAGCCACACAAATAAGCTGAAACCTCCAAAATAAGGTTACAATATCTTCTTCACTTCTTCTTCCTTTCATAATTTTCTCAGCCCTAAAAACGTTCATCATGGCGGACGAATCGCCAGTGGTTGAAGGTAGCCGCCCTTTCACGTGAGTCCCTACGTGATAACACGCGCAAAATTACTACCAATTTTTCATTTTAAATGTTTATTTGTTATTTATTTTAATATTATTTTTTATTATTGATTTAATTTTTTCATTTAGATTTTCATTTAAATGGTAAATACCACCACCAAGGTAGCAATGCAGTGATACCTAATTAGCTGGGCCCTCGAGGAGAAGTAAATTTGATTACCGCATTAGGTTTCCAGGTACACCAGAGAATGTCCCCTGAGCTCTCCCAAGTTCGACAAAATATACATACTGATCCTGAGGGTCTGCTCCCCACTGTTGCCAACCCGTAATGAGTGGCGGGCCTCAGTGGGCGTTGAAGTTTCTACATAAATTTGTCCCGTTGCGGTCGGAAGCTATTTGCAACTTCCCGACGGTTTTCGAACACGGGGTGGGGGGGGGGGGGAGAAAAGCATTCAGTTAATTTTATCATCCCCCCAGTCACCAGAAGGGGTACCAACTTGACCGCAGGGTTTATACTCCTGAGGAATAATTCCGTAGCATAATGTGCAAAAAATGTGTGTTTTAAAAAGCTTCAATAGAAAATTTTCTCTTGAATGAACTCATTAATCGGAAAAATGAGAAAAGCGGTTCTAGATAAAGTCAAATACAATAATTTTAAAAACCTTCGGTACTTGTCTCCATTTTTGAACCATCTGTGTACTAGATGATGTCATTGGGACAGCACTTAGGTACCTCCGTGTCGTGAATTGACTTATCCACGATTAGTAATATGATAGGAAAGCGAAAGTATGAAATATTTCAGCCCCAGCTCAATGTACGTTACGTGAATTAAACTGAATCATCATCCCTGCTGAACGAAAACGGCCACCACCATGTCCCCACCATGCGGGCTCTTCCAACCATAAGGATACTGTTGATGATGTAAGCTGGAGGAATTTCGACAGCTTATTGCACTGCTCGTACTGTACTGAACTGAGTTGGGCCTTGCATCCTAAATGCTGCTTTTAGTCGGAGGAGTATCCACGACAAATCGAACTGTTTTATTCCTGAATTAAATCGGAGGAGTATCAACGATTTAATTACTGCCTTTTAGTCCGAACATTCTCCCTGACTTACTGTTTGATCACTGCTATAAGTCGGAGGAGTATCGACGACTTATTGATCACAGTTTTGAGTCAGCTGGCGGAGAAGTGTCCACGACTAACCAAATTGCTTGAATACCTGAATTAAATCGGAGGAGTATCAACGATTTAATTACTGCAATTTAGTCCGAACATTCTCTGTAACTCACTGTTTGATCGCCGCTATAAGTCGGAGGAGTATCGACGTCTTATGGATCACTGTTTTGAGTCAGAGAAGTGTCCACGACTAACCAAATTGAAAGCGAACCTGTATTGTAGCTGAACTGCTTTAGCTAGACTGCATTTTAGTCGGTGGAGTATCAACGACTAACCAAATTGAGGGCGAACCCGTATTTAACGTACTACAGAGTTGGGATTATTCGAATAAAAATTTAGTTGAACTAAAGTTGAAACTAAAAACGAATTAGTTTTTAGTTTCGAAAGTGAAACTAAAAACTAACTTAGTTTTTAGTTTGACTTTCGAAACTAATTTTGGAACTAAATTAGTTTTAGTTTCAACTGTTGAAACTAAAACTAATTTAGTTCCACAAGTTAGTTTCGAAGTTGCGAATAAAAACTAAAGTAGTTTCATCTTTTATTCGTAGTTTCGGAACTAAAAATGAAACTAAATTTTTTTCCTCGCAGACATTTTTTTTCGTCGCAATTTTTTTTCCTCCGGACATAATAAATGACTCATCACCCTAAATTCTTCGATACGTTTCTGAAAACGTTTGATGTTCCATTCAAAGTGGTGGGGAGGGGAGGAAACTTTAATCTATTCTTCTACGACCCTGAAAAAAAGAACTTGTTCGCACCCATCACCCACATTTCGTTGAAACACACACACGAACACACATCCCCTTCAAATCAGTAAAAAACGCGAGGAAAAAAAATTAGTTTCATTTTTAGTTCCGAAACTACGAATAAAAGATGAAACTACTGTAGTTTTTATTCGCAACTTCGAAACTAACTTTTGCAACTAAATTAGTTTCAGTTTCAACAGTTGAAAATGAAACTAATGTAGTTCCAAAAGTTAGTTTTGAAAATCGAACTGAAACTAATAGTTTCAGTTTTTAGTTCCACTTCGGAACTAATTTAGTTTCAGTTTTTAGTTTTAGTTTCAGAACTACTTTTTGCCCAACTCTGACGTACTATTCATGAGCTGGGGCAAATGTATGTCCGCCGACATAGATGTTACTTACGAACACCTCGTATGAGAGTCACTTGCACAATTTTCACGTTTTACCGACACATCACAACGCTTCTCTCCATACTGCTCATACTGCCGTCATGGTGATGGCATCATGGATGGTCATGGAACGGGCCCAACGGTTGGGCCCGTTCGGTCCCTCCCTCCCGTGGGGGTGAAGGGGCCTTAGGGGTGGAGCGGTACCACGTTTGCGACACTCCGGCCCTCTCCACGTCAAATTGTTTCGACGTGTTTTCGGTGGGGTTCTGGAAGGAATTTTTTCCGGTAGAGTAGAATGTAGAATGTACGTGGGATTGCTCAGGAAGGGTTTTTGAGGTGCCCCCAGCACGTAGGCCTGTGGGCTTATTGTGTATACCTGTGGTTGGGTCCGTCATCTCTGGCTGTTTTGGTGGTGGTGGCGAGCCCTTTCAATGTGAAAACGTCATCGTCTGGCCGTCAGCGGGCTCGACCTGGGTATAAAAGGAGGCCCTTGGCGATCCATCAGACTTTTGAAGGATGCCAGAAAGACGAATGAGGACTCATTTTCCGACTAATCATTTTTGGGTTCTTCATCCGTCCAAACACTTAACATGACAATTTAAAAAACAAACATTTTTAGTACCTACCTAATTAAATTTAAACAGCTGTAAAAGGTAAATAAATTTACCTTGGGACTGAGGTTGAGCCTAGAATTCGAAAGAAATGAACAAGCAGGGGACAAACATGAGTAGGGGAGGAGGGGAGATGGCGAGGAGGGCCAGAAACACCCAAGGCTCTCAGTTCAGTGCTCCAGCCAGATGCCCCTCATCAATACGCTGTGATAATGAAACTGAAGAAATGTGCAAAAATTCAATGCATCCTAGCTTCAGTCGCTATTCTGTTTGTATAGACGGTACCAAACTAACTCACATACCAAGCGCCACTTTTATTTTTTCTAAATATAGGCGCTCTTATTTTTCACTTGTAGTTATTAATCAGTATAAGTTCGCCTAGGTATTAAAATTACTAAAATGTTCGTAATCTCGTGTAATCTCGTTCCTATTCATTTGCTTGTTTTTCCAAAATATGAACAACCCCTCCTTTGATGGTCCTTTGATAGGTAACTGTTATGGGGTTATCACACTGTCAAAAACTCCCCGACGGCCGACGAGTGGCGATTTACGTTGATATCATGGGCAATGACCGGCGGGGGGGAGGGCCGAGCCGCCGGGTAGACGACACCATCTCCCTCCCTCAGCTATGAACGCCGGACGCCTCGCGATCCGTCGGGCCGTGAGAGCAGTTCGTACTGCACGACGTGGTGCCCGACGTCCGGCGATCATAACTGAGGTAAGGAGAGGGTGTCGTCTACCCGGCGGCTCGGCCCTCCCCCCCGCTGGTCTATGCCCATGATTTCAATGTAAATCGCCACTCGTCGGCCGTCGGGGAGTTTCTGACAGTGTGATAACCCCATAAAGGGGGGGGGGGGGGGAGGGCCGGTTTAACACCGTGAGGTTGGTCTGCCACTCTCGTACTCGTTCAGTACTAAAACCTTGTTTTCATTTCTTAATTCGAGTCTTTCAAATTTGATAGTAGAAGTCATTAAGGCGTCCTTTCCCTTTCCTGGCGTCCTTGACGAGTGTATCCCTTGTGAGATTGTATCCTATTGACTCAAAAAGGAAACTTTTTGATATCAAAGCCTAGGCTCCTTAGGGCTTTCAACGAATCTTCTCAAGACCCTCGAAGACGCAACTGCTCAAGAGATCTGGGTCATTCTCCCAAAACCTCCGAATTTCGAGTTTCAAATTCCACCATTTTAAAAGTAACTTTTTCTACCAATTTCTTGTGAATTCCTTCTTAGCACATGCTACTGATGACCCTTACCAAAAATCCTATCATAGAAGTTCACTATTCAAAATCAAAATCACTATAGTTAGGGACTGATTACCTCAATATCATGGACATACCTTTTTATTATCACATCCCGACATTTGAGCATCCTACTTGAATGCTACAAGGAGGAGACATTCCAATTCATAAATTAATCATGCAAAATATAATTTTTTGTTGCTTTGAATAAATAACGTCAGTCCCTAATTTATTTGGCATCAGTCCCTCAGTAAAAGAAATGAGAAAAAGTTAGGGACTCGCGCATTAGGGACTGACGATTTGCACGTTTTTCAGACGTGCACCCTACCACGTGTTTTTATCAGGAAAAATAAATATGAGAATCTGTACTCCCTCTAAAACCACACAAACTGACCCAGGTTAATAATTTTCTTCCTCTTATCTGACGAAGATACGTGACGGTTAGGGACTGACCCGTTTGATGGGAAATTCTCGATCTGGCTTCCTTGACATCCACAAATAAACTGAACAGTTGGTAGGTTGCCCTGGAAAAGGTTACCCGCACTTAGGCGGGAATCAGACCAATCTAGCCAACACTTGGAAACTTGGTTGCTGTGCTCTGGAGAGTGGTGGCGCCGTGTTGAAAAAAAAGTTAGGGACTCGTCGAAAAACCTGGGGACAAGGGTACAAGGCTACGTATTGTAGGGTTGGCCGCTAGAGAGAGTGCCTACCATCTCTTGGGATATTTCTGAGAGTTACCTATATGAAATCGTGTGTGAAAGAAAAAACCGGTTACCATTACTCATAAGAGAGTAATTGATTTTTGAAGTTAGAAATTTTAGTCAGGGGACAGGTTAGGGACTGATTTTTTGGCACTTTGAATTTAAATTTTGATGTGGAAACGAGTGAATATTGAGATTGAATTTGATTAGAAATCAAGCTCAGGGTGGCTATTCTCCGTTGGTAAAAAAAAAAATCCACTCTAAGTTAAACACGGAGCCCAGAAACTCCAAGGGCCATGAATTCCGACATGTTGGGAGAATGACCCATCTATCTTCAGGGAGACTAATTTCGGGATCCTTCCTTTCGTCTGGCGTCCTTGTCGAGTGTGTCCTGAACTGGCGTCCTCGATAAGTGTATTACTTAAGGAAGTGTAGGTATTCAAGTGACTCCCTACGAACGTCACACTGCAGTTCTAAGCAATCCACAATACCTTCGGCACAACAGGTACTAAGTGTAGTGCCCCTTGGACCTCCAGGCAGATATTATGGCTTATTAAGGATTACTGTGAATGTGTCCCCACTACGCCTATCCAATTTATGTAACGACGTTACTATAAAAGAGGCCAAGGGGCCCACAATTATACACAGTTCATCACCAGAAGTCAGAGCCTTCTTATTTACCCTTCAGTCACTACACTGGTGAACCCGACGTGGACTTTCTACCTCCATCAGCCATCGCCGAACTTCCGCCGCCATTCTCCTCCCTCCATCGAACGCCGCCATACTTTCGCCACCATCAGGCGCCGCCGTCTCCATTGGAACTTCCGCCAGCCAGTTTTTTACGCGTTCGCCCCTTCCTCATAAAATTGTTTCTTTCGATATTTTTTCCCCTTCATCTTTTTTCAGATCCAGCTCAAAACGGACGCCAACACTCGAATCGTGGCTCAGCAGGTCCCTCGGCCATGTAAATTACCCGCCTACGACCCCACCTTGACATCCGTTTGGATCACCCAAATCCAGGCAGCTTGTGAGGTGGAAAATTTGACTACGGAGGCCGCCAAATTTCGACGGGCTTTCATGACGTTAGATACTCAAACGGCTGAACTTGTCGGTGATATTGACTCCTCGTCACAGACGCCAAACACAACACTCTGCGACCGCCTTAGAGCAGCTCACGAGCCGGCTGACGCCTCCGACTTGGAGGACATTCTCTCCTCGCCTTCCCTCGATGGCGCCAGACCTGCTCCCTACTTACACCGCATCCGTCGACGTCTGCCGGACCAGCTTTGGTGCTTCGCCATATTTTCCTCAGGGCCCTGCCAGCAGATATACGACCTTCGGTGGCTGCCTCGCCGGAAGCCGACTTGCGAAAACTAGCTATCATCGCCGATCGCCTGCTGCCATATTCTCACGCATCGCCCCCGCTGTCAGCCGCTGTCATTGATCCTCTCAACGACGACACACCTGTAGTGACTTCACGAAAAACGAACAAGCGCTCCACAAACTCAAGACAGTGCGTTGTTTGACCAATTTAGGGGAAGGAAAATCGAAAAATGAAAGTTGTAATACAAATTTTCGGACCCAATGTGTATGTGTACATGGATACCTAAAGTAAAAGAAAATGTATTACAAAACCTTCAAGGTCGACCGAGAAGGTCGGAGCACCTGCCCAAACTTGACGATTGATGATAGTCCGATTTTCTAACTTCTTCAACTGATGAACGAGTACGTCTCAGATGCAACCAAACAAGATAATTGCGAGGTTCTCTGTATTCTACACCTTATATATAAGGTGTAGAATACAGTATTATAAGAGTGTTCTGTCTACTCCTTGCTCCCGATTTTCTCAGAAGAGTGCTGTGAAGGTGTGTCGGAGAGGAAAAGGGCTTCTCTCGTTTCTTCCGAGGTGGGCTTCAAACTCTACAATTTACATTAATCGAAAATTCAGCGAAAATATTGATGTATCTGAGTCAGCTTTCGTCGAAGAAACGATTTTGTTCTGGCGTACCTACGCTGTTACAATCTTTTTTTAGTGATGAACAATTTCATGATTTTTAGGAGTTTTGTAAAATAACGTTTTCAAAAAAAAATTAATTTTAACTTTTTTTAACATTTAATTTTAGGTAAGTATATTAAATATAACAAAATTTGTTAAGCAGTCGTCTTTTTTTTTTGCAACCTACAAGCTTCTTACCATACAAATACTGAAAAGAATGAGATTTGTGGCATGAATGATCGAATTTTGTCAAAACCGGCTCAATCCAAACATTTTGAATTTTGAAAACGCCAGACCATTTTGATATTCGAAACTTGTAGTAATACACTCTAGGCCCTCCAGTCTAAACAGTGAAATAAAATTAACATGGCTAAAATGAAGTGCTTCACAAGGAAACGTCTTTTGAGTTTCCTGAAAAAATTTTATATACGGATTGAGCCGGTTTTGAAACTACTCGCCTCATTTCCAATAGGTATAATGGGACCTACGTTTTTGAAAATTGGTCAACGATAACAAGGGGGAAATCATTGATTGCAGTAATTCACACCCACTGAGCGACTGTCTGGAGGGATTAAAACCTCTTCCAGCTTTCTAGCAATTTCCGTTCTATCCCCCATTTTCCTGGACTACCTACTGAGTAGAGACTCACACAGCAGTACGAGTAGGATATCAGCCAAAGTAGACCTCGTATTTTCCGGACCAGAATTTATTAAATTTTGTAAGGCGTGTTTAATGGGCGATGGGGTTACGAAGTTGTTCAAACGTGTTCGTGGCAGCGTTGAACTTACATCGGCCCACGTAGGATTGTGAGAGCTGCGGCCAGAAGAAATCGCTTGGCACGCAATCCAGGCGATTCTGAATCAGGCGCTGAACCTTCGATGGGTTCAGGTTTCATTGGATCATTGGGGCCGGCGCAGAGGTGAGGCCATTTCGAGTCCGATTTGCATTGCGTACCAGAGGGACAATCGCTGCAGGCTGGCTTCGTTGGCGGAGGAGCTGGATGGGGGATGTCAATGTTTCCATAAATTTCGGCAGAAGCTGTTCTTCGTTCTTTAGTACCGTCCTTTGCCGAGTTAAACGAGGCGCTTCCAACCTTTGAGGCGGGTGGCCATAGCAAGATCGCCAAAGCCACTGTGGCCTGCCTGTGCGGGTAGTTCAAAGCATTGGTCAAATACATGTTGTTCCACGTTTATACTACAGTAGAAATGGCATACAGTAACACACACGAGACTGGGCTTATATGCCAACTGTAAAGGATTTGCATCATCTGCAATAGATCGTACACAGTATACGACACGCACAAAAAATTACCTCCAGTTAGGGTCGATTGACAGCGTCAGAAGAAACTTGAAGATTGGATTTTGGATACAAGAAAATATGGCGTGAATAAGGTATTCAGGAACACAATCCCAACCCTTTCACACTGTCATAGCTTTCAGAACGTCGAGTTGTCGGATCGTACGAGTACTGAATGAACCCGACAGAATAGACTGTTTTGTTCAGAATGTGTGAACACAAAGGAATGTCGGCTATGATGATGTTTAGCCTCCTACTGGACCACGTCTCGCAGACTCGTAGTGCAGAGGGGAGTCGTGGTCCAGTGGGAGGCTAAAAGTGATTAAGATTCTGTACGCAATGTATGATACTTTATAATGGAAACTCATTTACTTTCTCAAAACAATATTACATTTCTTAATCAATATTATCAGATAACCTGGTTATAAAAACATTCTGATACATAGTTGCGAAGGAAAGTGCGTATTTCAATGTAACCAAATGACGAATTGTAGATGAATTTGTGTAAAAAAAAAATATTTTTCTCCGCACATAACCCTGAGAATAAGCGATGTCCAGTGAATCGGCAGTTTCGCAACACGGTGCGGTGTTGGCAGGCGGGCAAGTGCTGGCGGTCCCGAACCTGACTAAATAGGTCCAGCATTTGCCTACCGATGCAATAGCCTACCTTCGATTTTTGAAAATTTTGACCTCGTTTTGGTTTACCTATTATTCTTGGAATGATGCACCTATGTTTTCGCGACGGGGGTCGACGACTCCGATCGGCCTCAAAATTTGACATTATCCGTTTCAAGAGGTCTACATTCAAAATCCGAAATGTCCGTCCGCCGTACGCCGTCCAGGCCGTTTTGGGCAGTAGGAATTTTTTTTAAAAATCTGAAATTTTGACAAAATACTTGGTTTACCATCTAGTTGTACACGCAAGGGTTTCAGTCCGATCGCCCAAACCCGTGGGGCGCTATGGGGCTAAAATGGAGCTATAGGAGGGGGTTTTTGAAGGCGTTGAGCTATCGGATCGAGTTTGGTGTCGTTATCGAAGTATTTTTGGACATAAATCGGATCTTTCCGGGACCCCAAAAAATGGATTCTATTTGCGATCTATAGGGCTTTCATGGAGCTAAAAATTGGATTTTTGAAGGATCCCAGGAGGTTAAATGTTTTTCGAGTAAAAAATAAAAAATTTTGAAAAAAAAAATCCCCCAAAAAAAAATCTTTTTTGGAACCAATAAAAAACGCTGCAAATTTTACACAAGGGTTTATTATTCTTTTATATACGTTACTTGTACAGACATTTAATTCTGTCAAAAAAAAAATTAAAAAAAATTTTTTTTTTGGATTTTTATATTTAAAAAAAATTTTTTGGGGGGATTTTTTTTTCAAAAATGTGTTTTTTCAAAAATTCTTTAATTTTTACTCGAAAAATATTTAACTTCTTGGGATCCTTCAAAAATCCCATTTTTAGCCCCATGAAAGCCCTATAGAACGCCACAGTGAAATCGGATCGTTCCGGGACCCCCAAAAATGGATTCTACGTCCAAAAATACTTCGAAAACGACACCTAACTCGATCCCATAGCTAAAAGCCTTCAAAACACCCCTCCTGTAGCCCCATTTTAGCCCCATAGCGCCCCACGGGTTTGGGCGATCGGACTGAAAACCTTGCGGGCACAACTAGATGGTAAACCAAGTATTTTGCCAAAATTTCAGATTTTTAAAAAAATTCCTACTGCCCAAAACGGCCCGGACGGCGGACGGCGGACGGACATTTCGGATTTTGAATGTAGACCTCTTGAAACGGATAATGTCAAATTTTGAGGCCGATCGGAGTCGTCGACCCGTGTCGCAAAAACATAGGTGTACTATTCCAAGAATAATAAACCAAAATCAAAAAATTTTTTTTTTTTAAATTTTTGTTATTGACACAGAAATAATTTTTGCACAAGTAACCTATATCAAAGAATAATAAACCCTTGTGTAAAATTTGCAGCGTTTTTTCGTGTCTGCCCCACAGTGGTTTTTCCAACTATTACGTACATAGGCGATTATCTACACTAAACAGTGTCTACAATACCTACTCAGCAGTTTTCGGCGCTTCCTCCCACGTGTAGAGTATAGCGGGTATGTCCACTTCTTGAGTTTTAGCGCACACGCCCCTCAGCTCACCTGCATATTCAGGATAATAATTTTTAGCCACGATGACGGCTACATGCTCCAGGTCATGGTCCCAGGTTAACTGCCTCATGACTATGTCCGAGCCTACTGCTTCCTTTTCACGAGCATCGTTGTATTTTGTCAACATATCTCTTCGTTTTTCCGGCGTGTTGGTAATTTCAATGGAAACGCCGCTTAGCGAGGAAGTCTGGTCTTTGTATTTGCAAGCGACATGTTGCGTATTTCTACAACTAAACTTCTTGGCGCAGTAATCCGTGCACTGGCAGCGTTGAGCACCCATTAAACACCCTAATGCCACCAAAAATTGCACTTCAAACTTGATCATTTTTTGAATCAGAGAAAAAAACAACTTCCTAAAACCGTAGTTTTTCAATCGTATTCCAAGTTTCAATCGTAATTGAAATTTGGAAAGAAGAATATCATCAGTTGAAATAGCTTACATGAAAATCATCTGTGAAAAGCATTCAATTTTAATGGCTTCCGAAAACTCGTTTAATTCACAACCGTTGTGAATTGAAGCAAAGAATCAGAAGATAAAACGCTGCAACATTTTACCTACAGGTTAATTGTGTGAAAAATTAATTCTGTGTCATCAAAGATATAGGTATTTTTGAAAAAAACTAAAGAAAAAACGCTGCAAATTTTACACAAGGGTTTATTATTCTTTGATATAGGTTACTTGTGCAGAAATTAAATTCTGTCAATGAAAAAATTTAAAAAAAATTTTTTTTGGATTTTTATTTAAAAAAAAAATTTTTTTGGCTTTTTTTGTTCAAAAATGTGTTTTTTTGAAAATTCTTTATTTTTAACTCAAAAAATATTTAACATCCTGGGATCCTTCAAAAATCCCATTTTTAGCCCCACGAAAGCCCTAAAGATCGCCCCAGTGAAATCGGATCGTTCCGGGACCCCCAAAAATGGATTCTACGTCCAAAAATACTTCGAAAACGACACCTAACTCGATCCCATAGCTAAAAGCCTTCAAAAAACCCCTCCCGTAGCCCCATTATAGCCCCAGAGCGCCCCACGGGTTTGGGCGATCGGACTGAAAACCTTGCGGGCACAACTAGATGGTAAACCAAGTATTTTGTCAAAATTTCAGATTTTTAAAAAAATTCCTACTGCCCAAAACGGCCCGGACGGCGGACGGCGTACGGCGGACGGCGTACGGCGGACGGCGGACGGACATTTCGGATTCTGAATGTAGACCTCTTGAAACGGATAATGTCAAATTTTGAGCCCGATCGGAGTCGTCGACCCGCGTCGCGAAAACATAGGTGTATTATTCCAAGAATAATAAACCAAAACGCTGCAAATTTTACACAAGGGTTTATTATTCTTTGATATAGGTTACTTGTGCAGAAATTTAATTCTGTCAATAAAAAAATTTCTTGATTATTTTTCAATTTTTTTTTTTCAAAAATTTTTTGTTTTTTTACTTGAAAAATATTTGACCTCCTGGGATCATTCAAAAACCCATTTGTAGCCCCATGAAAGCCCTATAGATCGCAACAGTGAAATCGGATCGTTCCGGGACCCCCAAAAATGGGTTCTACGTCCATTAACAAATATTTATTGGTTTATACTACTTCAATACAATTTTAAATGATTCATGTAATAAACTCTTCTTGTCGCCGTGGTCCTTGGGGTCCAGGTAGCTGCACCGGGGGGATAGGGGGACGTGGTGTCTCCCCAGGGAGGCGCTGTGTCCCTCGCCGTGTCCATCGGAAACAAATACAGGTAGCGCATCAGAAGGTGCATCAATACCGGGAGAAAATATAAGGGACGGGAATACTGACCTTGGGGGGGCTCAATGAGCCCCCGCTAGGTGTCTGCGTCTAAAGGCAGCCCATATAAAGCCACTACCGTCCAACGTTCTCCTGGCAGCCCACTCCAATATGAACGGCGGAAAGATCCTTCGGAGCTCCCTCGCCGCGTGTGCGTCCCAGAGTCCACGCCATTGGAGAATAGCCGGAAGTACCTCCACCACCGTCGAATCCGTGAGCTCCCTGACGGCTTGCATCGCTACCGGAGTCCTGTACTTAGATTTCTTCCTATTCAGGAGGGTGCGCAAGGGAAAGGTCGGAGAGTTTGTCGAGATGGCCACCTCGACGACATAAGCAGTGTCATCTTTCTTGATTATGACGTCGGGTCGAATGGCTTGTTCGTCGGTCCTAATCAGGGTCTCCGTCCACACATTCCAACCCTTCCGCCGAGCATATTCACCAAACAGGGCACAGACAGCGTTATGTCGTTTGCAACGTGCTTCACGCATAGATGGACAAACTTGCAGCACATGGTTCGGCGTCTCGCGTTGGGGGCATCCTTCACGACATGCTGCCGAACCTGCCCGGCCTCTAGTCATCCGTGCCCGCAGCGGTATAGCAGCTGCGTATGTCTTGATCGCCGCCAGGGTCCGCCACACGGGCACCCGTTCGTTGGTGTTACGCATCCAGGCTGTTGACTGGGGAACATCCCGAGCAATTTTCATGTCTGCTCCGTCGACAGTGTTATGCCATGCAGCTGCCCGCTCGCGGCGCCTGTCAAGTGTCGATGATTCAATGCCACTGTTGTCTTCACGAAACAAAGTATTACGGGCCTCGCTGACACGTTTCTTCCGTAGCAAGGGGATAAGCGCTAAAAAGCACATCAAACCCAGCCCTCCATCCGCCACGGGGGCGTAGAAGAACGCATTGGGAACATCTCTGGGCAGCCTTAGGAATGATCGTAGAATTCCTCGCACTCGTATGTCAAGCCATTGGAGCTGTTTCTTCGTGTGTGCAGTTAAAACAAGTCCATGCACAAGCGACGGTTGCCAGTGGGTTCTGATTGCCTCTAACTTCGTCAGGGGTCCAAGAGTCGACCGAATTATCTTGCCTAAATCCGTGATAGCTTTGTTGGGATCCGGTCTGACTGGGCCATAGGGATTAAATGTTACGCCGAGGTAGTTCCATACGGCATTCGAGCGAGCTACCGGTATATCATCTAGGTCACCCAGACTGGCAGTCACAGCCAACTTACCCTTCCTAGGAACCAATGGCACATAGAGAGACTTGCCGGCGTTGATCGACAACCCGCAGTGTTGTAGAGCTTCGCGGAAACTTCTGATGAGCACCCGTATCCCAGTGGCCGATGCCGCCAACAAACACGCGTCGTCTGCGAACGCAATCGATCGCCATCGTTTCCCACGGCAAGTGAAGCCAATTCTGCTAGGTAGCGACATCAGGGCATGATCCATGACTGCGTTGAAAAGAGTGCCAGAGAGCGGGTCTCCCTGCCGAACTCCAGCTTGGCACCGTATACGTTGTCCGCCCAAGATGGTGCTGGAAGATCCATACAACTTCATAGTATAGTGGACCAAAGACGGAGACCACCCTCGTGCCACCATCACAGCTCTAATTGCATCGTGGCTAACAGAATCAAAGGCCTTGGCCACGTCGACCACCACCAGGTGCAGCTCCCTAAATTTCCGTTTTGCTTCCGCCAATATGGTCCCTTTAAGAGTTACGTTTTGGCCAATACCGTCGACGTTACTGATCAAGCCCCGTTGGTCCCGACAATGCCGGACATTCTGCATCAACCTGGCTGCCAATATCTTGTGTAGGTGCCTCAACATCACCGACGGGACAGTGATCGGTCGATATTGATCAGGCCTCACTGGTCTAGTCACCTTGGGAATAAGTGTGGTGCGCCCCAACGTCATCCATTCAGGTGCTTCCTTCTGGCGTAGAATCGTATGGAAGATCAGTCTTTTGTACCTATGCGGCAGTGTGTTCCATTGGCCTGGCAGAATGCCGTCTACGCCCGCCGCTCCCCTTCGCAGGCGGTGCTCATCGAGCTCCTGGTCAGAGATTGGCTGAAACACGCCAACCATTGTGTCATTCCCCGGGCATGCAGGCTGCACGCCGTCCGGCCACGGAGTCGAGGCGCGCTCAAACTGGTCTCTCCAATATTGGATTGTTGCTGCTTCAGGGTTGACTGCGCCTGACCGTGCCAATCCGTCGGTCAAAATCTCATCGAGGGCAGCTCGCCGGTCTGTATTCCAGAGTTCGCCGATCGACGGTGCCGTTCGTGGTCGTGCTCCATCAGTTGCTCTAGATCGCCAAGGGCGAGGCTCCCCGAACTTTGCAATTACCCACTGGTGGATACTGGGCATGCCGTCCCTACCTTCCAGCACTTCTCTGATCCCAGGCAGCAAGAGCCGTTGATCCTCCTCTGTCCAACCGTCATTGGTCTCCAGGTCTTCCAATATAGCGAGGTCTAGGATGGTCTCCTCATCCAACTCTGATGTGGTGTCCAGCTCAGGCACCGCTGGCTGCACAAACTCTTCGCTAACACGATCTCCCATCTCCGGGTTAATTAGTAAGGCATCCCTAATGTTGATGTAGGACTGCTGTCGTCTGTGTCGTCGAACTTGTTCATAACTCCTGCCAGGTAGGTGCTCCATCAGTCCTTGGCATATACCTCGCTCCGTCAGGTGGGTGGCTCGTATCCTAATCTCGTTCCTTGCCATGATGAGCATTTCTTCCTGGCTCCAATATTTATGGCGGCCCCTGGGGGTATCCTCTGCCGCCTGGACCTCAACAAATCTTTCCGGATGGGTCCCTCTCAGATGGTGGGTGAGGGCGTTCTTGGAGTTGAAGGAACGTCCGCACGCGTTGCATGTTAGGGGGCTACCGTCCATAGTCGGTGATTACCAACAGCCCAGCCACAGCTCTCCGATGGGCCTCACATTCCCTGCTCCCTAGTTTATGGGCGCAATCCACTTTGATCTCCTGACACCCTACAGGCTACATGCTCCAGGTCATGGTCCCAGGTTAACTGCCTCATGACTATGTCCGAGCCTACTGCTTCCTTTTCACGAGCATCGTTGTATTTTGTCAACATATCTCTTCGTTTTTCCGGCGTGTTGGTAATTTCAATGGAAACGCCGCTTAGCGAGGAAGTCTGGTCTTTGTATTTGCAAGCGACATGTTGCGTATTTCTACAACTAAACTTCTTGGCGCAGTAATCCGTGCACTGGCAGCGTTGAGCACCCATTAAACACCCTAATGCCACCAAAAATTGCACTTCAAACTTGATCATTTTTTGAATCAGAGAAAAAAACAACTTCCTAAAACCGTAGTTTTTCAATCGTATTCCAAGTTTCAATCGTAATTGAAATTTGGAAAGAAGAATATCATCAGTTGAAATAGCTTACATGAAAATCATCTGTGAAAAGCATTCAATTTTAATGGCTTCCGAAAACTCGTTTAATTCACAACCGTTGTGAATTGAAGCAAAGAATCAGAAGATAAAACGCTGCAACATTTTACCTACAGGTTAATTGTGTGAAAAATTAATTCTGTGTCATCAAAGATATAGGTATTTTTGAAAAAAAAAACTAAAGAAAAAAATGTTTTCTGTACAATGTTTGTAAAGATCTGGGGCCCAAACAAACGGATCTCGCGTCCAAAATTATTCGGAAAACGTCACCTTATTTGACCTCGTTGATACAGACACGAATCCAACCGTTAATCCCGGTCTCAACAAATACTGCCTCATTCCCATTTAGGTAGGTATTCCCGAATACTCCCCTCATTCTGCTTTATTTTCAAGCAAATATCTTCGATTTTTTAGAATTTTTGGAAAAAGTACGGATATCTGAAACACATATCCGACTACCGGTTATTTCAAGTTGAAATTTTCAACCCACTTCTATGTGCTTTTAAAAAAATCTCCGCAAAACACCTCTCTGGTTTTTTGGGGAACGACTCTCCAATACCTACTGATGAAGGGGCAACCACTGGATCTTGCACGTTTTTGCACGATTTTTGAAAAAGTCGATTTAAAGTTAAATTATGGCTTTTTTTTTTCGAGAATTGCTGTGAGTGAAAATGTATTTATTGTTATTTTTGCCCTTTTTATGGTTGTGGGGGTAAAATCAAATATACCGCCACGGAGCCAAGAAGGAGGGTCTGAAGACGTGCGGTACGTGCTGCTGCCTCAGCGGATTCCGAGGAGATGGTACGATCTCCCTATCAGTGTGCATTAGGTGTTGTTCCACGGTGAGGCAATAATTAATAAAATCTATAATTCCAATCGGACAAATGTCTGAGGAGGCACAAGAGGCCCGAAACAAAGTCACGCGAAAATGTAGAGAATACTTTTCGAGAAAAACCTCTCGAGTGGATTGCAACACGGACTTGATGAACAGACTGCTAATTTCATCTGACCCCCTTATATCAAGTGTCAGGCAAGCAAGCAAAAGAAAGCGAATTGCTATAAGACCTGAAGTTGTAGCATTACTAGCTGAAACATTACCATCCAATGACCACGGTAGTGACTCAGAATCTGATTGTTATATTACAGTGATTGTTATTGTTATATTACAGTGATGTGGATGATATCTCATCCGATTCCGAATAGACAAAAATTTTGAAATTGTAATCAAACACAGGATATATATATTATTACTTTGCAGACTTGTGAAAACTTTTTATTTACATCTCATGTTTTCTTATACGTTTTTCGTAGGTTACCCTCTGTTACCTTTTTTTTTCTTATTATTGTTCCTGTTTATTTTTTGTTCCTAACATATTTGTTCATATTTGTGTGATTATAGTGTGATACGAGATAAAAATCCAAAAAATACCTACTCGTATAAAAAGATTCATCATTTAAAGTCAAGATGATGAAAAATATCATACATTGTAGTTGATGGTATGACGATCGACCCAAAGTGTAGTATGTTGTTGTCAAAGGATCAGGGTGAGGGTCACGAAAGATTCCACTCTTTTGCCGAGCTTTCGGAAAATATATTTCCTTCCTCAGGACCTAAACAACCATTTATACAGTCACATTGCGGCATTACTTATTAGTTATTAATGAATGTTAAACTACTTACTCAGAGAGCAACTATCGAATGGTTACATCGAAGTCCGGTGATTGGATATGTAGAAGCCAAGATACACTGTAGGGACAATGGTAAGTATCATAGAATTTAATTTAGACCTAATTATCACAGTCAAGAATCACAGCTATATTTATAATCTTAGGTGCCAGTTAGCAAAATAGTTTTATATATCTAATGTAAAATTCACTCACCTAGCCATATGAGTAGTGTTAACATAGGAACTATTGATTATTGGTGGATTTGGCGTCAAAATATTTAAAATAATTTCTTTCAATTTCTTGCGTCACGTTGTAAAAAAACAAGCCATCAATTGAATTGAATAGATGAGCGCAACCTTTTTGTTATTACGATATATTTAATGAGCGAGAGAAACTAAGAAACAGCAGGTATCTAGCGACCAAACTATGCCACACAACACATCATCCACGTGATGCTCATTACGTAAACAACTGCACCCTAACGACCGATGCGTAATAAAACCTTATGCCGATCAGAGGTAACGAACGACTCAGGCTGCAAAAATCGTTTTGGAGTCGTTGGAATCAGCCTGAAAAGCTCATTCCATAGACCCTTGTACCAACGAAATCGGACAAAAACTTTCGTCCCACTTTTGAGGCCTCCTTAGTTACACATCAGAGATAAACAACTTTCGTCGTGAAGTACCTCCCGAAAACCGATGAAGAGGATGAGGGAGGAAAAATCAAGGTAGCCTATAACCACCCCCCGAACTTGCTGATCACAATGAGACCACCCTCATGAAAATCTGTTGAGCCGCTCGGGCGTGATGCTCTGTACACAAACAAAAACAAAAACAAAAAAAAACATACATGTCGAAGAGGTGAGCGCACCTTTCCATTTTTTGGAAAAAGGTTGCGCTAAAAACCAACTTTTGCCAGGTGATAACATTGATATGATAACGTCACCATGGAGGACACACAACAAGTCCCGAAATACTTACTAAGTAAGTCTTAAAACTTCTAACAAACCCCGATATTAGTGTCCCTAATTGTGAATATCAGGCATACTGGTATGTAGGAATATGTATTTGACAAATACTGTGGTCAGACAATTTATGAGTTACAACACGAGGTGGTTGTCTAGTAACTGTGCAAAGTAACGGTTTGAAAATAATTTAAATTTATATATTAGTACGGATTTTATAGATTTCTGCTAAAATGCCAGAATAGACAGAACTCAATCCAGAAGTGTCTGTACGCTTATTACATGCTGCAGGGGTCATGTGAATATATGCCATCTCTTTGAACAGTCTTCTGCCCAAAACTGGTTCCCGATCCAAAATTATAGTGTCATCAAATTTGAATTCGTGGTCCTTTTCTCTTGCGTGCTGAGCTAGTGCGCATTCAGATTCTTGTCTTTGGGTTCTACACTCATTCGAGTGCTGGCGGTTCCTGTCTTTAATGTATTGTTTCGTTTGGCCAATGTAACAGGCATGTGGAACAGTCAATTTGATATATTACCTTGGATTGAAGCATTAAAGGAGCATCCAATCACCGGACTTCGATGTAACCATCCGATAGTTGCTCTCTGAGTAAGTAGTTTAACATTCATTAATACCTAATAAGTAATGCCGCAATGTGACTGTATAAATGGTTGTTTAGGCCCTGAGGAAGGAAATATATTTTCCGAAAGCTCGGCAAAAGAGTGGAATCTTTCGTGACCCTCACCCTGATCCTTTGACAACAACATATCATACATATGTTGATTCATTTAGTTAAAATCCCACATCCTTATATTAGGTAATGTGAAGGAAGACAATAACAATTTTTTTTTTTTTTTTTTTACTGAACACTAAAAATCACGTAATACGGAGCTCGATTCTATCAAAACCATTCAGCCTCGCAGAATTTTGAATGTAAGATGACCGATCAGAGTCCACCCTAAAGAATATAAATTGTAGAGTTGGAAATGCACCTATAACGTGGAAAGAAATGTACCTATTTGATGTTAATAAAAGGATTTTTTTAAATTTTCTGGAGATTTTTCAACTTTTGTATACCCCGTATGCTTGTGAAGTAGTTTAATTTGCTCCAGGAATAAAAACAGGCTGTTTTGTAGGGAAATCCGAAAGTGGTGCAAAGTATGCATACGCGCGGGGAACTTTGCCCCAAATTTAAATTCATCAGGAATCGTATGTAAAATTTTTCGATCGAATCTACGCTCCATGCACATCAAGTACAACCCCCCATCAGAGGTCATGCCAAAAATCAGCTAATTTTAGGCAAGTTGAGTCACAAAAAACCTAAAATGAAAAAAAAATGTCAAAAAAGTGGAGCAAAGTAACCCCGTTTTACGGTACTAAATCATCCTCAGATCTAATTTTTTAACATCATTTTTGGATTCTACGCACCCCAAAACCTAAATCCACCGATTTTCAGCCCGATATCGCGTTTTGATGCTACGATTTTCCTTCCCCTAAATTGGTCAAACAACGCACTGTGCGGCGGCCGCCAAAAAATCAGCCACAAACGACTTCCGGACCTCCGTTCTGTTTTTACCACCAGAAATGGAGCCGAAGTGCACGTAACTGCTGATTTTTGCGCTAAACCGCTTACTTTTCGAGTTACGTGCAAAAAACGTTGACGTCTTCTGCTATTTTGAAAAGTTTCCAAGCAGGTTGTGCCAGACAACCTCAATTCGTGTTCAGCGACCCTTTAAACTGACAGAACCGTAGAGAGAATTGGTACCGTAATAGCACGAAAATATCCCTCTGGACGAGGTCACTTGGGCGGCACATGCAGAGAGTATCCTCAGTCGACAATACAGGATTCCAACATTAACTTGACCCTGAAATTCGGCCGTAACACCGGCTGAACCATAATTACCAGGATGGCCGTACAACAAAAACCCGCGGGGATCACCACCGGCCGATATTGCTCTGAAGTGGTTGGGCGGAGTCGGATACCTCGAAAAGCTTTTCCCTGTATCCCGAAGAGGGGAAGAAGAGCTTTGAGTCTATCGATTATTTACCACATTCCCTTCCAACCCGGTTATAATCCCTTGGAGCTGATTGTTCCAAATGCAGCTTAGGCCGGACGCTTAAGGACAATAAAGATGTTAAATTCGTGAAGGCGATTCAAACTATTCCAGGGTGACCACTATCTGAGTAATATTGGAAGGCAAGCGACATTGAGGTCGTTATACTGTTGATTCAATAGGGTGGGCCGAAAAAATATTTCTCAAAAATCGGACACGGCTGAGTCAAAAGTGGTTGTCAAACGAGCTGAAAATGATAGCTGTGAAGTTTCCGATCGAAATTCCATCATCGAGGTTCCACACACCATTTGAAAATTTTACTCCCGAAAAACCTTGAAAAATGTCTATTTGACCGAATCTCTTTTCGTTGTAGTTCATTTTTTGCTGTCAATATACCAATAATAACTTATCATGGGATTGCGTCAAATAAATAGTCCACAGAAATTAACAGATGAAAACCTAAATACATAATTGTTTGATAATTGCTGTACTCCAGAATATGCCCGAAACCCATTAAAAAAAAAATTTTTCACCGCAACACTGCAACACTTGGGATGTTCTTCGTTTGACTTATAGAAGTTCCTTTTTGACTGGAACTTGGGAAGATCGGTTCTTGACTGGATCCGTGCTCTGATGAATCCATCCCTTGCATCTTGCCCGCAAACCCCTGTGACGAAGCCTCTGTGACGAGTTTCACTCCTCTGTCCATGGTTAATGTATACAATGTAATACATTGTATACATGTCATACTATGTCATCAACAGACTTTAAAATCTCTTGCAATAACCGTATTGTGGGGTGGCATTTACAGAGTTGGGCTGTTATAACAGTATTACACGTTTTGATACTGCTGATGCATGTCACAACAGAATTCAGATGCTATAGCAATAACCATATTGAATGCTTGCAATAACCGAGTTGAGGGTTCTTTAACAGTATCAGTGATGTTTTAACCGACTAATACGGCCAAATCGTGCTTTAACTGAGTCTCATTACAACAACTACCATATTGTTTGACCTCTCATTAACCGTCTTTGCCTGTCCTATACTGTTAACGCTTTTGTCCACAACTCATCAACAGTATTATACGGTTACTGCAACCAACTAACTCTGTTATTGTCACCAAAACACTGTTAAAGTTGGGCAAAACATGGCAAGGGGCGGCATTTTACTCAATAACCGTCTTATTCTGTTATTACAATACCGGGAATCGACGATGTTTAACAGTATTTACTCGTTAACAGTATTTTCCGTCAAACTTTAACAGAGTCGTTTTCTCAGTGCACAGCTTGCGAATGGCATGGAAACTTGGCAAACCATTCTTGCATCATTCCATGTTCCACCCCCATTCTGTAGCTCTTGATCGCTGATTCTACGAGTCAAAGGAGGTTCGTGGAAGAGGGTTCATTCAATTAAATCATAGTACTCATCGGAAGCAAAATTCAATTTCGGTATGTTGAATTCTCGAATAGCAGCAGTCTCATTTTGCTTCTGACGACACATCAGAATGTGTTCCACCTTTCGGACAAGGTGGCTCTGGTCTGCGATCATCGCCAGTGAAATGTTCTCTGAATGAGAAAATGACGCATTTCTCTGGAGAGCAGCATAGACGATTTTTTTTTAGTCATCGCGCAGAATTGAGCTTTTTTAAATGATGCCATGCAAGTGACGAGGTCCATGGATTGCCAGGGGAAGTGATTTTATTTCGAACCAAGCTGGAGCATATACTTTTACAACGTATTCACTGAGAATCTTCAAGCTGGTGCTCGACTGCTCCGTGGCAACGTACAGACGCAAGTTCCGATTAGCCGTCGTTAACCAGAGTGAATGGGCCATTTTACCTCGAGCTCTATTGGCCAAATTTGATGGAAACTCTCCCGTTGACACGGCTTGACTTATGTCGAACAAGTACTTTTGATCCGATCTAAGTTCTTGAGAATCCACGTTAGGTAAAATGGAAGGAATCGGGATCTCATCGATCACTGGAAGTTGTTCACATGTTTGCAGTGCTTTCCCTATCTCTCCGGAATTTATTTTAGTAATAAACTCTTCTAACTGTCTGTGTGTTTAAAGAAGATTTGTCTCCTTTCTGAAGCTGTCGTTCTCGACAGTTGAGAACGACAAAACGAATTACTCTTTCGACGACAAAAATTCGATCCTTGAGGCAGACGCGAGATCAGGTGTCGTGAATCAATTTACTTATTGACTATTCGAACCGGCGCAGCTACATTACGCAGATATCCTATTATATTGGAGCAGCAGCCCGAGGAGGAGGAAGTGGATGAGGAGGAGAACGAGGAGGATGCTCATTTATATTCTAAGGCACTTCTAGATGTTGGAAAAATTTGAAATTGGTCTTCTCGAGCATAGTACAAAAAAAGTCTGAAAACACCAAAAGGTCCGGTCAAAATGACTCAAAAATGTGTTAAAAGTATTCCGAAAATAGTGGCCAATGGGAGATTGTTGGGGACGGGGGTGGACAGCGATCGCCGTCTCCGTAGCGATTACATAGGTGTATTATTCTAAGAAAAATAAACCAAAATACCTGGGTGAGGTGTCAGGCGGGTCCAGGAGCTGTTAGGCGTGTGGCAACTTATTCAAAGATTGCGCTCCTGATATCCTTGTGATATACCAGGGTCTGTTCCTTATGAATTTGAGAGGATCTTTGACTTCCGGAAATAATCTGACCTGAGATTGGGGCAAAGGACCTACAGAACAGTTAGGTGGGGCGGTGAAGGTTCTTGCTGGGGTTGCACCTGATGAGCTGGAGGTAGCCCGTCACATAGATGCCCTTTTTCAGGTGCTGGGATCAGGATGTGACTTCCATGCTTGTTGCCAAGTGGCCGAAAAGTGGACCGCCGCTGGGAGACACCTTTGAGTCCTCCCCACCAGATGCCGTGAGTGGTCCGTGTATAAAGACCTCGGGGTTACTGAGCTGCCACGGGGACATCCCCAGTTACCGCGCTGGTCATCAGTCCTAGCTGTGCATCTTGCGACCCAGAACAAAGGATATGCTTCAGAACTGCCTGCCATTTATCAGTGAGAGGGCCGTCCTCCAATCGCTCTGTGGCTGTTACAACGTGGAAAAACAAACCCAAATGACGTGGAAGATGAGGGCACGACCGCTATTATCACAAGGCGTCCGGCAGAAGCCACCGGTATTTCCAAATTACTACTATTACTCCTCCTGAAATCCACCTTCGCAAAGGTTTTTTTCTCCAAGCGGCAAATTCAACATATCGCCTGAAAGAGGGGGAATCCTGGTAAGTAATTTCGGTCCCGTGTAATGACGGGAAGCCGATGGAGGACATTCCCAAGCGTTGCCCCTTCCCCGCGCAATCCTTGACGATCCCTCAACCCCTCCCCAAGAAATGCCATTCTTCGATACCCCTCCGCGCCAGTTCGCCACCCTGAAACTCTCCTGACCGGCATTGGAATTTCAAGTATCCCCCACTTGGATTAACATCGGCCGTTCAGAGGCGGGAGGCTGATTCGGTTGGCCGCAAGTCTCGGAGGTTCCATGTTTCACAAAGCGTTGTCAGCACCCCAGTGTCATTACAGTGCAGCCCACTAAACCTATTCACGTTGTGTCTGTCAAATCCTGAAGGTTTTTTTTTTTTTTTAATAATTTTTGGCTTATTATTCTTGGAATAATTCACCTATGTAATCGCGAAGGGGGTCGACGACTCCGATCGGCCTCAAAATTTGACATCATCCGTTTCAAGAGGATTCCAAAACCGAAATGTCCGTCCGCCGTCCGGGCCGTTTTGGGCAGTAGAAATTTTTTTAAAAATCTGAAATTTTGACAAAATACTCGGTTTACCATCTTGTTGTGCCCGCAAGGTTTTAAGTCCGATCGCCAAAACCCATGGGGCACTATGGGGCTAAAATGGGGCTACGGGAGGTTTTTTTTTTTAAAGACTTTTAGCTATGGGATCGAGTTAGGTGTCGTTTTCGAAGTATTTGTGGACGTAGAATCCATTTTTGGGGGTCCCGGAACGATGCGATTTCACTGGGGCGATGTATACGGCTTTCATGGGGCTAAAAATGGGACTTTTGAAGGATCCCAAGAGGTTAAATATTTTTCGAGTAAAAAATGAAGAATTTTTGAAAAAAAAAAATTTTTTTTTTCGAGTCAAAAATGAAGAATTTTTGAAAAAAAAAAAAATTAGTATTTTTCGAAAAAAAATCCCCCAAGAAAATGTTTTTTGTGGAATATAAAAATTCAAGAAAAATTTTTTAATTTTTTTCATTGACAGAATTAAATTTCTGTACAAGTAACCTGTATCAAAGAATAATAATAATAAACCCGCGTGTAAAATTTGCAGCGTTTTGAGCTCTCACAACTGTTCAAACGATTTACCGATTTTTTTTTTTTTTTTTTTTTTTTTTTTTAATTTTTTAAAAATATTCTTTTAATGGTAGGTACATAATTAATTTTTGCACATTTTGCCTATATCAAAGAATATTAAACCCTTCCTTAAAATTTGCAGCGTTTTTCGTTGTAATGAGTTACGAGCCCTACGAGCCAAATAGAAAAAAATTTACACAAGGGTTGATTATTCGGGTGAATCTACGAAAAGTGCCATTTTCGGGGTCACTCATTTGAAAATTTAAAAATCGAGAAATTCCGAACTTTTTTCATGGTAATAAACTTAGATTACCTTGGTGATTATTGTGTATCAGTGGCTACGCAGCAACTTTCATCGTTCAGCTGTTTGACAGCCAGATGAATGATTAAGACCAGATGAATGAAAAATGAGAGTGTAGACGGAATTTAAAAGAGAAATCCAGCGAATTGAAACCATGGTATAAATTTTTTTTAACAAAAAGTGTCAAAATCTTGAGTAAAGGCAAACTCCAGTGCTGTCATTTGCTGGCTTTCTTTTGCTGTGATATTCATTCATCTGGTCTCTATTCATTCATCTGGCCACAAGAATGTTTGTTGGCCAGATGAATGGAGACCAGATGAATGAAATTTTTTACAATAAATCACTTGTACAAGTAGATAAAGGTAAAACAGAAAAAACAAAGAGCTCATCATAATCTATGCAGGTGTTTGTACAAAAATGGACTTCGAGCGTTTTGATAGATCTACTGGAACACCCACAACCATGACCAGAAGAATGAATAACAAAAAAGTCACGCACCTGATATTTCCCAGAGCTGTTGTTTGGAGGCCTACAAGATGGATAATAAAGAGACCTCATGGTGAGGGATTGAAGCCACGGGCTTCAGTGGTGCCACTTGTAGCACAAGAATGTTCCCATAAGTTGTTGTTTCCCTTCACCAAGCATGAACTTCAGGAGCCAGATGAATGAATTGAAAGCTCGGGACAGGACGATTATCAACAGTAGTTGCTAACCTTCATTAACTAAATATTCAAAAGACACATGCTCGTAATCTACAGGCTTATAGGCACTAGTAAAAATATTGGCTGATTTTTTCCTTCTCACGTTAAGGTGGGGTACATGCTGAAAGTTGACTACCTCATGATGGGGACAGGCCGGATGAATGAAAAATTGACCATTCAACCCAGATTTTACCTGTGAAATATTAAACTGAAACACCCCAACTGACATGGAAGAATGGAGCCCGTACCTATAGACACATAGGAAAAAAAAAAAAAAAAATCTTTCTTATCATGCCCAGAAGTAGAGATATTGTGCCGGGACAAGAAAATGGCACTTTTCGTAGATTCACCCATTCCTTGATATAGGAGACTTGTGTAGAAAATAAATTCGGTGTCAATGAAAAAAAAAAAAAAAAAATGTAAAAACAAATTTTTGTTTTAATTTTATAGGAATTTTATAGAATTATAATTTCAAATAAGTTTTTTTTTTCACATTTTTTTGTTTTTTGTTTTTTACTTGAAAAATATTTGTCCTCCTGGGAACCATATAAAATCTCATCTGTAGCCCCATGAAAGCCCCATAGATCGCAACAGTGAAATCGGATCGTTTCGGGACCCCAAAAAATGGATTCTATGTCTAAAAATACTTCGAAAATGACACCTAACTCGATCCATAACCAAAAGCCTTAAAAAACCCCTCCTGTACCCCCATAGCGCCTCACGGGTTCGGGCGATCGGGCTAAAAACGTTGCGGGCACAACTAGATGGTAAACGGAGTATTTTGTCAAAATTTCGGATTTAAAAAAAATTCCTACTGCCCAAAACAGCCCGGACGGCGAACGGACATTTCGGATTTAGAATGTAGACCTCTTGAAACGGATAATGTCAAATTTTGAGGCCGATTGGAGTCGTCAACCTCCGTTGCGAAAACATAGACCTGTGTATTATTCCAAGAGTAATAAACCTAATTTTCGCACAAGTATCCTATACCAAAGAGTAATTAACCCTTGTGTAAAATTTGCTGCGTTTTCAGGGATATTCTCACGTATCCGTTATGGTCTATCCAGGTACTCCCGATCACATCCATTAACGCAAACAGCGAGAACATGGAATATACACCTTCGAATCCCCCCCAAATCGCACTCAGTTCCATCAACTGCTTAGTGAGAGGTTATGGAAAAACTCTTAACGTCCTGGAAAAAACATCCCTTTATTTATAGGATTTTGTAGAGGGCGGGTGAAGAATGGAAATGAGCCACCCCTAAATTAGCGGCCATAGTGTTCTGAAGGGGGTTTTTTGTGGCGTAGGTATAACCGAGTTGATTGAAGCGGCGGTTGAGATCGTCGACGTCCCAGCCCGGCGCCGTTTTGCATAGCTATCACTTCCTGTTTACCATAGAGCCTTCCCCAACCTTCAAAGCCTGTGCGGTGAGGCAGGACGGTTCATCAGCACCTCAGAACCGCCTCTTTCCACCCGAGTTATCAACACAACCTGAGGGCTAAATAGATGCTAAGCCGGTAAATGTGAAAACGATACTCGGGTGATGGTCGTCTTCAGTCAAGTTTCTTACTTTGTAAATGAATAACTCGATGTTCTGGCGCATAATGAGGCTTTTTTCCATTCGCATAAGTCAATCACTGAGCCAACAACAAGACAACGGATTTGAATGAGCCGACATCATGAAAACAAACAAACGCTGGACATAGAAAAAAACGCTGCGGATTTTACACAAGAGTTGATTATCCTTAATTGTGTAAAAATTATTTATGTCACTAGAAAAAATTGTATAGAAAAAAAAAAATTCTTCAAGGTTTGGACAGATCTTGGACGGGTCCCACAAAATGGATTATGCGTACAAAATAAAGTAAAATAAAAGTACTCAGAACGCTCTAGCGGACATAGTCTCGAAAATCTCAACTGGATAACTACAAATTGATTGGTATCTTTATTGATCTAACCAAGGCGTTTGACTCAATTGAAACCACCAGACTTATTATTCTCAAACTCGGGCAACTTGGTCTTGACGACGCAGCCGTCAGTTGGTTCACCTCTTACCTATCAAATAAGCAACAGTTAATAAGATTACAGGGAGTAGAAAGCGACACAAAACCAAATAATTACGGGGTTCCCCAAGGGTCGGTACTTGGGTCAATTTTGTTCCTAATACATGTAAATGACCTATTCTCTATCAGTACCAACGCCAAGTTTATAGCTTTTGCCGATGATGTAGCCTATATTAGTTAAGGAAGAAACATGGGAGAATGCGCATAATAGTGCGGAGATTATAATGGAAAAGGTTACTGATTGGTTTGCCTTGAACAGTTCAACATTGAATATCAAAAACCAAATATATCACGTTTTCAATAAATGAAGCGGGACAACCAAGTCAATCAAAGGTAATTCTACACAATGGGAAAGGTTGCAGCGCAGCCTCTTGTAAAAATGCCTGCCGGGGGCTAGAAAAAGTAGAATAATATAGAAAAAGTAGAATATAATATATTACATTATATTCTATTCTATATTTATATATTATCTATCTATCTATCTATACTTCTATAAAATCGGGTTTCTGTCTGTGTGTCTGTCCTGCCTTATAGGCGCCTAAACGGCTGAACGGATTTCCACGGGGATTTTTTCTAACGATCCGGTGTCCTTGCCGCCACAACATAGGCTATATTAAAATCCCGCGCGACGCGCGCAAACCCGCGAATTTGCGCGAAACGTGTTTTTCGCTCCCCTATAACCCCCATTTTTTATCGCGGATTCCGATTCTACGTTTAATTCTACGTCCGAAATACCGGTTGCGCGAATTTTTTGGCGCGCGCGAATTCGCTCAATTAATTTTTTCGATTTATTCCGCCGTTAATAGACGGATTTTTTCCGCGTTTCGTCCGTAGCCTACCTAGAGATCCGAATTTTAATAGGAGATATCGACCAAATTCATTCCGACGATGAGCGACTTTTGAGAGCGAGTTGAGTTTTGAAAAAACTGGGCGGGCGTCACCGACCCGTCGCGACGGGTGAAATCTGTTCGGCTTCACTCAACACCCTCTATCCCCCCGCCATCACTCTTCACTCTGAGCGGGTGGGACATCAGCCTTTAAGGGGCGCTCCCAAGGTTTATGCGCAAGGTCTCCCAGATGGAAATTGATGTAAATTAAATGAATCGATTTAAATTGAATCGATTATCGAGAAAAGTATCGAAAAATTGAATTAAATTGAATTTAAAAAAAATTAAAAAATTTATATATATTCTTGAAAATCTCGAGAAATTTAAAAATGATCTACATTCTGAGATAGGTTGAGCGCCCTCAAGGATTTTTTCCGTTTTCCCCTCCTTCAACTAAAGAAAAGAAGGAGTGGGGATTTCAGCCACTATTGATTCGATTTTGATGAAATTTTCAGGGATCACCCGGGTTGTGCCTTAGATGATTACCCAGGCTTATTTAACAAAAAATCTCATTCTTTTTCCTACCTACCTACACATTCAAATTTACTACCTACCTACATATTTATTAATTTTTTTTTTTTTTTTTTTTTAATCGCGGATTCCGATTCTACGTTTAATTCTACGTCCGAAATACCGGTTGCGCGAATTTTTTGGCGCGCGCAAAATCGTCAAACTAATTTAGGTAGGTACCTTTATACAATCATTACCTATATACAATGAAAAGCCGTTTCGAGCTGTCCCAACTGTATGGATTACCTATATACAATCATTACCTATACACAATGAAACTAGAGATGGGATGTGCGGGGGGGGGGGGGGGGGGGAGCGCAGTACTTCTATAAAACCGTTGAAGATAGGGAGATACGGTTTTTTCCATCGTGATCTCAGGTATCACATAAAAAGTTTTGGATAGTGTCCCTTAAATTGTCCTAAAGTGTCCTGCGAGTATGAATCCCTCGGGAACGAATGGTTTACCTATATACATACAATGAAAAGCCGTTTCCAGCAGTCCCAATTTTGTACCATATGATGACTCTGGGGTGAGTTCAAATAGTGTCCTGAAAGTGTCCTAAAGTGTCCCGAGAGTGTGAATTCCCCTGAAAAAGGCGAGGGGGGGGGGGGGGATTTATCTGTTTGGAGCTTGCCTAACTGCTTATCCTCAACCATTAGAGATGTAATAGGTATATTCATTCATGAGTCGACACTGGCCTAACCTTCTCCCAGCAGGTTCAGCCAATATTGATTCGATTTTGATGAAATTTTCAGGGATTGATGGTGGACTTTAAATTTGATTTCACTAGCACTTTGACGATAATATAGAAGTACTAGCTGCTCCGGCTCGCTTTGCTCGCCTACGCACCCATCCGGGGGGCTGCGCCCCCCTGGACCCCCCAGTGGGTGAGTAGCATCGATGTACACGTTGGAACCCCCACATGAAGGAATTCCCAAATTCGCAGAATTGCAGTGCTCGGTTGGGACAGCTTGAAACATAATAATAATAATATTGAAACATGTTTCAACTTTATTATTCTACATGAGACATGTTTAAATATTATTATTATTGTTTCAAGCTGTCCCAACCGAGCACTGCAATTCTGCGAATTTGGGAATTCCTTCATGTGGGGGTTCCAACGTGTCCATCGATGCTACTCACCCACTGGGGGGTCCAGGGGGGCGCAGCCCCCCGGATGGGTGCGTAGGCGAGCAAAGCGAGCCGGAGCAGCTAGTATAAAATACCTGGGACTCACATTGGACCAACATATAAAATGGAAAGAACACATTGAAGGACTGGCACTGTGAATTAGGAAAACCTATCACATCTTTGTATTGTTGAGAAGTTGGCTTAGTCAACAAAACCTTCGTATGATCTACTTTGCGTTTGTAAACAGTATAGTAAGTTATGGAATAATTACATGGGGAGGAACGTACGCGTCTAATTTTAGTAAATAATTTACTAAATTGCTATTCTTAACACTGTATTACACTGAGAGAAAAGATTTTTTTATTGGCTAGGTTAAATCCGAAATAACCTCGAAAAGAAATTGAAACCAACTAGAATCAATTGATTCAACCAAGAAAAAAATAGGTCCAGGTTAAAGTAACATCGAAAAATATTAATACAACCTAGGCCCATATAGAAACAACCTAACCCGTTATTACCCGCCCTCTGACCAAAACCTGGAATAAAAAAGTGTTAACCTAGACCAAATGTGAACTTCACATTTGGTCTATGTTGACATTGTGAAGACCTAGAAAATATATTACCTACCTTTGACTTTTAAGTGGGGTAACCTAGAATCGAATGATTTGACCTTCCATATAATTCCCCTCCATTTAAGTCTCGGTTGTACCACTGAAAACAACCGAGAGATTTAAAAGGCGAGATTGTTACTTTAGCTAACAACCCAGAAGAAAAAGTTAAACTTTCAGTCTCGGTTAAAACTACCGTAGTACTACAAATAGTTTTAGGTTTAAACAACAGTGATTGTAATTCATTCAATAAATTCCAGGTTGTTTCTACAGTACGCTAAGCGGCTGCGGAGAGCGCCACTGTAGGCGGTGGGCGTTAAGTCTCGTTGTCTTGGCACCCCTGCTATTTAGCAGGTGGGGTTGAGGCCAAATCTTTGTCAAATTCTAATCATCTAATTTCTGTCACTATGTGCAGTCATATTATGACGTCACATTCAAATTTTTGTACTGAGTTGGAAACAGAGACAACCCAGAAAGATAGTTGAAGTTGATAGAAACAACCTGCAATGGAAGTGGAGCAAACCTAGAAAGAAAAGTGGACCACCTAGTAATTTATTAGGACCAACCTGAAAAGAATAGGAAGCTACCTAGAAATTTAACTGGAACAACAGGGATAGTAATTGAAACAACCTCGTAAATAAAGGGACACAACCTAGAGAAAAAAGGGTTCTAGGTTAACGCGCCATGGCTGTAAATTGTTTGAAGTGGGGTGAGAACGTTTTTGTTTTAGGGTAAATCAACCGTCTATGAAAGTGAAAAACATTGAATACCCGGGTGAGACAATCAAGACATTAATGTTTTTAACCTAGACTGTAAATGGATGGAGGCGGCGGCACACACGGTGAACTTAACCTAGAACTAAAGTGTGGGGGTGGCGTATTTTCAATCTTGGTTGTTTGCATTTTTAGGAAGGTAACTTCACCAGTATTTTCAATCTAGGTTAAATTATATTCAACCTAGACTAAATTGTTCCACCCTAGAATGAAAACCAAAAAAAATCTAGGTTGGCAGCATTTAACCTAGAAAAAAATCGAAAAATAACCTAGAATAGGCCCTTTTTTTCTCTCAGTGTAGCCACAACATTTAATTATTAAATGTTGTGGCTAATACAGTGTTAAGAATAGCATCCAAATTGCCAAGAAGATCATCTCAAACAAACCTCTATGAGGTATATGGTGTTCTTCCTCCACGAATGACCTATTTCTATAGTTTAGCATGGCATGTTCACAAATACCTCGAATCCTATGGAAAATCCCAAATGGTTAGACCCACCAGAGCAAATCTCACGAGTATACTAACAATAATTTGCCCTAAAAATGATTTCTACATGAGGCAGCTACCCTGGCTGGGACCGCCCTTATTTGAATATTTGGACGACAGGAATGCGAAAATGATAAGTAATAGATATAGATTGTAAGTACTATAATATAGTTGTAGTATGTAAGACACTTTTGCTTAACGTTAACACCTGATGTCATCTCACTTCTGAACCCTCTCACAAAATGTTATGAAGGAAAAAGAGAGACACAGGCCTGGACGGGTCTTCGACCTTTAGGTCCCGATTAATCTCAAGACTAGGAATCTACTATTACACATCATGCACGAGGATACATAAACATTGTAAAGTGTTATTACATAATTTAATTAATAAATGAAATGAAAAATTACTCGGATAACGACTCCTTATCCGAGTAATTTTTCAAATTTTGTAGCCCCATGAAAGCCCCATAGATTCCCACGGTGATACTTGGAAAACAACACCTGACTTGACCCGAAAACCTTCAAAAACCTCAGCGAAGGAGGCGTGTGGCAATGATGCTCAACCAGCAGAAGAGAGCGATTCTCAAGAGAGCTTGCGGAAAGAAGAAGAGGCTTTTTAAAACGACAAAAGTCGAGAGGCAGACAAAAGACATCCGTGACGGTCAATCCAGACGCTTTTCCAGGGCGTGAGGAAAGGTTATAAGCTCCACATGGAGTTCCTGATTAATACACAAAGTAATCTCCTCAGTGACAAAGAGGACATCAATGATGAAGGGTAAGGCATTTCAACGAGCTCCTCATCGGAGAAGAGAGAGATTAGGAGGCAGGGAACCGTTTGGTGCTCGATAACGCTCTGCTTGGTGAGGGGAGGAACGATGATGATGCTGAACCACAAGACATGGAGGACCTGAAAGACATCGTCAATGGCTCAAAAAATAAGGCAAACAAGAAATCAATGGTTTCGCCAATGACCAGGGGACGTGGGGACGCTAGGTTGATCAGGCTCTACTTTCTCGTTTTATTGGAAACTTTAGGTTTGTTCCAGGTCTAACTGCGTCTGTCGACAGAAGTTGGACAGCTGTCGACAGAACCCGACCGCACATACTCGAGCTATCGGTTTCCGTCCAACTTACGATCGACCTGGAACAGCAGTTTCTAAACTGCGGATGTCTCCGGCGATTTCTGTTAACATTCCGTCAAACCTGGAACAAACCTATCATTTCGTTCTCAAGCCCTACTCTGTGGGAACTGAGCGATTTCCCCAAATAATGATGTCAGCGTCCTTTTCGCGACCAGGAAATCCCCCCCAACAACTCGAAGTAAAAAAACTCCTTTCTGGAAGGGTGGAGAGACAAACTAGCTTCTCGAAGAGGAGATGGAAAGTTGTTATAGAGCCCGGTGAACAAAGTCAACTGTCTCCTCCTGGCAGCCCACTTTCGCGACTTTCCTCCCTAATTATTCAACCCATCCGTGTTTCTTCGCCACTCCGCTTTTTTTTTTTTTTTTTTTTTTTTTCGAATGGAAATGCGAAGTACCAACTTAACGGGGTGGCAGCGAGTTTGTTCGGAGTTAAAGAAAAAAAGGCTTTTTCCACCGGCTGTTAGGTGACTTTCTTTCGTATATCTGGTCAAACTTCCTTCCTCCCTTTCGATTTCTCTTTTTCCCCACTTCACTCATTTCGTCCGTACCTATTTCCTACCGGAAATGTCTTCCCGTCTTCGAGAAACTCTTCGAACGCCTCGTGCCTTTCTAGAGCTTCACAAGCAATATACTTACCTAACAAATTTCTTGCATTTCCGTAAAATGAGCCCGTTTATTGATGAAAAACGGAAATAATTGGCGTTCGCTCCATCGTGGGAGGTTAACTCAATTTTCGATGGCCCAATAAAGTAACCGATTATAGTTATTCATTTTATTTTATTTTTATTTTTCTGACTTTTTCGGCCTTTGGCCATTTTCATCCCGAAGAAACCGTTTGGCGAAAAACGTCACCCGATTATTTTTTGAGGAGGACAAAATTCTCCGTCGAACGAGCACCCTACCGACCCGATTCGGTTCAGCCGTCTGGCCAAAACCTAACGTCAAAGATGCGCATTTTTTCCAAATGGATTAAAACTTTTAATTTAAAAGCGAGTTTCAACGCTCAAATCACCTTGAAACACCTAGTTATCAAGCTTTTATGTCTTCTGAAGTTATTTATTTGACATTTCATGTCTTTGCTATGGCACACAACCAAATTTTCGTTATGTCACGTTACGTTACGTAACGAAATATGCTCAATGATTATTAGCTCCTAATAATCATGAAATGTCCTAATGCGTTGCAGACTTGTATGCAAGCGTTTTTCAAGAGCTGAAGGGCCGGTCGACCCTGGAAACCAATTTTGAAACGCTCAAAATTACCTACATCGGACGAGATAAATGTACGATAATTTGGTGACTTGAAATAATTTGGCGTTGAAAGAAGAGCAGAATGCGGATTCGGCTCTGAAGGACCAGAATGTATTGTGCCGTAACAGGTCCCGGACCCAATCTAATGGCTTCGGTACAGCAGGTTTGGGTGTTGAATGTTCACTCACTTATAACCCATTTTAGAGAAAATGGCGCATCTTTGACGTTAGGTTTCGGCCTTACGGCTTAACCGAATCGGTTGGGTAGGGTGCTCATTCGACGCAGAATGTTAACCCCTTATCGTATAAAATGTTTTGTCATATGGTATCACTCAGGCGAATTTATCGAATTTCTTCGTCACACCTCCCGGCCGATCATCTTCCCCCAAGTTGATACATTATTTATTTCGTAAAAAGATCTCCAGAGATGAAGGGAGGTCCTTCGGTTGGACGGTCATCGACAAACACCGTATGACCGATCTTGTCGTGAAAAGCTTCAGCCGGATGAAAGGAGGCAAACGCGTTCACTCCGGTGGACTTTTCCACAGAATCCGGCGACATCCTTTCGGACCTTATGAATTTGCAGTTCATTGAATCCCCTTCTCCTTGGACGCCCCCTTTTGGATTTTCCGCCAGAAATCTTTTCGAGAGGGCGGATTGATACGCTCAGACATCAAAGCTCTAATCCTGCTGATCCACTGAGGGGATTTCTCCTTATATGTTATCATAGTTAATTAACTATCGTCGGTTGAGTTCCAACATGTGCTATTCAACTTTTGGTTTATTATTCTTTGAATAATACACCTATGTTTTCGCGACGGAGGTCGACGACTCCGATCGGCCTCAAAATTTGACATTATCCGTTTCAAGAGGTCTACATTCTAAATCCGAAACGTCCGACCGCCGTACGGGCCGTTTTGGGCAGTAGGATTTTTTTTAAATCTGAAATTTTGGCAAAATACTCTGTTTACCATCTAGTTGTGCCTGCAGGGTTTTCAGCCCGATCGCCCAAACCCGTGAGGCGCTATGGGGCTATATAAGGGGGTTTTTGAAGGCTTTTAGCTATGGGATCGAGTTAGGTGTCGTTTTCGAAGTATTTTTGGACGTAGAATCCATTTTTGGGGGTCCCGGAACGATCCAATCTCACTGTGGCGATCTACAGGGCTTTCGTGGGGCTAAAAATGGGATTTTTGAAGGATCCCGGAAGGTCAAATATTTTTCGAATACCTACTTAAACAAAAAAATTTTGAAAAAAAAAAAAAAAAAAAAAATCCAAAAAACATTTTGTTGAAAAAATCCAAAAATGTTTTTTTCGTTGAAACAGAATTAAATGTATGCACAAGTAACCTATTCTCATGAGAATGTTTCGCGTAATAATTATTTTGACTTGATTCAAGTAGAATCTACTTGAATCAAGTCAAAATTAGATCTGATCTGGTTAGTTGTTGAGTAACAACTGAGTAAATGACATGACTGAGTACATTGTACTCATATTGTGAGTTCAAGGTGTGAGCTCCGCAGGCTCAAATAGACACTTTTCATGGATGTTGGAGACCTTGCTGCAGTGCCGCCCGTCATCAAAGCCCTACCAGGTCTTTGGCACTCCGCCATCTCTACAGAGTCCCGCCTCGTGCAAAGGAGGCTGCGCGCACGATGGCAAATGACAGCCCTTGACAATTCCTTGGTGCCGCTTCCACTTGTCCGCCAGAAAGTTCTCCGGACATCGACGAATCGGAACATCTGGGGTGCGATATGTTCCTCCACCAAGTTTTGGGCCCACCAGCAACTTATCTACCCTACGAGCTTTTCAAATTATTCAATCGACGCTCATCAGAAGAGCCATCAGCATGCCTACTTCGCTCGTACATTGTCGAGGCAATTACAGCTGCTTTGAGGGATCTGCACGCAATAAATCCCAAGTCCGATTCTTCAAAGGATTCAACTTCGTACTTTGAAAAATAAACGAACTAGGTACCACTCGTAAAACGAGCAAATATCGGATTGAAGATTTTGGTGTAAGTTTCAAACCTCTGCGGATTGTGATCTGTTAAAGGAAGACATCTCAGCCGTTCTCAGCCTTTTCCATTTAAGTCTCAAACTTCATCGTCGCCGAGGGGGGGAAACAATGGAAGGTTTCCGTAAATAAGGCTTGTCGTCATAAGACTCGACAATTGATTTCCCCCCGTCGAGTTGATGGGCGTATAATAAGGAGCTAATCTCGAAGGCCCCGACGAGATTGCCGGGGCTGATCTTCTTCACAAAGGAAATCAAGTTGGAGAAAGCCGCATCGATCTGAAGAGCGGATTCTCCCATTAAATGCTGACAAGCCGGAAATGACGGATGAGGAGAGAATTTCTTCTTTGGGGCTCTCCCGAATGAAGTATTTGACTAACGCCAAACGAATGATTATGCTACTTAACACTCATTGTGTTGACGTTTAAAATATGAGGAACCAAAGTCTAAACTTCAATGGTTAAAGTATATTTGGGCACAGAGATGGGTCGCTCCGTAATTTGTCTGTAACTGCTCTAGCGGCACCTTTGTAACGGTTCCCATTAACAGTTACTGTTCTAGTTCTGTTAAACAGAGAATAAAACGCTGCAAATTTTACACACGGGTTTATTATACTTCGATATAGGTTATTTGTGAAACATTTAATTCATTCAATTAAATAAAATGGATTCTACGTCCAAAAATATTTCTGAAATGACACCTAACTCCTAACACCATCCCATTGCCAAAAGCCATAAAAAACCCTCCTGTAGTCCCATTTTAGCCCATAGCGCTCCACGGGATTGGGCGATCGGACTGAAAACCTTGCGGGCACAACTAGATGGCAAACCAAGTATTTTGTCAAAATTTCAGATTTAAAAAAAAAAATCCTACTGCCCAAAACGGCCCGGACATCGGATATCGGACGATCGGATATGATCGATTTGACTGTTGAATTCACAATGATGCTCAGAAGTTGAACCTCCGTGGTGAAACCTCTTCATACAAAACATCCAAGCAAGTATAAGATAAATCAGGCCGTGTACACAGGCCATTTTAAGAAGGCGAGCCCTTCTCTCTTTCCCTTATCGGTCCCCATTCTGCGTAATCCTGCAGATATTTTCCATTTAACGGGCCTCCGCGGTGACACACAGGGATTGGGGAGGATTTTCTCAGTTGGAGATGGAAGTTGGCGGTGGGGAGGAGATCCATTTGTATTAATCAGCTCCATCCTTCGGGGCCGGAGAAAACTGGGCTACCACTCATCGACGTCGACAGGGTGGATTGGGAGGACGCGGCTGTGTGTCGAATTGTAGCCAGTTTAACCAGTTTATGGGTACCAAACACTGTTTCCATGTGTAAAATCTGATTTAGGGACAACATACTCCCGCTTAACGGATAAAAACTGGTTTAAAGGGACAAGACACACATTTTAGCCAGTTGAAACGGTTTTGGAGGGAACATACCTACACCCGGCTCAATGAGAAAAACTGGTTTAGATGCAACATACACCCGTTTTAATGAGTAAAACTGGTTTATGGGCAACAAGCGCCCGTTTTAACTAGTAAAACCTGATTTGGGGGGAAGAGACATTAGGGAGTAGAAACTGGCTTTGGGGAAGTAGACCAGTCAAAATCGACAGTAAAAATCGCTAAATTCACAACTCGAGATGTACCTACCTCTGATTTTGGTTTATTATTCTTGGAATAATACACCAGTAATACACCTATGTTTTCGCGACGGAGGTCGACGACTCCGATCGGCCTCAAAATTTGACATTTTGCGTTTGAAGAGGTCTAGATTCCAAAACCGAAATGCCCTTAAGGTTTTCAGCCCGATCGCCCAAACCCGTGGGACGCTATGGGGCTAAAATTGTTTCAAGGCGTTCATGGGGCTAAAAATGAGATTTTTGATGGATCTCAGGAGGTCAAATATTTTTCAACTAAAAAAAAAGTGGAAAAAAAGTTTTTGAAAAAAAAAAAAATCCAAAAATTTTTTTTTTTTTCATTGGCACTGAATTAAATTTCTTCACAAGTAACTGATATCTAAGAATAATACACTACCAAGTGGGACATGACCCATAGCTTCCTCGGATATTGTAAGAAATGTTGAACGAAATTTTTCATCAATAGGGCACAAGTTATGGCTGTTAGCTCACTAACTCGAGCAAGATTTTAGCGCTCCAATTAAAGGGCTATACCCATACAATTCCTGAAAATTTGATTGAAATCCGATCAAAATTGTGGAATTTACGGGTGTGGCAAGGAAATGCGGACAGTCAGACCATCAGACAAACAGATAGACAGACAGACCGACAGACACGGAACCAAATTTGTTCAGGAGGCTCTGAAACGCAAAACTTGAGTGGACATCTTGATTTTGGAAAACCACTTTTTTTTTTCATTTCGAAAGTGAAAACAATGATTTCTCTGCCTTGCAGACTCGGAAGCAATAAACCGTCGTGTAAAATGTGCAGCGGTTTTCGTTGAAAATTAAATGTTTTATTCAAACTACATAAAAAAGAGAAAGCGGAGTTAAATCGCTTTAAGAGATAGTCGGCAGCTCTTTTTAGATACCTACCTAATTCATTCTCCTATAGTTAGGATTAGAAATCTAATTTTTCCATTGACAATGAAATGCCTCTGTTTGGCTTTAACTAAAAGTAAGGAGTCTTGCTCTGATTTGATTCTATTGAGCGAGTGAAAATCGATCTTCATAAATTTCGTATTGCTACCTACCTATCCATTGTCCACCGTGCAGGTCCATGTCTCCCCTTCGTCCTCCTCATCTTCCAGCTATTCTCTTCGTCTAAAGCATCCCCATTTGGGTAATTGTGAGATTGTGCCTTGTTTCCTCGGCTATCATCCTTCATCGCTTTTCGACTAGGTCCGTTTCCCTTCTGCCAGAAAGCTCGGCGAGAGTGGCGTAGCGTTTCTAACGGGTGAATGGAATAGACGTAATTCATCACATTCGGATCTTCTGTTTCGTGATTTATTGTCCTTTTGGGGCGTCGAGTTTCAAAAGCTCCCTCGTGAAAGCTGAGTGATTTCGTCATCAAGGTGCGAAACGGTCTTTAACCGTACCAAAACCATGTAGCCCAAGCAAATTGTCACTAAAATCGGCCCCGACCAAACACTAAATATGCTATTTGATTTTATTGTCTTAAATGGTCCATTGGGGTCCTAATAAGAGTAATCTGTGGTTTCCCACCAAAATATTTGATGGGAGAACTGTGGGCAGCCCAAATACCACGAAATTTTCGGACTTTTTTCGGTTTTTTTGATATATCTCAGAAACGAATAATCCTATCGATGTTTTTACCGTATATTGTTTTAAAGAGCATTAAATTTTCTACAGTTTTCACTACCTAGAGTCTTTTCTAACTCTGATAGCAAACGAGCTAGAGCTCATCAAAAATTGACAATTTTCTCCAACTTCTGGAAAAATCACAAAATCTAGCTATTATCTCCTTTTTGCTTCTTTCTAACTCGTCCAAAGTGTTATTAGAACGTAGTAGACGTGCTTGTATGATGCTCAGAGTCAATGACGATGTTGTAATTAAAATAAAAGATAAGTTTTATTAATTAAGTGGAGCCAGGTCAGTTAGAAGTGGTTGACCTTGACAGTCCCGGAGGAGCGGAGGACCCTGCTACGGCGGAGGAAGAGAACAGGAGTGTAGTTTGGAAGTTAGGGTCTGTGATAATCCTGAGGATTATTACGGGAGAATAAATAGACGATTTAGCGGGAATAAATAGGGTAATATATTTAACTCACTGCTATGTGGTCAATAAGGGGGTCGTCTCGTCGAGGGTCCACAGGAGAGTGCCTCTTATCAGATTCACCCGCCTGTCTCTCTTCGAGGTAGAGGGGAAGGAAGGGACGCTATTCCATGGTGACATCACACTCCCCCTCCTGGCAGAAAAGCTGGCGGGGACAGGTTTTGGGGTCCGTCATGGCATGGGGAAACCGTCCTGGCCTGGTGCGGCAACTGGGTGGTATTGGCAGCTTCACCATTCGCCTAGAGGAAGGATCCTCTTGACAAGTGCTAGCAGGGGTTGCAACCATAAGGGGGATGGGTACGTGGTATGGTGGGAAGGATACTGTCCATGAAACAGTATCATATCGAAGACCTGTCTTCTGGAAGAAGTCAAGGCCTAACAGTACCTGGTGGGTAATCTTTGAAAGGAGATAAAAGGTATGAGCCGAAGTGTGGGAACCAATGGTTATGGGAAGGGTGACAACAGACCTAGCTGTCACCTGTCAACCATTCCCAACAGTGAGGGCCAGTGGGGGGCATGGCCTGCTATGGAACATTTTGGAGCGGAGGACTGCCTCAAAATATGAGTGGTTCACCACAGAAACTGAGGCGCCTGTGTCCAACAGCACTTCTACAGGTGTTGAGCCCAGGGTAGCCTGGAGTAGGGGTGGAGTAAATGTGTTGGTGAAAAGGGATGCTACAATGGCTGGTGAAGGGGAGGGGGTAGGTGACAGTCCTGATGTGGTTGGGTGGTTGCACCAAAACTTTTGGTCCAAAAGGGACATGGCCAACTAAACGAATACACTTCAAAATGATACTCAGTAGGTATGTTCCTTCCGCGTCTAGTTCAGGGTGTAAAGTGCAAGAAAGTGGAGTACATGATTCCAAAGGGGGGGGGGGGGGGGAGGTGTAAGAATATAGGTGTAGAATATTAAAGAACCCGCGGGGAAGGAACTGCAACATCCGCTCCTGGGCAGAGGGCCCAAAGAGAGTGGAGCTCCACAAAAAAAAAAAGAAAAGAAAAGGACAAATACATGTCCCCGAGCAATCGACAATCAATCCCAGGGATGGGAACTTGAAATAACTCTCGGGCTCCTGAACGAGGGCACACACACATAGTTATGAAGCTGATATAATTGTCAAAAAATCACCTGAGCAGCTCGCTACAAGATAGAAGTTCATAAGGTTGTCGCACCCACACAGCACATAACATTTTTAAAACATCTCAACATGGTATCAATAACGTTACAACGTTTCATCTCATCTGGAATGTAGTTAAAACGTCTCGAAAATATTTTAGCCAAAACATTATCAATTGTAATGTTTTTAAAATGCTTCATATGAAGCAAATTCAAGACATTTTATACGAAATGTTATATATACATTTTCATGATATAACAAAAATGACATTGCAGATTCCTGATCTCGAAAATGTTTGCCGGAAGATCTGTTTGAGATGTCTCAAGTGAAACATTTCGGTGACATCTTGAAAATATGCCACAAGAACAGCGTGACAACATTAATTTAGGGATATCTTTGAAATATTTTTGCCAAAACATTAGCGATAATAATGTTTTGAAAATGCTTCAGATGAAGCCAATTCAAGACATTTTATACGAAATGTGTTTTTAACAATTTTTATGATGTAGCAAAAATTACATTGCAGAACCCTTATCTTGAAAATGTTTGCCGGAAGATATGATTGAGATGTCTCAAATGAAACATTTCGGTGACATTTTGATAATATGCCACAAGAAAAGCCGTGACAACATTAATTTAGGGATATCTTTGAAATATTTTTGCCAAAACATTAGCGATAATAATGTTTTGAAAATGCTTCCGATGTAGCCAATTTAAGACATTTTATAGGAAATGTTTTATAGCATTTGTATGATGTAGCAAAAATGACACTGCAGAACCCTTATCTTGAAAATGTTTGCCACAAGATCTGTTTGAGATGTCTCAAGTGAAACATTTCGGTGACATCTTGAAAATATGCCACAAGAACAGCGTGACAACATTAATTTAGGGATATCTTTGAAATATTTTTGCCAAAACATTAGCGATAATAATGTTTTGAAAATGCTTCAGATGAAGCCAATTCAAGACATTTTATACGAAATGTGTTTTTAACAATTTTTATGATGTAGCAAAAATTACATTGCAGAACCCTTATCTTGAAAATGTTTGCCGGAAGATATGATTGAGATGTCTCAAATGAAACATTTCGGTGACATTTTGATAATATGCCACAAGAAAAGCCGTGACAACATTAATTTAGGGATATCTTTGAAATATTTTTGCCAAAACATTATCGATAATAATGTTTTGAAAATCCTTCAGATGAAGCCAATTCAAGACATTTTATACGAAATGTGTTTTTAACAATTTTTATGATGTAGCAAAAATTACATTGCAGAACCCTTATCTTGAAAATGTTTGCCGGAAGATATGATTGAGATGTCTCAAATGAAACATTTCGGTGACATTTTGATAATATGCCACAAGAAAAGCCGTGACAACATTAATTTAGGGATATCTTTGAAATATTTTTGCCAAAACATTAGCGATGATAATGTTTTGAAAATGCTTCTGATGAAGCAAATTCAAGATATTTTATAGGAAATGTTATATAACGTTTTCATGATATAACAAAAATTACATTGCAGATTCCTGATCTCGAAAATGTTTGCCGGAAGATCTGTTTGAGATGTCTCAAATGAAACATTTCGGTGACATCTTGAAAATATGCCACAAGAACAGAGTGACAACATTGATTTGGGGATATCTTTGAAATATTTTTGCCAAAACAATGTTGATAATAATGTTTTGAAAATGCTTCCGATGTAGCCAATTTTAGACATTTTATAGGAAATGTTTTATAACATTTGTATGATGTAGCAAAAATGACACTGCAGAACCCTTATCTTGAAAATGTTTGCCACAAGATCTGTTTAAGATGTCTCAAATGAAACATTTCGGTGACATCTTGAAAATTTGTTGTGGCCTCCTTCGCGATTGGCTCACGGGAGGCGCCACTTCCTGGAGACTCCCCCATTCTCCATCCCACGGGGTGGCTATTGTTTCCTCGGGTCCTAGGATGAGCCTTCCTTTACTAATCAATATTTTCAAGATAACCATAATATATATTGTAAATATGGAGCAGCTACTCCATCAAGTTACTCCGAAAACATCTTAAAAACAATCACTATGTGGCGATCGTAAGATTTTGGGAACATTCAGTATTTTGAATATTGAAGTTGAACATTCAATTTCAATATTTTGAAACATCATAATACAGACATTTTGGAAACATTCGCTATACGACGTCTCCTAGAAAAAAAGAGTTGGAGAAGATCTTGAAAACGTTTCATAAAACGTCATAACAACAAAGATATTTTCTACGCGTTTTAAAAACGTTTTGAAAAAATCACATTCAAGTAACAAGATATTTTTAAAACATTCTGTTTAATGTTTAGAACAAACATTTCAAAAATGTTTCTGAAATGTAATTGTTGCTGTGTGGGATGTATTAAAAACGAGTTGGAGAATATCTTGAAAACGTTTCCTAAAACGTCACAACGGGCGGACATTAGCGATTTTAGAGATATTTTCTACATGTAATAAAAACGTTTTGAAAACATCACATTCGAGTAACAAGATATTTTTGAAACATTTAATGTTGTAGAACAAACATTTCAAAAATGTTTCCGAAATGTAAATGTGCTACATTTAAATGTATTAAAAACGAGTTGGAGAAGATCTTGAAAACGTTTCTTAAAACGTTACAAGGGGCGGACATTAGCGAATTTAGAGATATGTTCTACACGTTTTAAAAACGTTTTGAAAACATCACATTCGAGTAACAAGATATTTTTGAAACATTTAATGTTTTAGGACAAACATTTCAAAAATGTTTCCGAAATGTAAATGTGCTGTGTGGGCAGCAGCAGACACTTCATTGAATACAGCTCTTTGCGTTTGATTATCACTATCCAATGGGGCGCCCCGTACAGTGTTATTTAGGATTTTACCTGTATATACAGTATATTAGAATTATGTAAATTGTCTCAGGAGTTAGACTAGGCTACTTTATATCACAGCTACTTTACACTGTGGTCAAGCGCCTCAACTGGCGGGAGCCACACCTTGCTAGGAACTTATAAGAGTTGAAATTAGTACGTCCACGACGTGGAGAAATTGCAGGCAAAAATGTCAATGGTTGAGTTGGTATTTTATAGGAGGATCTTTCACGTAACTTTGGGGGTGGTTAAAATTCGCCCTTGGATTGGTGATGTTCCCAGTAGTAGTGACGACAGAAGAAAAAAGGTTGGTTGATCTTCAAGCGATCGCAGAGGTGGGGTGTAGGTGCCCCTTGTAGAGGTGAGGTAGTACTAGATGGTGCCTTAAACTGGGCGGCAATCGTGGAAAGCTGGTGTCAACGACATCCTCACAAAGAGGAGGTACAGAAGACGTACAGTAAGACGTGTACAAGGCGTGCACAAAGACGTGTACCAGACATACACAACCAAACAGACTCAGGGTCGCGGATTTCTCCTTCGATTTCTATCAGCAAGCTCTTGCTTACGTAAATCCCCTTTTCTGTTTGCCACGATGCAAATATCAATGGGTGTTAGGAGAGTATGTTGGTCTCCAATTCACGAACAGCGACTGACAGGTTATGTCGAACAGGATGCCGAGGTTAAATAGACTGTGCGGCGACGGCTCTCGCCAAAACATCCATCGACAACAGGAAAACCCAGAGATAACGCCGAAGAAGTTAGTTTTACGATCCGAGTTTCCAAAATTTGGATGGAAATGGATAAAAAAAAAAGAGACGGCCGGATACGCTTAACTTGTTGCGCCCAGGCCAAAAAAAGGACGTCATCTCCTTTTTTTTTTCATCCCTTCTCTCCGCCAACAGTGATGTTCGCCACGGAGACTTGGGGAAATTTCGTCCCACTTCCATTCATTTTCAATACTGCAATAAATTCGTCCTTCCGTCTACCATTCATAGAATATTAAATTTGATTTGTTACAAAAGAGATTTATTCATCTGAGAGCAATTCTGTTGTGGCTGGTCCCGCTGACCAGGTGCTACACCGTTATCAGCCGCTTATCAGGCTGGTTTCCGCTCCTTTGCGGATTCTTGGCGGAATCCGTCCAACTAAATACTTATTCCTTCACGACCTACAGTACCCACGGTTTCAAAACGTGACAGAACGTACCTACAGGTGTATCTTACACTCTGCGCAGAGCGACTGCGCCGAATTTTTTAATGAACTCGTCTCAGAAGGAACATACCTAATGTGTACTTATATGTACGACATAAATGTCTTTAGTACCTACTCTTCTCGATGGTTGAGCATCGTTCTTCACACCTTCCAGATCCCACTTCTGACACCATTGTAAAGCCTCCCTGTCACCGCTGGCCGTCAGTAGTTTAATCTGTGCCGCTGGCCTAGCCTGGATCCGCAATTGGATTTAACGTAATCCACGTTCAAGTTTGATGCGAGTTTGCCGTCTCCTCGGAACTGAGTTCTGGGTTCACTTAAGCCCGCCAATGCATTATGCGGCCTCTTACGAGGAACTCCACATGTACGGGACCGCAGGGGAGGTAACTAGGCGGAATTTCCGGAGACGTCTTCCACAACACTAAATCGCGACCCCGTTAAATTTGCATCGGTTTCCCTCCTCCTCCTCTCATCCTTCCGAAGGGATCTTCTACTCGGTGCTTTTGCCTTGTGAATATTTCACCGGTGGAGTAGCTCACCGTGGAACTGCAGTGATCCGGAGTGACGGTTCTGAAATTTGTGGATCCCATTTGCTCGGCTCTCCTGAGAAACTCGAGGTTCAAGTCTTTTGTGACGGCTGCATAACGAAATCACCCACCTTCCCAAAACATAAGAAGCTATGGCGTGTACGTCGAAGCGTCTTCTGTTAGAAGGGAGAATTATTTGTTTTTTGCTTAAAAAAATATTAAATATTGAATGTTAATATTGAAATTTTCATCTTTTACTGTCATCATCAGTTTATGACTTTTTTTTTCATTAAAAGAAATTTTCATGACTTTTATTTTCCAGTTTCATGACGTTTGCTTTACCAATAAATTGAAGCTCGACCTTAACAGATTCTAGCCCAGAGGCACCTCAAATTGAAGGAACTCTTTCCAAACGTGCTGATATATTAAATATATCAGCAAGTTTGGAAATGGTGCCTTCTTTTACCAATTTTGTGAAAGACACCAAAAATCCTCGATAAAAAAAAATGCCTATTTTTGACCCATTAAAAGCCCCTAAGTGATCCGATCGGGCTGAAGACTTTCGAGAACTGACCTGCTGCTAATTGGATTAGACAAGGGTTTATTATTATTTTTGATATACTTAAACTACTTTCTATAACGACTTAACAGATCTGGGACCCCTTTTGATCGTTTCTAAGTTCAAAATAATTTTATTTTATTTTGTTGTAATTATTACAACAAAATAAAATTAAAAAATAAATAAATAAATCACACCCCACTTGCCTACCCGGTCAAAACTCCTTGAAAACCTCATTCCTACCCAATAAAATCCCCATATACCCCGTTGGGTTGTTTGATCGAACTGAACAGGGGGTTGTGTTGAAATCCAACGAAAATGCGCGCAAATGGGCGCACTTGCGCCCAACTTTCTTATTTTAAATGGGAACCCCTAAATTTTTATAGTGAATTCGGATTCCCCCGCTAATTTTACGTCCGATAAGCCCATTGAGCGCAAATTTCGATGATTGAAACTCTTCATATTTTCATTGTTTACAGGCCGATTGAAACGGCGCTTCCACTGTATCCTACCTAGCGATCCGAATTTTAATGCTAAATTTCGAACGAAGGAATTCCGACGACTTGGCCTATTCTTCAAATGGGCAAGCGAAGTGAGCCCCCCTGTCCGAGAAAGTGGTCGACCGAGCGAAGCAAGGCCCTCCAAGGCTGATAAAATGGTCGGCCGAGCGAAGCAAGGCTCCCCTGTCTTGAGTGCTAGTCTAAACCACGAATTCAGACCGTCTCTGTATGTGTGTATGTACAAGTGTATGTCACAAGCCTTCTCCTCCGAATCCGCAAGTGATGAAAATATGGCGATTTTTTTCTCTACCGACTTGGCCCAGGGGGTTGTGATCCCCCTGAGATGAGCGCAAACCGGCGCATTCGCACCCAACTTTGTTATTTTAAATGGGAACCCGTAAATTTTTGGCGAATTCGGATTTTCCGGACTATTTTACGTCCGATAAGCCCGTTGAGCGCAATGCGTACAAATCTGCGCAACTCCTCCTATCTTCGTTGTTTACAGTCCAATTAGGAATAGACACGTGTCTGGATTTTTTTTTTTTTTTTTTTTTTTTTTATCGGTAGAAGGTGTCCAAATAATACTGAAAATGGGGTTTTTAAACACAAACTGCAAGTTAGTACGAATTTGTAAAATTTATGGAAAAATTGCAATTTGAACTTTGGCGGAAACGCCGAAGTCAGCTTCTATTGGTCGACGAGTTGGCCTCGTGACTAGTTTAACTTTCTCAGTAAACGAAGACATTTTTATCCCGGTCCGAGGTCCCAAGAGAGGTCGTTTACAGCATTAACTTTGTTCCTCTAATCTTGTGTTTGAAGACAGATGCCTTGGCCACCCTCGTCACGGGAGCCTCTGCTAGGATTCACATAAACTTTCAAAAGTCCAGAGGTTCTACCGACAAGACAGGTATTACAACACGTGATTGACTTTTGGACCCGATAGTTGTCATAATTTCAATTTTTTGAAAAACTCCGCCTGGAAAAAGTGGCGTGGACAGCACATCTAGCAAGAACACAATTCAAATTGTTCGACTATGTCCGTTTCATGACGTTTATTGAGCACAGTTTCATTTCATGACCGTATTGACATAAATGGATATTTTATGATGAAAACCTATGACTAGGACGCTTATAAGCGTCATAAATGACTTTTTGCCGTCTCTGGCCATTCAAGTTCATCAGTCATGGACAAACCTCAAACATTTCCCCTGGTCGGTGGCCTTCCGGTTATTGTTGTGGGGCTCTTTGGATGAACCCGCCCACCAAATCTGCTGACTTCTGCTGCTTCTCACCATTCACCGCCTCTTTTCCTGCTCCGCTATAATCGTTTTGTATTCTTTTGTTCGGCAGGTGGTTGGGATGATTGCATTGGGATGAGGCAATGCGGAAGCCGTGGCAGTTGTACCGGTCCTCAGCAGCCCAACGCTTGCAAAGAAGTTCGGTATCCGTTCGGTGTTCAAAACGATCTCGGCCATGTGCAGATACCGCAGAAGAACAAGGTACGTGGAATTTTATGGAAAATACATGAAGATCCGGGACAGGTGGCTGTAGGCGTAAGATTGGTTTTCGCGAGCTAAAGTTCTGCTACCGCAAAAACAGGTCGTCACTCGTTTAAATAAGTAGCTGCTCCCCCAAAATCAGTGTTCACTGGCGTCGTCAAATCGGTTGTCACTTGCTAAAAAAAAAAAAAAAAAAAAAAAAAACCGCTGCAAATTTTACAGGGGTTTATTTATTTGATAAAGAAGAATAAAATTTTATTCTTTGATAAAGGTTCCTTGTGCGAAAATTAATTCAGTGCTGAACGGAGTCCTCGTAGGTAACGTCTGGGGGAAGAAAATGGCTTTGGGCAAATGGGAAGAGAAAGGTTGTTGAAATTGCAATGACCTAGGGCAAATGTTTTGAGCAATGTTTTTGTGCAAGTTATCGTCAGCGCGGTAAGATCGGAAAGCCATGGGATTAGGCAAATCGGAATCAGTTGACTGGTGAGCGATGGATGTAAACATTGAAAGGAAAGGTTCTGCTCGCCATCAATAATTTTAAGTACCTATTCTGAATTCCGCACGATGGCAGACGGGTCCATAACGTTTCGCTGTAGACCTACCAATAACAAATTAGTGCGACAGCGAGTGCTGTCGGTAGCAAACGATGAACTAGGCTCTATTCAGCTGCATGGTCGTACAGCCAGCAGCACCCAGGAAGCCTGCCAGATGTTCTTGGAGGGGACGTTTCCCCAGGACAGGCCAGACAATGATAGCCAAGAAGAAGCAGTGGCACGTTTAAATGTGCGCATCTTGCCCGAGACTCCGAACGCTATGCCATGACGAGCGTTGGGACAGGCAAGGCTCCGGGACTGGATGGTGTTGACATGGCGATGCTGAAGGAGTCCCCTCCACTATTTCGGGAAGAACTGCTGGCCCTCTACAACAGCGTGCTAGCCCGTGGGTTGTTTCCAGCAGAATGGAAGGTTTCTGACATCAATAAGGAAGCCAGGGCCACGTTACCTCACCCAATGCAATGCAGCCACCCATGATCCGAAAACTGCCTCAATGACGACGACGTGTATTTATATCAATGTTCACCAATATAAACGCATTTGCCCAAATCCAATCTTTTTTATCAGAAGCGTTTGCCCAAAGCCACTGCGTTTTTTGCCCAAAACCATTGAATTTTTTGAAGGTTTGCCCAAACTCAAATCCCCCGACGTTACCACCCAGTTAACCTGTCTGATGACAAGAGGTTGGAAAGGTAGCCCAGTTGGTGATTTTCTAGAAAATCCCGGCCCAGTTGGCAAATACATTTCCAGCTACGAGTGTCTGCTCCCCCCTAAACTGAGTCGTTAACCTGCCATCCCGATGTTGTTAGGCATTCCCTATCGGGGGTTTTTGACCCCCTGTTTGAACGGGGCCGCGCTGAGGGTCATCTTCCTAATTTTCATCCCTTTAAGAGTTACCCACCGGTAGCTAATCCGTGCAATGACCTGCGCCCCCTCCAGTAGGGGAGTGTGTTAGGGATTCCCTATACAACCTCTTGTTAGGGATTCCCTATACTCCGCTCGAGCCCCCTTCTTTTTCGCCCATCAACCAACTCTTCCTTTTTGACACATTCCTAGTTTTCAGTCATTTACAAGTTGTCTCGTGACCTTAGCTTTTCTAAACCGTTATGGAGACGTTTTTCCGTTTTTTATCTGACTTTCAAAATGGATGATTCATATGAAGAAAGGATACTAATGTCGAATCGTGAATTAGAGGAGCAGGAAGAGAGAGAAGGATTTGCGGTAGATTCAGATGGATCGATTATGTACATAATGGGATATTTTTTACTGTGTATAACTAATGATATTGAACAAAAGCAGCCTAACTGTTTACAGATTGCAAATAATTATCATTCTGGTATTCAGAAAAAAATAGGTACCTACTCACAACTTTTGCCCCCCCCCCCCCCCCCTCATTATTGATAATTGTATTAAAGGGTTAAAATTTAATTATAATTTTAATTTAATTTTTAATTTTTAATTTTAATTTAATTTTAATTTTAGCTTTTAATTTTCCCCCTCTCTTCGTTAACATGATTGAATGGAAATTATAATTCTGAAACGTTAAGGTGAAGATACTGGAACATAGTGAATCAATTTTCATGCTCATACACGAGTTTTTCAATCGAGAAGCCGAAAAAAGGGGTGTTAGGGATTCCCTCGCAACATCCGCTTTAAGCAGGGTTCACTCCATGCGACAATCCGTCAATGCGTGAACGCGTCGGCACACAGTGGGGCGAAAACGCAAAAACCCGCGACATTGGCCGAAAAACCAAGTTGTTCGGACCGATGAAAAACCAGTTACATCCTATCCCTAATACCCCAAGGAACATGGAAAACCATTTGCCCAGACGAAAAAATCAAATTTGGGGAACGTACGGTAGAATGAACTTGAGTGGTATGGGAAAATTAGCGTTATTCGGGCAGCTGGTATGGGATTTTTTTAAAATTCACTGTGTGTTCGGATGCGTTCGTGGAATCAATTTTTCCCCCCGTTCCATTCTGTTCATGTATAACCAATGTTTTGTAGTAGCAACTGATCCTAAATAAACTGTTTTGGGGTATTTGTGGACTTATTTGGTTGAAAAAAGGGAGTTTTTGATCGGTTTCTGACACAAATTGGTCATTTTCGAAAGTGGTTCAAAATGGTTCAGAAAACGGCTTATATCCCCGTGTTCCTGACGTATTTCTGAAGGGAATCTCGTTGATTTTGCGACCAACTATTTCCAACTCTCCGAGAACGGTGATAATATGTTAGTTCAACCACTGTAAATGTCACGTTTTCGGTTTTAGCGAATTTCCGAAAAAAAAAAAAAAAAAAAAAAAAAAAAAAAAGAGCTATTGAGATAGAAAAGAAAAGAAAAGAAAAATGAGCTATTGAGATAGCTTCAAAATTTCTAAAATTGGACCACTCACCACATTCCAATTGGGAAACGAAAAGAAAAGAAAAAGAAAAGAAAAGAAAAAATGAAAAGCAATGAAAATGAAAATGAAAAAATGAAAAGAAAGCCATTGAGCTATATATAGCTTCAAAAGCTATCTAGCTAGCTAGCTTCAAAATTTCTAAAATTAGACCACTCCCCACATTCCAATTGGGAAACGAACTCATAATAACTCTTAGGGGAAGGTTTTTTCTGCGAAGGAACGGATTTTTTATCGTGTAAATTAAAAGGGATTTACGTATATAGGGTATCTCAAGAGTCGTCCCCCCTTCCAAAAATTTCCAAAATGGGGGAAACACATAGAACGGACTTTGAAGGTGTTTCCGCTAGTTTTTTTTTTTTTTTTTTTTTTTGGGCCATGTGAAATTTCTGAACGAAACAAATAGCCGAATTTTCTACGTAAATTCGCTTTAAAAAAGTAGGTTATTTGCCCATTTCCATGACATAGGAGTATTTGAGACCCATCATGGGTGGCATATTCGTGTTCAGCGTTAAATTTCATGTAAGAATGGCGCACTTAATTGAGCGGAATCGAAAGTTGAAAATTTCGCACGTTTACGCCATTTTACGGGGCTGTATCTCCAAAACGTGATTCTCTAGCGACAAATTGACTTCAGATTCGGATTCAGCACACCAAAAAAACATGAAAGAACCAGGTTACGTGTCAACAGAAAATTTTTAAGGGTCTGAAAGTGGGATGTCCGCCAAATCGGGTCACTCGCCCCACTGTGCGGCAGTGGGATTCCGGCATTCTGGTCAGGCGTTCACAAGCCTCCTGCAAATGAGTTTGGTTAGGGAGAGAGAACGACTCCTCTGCTGAATACTAAATTGTTTATTCAGGTAAACAATTATAGCGTGGGGACCGGTTTCGAGCAACTAAGCTCATCTACAGCCCAGAGTGACTTGAGGTGGTTGAACGTACAATCAGTTCTGAACTGATCTCCTGCAAATTGTCATTGCGTTGCATACAGCTGTTCCTTCCCGCGTTTATTCGTCTTTTGTTGATTGTACTATGGCGATCACAACAACAGTCCGGTAAAATATTTGATTTTTCGGATGTGTACAGTCAGCTTCGTAAATGCTTCTCCGGCAAAACTAACTTCTTCACGACCGCTGGCATCGGCCAATCAGCGGACCGAACGCATTGCCGGAATGATGCAAAACCGCATTGCCGCATGGATGTGAACCACGAAAGTAAGAAACTTCTAATTTTTGACAAAACTCGTTCTCTCACCTCCTCATTCATCAGTCCCTTTATCATCATCCACGTCATCATCATCCTCGTTTTATTAGGTTCGTCGACAGAATTGATACGCCCCCAGTCTCTCAAAGTCGAGCAACTTCAGCCGCCTAACTCGGTTATTATTCAAGGCCTTTTAGAAGGCTCGCAAGGAGGCTGAAACGTTATTTAGATTCCTGCGATATTCAGACGTAATGTATGACTCCCACCTTCCTCTCCTGGCAATTCCCCAACGTTGGAACGAATGGATCCCCGCGGCGCATTTATCAGTCGGCCCCAGCGACTACCGCAAGGCAAACAGCTTAGAATGCCGTTAACAACGACGATATTTCTTACTTTAGAGTTAATAACGTAGAAGTTACTACGTACACAACCTCATTCATGTTTGGGGAACTGGGTTTATTTCCCGGGGAAAAGGCTTCATCCACAATGAAAACTCCATCTGGCGGTAGTCGTCGAGGTGGCGTCCATTAGCGTAATCAAAGCGTGCGTTTCAACAATTTTGCACCGGAAACGTTGAAACGGTTGTTTTTCAAGATTACAAGCACACCCGTCTCTCAACTTTTTTTTCTCGTTTCCATTTTTATAATCAGCTTTTAGCGCAGCTCTAAAATTCTCTGGAGACGTCTGCTAACGTCCAGTCAATGCGTCTCAGGACGTGGACAAAAAATAAATGGTTGAATTTGTTGGTCTTATTCTATGTGTTTTGGGGTGCTGAATCCGAATCTGAAGGGAAATCCTACAAATATTCGTTAGGCGCTTTGAGATATTCGCAAAAAAAAAAACCAAAATGTTTGCACGTTTTTCAGTTTCTTGCGTATAACTCCGAAACTATGCGTCCGACGGCAAAAGTCAATATTATCAAAGTGAAAGAGCATTACATTTCCTATAAAATACACTGGTCAAAATTGATTGTAGACTCAATAGTTCAGGAGCTAGAGCGATTTGTAAAAGGGCGATTTTTGTACACGTTTTTCGGAAAAATCACTTTTCCGCACTTCGAATGGCTGTACCTTCAAAATGGCCGGTCCTATCGAAGAATGTTACATAATGAAAGTTGTAGAGCGTTAGATTTCCTGTAGGATCGGCACCCAAAGTCTGACGAAAAGTGCCTACCGTACGGATGGCGGGCAGAGTTGTAACAACACGTGATAAAATAACGTGGAAAAACCACGTTTTTCGGTACATTTATGGCTGTACCTCGGAAACTATTGGTACGATTCAAATTTCGTCTTTTTCACGTGAAAGCCTAATACATTTCGTATCAAACCTGGTATGAAGGCTCCATCACGTAGGGACCTGCAGGAAATACTCGGTTTACCGTCTAGTTGTGCCCGCAAGGTTTTCAGCCGGATCGCCCCAACCTGTGGGGAGCTATGGGACAGAAATCAGAAATCAGAAATTCTGCCCGCTAAATTCATTTAGACAATGTCTTCGAGTTATGTACATTGAAAAGCAACATAGTTTCCTACTTGAACCATGCATTCGAGTATTAATTGCATTATGGACTATTTACAAGGAATATCATCAAATAACCTATAACATTCTCAATTTAAATGAAAAAAAAAAAGAAGAAAAGAACAAGAAGAAAAAAAAATTACTCATGAGAGTCCCACTCCGCCTCTTGCAAACCTGCCTCAATTGTTAGTCTCGTTTTGAGCACTCTCAGCCTGAGGTATGACTGCAAGAAGAGTACCACCATTTTGGTCTCCTCTTTGCTCCGGCCCGAAAATAGGACTCGTATATGGCATGTTCCGCGCTCAACCTCCTAAAACCCAAAAATTTGAGCCGGTAAAAAGAAAGCTCCGGGCATACGCAGAGCACATGGACCACAGTTTCGTTTTCTCTCAAGTTGCACATCCTACAAGTTTCATCCTGCTTTATTTCAAACCTTTTCCCCCTCCACCAGCCTATCACGGTTCTTCTTCCAGACATCCTGAATTGGGCCAGCATCCGCTTAACATCAATGCTTATCCCGAAATTCAGGTAGAGCTCCGAGGCGAAACCATCAGACGTGAGTTGTGGGTAAAGATTACAATAAGACTAATTGAACATTCTACTCAAATCCTCGTAAACTAGCTTCGTTCTTAGAGTGTTCAGTATCAATTCGTGTTTTTCTTGGAGTTCCTTAACGTCTTGCTTGTCCCAAACGTCTCCAAATCCAACACCCCTCAACACATGCGCAAGCTGAGCTGCCCAATTATATTTATGTAAACTGGATCTTCTCTCCATTGTCACCAGCAACTGTTTGTGACATATTAATGGGTACCTGTGGGGTTTCATTTTCAAAATATTGTTTAGCCATTTTAGTGCTCGATCCACCACCTTCGCGGTCAACTTCGTTCTTCCAGTTTCCAGCCTCAGGAGGTACCCTGGCGTTCCTTTCGGGAGCAGCATGACACTTCGAACGAACCTCGTCGGCACCTTTTCCATTTCGTCCAGGTATCTTAGACCCCAGACCTCTGCCGTGAGCATCGATTCAACCAAAGAGTCAAAGAGGCGCTCCGCAGCATCTCAACTCTGACATTTACCTCTCACCAGTATTGGTCTGGCTGCTCCCCAGGCTGACAGGGCTCTAGACTTGAAGCATGTGGATGCCTTCGAAAATACGCCAGAGGAGCTAAAGGGCACCCCTAAGTAGACATACTCTCTTGCTCCCTCTATTATCAGGTTTCCAACGCTGTACCTCTGCCTCACCTCCATGCCGCCCCTCTTGCAAAAGCAAACGACTCTGGTCTTATCCGCGTTAATTGTGAGACCCATCGACTCCGAGAATTCAAATAACGCCTGCAGCTTGATCTCAATGTCTCGTTTTGAGTCCCCAAATAACCCCCTCTAACCGCTATGGGACATTCTTGGGGCTACAAATGGGATTTTTGAAGAATCCCAGGACGTCTAATATTTTCCCTGTAAAAACGATTTTTGATACTGATCCTCTAATTTTCCTCCAAACACTCGGAATCGTTCACCGCTCGGTGTTGCTTCCAGAATTCTCTAACGGCGGAATATTCCTCCTTGACGAGCACATCATGTAGACACGAAGGATTCGTTTCATTCTATTGAGGATGAAAAACTACAACCTCCTCCGGAACGGGCTGAAAACAAAACTCGTTCTTGAAAGCTGTGTCGAGGTTGAACAATGCCCGTCCGAGACAAAGGAAACTTCTTAACAAGGGAGCTTCACTGGCTTCTTTGGACCGAACACCGTAAAGGTAAGCCAGGGAGGCGTATTGTGTCAGACGAGAACTAGCAGTTGGAGTGGTTTGGTCGATTATCGTTTTCGACATTGAAATCTTCTGGGGAACAAAGGAGAGATCTAAATGGCCAATGTAGAAACACGACCACGGGATAACTGCTGTTGGAACTCCGAAGGCGAATTTTAATAGTTGCAGAGCAAGGAGAAAACAAGAAAGAAGAATCCAAGACTTAAGTAGGAGACGTCACGAAGGATGCAGAGATCAAGCCCAAAGAAGGAAAGGACATGGAGGATGATCAAACAAATGTAGACGAAGAAACAACTCAAAGAAGGAGACAAACATGTAGGACGAAGATTTGAAACCTAAGAAGAAGGCAACTTGGAGGATGAAGAAACGAAAACCGAAGAACGATACGATAGAGAGGATGAAGAAACGAAAATATAAGAAGAAGAAAACATGGAGGATGAAGAAGCTAAGACTGAAGAAGAAGACAACATTAAGGACGTAGAAATAATGAAAAAACGTATATTTAATCAATTGAATAAAATTTAGTAAATTTAATAGAATGTAGAGAAATTTATATATTTCTCATCCTCCAACACGAGCCTAGGCTCATATGGAGGATTAATTTTTCCAATAGCATTTAGGCACATAGGGGGGGCTGGAAAATGGGTACCCATTTCCTTGGTTCGTACTAGTTGATGTGCCCCGATGTATACAATAAACCTGTTCATGTTGGTGGGTAGTGTCAAACATTTACCCACCAAGTACTATTGAATGTATCTATGTTTTGTACTTGTAATGGAAATAAATAAATAAATAAATAAATAAATTATTAGGTAATAAAATAAAGCTTAACAAAATAAATAACTTGAAATGAATCTTAACCCTCGCACTACAACGTGAGGACAGAAATGACCCGAAGGAGCAAGTATGATGGGTAGGGAGGAGGGGAATTTGGAGTGGGGGTCTAGGTCTTGAGTACCTGTTGTGACATGAAGTACTTATTTCAAAATTTTGAAAAGGGACTGGGGATGAACCCACTTAAGGATTTTAAAATATAAACAAATCTCAGGGAGTCACAGGTATAATCAAGAACCTTACTGACTAAATCACACTTCTTTGTCAGTAGCAAAAAAACTGAATAAATTGAATAAACGATAATACATGTATCCCTTATCTGGGATTTGACGAAGGCGACAGACTCGACCTGATAACCGGATCGACGAATGGGTTGGGATAACTGACGAAATGGATGGGATATCTTGGAGATTTCCTCGTATTCGGAGACGGTAGAAACGTCGAGAGGAAGTTAAGGTAGACGGTATAAGCCTGTACCGTAAACCTGAAACGGTACAGAAAGCTGAGCTGTTGTCGATCAGAAACTTTGGTTGACGACGGAAGGTAGGAGGTACGACGAATTTTTCCCCGAATTCGTAGGTTTTTCGCCACGATCGAATATCTGAAGAACTCCAGAAGGTGTATGATCCAGGGCACAACTTATTCTGAAGAATTTAACAAAAGACAAACTGCTTGATGAAATTTCTTGACGGACGCAAAATCGAATTTTACAGAGCGTGAAACGGGCTGCAACATGGCCTCCTCCGGTGTTTCCCGATAAGCGATAACCGAGGCGGTGGAACTGAAAATTCCACTCGATTCTCCATTGAAAGAAACGTACATGAGGTACGACCTCTAGAAACCGAAGAAAATAAATAAACTTTTCCATTTCATGGAACCTAATTTAAGAAATTCTGGCTGGGCTTCCACCAAGCGCCCACCCCGAAACCGCTCCTGAGAGAGAAAAGGCGGGAGATACAAATTTTCTTTCACGTTACACTGTCCAACCAGTCTTCCTGCAGCTGTCAACCGAGGAGGGGCTCGTCTGAAGATGAGTGACCTTGAATAATTCTGGTAGAATGGAAAAAAACGTGGTTTGGGTCAATATGACCCGACGTTGTAGAGTAAGTAAAATTGATTTTGATCATTATGACCCAACATTGTAGACAGATTTTTCAACAATTCACTTGTTTATCTTCATGCAGTAAATTTGTGTGAAGTATCTGGTGTTTCTACCGCATGAGGCATTGAATGAAAATAATGATATTTAATGAAAAGAGAGTTGGGTCAAAATGACCCAACGTTGTAGTTCATGACTGGACGTTTCACGTTGTAGTGCGAGGGTTAAACTACATTATTGTTCAATTTTATGGTTCATTTAAATTTAAAATTAAAGTGTTTAAATTTAATCTAATTTGTATAAATTTAAATTTTCAAAAGTTTTAGATTGATATTCCAGTTTCATGAAATGTATCATGTAATGGGATTTCACGTACCTACCTTATCTTCACCCTTACCATTAAATTTATTTATATTGAACAATTATTGTACTACATCGCTGTTCTGATCAACCAATATTGACCAGTACAGAGACAATGTTGTTCATATTTCTTTCTGAAAAATGAAATTAAGAAATTAAGAACTGAGTTTACGCTTATTAGGATCTCAATACACATGCAGCTTCGTGGTTCGACAAACCCCAATCACTTCAAGTTGCTATTATTTATCTCTCGCTTCTGATAATCACCAACTGTCTCGAATGGTATGCTGCCGACGGCTGACAGTCCGTGTCACCCGTTTTTTGAGGAAGATGAGGATAAGTGTGGGGGGATGGGTAGTTCTTCAGCCCTCCCCCTCCCTGTCGCCCTCCACAAGTCCTGACCTCCTGTTCTGCCGGTTCCTTCCCTTTTCACGCAGTGTTCACTCGTCACATGAGAGAGGGGGTGAATCAAGGTGCAGTGGTTTGGATAAAAATAATGAACAAAATTATAAGAAATAATAAGAATGACTGACTCTCACATTAAATGAGATTATTATGTGTCATTTTTTTCTTTTCTTTTTTATTCATTCATTTTTTAAATCAATCAGTAACTGAAAGGAAAATGAGGTCTTAGCAGCCCATGAAAAAAATAAATAAAATAAAATAAAAAATAACAAAAATAAAACAATCCTCACTCTTCTTAGTTTCTAAATGGCGCGGAGCTTCTCTTCCGTTGGACCTGCATTCGTGGATTTCACGTGGAATAAAACGGACCTTTTGTTCAAACGGGGCCGAACGAGATGGACAGCTATGAATTTCATTCCCGACGGTTGCTTTTCAACTCGGCTTATTCCAATCAACTCGCCGACTCGGTTGGTAGGCCTAAAAATCGATCGGGTTCCTCCACTCGGATGGGCGAAGGGTATATCTGGAGGGGGAGAGGGGAGGTTTTTCACGAGGGATTTCCTCAAATGCGTTACCGCAATGCAACAGTTTTCATACGAACATTCATCGTGCGATATGTGACATTTCCCCGGTAAATGTATCGAAAGACTATGTTTGCTTGAAAAGGTAACGAAAGTCGATAATATTGTGTATGTTACAGAATACACACTTTGATTATGAAGTGGATTAGGGGAAAATCGCCAGGTTTTCAGCCCGATCGCATTAACCCGTGGGGCTCTGGCGGACTAAATATGAGCTACATGAGCTACATAAGGCCTAATAGTCCAGTAAATCGGTGGTTTGGCCAGGAAAAGAATGTAGAAGAAGGTTTGACAACCTTTATTTATGTTTTTTGGGTCGCTGAATCCGAATCTGAGCTTTGCCACCTCGCCAGACGCGAGCTTAACTTAGGAAACGCGAAAAACGCGTAATTTTTCGGACTTTTTTCAGTTTTTTGGCTGTAACTCGGAATCTAAGCGTTTTTACGACTTACACACCCTATAAAAAATTAAAGTAGAGTAAATTTCCTACAAAATTCATATATAAACTTTTAATGTAGGACCAACCATAACGCCGCTAGCGCTGTTTGAAAAACCCCTATTTTTTGGCTCTCCGCTGAAAAAGTTGAAAACGCAAATCTAATTGGGCGCGGGCGCCCCTTTATCAACTTCTCACGGCTAAATCCGAACCGCGTAACCGCGTAATGAAGAGTTACAGTTTTTTTTTTTTTTTTTTTTTGGAAATGGGGGCCATCACATCACTGACGTTCGGCAATTCGTTCAATATGAAAATTCGTTCAATATGAACTAGGTATTCATGTAATATTCGGATTTAGCCGTGAGAAGTTGATAAAGGGGCCCCCGCGCCCAATTAGATTTGCGTTTTCAACTTTTTCAGCGGAGAGCCAAAAAATAGGGGTTTTTCAAACAGCGCTAGCGGCGTTATGGTTGGTCCTACATTAAAAGTTTATATATGAATTTTGTAGGAAATTTACTCTACTTTAATTTTTTATAGGGTGTGCAAGACGTAAAAACGCTTAGATTCCGAGTTACAGCCCAAAAACTGAAAAAAGTCCGAAAAATTACGCGTTTTTCGCGTTTCCTGATTTAAGCTCGCGTCTGGCGAGGTGGCAAAGCTCAGATTCGGATTCAGCGACCCAATAAACAAAAATAAAGGTTGTCAAACCTTCTTCTACATTTTTTTCGTGGAAACAGGGATTTCGAACACCGATTTACTGGACTATAACTCAGGTGGATTTTCAAATGCAAATTAAAGGCAAATCAAAGGCAAATGCCCATGCTTGTATCATCGAGCTGAGTGTCGTTTTCGGAGTATTTCTGGACGATTTCACCGTGGGGATCTATGGGGCTTTGAAGGTCGCCAGGAAGTCAATAGAGGACTCGTTTTCTGTATAATCTTGATAATCCATTTTTCAAGATCCTACACCAAGTCAAGTCTTGACAGAAAAAAAAAAAATTGTTTCTCAATAATTAGGTACCTACATTTAAACAGCTATTTATGGTAAATTTACCGTGGGGCTGAGGTTGAGCTTAGTGTTTGAAAGAATTGAACAAGCAGGGGCTCGCTCATACGTGAGAAGGGGGGAAAGGAGATAGGGAGGAGGGCTGGAAGCCTCCCCATTCAGTGCTCTGGCCAGACGCCAACTTGCGCACACTTGTGTCCCTTCTTGCTCTCATCTGAGTGCATGCCAATTTGTACACACTAAGGCTATATTGAACGCCCTGTGGGAGGGGGATGCAGTCTGGAGTCAGATTACCAACCTGAAGATCCCCCCCCCCCCCTGGATCCGCCAACATCCACTTCAACGACCTCCTCTCGGCGGTAAAAATAAAAGAACTTAACACGTACCACAACGATTACGGCCGTTTCCCCCCTGTCGCCAACGGAACAACGCTAAACAGTACCCTGAGGACTTATTAAAACTTTTCCTACCCGGTCATCGTTACAAATGTTGCCGTTTTCCCGGGGAAGGTGTTTTCCTAATTGAAACGACCGCCCAGAGACGTTACTTTTTACGGGGATCCCCAGAACAGGGGAAAAAACAAGCGTTGTCATCAACGGGATGAGATGAAAGGCTGAGTTGTGCCCCCCCCCCCCCCCCCCCCCATGAATGTTTTATAGTTGGCGGGGTTTGATTGGTTTTGGTAGGCCGAAGACCCGTCTGAGGAGGTTAGGAAACGGTTAGGTGGAGCAAACACACGGTTTCAAACCTCCCCTAACTGGTCCAGTTAGGGGAGGTTATAACAAGTATTTAGAGGTTAACAACTAGTTTGGGGATTATTGACTGGTTCAAAGGAGCGAAGACCCTGTTTGATGGGCCAATAATGAATTAATTTTGACTAAAGAGAGATGTATCATGGCCAAAGAGCCAGGACACTCATTCAGAGTTCACCTACCAACTCAGGTTATAATCAATAATATAATCAAATGGATCATAATATGATCCTGAATATTATTCTGGGAAGTTTTTACAGCTTCAATGTTATTTTGTTGTGAAACGGGTAACGTCTCGTATGGATTCAAATTGTTTGATGGCATGTTTGAAAATTCTCATAATAGCAATCTCACTTACCCTTTTAGTGGATAGTTGCATTCAGCGGCCCTCTCATTTGTGTCAGCCATTTCCCCTCCCGCTACTCAACTCACTCGACGCAACGGTGTAACGTGAACCATTAGATTGGGATGCGCCAAATGGAATCCGCTTATGAGAATTTGCTCGCTCTGATTGGCTCATTACGTACCGGCTAGTTAGGTCTGGAAGCGGAGTCATCCCGCCGTGACGGCCAAAGCGGACCCGACATTACCTGCAGAAATTCAACTATCAACCCGGGGACCAGCGAAACCGGTGAACGAAAACCGTCCAAAAAGCCACAGCGGAGGAGCAATCACTCCTACAAACAGGTTCTCAACCCTTTTAAACGAGTTGTCGCTCTCTCGACCTCCTAAACAATTAAAACCAGTAATTGGATAACTGCAAATAACTGTTATTTGCCCATCAAACAGATTCTTCACTTTTGCAAACTGGTTATTAAACCATAATACCATTAGGCTCCTAAAACCGGTTCATAGCCTCTAAAACCAGTTGTTTTCAACTAAACCTGTTTTTAGCTTTTTAAAACCAGTTATTTTCTTAAAAAAATAGGTTCTTAGCTCAATAAAACGTTTTTGCCCATCAACGGGTTCTTAACTTATTAAAACAAGCTTTTATGTCCATTAAACCGGTTATTAGCTGCCTGCCACCAGCTATTAGCTCATCAAACTGGCTCTTAGCTGCTTAAAACCAGTTATTTTCCCATTGAACTGGATCTTAGCTTCTCAAAATCTGTTTTTGCCTACCGAACTATTCTCAGTTTCTTCAAACAAGTTATTAAATAATTTTAAATTTGGTGGATAAATTTTGTCCACCAAATGGGTTCTCGGCTTCTTGAAACCCGTTATTTGCCCTTCAAACAGGTTCTCAGCTTCTTGAAGCCAGTTATTTGCCCTTAAAACAGGTTCTCAGCTTCTTGAAGCCAGTTATTTGCCCTTCAAACAGGTTCTCAGCTTCTTGAAGCCAGTTATTTGCCCTTCAAACAGGTTCTCAGCTTCTTGAGTCAGTTATTTGCCCTTCAGACAGGATCTCAGCTTCTTGAAGCCAGTTATTTGCCCTTCAAACAGGTTCTCTGCTTCTTGAAGCCAGTTATTTGCTCTTCAATCAGGATCTCAGCTTCTTGAAACAAGTTATTTGCCCATTAAACCGTTTCTGAGCTTCTTAAAACCAGTTATTGACCAATCAAACTGGTTGTCAACATCTTCAAACCTGTTATTTGCCCGTCAAACTGGTTATTTAATTCTGACACCTGGTTATTGGTGGATTATCTGGTTCTTAGCATCATCAAACCGGTTCTTTGCAACCTTAAACCATTTATTTGGCCATTTAATCAGTTCTCAGCTTCTTAAAATCACTCATTTGCCTATTAAACAGGTTCTTAATTTCTTTAGACGGGTTATTTGGCCGTCAAACAGCTTCTTCACTCTTTGCCCATCTAACTGGTTCTGTTCATGTCAAGACAGCGGAGTCATCCCGCCGTGACACTTCAACTACGGAACGAGCGAAGCGAAACGTCAAAAAAGCTGCTGCGGACAAGTCAGCAGACCTTCAATAACGTTAATTTGGACTCGCACACGCCAACGCGACTGTGGGCAGTGAACTGAAGAATTGCGAGGGAAAACCCCCTCAGACTAGCGAGAAGGGAAAATTAAATGAGCCCTTTTTTTCCGAGTGCCTCTTCAAGACGACCAGCTAACCGTGAAACTAAAGGAGCCCTTCAGGGAAATACCCTGTAGTACATGAGGCCCCTTTCAGTCCGGACAGGCCAGTCTCATCTTATGAAACGGGTTGTGCTTTAACGCTGCCACAAAATGGTTTCGCTCCTAAATGGAAAAAATTGAACAGGAAAGTGTCTTCGGCCTCCCCCACAAATTCATCGTAAAATGACTTGCCAGCCAATCACATTCTGTACGAACGGCTCCGCCCATGTTGAGCGCTTTCTCCGCCATCGGCGTGGCAGTCGAAGTACACCTCCAGCGTCAACACTGTTTGCGCTCCCGACAAGATCCTTCGAAGAGATTAAGCGGGCGTGACAGGGCTGCCAACATCGGGGGCCTAATATTCCCCAATCCCGATCAGTGTTTGAACGCGCAAGTTACGGATTACTTTGAAATTTGAGGTGGGGGGGGGGGGTGGAAGACTAATTTACAAGCACCATAACGCCTTTGCTTCTACAACTGTTGCAGAAGCAAAGGCGTTATGGTGCTTGTAAATGAGTTTTCCAAGTGCCTCTACCTCACTAGGGAAGATTGCCCTTAGAAAACGCATTGACGAGGCGGAACGCCGCACAGTGGGGCAAAACGGCTGTTTTTCGGAAAAAACCCTGTAAAAACTCTACATACACCTTTACAAATCTGAAAAAAATCACACGTGGTCTTTGAGTCTCACTACGCATTTTACGTAGTCAGTGGGTCACATTGACCGAATTCACATGGGTCAATTGACCCACCGACTCACTATAATTCAACTCCATTATGAGGTACAAAGCTGGCAATGTCACCAATCGATTATAAATATTAAATTTCATAGGATTATATATATATATATGATATAATATATAGGATAGCCCGGGGTCAATTGACCTAAAGTGGGTCAATCGCAATATGCTCTAAAAGTAGAAGGTAGAATATTAAAATTTAGTTTCTGGGGTGCTGAGTAGAAGAGAGAACTCTCCAAGGTCCAAATAATTGTGCACAATCTCTTGAGAAAAATTATAAGTAGTAGGTACTACATTTTAACTCATATATATAATTAATGAGAATAGTACTGTTTAGTCAGGGTAGTTGAATTGACTTCTGTTATACAAAATTGGCCAGAAAAATGATAATAGAATGAAAGTAGTAGAAAAACAACAAATGAAATCAGCCTCTGCTTGTAATATTAGTGAAAATAAAATTTATTATTTATTTAAAATTTATTTAATCTAATTTATTTAAAATTATTAAATTAAATCATCATTATTATTTATATTTATTTATATTTATACTTGTATTATTATATTTTTTATGCTTCTATTATTATATATATTTGTATTATTAAATTTAATAATATTATTTAATTTTTGTATAATTAACCACTGGGTCAGAAGTCACTAGGATCTAGTTCAATTTAGTTTCATTCAACTTCTCGCCAAATTTTTCTGAAATTGAATATTAATGATTTCAATAATTATCTGTGAATCATTCAGAGATTTGGTACAATGATAAATACTTGCTTGAACAACCTGGCTTGAGATAAGCTGTTCTACATTATTTGTTAATGACAAATCTTGATAAAATCAGCCAATTTACCTGCAACGAAACGGTCCAAATTCGCACCGTTGAGCAAAACCTCGCATAATTCGCGATATTGAATTATGAGCCCTGGCGACCACTTAGGATATTGAACTGACTAAATGAATGGTCTGGGAATGACATCAAAGGATCGTCATGTGAAAGGATCAAATTTTCTACCGTAAACCTCCAGCTACGGAGTAGGCACCTTATATTCGATCAAGCTCGTTTATCTCGCCGAAAGCGGCTGAATCGGCCATGTTTTTTACACTAAAATCAATCCTGCGTCCAGAATTGCAAATGATTGCAGCTGAAATTTTTACAAGAGCTTCCTTAGGTTGTCTGCAATCGAAAAATTGCCCTGCCAGAGCGGAGCTCGGTGGACCTTTTTTTGAAAGCTTAGAAACCCGAGATTACTCGTTAAAACACGATTAATTACTAAATGATTCAGCCCCCCATGAAGAGCATGGTATTTCAAGCGGATTGAAGGTTCTTAATTTTCTTTAATATATCAGGAACACGCCCAAAAAAATTCAGATTTCTATCTTCAAAAATTAACACACACGAATACTCCAAACTTTATGTTTATAAGTGCCTATTTTCGAAGTCTCAAAAAACTCCACATTGTACCCCTCAGTCCAAGCTGAAAATAAATTCTTCCAGGAAAACGGCTACAATCTACAACTATTCAACATATATAAACCATCGGAAAAAGTTCGCAATACTAAGTTTCGTTTTTGAGGGTTTTTTCCGGCTTTGCCCCACTGTGCGCCGGCGCGCCATCCCCACCCCTACAAAAGACAGGCTCTGCCCACTCCCTCCTCCCCTGCCGACCACCCTGTCAACAGGTGATGACAGTAAGGAGGTCGAAGGGGACGTCGGTTGGTGCTGTGAGGTATGGGAGGGGAGCAAAATGGGCGGAGCTTATCTCATTCTGCAAGCGAGCTCCAAGAATCAAGAATCAAGAATTTTTTTATTTGCCAAAGCCAAATAATGACAGAGCAAAAGTCAAAAGTTAGAACATACAGAATAAGCTGACTGGTTATAGGGCCGATTATATTGACTGTAATAATGGGAATGACAGAGAAAATAGCATCAACTCGACTGCAGATGTACAAAACAATGAATGGCCGTGCACAAGACAATGACAAGAAAATACATGACAAGACAATGAAGACTAATTCACCACAGGCCATTTGATCTTGAAAAATTCCTCTAGAGAATATAATTCTTCTTTTACCAGGTGGGACTTCACGTACTTATAGAAGGATTTAGCTGGTAAATCCCGAACATGGTGGGGTAGGGAGTTGAACATACGGGAGCCCACCTGTATTGGGTCGTTCTGTTGGGCATTAGAGAGGCGGGTGAAAGGGATGATGACATCACCCCGGGAGCGAGTATTATGCTGGTGCGAGTCAGCAACCATGGGCAGACACGAAGAATTGGACTTTACATGGTTTAACACAACCAATACATAAGTGCTAGGAATAGTAAGAATTCCTAAGCGAGTGAAAGAGCCCCTACAACTCTGACCCCATGATAGATTGGCCATTATTCTGATGACTCGCTTTTGAAGTTTAAATATGGTTAAAGCATGATTGGAATTGCCCCAAGCGATGATACAATAGGAGGCTCTACTGGCAAAGCAAGCATGATAAACCGAAAGCAGGACCTGGTCGGACACTATTCCTTTCAATCTCCTAACCATGTAAATAACGGATGATAGCTTAGGCGACAATACCTCAACATGTGAAAGCCACGAGAGACGATTATCCACCATCAAGCCCAGGAAATTTACCGATTGGTCCAGGCGCCTGTTTAGACCCAATTCCAGAGTCTGGGTTTTACTTTTGTTTAAAATTAATTCATTGGCCGAGCACCAACTTTCGATAATCTTTGATCTGTTTAAAGAATCATGCCTAAGCTCAGTACATGAAGCCATCTCGTCAACACCCTCCTAAATGCATTATCTTGGGGCTTTTCACATTAATTGAGGTAAATTATTCAAAAATTAAGTACATACCAACGAATAATTTTTTGTTATTTAATTATTACAAAATGTATTTATATTATCTTGTAAAGTTTGTGGATGGATGTGAGACCCCGAAAAATGTATTATTCGTCCAAGGTTACTCGGACTTCTCGGCATTCTGGATACAATACCAGTGAATGAGGCAGCGTTAGCTGTCTCTGATGCCATGTCAGAGAAACTTTCCCTTCAAGGTCCTCATCCATGGGCGATCAAAGTGGAAAGAGGGTGACACCAGTTTGAGCATGAGGCCATGGTCTTTTACACCGATGGATCTGTCATGGATGGTAGAGCTGGTTTGGGTGTCTTTGGAACAATCTTTCAGGCGGAAGTTAACGCCATTGGCACATGCGTGCACCGGCTGCGATGTCGGAGCATTAAAGGTGCCAAAGTCTACATACTGTCAGTCAGTCAGGCTGCACTGAAGGCCTTTGTCTCGTTTTCTATTACATCGAGGCTGGTCTGGGACTGTCTGCTCAAACTCAAGCTCCTCGCAAGGGACAATAGAGTGACCGTCGCATGGTGCCCTGGCCACCAGGGCATTGAGGATAATGAGGCTGCTGACGTCCTTGCAAACGTTGGCTCAGCATGTCTCCTAATAGGTCCTGAACCATTCCTCGGGACAACAAAGAGCTGTCTGTTGAATGAAATCTCTAATTGGGAGACAGTACTGGCAAAGACTCTGGTCAGAGGCAAGCGAGGTTGTTTATTGGATTCTCCAGGTCAAGAGCAAGGGAGATGCTTCAGCTGGAGAGAGGTGATATGCGGATACTTGTGGGCTTATTCACAGGCCACTGCAGGCTCCGGTATCATCTCCATAAGTTAGGATTATCAAACACTGAGGAGTGCCGCTTCTGTAACGCTGAACCAGAGTCTGTGCAGCATGTATTGTGCATATGCAGTGCGCTTGCACGGCTCCGTTTCCTGTCCCTGAGGCGCGTCACTTGTACTCCTTGGGACATAGTTAAAACAAGGTTGGGAGATCTCTTAGGCTTCATAAAGTCCTGGTGGAGGCTGGTGGATGGACGAACTTAGCCTAGCTGGCAGGGGCGTGTGTCGCTGCCTGCCGCCACAATCAGACCCATCAGGGACTGCAGTGGCGTCCATTGACTGTTATATATAAAAACAAAAAGGTTACTCGGAAAACGACACCTCACTCGATGGTACTGGAACCCCCAAAAATGGATTTTATGTCCGAAAATACCTCGTAAATGACACCCCACTCGATATCATAGCCAAAAACGATCAAAAACCCCTCCTGAAGCCGCATATAGCCCCACCGGATTGGGGCTCTATGGGCTGAAAACCCTTGTGGACACAACTAGATGGTAAACTGAGTATTTTGTTCATAGTTCAGATTTTTAAAAAAATTCCTACTGCTCAAACGGTTCGGACGACGGACGGACATTTTGTTATTGGAATCTACACATTTTGAAAATTTCTCGGAAAACGACACCTTATGTGAGCTACTTGGATCCTTCAAAATCCAATTTGTAGCCCCATGAAAGCCCAAGAGATCCCCATGGTGAAATCGGATCGTTGTGGGTCCCCCAAAAAATGGATTCTACGTCCGAAAATACTTCAAAAACGACACTTAACTCATCCCATAGCCAAAAGCCTTCAAAAAACGCCTCCCGTAGCCCCATTTTAGCCCCATAGCGCCCCACGGGTTTGGGCGATCGGACCTTGCGGACCCAACTAGATGGTAAACCGAGTATTTCTTCAAAATTTCTGATTAAAAAAAAATTCTACGTGTCTTGAAACAGATAATAGCTGCGTTCGCAGAAGTTCTGGCCGTTCGGAATCGTATCAGAACTCGAACCCTTCCAGGACTTAGGTCCTCCGCCAACGAGAAAATAGTCCCTACGACGTTACCTCCATGAAATCACAGAAGGAAATGAATGGCGCGTGTGTGACTTTACACAATCGAGAAGGCAGTCGGAATCAGTTCGGGAAGTTCCGAAAAAAAACAAAAAAAAAAAAAACAAGCCATCAATTGAATTGAATAGATGAGCGCAACCTTTCTGTTTCTACGAAACCAAAACCGTAACTAAGAATTCGTAACTTGACACACTAGGTATCTAACGACCAAACTATGTCGTCGGGATCGGACGAATCGTCGACCACGGAGGTGATTTTGATAGCCTATAACCACCCACAGAACTCGCTGATCACAATGAGACCACCCTCATGAAAATCTGTTCAGCCGCTCGGGCGTGATGCTGTAATACACCCCCCCCCCCCCCCCCCAAAACACACACACACACCCTCACAAAAAAAAAAAAAAAAAAAACATGTCGAAGAGATGAACGCACCTTTCCATTTTTTGAGGGAAAGGTTGCGCTAAAAAGAGCTAAAAATGAGAGGTGAACACGATGTTTCCGTAATTATCGACTTTCAAGAGCGGATGTCCCGAAAACAATACAAGATATTGAAACATTCACTGAGAAACACTTGTAGCGAATTTAATCAGCTTTCGTTTTGTATTGAGTGGTCATGTCGCTAGAAGGCATCAATTCCGAGATATTAATGAAAAACCGAAAAAAAAAAAACTACCTACTAAAAACCTCAGCGGGCTCCCGTGTCGGCCATGTTTCCTGCTCCATATTATGGAATCAACGTTATTCTCCCGCCATCATAAATCCTCGAATTATGCACCGATTTTCATGATTTTTTTTTTTTAAATCTTCAAGTGAGACCAATGTCTAGCGATCCGTCAAGGCATTTTTGGAGCGAATTGTCACCAACAAAGTCATCACGCCTAAGGGTGTTGCTATCTTCATGTGACTATTGCTTAGTTGGATGATGAGTTATTTAAAATCCCCCTCGACGAATCGTTGACGACGGAGGTGATTTTGATAGCCTATAACGACTCCCAGAACTTGCTGATCACGATGAGACCACCCTCATGAAAATCTGTTCAGCCGTTCGGGCGTGATGCTGTGATACACAAAAAAACACACAAAAAAAACATGTCGAAGAGATGAGCGCACCTTTCCATTTTGGTTTATTATTCTTGGAATAATACACCTATGTTTTCGCGACACGGGTCGACGACTCCGATCGGCCTCAAAATTTGACATTATCCGTTTCAAGAGGTCTACATTCAAAATCCGAAATGTCCGTCCGCCGTCCGCCGTCCGCCGTACGCCGTCCGCCGTCCGGGCCGTTTTGGGCAGTAGGAATTTTTTTAAAAATCTGAAATTTTGACAAAATACTTGGTTTACCATCTAGTTGTGCCCGCAAGGTTTTCAGTCCGATCGCCCAAACCCGTGGGGCGCTATGGGGCTATAATGGGGCTACGGGAGGGGTTTTTTGAAGGCTTTTAGCTATGGGATCGAGTTAGGTGTCGTTTTCGAAGTATTTTGGGACGTAGAATCCATTTTTTGGGGTCCCGGAACGATCCGATTTCACTGGGGGGATCTTTAGGGCTTTCATGGGGCTAAAAATGGGATTTTTGAAGGATCCCAAGAAGTTAATTATTTTTCGAGTAAAAATTAAAGAATTTTTGAAAAAACACATTTTTGAAAAAAAAAAATCCCCCCAAAAATTTTTTTTTGAAATATAAAAATCCAAAAAAAAATTTTTTTTATAATTTTTTTTATTAACAGAATTAAATGTCTGAACAAGTAACCTATATCACAGAATAATAAACCCTTGTGTAAAATTTGCAGCGTTTTTAAGGGAGAGGTTGCGCTAAAAAAAAAAAATCGCAGAGCATCAGTATTAAATACTCAAATTTTGAGTGTTAAATTCCTGGAAGCCGATGTACCCCCCACCCTGCAAAAGGCCCCACTGCACATGCGCCGAACGGTTCGGAATTTTCAGAATTACTCTGTGAACGCAGCTTACAATATTGTACAGAATGTATTCATTCTGTATTCATGTATTCATATGCTGATTAATAGTTTATTCAACAACCATATTTCAGCAAATCCCTTTTTAACTAGCTATTGTTTGATGATTTGTCACGTCGAGTTTTTCCACCAATCCGAATTCGACAAGTAACAATTTTTCAGTTTCTTCTTCCGATAACATACGAGTTTTTAATTCGCTCCACGAGGACATCTGCGAGAATTGGTGAGAGTTCGACGGAACCAACGCTAATCGAGTTTAGATTTCCCTCTTTGGAAGGGCCCCTTCTTTTTGCTTCAACAGCTGTTGAACTCCGTCTCAAATGTAGTGCTGTAGCCGTCTGAAAGTATTGAGAACAAAATGGTTGATTACCTGACATAATATTAACATTTATTTGTACGTGTGAAATCGCGGTAAACCGACAGGCGTTTGATTATTCCGTTTAAAGTTGCGGGGAGATATTTGCGGTTCATTAATTCAGAGAGTCGGCCCATTTCTCTCAGCTAATCACTCGCTAATGAGCGGTGCCGAGCGGTGTTTGAACATTCGCTCATATTCAGGTTGGTTCATTTCCGTTAAAACCGGCTGTAAATTAAGCGCAAAGTGGGGTCTGTAGGCCAGGAATAAATCTCTCATTATCTTAAAAAACGTAGGGCACGTCCGTTGACGGATGGAGGGAGTGCACCTACATGAGTGAGAGTGCAGATTTGTCAAGGGCATCGCACGAGTGTACGTCGTTTCCTGTCCTTGGAAGTTCTGCACCTATAGGTAGTAGTTCTGCAAGTAGCTGCAGAACTTCCAAGGACAGCAAAAGACGTACATATATTTGGAGGACCTGGTTCCATCCGGCGTACTTGATTCGTCAAGGTTTCTGCACCCCCCCCCCCCCCCTTCGGAGGGGTCATTGGGGAAGTTACCGACCCAGCACAAAGAGTCGTGTTGGATATGGTCTTCTCCTAATGCCGCAGTCGCGCCAAAAGTCGCTTCACCGGCTTCCTCAGACAAAAGTGTCGTCAAAAGACTCCGCGAACCTGACCTTGCGTGGGGCTGCTTACTCAGCTTCCCAGCTTGAATTGGTCAAATGGGGACTCCTGGGCAACAGACCCACGCGAATGATCTGATCCCCTCGGCCGAACTATTTTCAAACGGTCCTGAATCAGCGGGAACAGACGAAAGGTTGCTGCGTTCACTCGTTTTGTCGCGAACTGTAATTTACGGGCAACAAAAAGCCACAAGAAAGCAACAAAAAGCTAGCGCACTGGGTGGCCCGCCTCCCGGAATCGCATCAGCTGAATTCGACAGTAATTGTCTGACAATAAATTTCTGAAAAAAAAAAAAAAAAAAAAAAAAAAAAAAACCGCTGCAAATTTTACACTAGGGTTTATCATTCTTTGATGTAGGTTACTTGTGCAGAAATTTCATTCTGTCAATGAAAAAATTTTAGAAAAAAGTTTGTTTTTTTAAGTCACTTCTGAGCTTGTTGAAATTGAGATTATGATTATCAGACTGCAAGTTACAATGAGAAACGCTTTGTAATGGTTACAAGTGCAGGTTATAATAACATGGTAAACAACTAGCTGGTAAACCAAGTATTTCGTCAAAATTTCAGATTTTAAAAAAAATTCCTACTGCCCAAAACGGCTCGGACGGCGGACGGACATTTCGGATTTAGAATAAACCGATAATGTCAAATTTTGAGGCCGATCGGAGTCGTCGACCTCCGTCGCGAAAACATAGGTGTATTATTCCAAGAATAATAAACCAAAAACTTATAGGTAGGTAGGTATTTTTTTGATCATCTTGATCCTAGAAGACTGTAGTAAATCCAACTCAAGCCATTTGTGTCTCTCCTGTGGTTTACTGTTTTTTTCCTTATTCTGGAGAATATGGCATGCCTCTTTAAATTCACGTTTTTTCTTATTATTTTCAAATCCTTTAATTTCACATTTATTAAACTGAAACTGGTGACTAGTTTCAGCTACATGAGTGACTAGTGCTGTTATCTGATTTGTTTGGGGTTGAGTTAGTGCCCTAGCTGAGTCACGGATGTGTTCTGACATCCTGGCACCGTAAAGCCTACTAGATGGCCCTATGTATACTTTATCACAATTAGGTTGACAGGGAATTGAATATATTGAACTGGACTGCTCCTCCCAGGGCCGTGGAGAGAAAATCCGGGCCCGGGGGCAAAATTCATCGGGCCCCCTAAAAAAAAAAAAAAGTAGGTATCAAATTTTTTCCTATATTGATCTGTCCCTTTTCCCATTTTTCCTCTCCTCCCCCCTTTTTTACAAAAAATAATAATCTATACCACTAATCCTCAGGAAAATCCGGGCCCCTCTACGAAGGCCGGGCCCGGGGGCAAAGGGTCCAGTGCCCCTCTACGGGGCTGGCTCCTCCCTCCTTAAAGAGTCTTTTAATTTTGAATAGAATTTTCTGTTTGATTGAGGATTTTTATATGCAACCTTTACATTAGGATCAAATTGTTTTAGCATGTTTCCAATTTTATTGGATACATCACCACAATACCGAACAGAGGCATAGTAAGGACAAGTCGGTTGAGTGGAGCTGTGAGATACAGCTTGTTGGGGTTGTTAAGAGGAGGCACGAGTTTGTATGCGGTTGTGTTGTGCTAAATAAAACGTCAGGTTTTTTTTTTTTTTTTTTTTTTTGCGTGTTAGTCCCACTGTGTGATGGGGTGAGTGGAAATTGATACGATTTTCATTTTCAAAAATTTTTCTCTTTATAATTTTTAGTCCGTTTTTTTTAAATCTGCCAACTGGATGGATATACCTACATACCTGTCAGCAATATTATTTCATTAGGTGCGTTCCAGCACGGTCAACCGTGGTTAGATTGCATCCACTCACATCCACTCGCATCCTGTGAATCGTGCGCATGCGCGACTCCCATCTAATCGCATCCATGTCATGCAGAAACGGTTTTCTACCAACCGCATCTCTTTAGCGTGACATCAATTTTCGCGTCACTTGAGTGTGGCATCCATGACAGAGCTACATGGTGTAAAAAATTGTAATACGCGCATTTTCCAGTATCACTCGAGTATCACCTCTTCTGACAATTCCCACAATTCAAATTCTTCCATAATTATTCGTCCGTAATCGCACTTGGGAAGTTTTTCGCCGAAGTTTACTCCACGGAGAACGAGGCAAAATGAGTCAGGTTATAAGTAGGTTACAAATGGTTATCTTTTGGATGCGGTTAGCTCAACTGGATGCGCGGCACAGAAGCAGCAACTCGGAGTAGATGCGAGTTGGATGGTATCGCTGCAGGAACACCTCACTTCGCGGACCGCATCCCGTGAGCGGCCATGCAGGAACGGCCACTTTTTTGGATGGCACTCAGTGCGCATGCGCGGCTGGATGCAATCTAATCGCATCAACCCGCAGGAACGAACCTATTATCGAGTCAAGCTATCCTAACCTTATGCGACTCCCCAGTCTCTGCTGATAAAGCTCCTCATTCAGTATATTTCTGATACAATCCTGATACTCTCCTGATATTCCAGATAGGTACTACTCCTAATGACCCTCCTGATACACCTTACGACTCCTGTTATACTCCTGATCACTATTGATCCTCTTGCGACTCCTGATGACCCTCCTGATTCACCTGATGACTCCTGATACCCTCACTATCTCCTGATTTGGCTTCTCAACGAAATACCACACCTAAAAACAATAATGTCAACATTACGGGCAAACGTAGCCTGCAATGCCCCCTCTCCAAATTGTCCATTCCCCAGCAGTTCCCGATCAACCTCTCCCGCCTGTTATTGGCCTCAGACGGTTTTCCAGCCGCCTAATCAAAGACTCGACTCCCCCTCGGAAACCTCCTCCTAACGAACCTCGTCCTTGACGTGCTCCCTTCAAACTATTGTAATTAAAAACCCCTAACGAGCTTCTCATTTTTCTGAGTCGAACTCCGCCTCGCTCGCTTCCACCCCCAAAGAACTTTTGTACATCGACTGCGTTATTGTGACAAAGTTTTCACTGGAAGACAGTTTAAATATGTCATAATTATGACTTCATCATTATATTATAATCATAGATAATTATTTATTAAATAATTAGATATTTATAAAATTAAAATAAAAAACGCTGCAAATTTTTCACAAGGGTTTATTATTCTTTGATATGATATGGGTTACCTACTTGTGCAAAAATTATTTGTCAAAAATAAAAAATTTTGGAAATAATTTTTTTTTTTTGGTTTTTTGTCAAAAACAAATTTTTTTTTTGAATTTTTTTTTTTTTTTTTCAAAAAATTGTTTTTTCAAAAATTCTTTCTTTTTTACTCGAAAAATATTTAACTTCCTGGGGTCCTTCAAAAATCCCATTTTTAGCCCCATGAAAGCCCTATATATCGCAACAGTGAAATCGGATCGTTCCGGGACCCCCAAAAAAATGGATTCTACGTCCGAAAATACTTCAAAACGACACCTAACTCGATCCCATAGCCAAAAGCCTTTAAAAAAAACCTCCCGTAGCCCCATAGCGCCCCACGGGTTTGGGCGATTGGACTGAAAACCTTGCGGACACAACTAGATGGTAAACCGAGTATTTTGCCAAAATTACAGATATTTAAAAATATTCCTACAGCCCAACACTGGAATCTAGACGTCTTGAAACCTCTTGTTGGATTTCTCTTCAGATTCGGATTCAGCACCCCAACAAACGGAACAAGAGCAAAAATTCCAACCATACTTATATTTTTTTTCCACGATCTGATCCGCGTTGACTGGACTACTGTTGGAAAAATCTCTTGAAAGGTTGGCACATTCGTCTGTGTTGAACGAACCTCAACAATCTTCCGTCCACGTTCGCTCAAACGGTCATCATCATCAACCTGATCCAATAATTAAAAATTGTTCGTTCTAATGTTACTTACAGTGTTTTGTTTTTCTCATTTTGTTTCAGACGGAATCCTTGCTCGGGTCGGGGGGAAGATCCACCCCCGTTTCCACACCCCCCACCCTCGGCAGGACGCCCCTCCCCCACCACCTGTCCACCCCTTCGCTCCAGTCGAGGTAATTACACGTAATAAATAACCACCTCGAGCCAAAAAAAGAGGCGAGCGCTTATTAAAAAGGGCGGAAAAAACATATTTAGCGGAGAACAACAAATGAGGTCGAAGGTGAAACCTTGTATGAAAATACGGGGGTGTCACTGACGTTCGTCAAAGTATTTTCAGGGAAGGGTAACCACTCCGAAATGTTCGTGCGTCATGCGATTTTCTTCCACGTATACGCAACCGAAAAGTTTTTGCGATATGTCTGATGTATTTGTGTGCATTTCATTAGAGCGAGAGCTTTCGTGTGAATTGCGGACCGTCAAGGTTGATTTGATTAAGTCGCAATTGGGTTGAGCCACCTGGTCAGCGGGTTCAATTTGTCGAATTTGTTCGATTAAGTTCCTTAAAGTTTGTTTCGACTTTTGTTTCCGGCGGTACAGCTGGGGGGGGGGGGGGGGAGGGGGGAGTTGAAACCGTAATCGCAACTTGCCGGCGTTAACTCTCCCGGCTTCACCTTTGCGGGGAACCGAACTCCCCCCGATGAAGGAACTTCAAGAACGGAACTTGAGGAACTTCTCGTAATCCGACGTGGTTTCCTTTGAGGGGAGTCGGGAACTTGTGGGGGGGGGGGGGGGGGGGGAGACGGCCCGCCCACGCGTCATTCGTAAGATAAATAGCTACAACGTCGTCGACGATAAGATGGCAGAACTTTCGGGCTCTATTTGATATCGGCGGGTGAGCGACGTAGTGGGAGGTGTAGGCGGGTGTTGATGTTGATGCCCGGGGGGGGGGGGGGACATGCAGACTAGACAAGAAGAGACAAATAAGGATAATATCCATGGAAGAAGGAAAAGGAAGTTTCAGATAGGGATGTTGAAAAAGTATCGATATTTTTTGTCCCCGATATATATCGTAGTATCGATCAGAGTTGGGCAAAAAGTAGTTCTGAAACTGAAACTAAAAACTAAAACTAAATTAGTTCCGAAGTGGAACTAAAAACTGAAACTATTAGTTTCAGTTCAACTTTCGAAACTAACTTTTGGAACTACATTAGTTTTATTTTCAACTGTTGAAATTGAAACTAATTTATTTGCAAATGTTAGTTTCGAAGTTGCGAATAAAAACTAAAGCAGTTCCATCTTTTATTCGTAGTTTTGGAACTAAAAATAAAAATAATTTTTTTTTTTCCTCGCGTTTTTTACTGATTTGAAGGGGATGAGTGTTTGTGTGTGTTTCAACGAAATGTGGGTGCTGGGTGTGAACAAGTTCTTTTTTTTCAGGGTCACAGAAGAATAGATTAAAGTTTGCTCCCCTCCCCACTACTTTGAGTGGAACATCAAACGTTTTCAGAAACGTATCGAAGAATTGAGGGTGATGAATCATTCATTACGTCTGGAGGAAAGAAATGAATATTGTATTGGCTTGAAAATTTTGAAATTTTGAAAATTTATTTTCGTGTTTAGTTCCGAAACTACTTTAGTTTTTATTCGCAACTTCGAAACTAACTTTTGCAACTAAATTAGTTTCAGTTTCAACAGTTGAAACTAAAACTAATTTAGTTCCAAAATTAGTTTCGAAGTTGCGAATAAAAACTAAATTAGTTTTTAGTTTCACTTTCAAAACTAAAAACTAATTAGTTTTTAGTTTCAACTTTAGTTCAACTAAATTTTTATTCGAATAATCCCAACTCTGGTATCGATACTTTTTTCCAGCGTCGGCGCCGATTTTTGAAAAAGAAAAAAATTCAAAAAAAAAAATTTTTTTTTTGAAAAATAAAATCCGAAATTTTTTTTGTGAATTTTTTCATCAACACAGAATTAAATTTCTGCACAAGTAACCTGCATCAAAGAATAATAAACCCTTGTGTAAAATTTGCAGCGTTTTTCCTATCGTCTCGGTGGACCGTTTAGCTACCAATAGAGGGGTTTAGAACCCCGTCCGAATAAGCTATTGGCCGAGCGAAGCGAGGCCTTATGTCTGAGTGCTAGTAAATAAATAAAAGTAGATTCAGTGTGAACCTGAGAAAGGAAGGATTCAGATGGAAGGTTTTTTTTTTTTTTTTTTTTTTTCAAAAATCAACTTTTCCAAGCGTTTCAATCAAAAGTCAACTTTTCCAAAACAATACTCTCAATAACCGCCAGATGGATGGTCTTCGAATGTTGGCCATTAGGCTGGGTGACTGCTAGTTCCCTTGAGATCTGAACAATGATCCCTTAGCATTTCAAAAAAATTTAATGGATCACAAACTATTGGTTTTTTGCGTTTCCTGAAAATTTATCAGAAGTGGATAAGTTGATTTTTGCTAAAACCCTCCCTTTAGCAAATTGCAAAAGTAACCTATATAAAAGAATAATAATAATTTTTTGATATAGGTTACTTTTGCAAAGATTTCATTCTTTTTTGTAATTTTTTTTTTTTTTCTTGAAAAATTCTTTATTTTTAACTCGAACATTATCTAACCTCCTGGGATCCTTCAAAAATCCCATTTTTAGACCCATGAAAGCCCAGTAGATCGTAACAGTGAAATCGGATCGTTCCCGGACCCCAAAAAATGTAATCTACGTCCAAAAATACCTCGAAAACGACACCTAACTCGATCCCGTAGACAAAAGCCTTAAAAAAAAAAACCTCCTGTAGCCCCATTTTAGCCCCATAGCGCCTCACGGGTTCGGGCGATCGGGCTGAAAACCTTGTGGGCACAACTAGATGGTAAACCAAGTATTTTGTCGAAATTTCAGATTTTTAAAAAAATTCCTACTGTCCAAAACGGCTCAGACGGCGGACGGACATTTCGGTTTTAGAATTTAGACCTCTTGAAACGGATAATGTCAAATTTTGAGGTCGATCGGAGTCGTCGACCCCCGTCGCGAAAACATAGGTATATTATTCCAAGAATAATTAAATATGTATATATATATATGTTTTGAATTTGTGAAGCTTCTCCTCGACAAAACCTGTCATCCTTCAATAAACCGCCAAAGCCCGTCACGAAGTTGAAATTCCGCCCCGGAGGCTCAATTCGCCCCGTTTTGATAGGGAAAGGCCTCAATCCCATTGTGAAGGGTTCCCTCATGGCAGAAGGGGGGGGGGGGGGGCTAATAATTGGGATATGGCGATACAGGAGGACACGAGGGAGACGTTTTGTAGCGGGAAGGTCGACACAAAAGGTCGAAAATCCAATGAAGGGTCGCCTCTTTTCCCCCGCGTTTTCTTTTCTTCTTTTTTTTTCTTTTTCCTACCTTCTTCTTTTGTCATTTTTTTTTTTCGTATAAAAGGATGTGACTTTTCTTCCTTCGTCAGTCTGGTGTCTGTAGTACGTTCAAGTGGTTGGGACCCCCCCCCCCCCCCCCCGGTGGCGTGTATTGGTGGGGGGGGGGGTTAAGTCAATACCTGAAGACAGATGAGAACATCTTTGCCGTCAACCCCACCGGCGGGTCTCCAACCTTGCGGCCTCCATTTCCGTCCCCGCCGCCTCCTACTCACCATCCGCCTCCTCATCCACCTTCTACTCCCCCCACCGCCTTCTCAACCGCCCCGTCCACATCCAACTCCACCTCTACCACCCCCTTCTCGTCCACCGAGTCTACTAAACCGCCCCCGAATCCGCTCGACATCCCTCCCCCCCCCCCCCCCCTCAACCACCGGCCCGCGTGCGAGAAAATATTCCAAGTAGGGAAAAGTTGATATCGGAAGAAAATATCGATACATCCGATATTTTCAAAATAAAATTTCGATATTACGTCCGTTTAGTGTATCGAGACGGAATTGCCGCTGGAGTCAACCCACTTTTTGGTTTATTATTCTTGGAATAATACACCTATGTTTTCGCGACGGAGGTCGACGACTCCGATCGGCCTCAAAATTTGATATTATCCGTTTCAAGAGGTCTACATTCTAAATCCGAAATGTCCGTACGCCGTCCGGGCCGTTTTGGGCAGTAGGAATTTTTTTAAAAATCTGAAATTTTGACAAAATACTTGGTTTACCATCTAGTTGTGCCCGCAAGGATTTCAGTCCGATCGCCCAAACCCGTGGGGCGCTATGGGGCTACGGGTGGGGTTTTTTGAAGGCTTTGGGGTATGGGATCGAGTTAGGTGTCGTTTTCGAAGTATTTTTGGACGTAGAATCCATTTTTGGGGGTCCCGAGACGATCCGATTTCACTGTCGCGATCTATAGGGCTAAAAATGGGATTTTTGAAGGATCCCAGGATGTTAAATATTTTTCGAGTAAAAAATACAGAATTTTTGAAAAAACACATTTTTGAACAAGAAAATCCAAAAAAAAAAAAATTTTTTCGAGATGAAAATCCAAAAAAATTTTTTTTTTTTAATTTTTTCATTGACAGAATTAAATTTCTGCACAAGTAACGTATATCAAAGAATAATAAACCCTTGTGTAAAATTTGCAGCGTTTTTTCTCTCGAATTCCGATTCCTCGGCCAATTTTACGTCCGATAAGCGCGTTGCGCGAAATTTTTGGCGGGTGTGTTCGGGTGAATTCGCGAAACTAATTTTTTTCGCATTCTTCGTTCGTTGACGGACTGATTGAGTTCGCGTTTCTATCCTACCTAGAGATCCGAATTTTAATACGAAATCCCGAAAAAACTACTTCCGTCGATGAGCGAATTTAGATGGCGAGTTTAATTTGAACGATTTGAAGAGATCCTGCGCGCGTTTGGACTCTAATACGGGTCGCCGTCGGGGACCTCAGAAAGAGGTTTTGCCAGGGACCTTAGAAAGGTGGTGGAGGCGGGGAAACTTTGTGGTGGGGGGGCAGGTTTGGGAAATGGTTCATTCTATGCTAATTTCAGATATATATATCTGAATATATTCTGGTGTGTGGGAAGACGATTACTCGCTCTATTCCCCAGCCAATTTCACGCCCATTGAATTTAGCGCATTGAGCGACTGTCACTTGGCTGAGCGAAGCGAGCCCCCTGTCCGAGAAAGTGGTTGGCCGAGCGAAGCGAGGCCTTATGTCTGAGTGCTAGTTAACTCTAAATCACAAAAAGGACCACTTTTATTGTTCCTTCCTCCAAACTTCAAGATTGGGGTGTGGTTAAGCTGAGGTTTTTAGTAGATTTTTTTAAAGGTCCCATTTTTCGGTTTTTCACTAATATCTCGGAAGTGATGCCTTCTAGCGACATGGCCACTCAATACAAAACGAAAGCTGATTAAATTCGCTACTAGTGTCACTCAGTGAATGTTTCAATATCTTGTATTGTTTTCCGGGATATCCGCTCTTGAAAGTCGGTAATTACGGAAAAATCGTGTTCACCTCTCATTTTTTGATTTTTTTTTTTTTTAACCATAACCGGGTAACTCTTCTACGACGCACCGTAAAACTGAAATTATCCTTAGTCCATACTATTTATATTCCTCCAAAGTTACAGCTGTGATGAGTGAGAAATTTGGTCTAATGAATCTTTTAATTTCTCACCATTCGTAGACGTAGGTATTGGCCGAAATATTCTCCACAATGTACCACATAGTAGTGAGTAGGACATATAAATAACACAGAATACTCATTTTAGTTATTAAATTTCATTATTTTGAATTATTTCTATAGAAACGTTAATCTTTATTGAAATAAAGAGGCTCACATGGGGGATATCCAACCTATATACAATGTACTCGTACGCATCGCACTACGCATCTTCAGAAACTTCAAAATATTTCATCATGAATGTTTCGTGTGACTTGAATCAATTCGGGACCAAAAATGTTATAACATGTTATGAGTATGAAAAGACTTGGAAAAAAAGCGAGGAAGCGGAAAACTTGAACACAAGACACAAAATCTAGCTCGTAAATCAAAGACATTTTCTTGTCGAGACTCTCACAAGGGTCTCCCCCCCCCCTTTTTTTATTACTTTTTATTTTATTTTTAAAAAAAATTATTCTTGTAGTTTTTTATTATCTAAATTATTTTCAGTAACTTCTGAACTGTTCAGAAAATTGTTTATCATTTTATTATGGTAATATGAATAATTTTTTATCGAATTTTAATTATTCATTTTTTTATGATCTTGTTTTATATAAGTATTTCGTATCAATTAAGAAATTGGATTTTTGTTTGTTACCTATTTATTTATTTGTATACAGATAATGTAAGTAGGTATTTATTTATTTGATACAGATAATCTAGTTTTATATATTTTATCGTATCAATAATTGAGATTAATTAAGAAATTTGATTATCATCTTATTACATTTTTTATTAAATTGTTAATTATAATTAAATAATTAATAATTGTTTATTTGTTTACAGATAATCTAGTTTTGTAAATTTTAACTTATCAGTTAAGAAAATTGTTTTATTATTTTATTACGTTTAGGTATACACAAAGTAAAAGTAAAAAGTGAAGTTTTTTTAAACCGATTTCGGGTTCCTGTACCATGTTGTTAGAAGTCAAAAAGGGAAAAATACATCATTTTTGTGACGAAAAGTCTTACACGTAGTTTATAATCTTAAGTTGTTCTGGCCGATTCAAAAACCGGAGTAGGCGACGTCACATACACCGCTTCCAATCAAAAACACCGGCGTGCAGGTCGATTTTCAAATTGTTTTCTTGATTTCCTTGGCGGTTGGCACTAGTGACACTGGAGTAACGCGAAAATGGCCGTGTTCGCTTTGTTGTGAATGTGATGGTGCGTATTGAGTCGACTTATTCGTCATATTAATTAACTCATTCGACGTGACCGATCCTTCAGTTTTTAGTTTTTTAATGGTGGCCAACTCGTCGACCAATAGGAGCTGACTTCGGGTTTCCGCCAAAATTCAAATTGCAATTTTTTTTCGTAAATTTGCTAAATTCGTACGAACTTGCAGTTTGTGTTTTAACCCCATTTTCAGTATTATTTGGACGCCTTCTATCGATAAAAAAAGAAAAGAATAATAATCATAATCCAGACACGTTTCCATTCCTAGTTGGGCGATTTCACAATTTGGGCAAAATTTATTATTAATTAATTTCTGTAACATAATAATGTCCAATAACCTGATTTTAGTAGAACCCCACATTCACGATTATGACACTTTATAGGCCTCTTTCTCGCCACCTCCCCCTCCCCCCCCCCCCCCCCCCCCAAGCCAAATGTTCGTGTCACAATGACATTCAAACATCCCCTTTTCCCCCTCCGCCAACACCAGGTCCGCTTTACAACTCACGACCTCAACAAAGGCGGGCCGTCCACTCGGGGGTTCTTCCGCTCCTGTCAGGCCCCGACATCCGCAGACCCACACCCACACCCACGACATCCTCTTCGACCAATTGGCCGCCGCCCAATTGCACTTTTATGTTATTGTTCCCTTCCCCCCCCCCCCCCCCCCCCTGACAGATATTAGAAGAGCTCCCTCCCCCACACGCCCCGCTCCACCCAACAAATACAGCTGTTGGCCTCTTTTTCACTTTCGGCTCCCCCTTCCGAACATCACGTGCGGGCTGAGCCAAAATTGTGGGCAATAAAGGGCTCTGCGACGAGGAATCAATTTTTCGTCTTTTCGGCAATTTGCGGTTCGCTGGTATTATTTGATGAAAACGCTGCAAATTTTACACAAGGGTTTATTATTCTTCGATATAGGTTAATTGTGCAGAAATTAATTCTGTGTAAAAAAAAAAATCTGTATATTGTTCTGACAGATGTGGGACCTCGAAAAATGGATTATACGTCCAAAAATACTTCGAAAACGACACCTAACTCGACCCTATCGCCGAAAACCTTAAAACACCCTCCTGCAGTCCCCATTTTAGCCCCATAGCGCCCCACAGGTTTGGGCGATCGGACCGAAAACCTTGCGGGCACAACTAGATGGTAAGACGAGTATTTTGTCAAAATTTCGGATTTTTAAATAAATCGTAAAAGTAGGAATTTCTTTTCCGAAAACGAAAACGATATTAAAAATTTCTTGAAGATTCCAAAAACGATATTGGGGAGTTTTCTAAGATTCCAAAAACGATATTGTTTTGTCCCTCTTGAAACGAATAATGTCAAATTTGGAGGCCGATGAAAAGTTTTCGACCCCCGTCTTGATTATATCGATGTATTATTCCAAAAATAATAAACCAAAATTGAGCTGCTGGATCCAACCCGATAAATTCGTAGATCTACGGGCTTTTGGGGTCTGATCCCGGATATCGGATTTTTCATCAAAATCTACGGATTTTTGGAGTTAGAAGAAAAAATTGAATCTATTTAACCTTTATTTACATTTGTGACACGCTGCTTCATATTATTAGGTATAAAGTTGTATTTCAGGGTGCACATTATGTATGAAAAATAATAATAAGTTTGTTATTGATTAGAAAGAGTCATTGTGATTTCCCAAATCACAAAATCCTATTTATTAGGAATTGACGTGTTTTTTTTTTGTTGTTTTTTTTTTTTAATCGATAGAAAGCTTCCAAATAACATGGAAAATTGGGTGAAAACTCAAATTGCGAGTTCGTACGAATGTATAAAATTTATAGAAAAATCGCAATTTGAAAATTATTGAAAAAAAAAAAATTAAAAACAAGGATCGGTCTCTGACTTGAGAACAAGTAGTTGCGCCATGACGCGAGTTCCTGTGTCGTTCTCCCAAAACCCGGTGAAGGGCCTCATCCCGCATCCTGAGTCTTTGGAACTGGGCCCAGAGAGCTTTAGTCGTAGTCCCGAATTTCGGCACCTCATCTTTGGGTGGTCGGGTCCCGTTCAATACCCCATTCGTACACTGGGCTGAGGGCAGGGTCCAGCTTTCTGTGCATCCTCCCAAGAGTGGGCTGATGGGACTTATAACTTCACGAGGTAGCATCGCTCGTCATGTCTCTCTTCCTGACGCTGGCCGGACTTCTGCTCATCCTTCTTCTTCTTCTGGTTGCACTGGCGCCGCAGCTGGTGGCTGATAATGAGCTATATAAGCATTTTTTCTGTTTTAGGTAATTGAAAGCTAGTTCCTTGAAAGGACTAATAACGCCCTGATACCGCAAAAAAAGCTCCAAATATCCGTAGAAACCGACTGTATTGGTGAAGGACATCCCTAACATAAAACAATCATCCATCTTGAAGGGAGGTTCAGATTAGCCAACTTTCGCGGACATGAAATCTTTACATTCGATGCCAGCGTCCATGGTGGCGTTGTGTTGCACTACTTTCGGAAGGTCAATCTTACCGCCAAAAGTACAAAAGCTGATTATTTTCATGCTCTCTCCTGATTTCCATAGAGGATTAAAAATTGTGAAGATGGTATAAAAACAATATTTTACTCTACAGAATGGGATTCAAATGAAAAAACGGCAATTTTCAACCGTCCTTATAATATAAGCTATTTTATAGCTCATTGTGTCCCGAATGAGTGGTCATGAATGATGATATCCCACCGCTGCCACCAACATTTAATGTTACGATTTCACACGAATAAGGACGACACTAGAATCAATGTAAAATATTATTTTCCCTAAAGTCTCCAAACACAGGAAAACCCATATAATATACATTATGGCATGTATGACCCATAAACCTCATATATGACATGATGGGGTCAACTGAATCGATCCCATCAATATATCAATATGGACCCAAAGTTGCCATCGCTTTAGTTTTAAGAAGAAATTAGATTGAAAAGTTACTTTTTGACCTTGTATCGTTTGAAGTGCTCTCTTTGAATGGAGTTGACTTCTTTTTTGCCGTCAGAGACAACCATAGGTTTTCCCTTCCTTGACAGGTTGGCAGGTGGTCGTTCTTCCCGATACCGCCTGTTGGCTCCGCCCAGTAATACCCTTTGACAGTCGGGTTACACCCCAAACCCCCCTCCACCTGCACGGTGGCTCTCCCGTATAAGATACTCGGGGTCATGACGGATTGCCGATCCCGACCGACCCGGACGTTGATTTATAAACGGGGGCGGTTTTCTGACAAAGTTTCGGGTCCACTTTCTTGGGGGTTAATCTCATTCTTCCTACTCGAGAAATTAATGAGAACCCGGAGCCGGGGTTGGTCCTCTCACCGACGTCCACAGCTCCGATCTATTCATCTTGCTAAGCTCCCGGTCTCTATCGATTTGGTCCGAGCCAATAAAAAAAGTTAAGTGGCTTACGGGCTCAGATCACGCCACCTGGATGTAAACCGCCTTCGACTAATTCGAAGGTTCTGATAACTAATTAAATTAAATCAGCTTTGGAGACGGAAAAAAGAGATTCCCATTCGGTTAAAACTTCACAACTTCGCGCGGCCCGTTTTGATTTTTAAATTTTTTTAAGGATCTGAAAGTTTGACAAAATACTTGGTTCAACAACCTGTGCTGTCAAGGTTTTGAGCCCGATCGCCAGGAGCTACGAGAGGGGTTTTCGATGGTTTCCTTGTATTATATCGAGTGGGGTGTCGTTTTCAAACTATTTTTGGACGTACAATCCGTTTTTTGGGGTCCCGGAACGATACGATTTCACCGTAGGGATCTATGGGGCTTTTATGGAGCTACAAATTAGATTACTGAAGGATCCCAGGAGATCAAATGATACGTCGTGTCTGAGTAATTTCGGACGATTTCATATGAAAAAAAAAAAAAAAAAATTAACATGCATTCTACATAATATGTAGAATGCATGTTAATTTTTTTTTTTTTTTTTTAAGAAAATATTATTTTCTTAATTTCGCATAATTATAAATTTTGCAGAACTTTTCTATATCAAAGCATAATAAGCTCTTGCGCAGTTAATTTAATCTAAAAGCAACAATCTATTGCACCAATTAACTGGTCAAAATGATAAATTTTCAATTAAAAATAGATTTTTTTTTTAAGTGTAATCATATTTACTTAAAAACTACTAATTAAGTTAGAGATCGATTGCCCTAAGAAAATGCATTTTATATAATATATAATAATATTATATATGTAAGTATATGATAATTTATATAATATATAGGTTGCTCCAAATGTTAAATTTAGGTGTTCGCTGAACGCAAAATTTAATGCTCCACAACTTTGTTGCCATGAGTTGTTCATATAGAATGAGTATTTACGAATCACAGACGTCTAAAAGTCGTGTTATTGCAGTTTTCACAAAAGTTGGAAAAAATTGACTTTTTTTGATCGTTGATTGCGGCCTTATAAATTGATCGAAATTAAAAGTTAGGGTCATCATTCGACGCAGTATTTTACGCTCTTCAACATTGATTACGGTGACTATTTACGTCAGACCCTTCGTTTCCAAGATATAAGCAAAAACCCGAGACAACGTCCAAAATTTCGAGGTTTTTTTGTGTTTTTCGCCCAGACGCCGACCAGCTAGGAGAAGGCAGCAAACTTCAGATTCGGATTCAGCAACTCAAAAAAAAAAACATAAAAATCAGTTGAGAAACCTACTCCCTCAATTTTGTTGCGAAAACGTCACTTATGAACAGCATTTGACTGGACTATTTAGGAGGGTATTGACGAGATGGAGTTTGCTTGCAGAATGAGATAAGCTCCGCCCACTTGGTCCCGAGATGAAAAAAATGGTTTCCAAATTATGGTCAACGTCAACATGTATGTAAGGTGGTGAAATGTACTTGAAGACCACAGGGGAAGAACGGGCTAACTCGATGTTTTTGGTGAAATGAGTTAGCGACGGTTTCTTATAGATTTTGGGATGGCGAATTCGATGGAACCATTAGTTCAGGGGAAAAACGAGACCAAACGGCCGAAAATCGCGTTTGAAAAAACGTATACAGGGGAAGAACGGGCCTCAGAGAGCGCTTCAGGGGAAGAACGGGCCATCTTTCGACCTTCGGATCAGATTCGGGCTTGTTTCATAGGGTCCTAGCTCCCCCTCCTCTCGCTTTATTCTGTGTTTCACATTTTTCCGGTTGCATTCGTGCTCCCGTCTTTTTTTAGCAGTTTCCCACCTGTTGTTGTTCGCGTTTTTTTTTTTTTTTTTTTTTTCTTGAAGAATATTATGAAAAGAAAGCATCAATGAAAACTCGACCATTGCGCGAATTATCAGTGAAAGCCTGTCATCCCCGGCCAGTTTATCACCGGAGCTCTTACAACGGAGCCTGGTGTAGTTCGGTAGTGACACCGAATCCTAAGAAGAAGAAGTGTAACCGACCAAGAAAGCCCGCGTTGGAGAGAAAAGCTCTCTTCCAGATAATACGTTTTTCTTCCCAAAGAGGGCGTATGTGAAGAAAATCGACCTTTCTAATGAAAAAAAGGCCTATCTGAGGCAGGCACTTGATGCAATTCTGTGGAAGGCGAGCGCAGAAATACTACGGCAAGTTGACCCGCATCGCTCGTTAATATGATGGATAGCCCGTTTTTCCCCTGTCCGCTTATACCTTTCAGTGTAATTTGATTTATATTTTGCAATAATTATATGATTTTTCGTATTTATTTGTCATCATTCAATGCCCAAATACCCATGGAATGCTCTATTTGAAGTAAAATTAATTTTGAGCCTCTCAATGATTAACAATGACGTTTTCTGTAGAAAAAATGCTCCCCTGAAAAATTGAAAAAAAAAAAAAAACGACGTTAGCCCGTTCTTCCCCTGTGGTCTTCACTTATTATTTAATAAGTTCATTTTACCATCTTAAGATCACTACAAGTTTGAATAATTCAAATTATTTGCTCTTCATTCTTCGCGGGCCACAGGAAGTGCCACTTCTGGCGGTGTGAATGGGAAGTCCAGCTTCTCCCGCTAACTAGGGAGCTACTAATAAGTCGGTGCGCTGGGGTTATCATCTCACTGACCGCTTACCACCCACCCAGGCCTCCCCTGAGGATACCTTGTCCGGGGAAGCCAGGTCAGTGGGATCGATATTTTCGCGCGATTTGGTTGCCACGATAGCCCTTGTTGACACTGGGGCCGCCTGGAGATCCAAAGACTGTAAGACAGGGTCGGCAGGCCTCCCTCGGCGATTTGTCCAAGATATTGCAAATCTACGGTGAACTAATGCTGACGTTGACACAGTCAGTATTGTAATCCCATAGATTCCCTTCCGGACTCCAACGCATTCCAGACCAACACGACACTTCGTGCCAGTCTGGGGATAGCAGGACTCCCTATCCTGCCGCGATACCGCCTCCCAGGATAGCAGATCATGACACTTTACACGGAGAAAAAAAAGTGCGGTTTTTGTTCGGTAAACCGCTTTGGCGGCCATTTTATAGTATAAAAAACCGCGTGAGCGGTGAAAATCTACCGAACAATTTCATTTTTACCGCCCAATTACCCTTGGTTACCTTACAACTCGATGATCTTACCGAACATTTCTTCTCTGCTACCGAACAATTCAAGAAATCTTACCTTGCCAGAACTAACCGAACAAACCGAGAGCTACATTCACCGAACAACTCGATTATCAACTGCACAAGGAAGCCAGTTCGGTACAAACACACCTCACATGCGAAAAAGTGAAGTAAACGTGTACCGCCCAACTTCTCCATCTACATAGAGAGGTACCGAACATAACACGTGGGCAGTCAAATTTACATTAAATGTCTACCGCCTGCCAAAGGCTGTAAGGTAGATTTCAACCTCACATCGTCAAAAGTTTACCGCCCAAGCTCCCTTCCTTTGTGGAGAGGTGATACTTTACCTGTCTATGAAGCTATCGAATATGTTGGGTCAGATTTTCACCTAACATAACACCTTGTCGGTAACTTTCTACCGCCTACCAAAGGCGGTAAGGTTAATTTCTACCGCACATCACCAACGTTTTACCGCCCAACTTTACCTCCTTCATAGAAACGTTGATAATTACCGAACATAACACGTGGGCAGTAAAATTTACATTTAATGTCTACTGCCTACCAAAGGTCGTATGGTTACAGTGTGGTGTTTGCCGACGGTGCAGAGGTCTAATCCAATGAGGTGGTTAATTTCTACCTCACATCACCAACGTTTTCCCGCCCAACTTTACCCCCTTCACAGAAAGGTTTATAATTACCGAACATAAGACGTGGGCAGTAAATTTCCACCGTACACAAAAGTAAGTGCGGTAAATGTCTACCGTACAGTAGTACCTGAGATAGGCGCTTGGAAGCGCTTGCGTTGGGGCTTTGCTGGGGTTTTCGGCCGAGTGGCGGCCATTAGTATTGATGTGTTTGTCGATGGTGACGGTTATAAATCGGTCTAGTGAATTTACTGTTTGGAACATCCGAAAAAGGTAATTATCTTTTGTCAGTTTCGTAGATTTTCAGCTTGTGAGGTATGTATGATGCTAACATAATGGAGTGCTTGTAATTTTGTTTTTTCATGTTCTCGCATGTTCGACCCAAGGCCCAATTCGATCGTAGACAATGGAATTCCTGTTTCTCTCGTAAAAGACTGAAAGCAGTTTAAAGCATTCAAGAAAATTCAGTTACTGGACACTACTGAAAAGGTACATGTATGAACATTTTGCATGCTTATTCGTCGATACCTAACATCAATGCAAATCAATTGTGATTACAGTTACTCGATACATTTTCAAAATTGGGAAAATGCCTCGGACTACGCGTCGATCGACTCATTTCATCTGTGGGTGTTTACACAATGTCGCTGCAGTGTCGTCCCTATATCGTTCCCATCTAAAGTACCTACCTACGTGTAAGCATTATTCCATGCTTCATTGGTGTATTGCATGAAATTTTTGATGTTTTCCCCTAAGCTGATCTCATGTTTTTATGCCTTCTTAAATCAGATTCACGCAGACCCTTTTCGGATGGTTTGGGGTGGAGGAGCCTCTCCTGAGTTCCAAGCTCGACGAATAAGGTCCCAGAATTGTGGAATTCGTCCGATCATCGAGGTGGAATACCCTTCTATCAGAAGAACCGCTACATCGGGTAAGCTTCAGAGCACACTTCAGTTAGGTATAGTCCCTCAAAAAGTGTTTTTTAATTGGTAGTGTGTCAAGTCCAGAAATCACAAAACAGAATTGTCGGCAATTATTAACAGCATTCCATTTCCACTTGCAGATGTTCATCTGAAACGAAGAGCTCTCTTATGTTTGCTGCCTTACGACTTCGGCCTGATATGCAAAAAAGCCACCGTCCAGGACCGCAAAGTTGGCCGGGCTGTATCGAAGAAAACCGTCGCACGTGCCTATACCTTTGCACCGCGTATCTGTACCTCAAAGGTAAACCAATTCACGTTGTTTTACTCTAAAATTTCGAAATATGTAAGTAACCATGTACAAATGAATGAATTATTTAAAAATATGTAATTTAGGTCAAATATGTGAAAATATGTAACAACAAGTATGGCTCAAACAACTCAGTAAGTCCTGAAACGCATTTGTGTACTTGAATCATTCAATTATCTTCAACCCTGACAAATATGTAAACACATACAAATCCTAGCCCTAATGATAACTTATCGACTTTCCCCATTTTTTAATGTAAAATCGAACCCATGGTTAATAGCATTGTACCTACTTGATAAAATAATGATAGGTACTTGATAAATAATTTTAGTTCTTGACAAATCTAGTGGGGTGTCGTGCACCTACTTAAAATTTAAATTATTTGTACTTTAAATGATTTAATAATGTTGGATCATGCCTAAGTTTTAATTTACTGTATCCTTTATCCTTTAATTTACAGTTAATTATAATTTTATACGTTATATTATGTTGTGTATCGTTCTGCGTTGTAATAAACATGGTTTGTATTCATAACCGAATTATTTTTCTTCCTTAGGTATCCTATCCGTTCGACTCGTGGTTTGATTACTTCACAAATGGGAAGAGGTGCCTCTCAACGTAATTTGAGAGGTAATCGTACCCAAAAAGTGAGGTAATCCCTTGTTGGTGTGGGCGGTAAGTGTACATCAATGAAAGGTAACTCATTGATGTTCATTTACCGCCCAAACCAACAAGGGATTACCTCACTTTTTGGGTACGATTACCTCTCAAACTACGTTGAGAGGTACTTCTTGCCATTTGTTCGGTGATTAGTTACCGCGCATTTTAGGTGTGGAAGGTAACGTTTACCGAACGATATTTGAAATTAGGGAGGTGAATACTGGCCGCACAATTGCGTGTGGGAGGTAATTTTTTACCGCACAATGTTTCTCGAAATTTAAAATGAGAGGTGAATATTCACCGCACATCCGAGTTGTGGGAGGTGATTCTTACTGCACATTTGAAGTAGGGGAGGTAATTTTACAACCTCACATTAATTATGGAAGGTGAAAATTCACCGCGCACTTTAACTTTGAGAGGTGATAATTTACCGCTCATACTCGAAAAGGTTTGAGGTTGGAAGGTTAAAATTCACCTTACATTTTGGTATGTTCGGTAAGTTGGTGGGACGAAATGAGCGGTAAACATTGCGGGACACAGGGATTACCGAACAATTTAAGTAAAAATGTTCGGTAACATCTCTGATTTTTGAGCAGTAAAACAGTTTTGGTGTTCGGTAGAATCATGAATGAAAATGTTCGGTAATCGGTGGTTTACCTTACATTTTTGCGTTTTTACCTCTCAATTTTTCGAAAAATTGTTCGGTTGACCACCGATTACCGAACATTTTCGTCCAAAATACCGCCATTTTTTTTCTCCGTGTATGTTATGCCCTGGTTAGGGACATTCAGGTACTCCCTTCCTCTTTCTCCACAGACACCAGAGCTGTAATCCCAGTAGGTAACGCTGGAGGCATTCCCCCAAATAGATAGATAGACCTATTAATCAATTAGGAGCTCGTTTTGTGTGTGTAGATACACCTTCTACATCCGTTCAGCAGGGTGCCCTACATAAGTATTTATTGAAAGAAGATTGAATATTTACACAATTTTTCGGGGTTCCACATCCGTCCACAAACTTTTCGACAAATTAAAAAAAAAAAAAAATCTGGTAGGATATTGAGAGGTAAAGATAAAGTGAAGAGGAAGTTGGTGACCCAAGAGCCAACATGAGATTGCTAAACGACATTTCTGACTTCTTCCGGCGCGTCAAACAGTTATTGCCAAATAGCACTCTGAGGTTAGTTGTAAATCTACTTTTCCCTTTCTTCGTCAATCTCCGGCTCAGCTCGGCTTCCGAAACGGGAAAGACGTCTAAACACACCTCGAAAACCGAGTTTGTCCTCCTTTATCGGATTCCCTTCGTTTCGATTGGACCTCCAATGGGATAGAAAACCCGATTTGGTCCTCCCCTTTCTACCTCCTTCGCCCCGTTTCAAGAGACGTTAAGGGTATTTCTCTTGAGACGTTACGAGATAACCTACAAAATCACGAAGGAACGCAAACAATGCAATTTAAATCCTTGCGGGTGTCCGCCACAGTGCAATAAAACTATAAAACAACAGCAAAATCCTGGTTGACAATGAGTTTTGAACAAATGTCCAACTGATCAAGTTTGCTCCTTAAGGAGAATGACCGCCAAGGGAAACCCCGCCTCACTCTCATCTCACTCATAACGTAATCTATACTACTAAATCTAAGTCAGTTACTTAAGAGCTGTAAATGCTGCGCCGAGAACGGCAAAATCGGTCCAGCAGTTTCGCCGCAGTCGATTTTCAAACTTGGACGTTTTTTCCCCATCTTGGCGAGAAAAAAAGTCGACTTTCAGTCGTCAATATCACCCATACTGCTGCTCCAATAAATCATGCAATAAAAGGAGTAGAGAACGTAATGGCATGTTCAGAGAGCACATTGACATGAATGGACGGACAGATAGACAGACACAATGTAGTATATTTCTCTTCATTCGATTTTGGTTTATTATTCTTGGAAATTTCAAGTTGGAATAATACACCTATGTTTTCGCGACGGGAGTCGACGACTCGGATCGGCCTCAAAATTTGACATTATCCTTTTCAAGAGGTCTCCATTCTAAATCCGGAATGTCCGTCCGCCGTCCGGGCCGTTTTGGGCAGTAGGATTTTTTTTTTAAATCTGAAATTTTGACCAAATTCTCGGTTTACCATCTAGCTGTGCCCGCAGGGTTTTCTGCCCGATTGTCCAAACCCGTGGGGGGCTATGGGGCTAAAATGGGGCTACGGGAGGGGTTTTTTGAAGGCTTTTAGCTATGGGATCGAGTTAGGTGTCGTTTTCGAAGTATTTTTGGACGTAGAATCCATTTTTGGGGGTCCCGGAACGATCCGATTTCACTGTTGCGATCTTATAGGGCTTTCATGGGGCTACAAATGGGATTTTTGAAGGATCCCAGGAGGTTAAATAATAGTCAAGGAAAAATATTATTTTTCGAGTAAAAAATGAAGAATTTTTGAAGAAAAAAATTTTTTTTTTCATTGACAGAATTAAATTTCTGCACAAGTAACCTATATCAAAGAATAATAAGTTTATTATTCTTTGATATAGGTTACTAGGGTTTACCCTAGTGTACAATTTGCAGCGTTTTTTTGTAGCTTGTTCAATTTTGCAAATCCGTGCAACCGTGAAATTATTATAAAAACGCTGCAAATTTCACTCAAGGGTTTATTATTCTTTGATATAGGTTGCTTGTGCAAAAATTTAATTCTGTGTCTATGAAAAAAATTCAATGGCTTCCGAGTCCTTGCAAGGCAGAGGAAGCATTGTTTTTTTTAGTTCTTCATTTTTTGTTCGAAAAATATTTAACCTCCTAGGATCCTTCAAAAATCCCATTTGTTGCCCCATGAAAGCCCTATAGGTCGCCACAGTGGAATCGGATCGTTCCGAGACCCCCGAAAGTGGATTCTACGTCCAAAAATACTTCGAAAACGACACCTAACTCGATCCCATAGCTAAAAGCCTTCAAAAACCCCTACCGTAGCCCCATTATAGCCCCATAGCGCCCCACGGGTTTGAGTGATCGGGCTGAATACCTTGCGGGCACAACTAGATGGTAAACCGATTATTTTGTCAAAATCTCAGATTTAAAAAAAAAATCCTACTGCCCTAAACGGCCCGGACGGCGGATGGTTCGAGAAAGGTTGTGATGGGCCAGAAAGGGCCTCAGACACAAGCTACGAAGTACAGCGTGGACGGCAGTCGGACATTTCGGTTTTGGAATCTAGACCTGTTGAAACAGATATTGTAAAATTTTGAGGCCGATCCGAGTCGTCGACCTCCGTCGCGATTACATAGGTGTATTATTCCAAGAATAATAAACCAAATCTATAAATGTTCCGTGGTGTTATTTTCGTTCGTGAGCCAAAGACATGAAAATGTCAAAATCTCCTCACAAATCTTTTAAAAAACCCACGTTTTCATCCTTCGCGTTATCACCCTGAGGCGAGGAACGTATGAAATTTAAATGAGCCCCCGCACTTCATTTTCCTCTTGAAAGCGTCATTTCGGTTTGAAGAGCTCTCCCTTCGCCCAATTTTTATCCTTTCTCGGGAAAAAAAATGAAACCCGCCGTATCAGACCTTCACCGGTCCCTTGTTGTCGGGAGACTTTCGTACACTTTTGTGACGATTTCACTTTTGTAAGAGATTTGACATTTCTGTTGCAGCTACGCGTCGTCGTGCGACTTGACGGCGGACGCGCTGATGCTCGAACGCGCGATCAGAGCGAACGACGCTTTGCGGGTGAAGAGGTTTCTCAACGTCCACCACGACAAATTCCAAGTGAGTATGATAAAAATTATTGGAAAATAGAGTTTGGGCGAAGGGGGGGAGTTTGAAATTGAGTTACAGACTTGGAGTCTCAATCTGTAACGAACTAAGGAGGAGAGAAACTTGTTTTGAGGGTGTTTAGTGAGAGAAAAACGTCTGCGACGATTTCATCAGCACAGGATTCGTTTTTCTCTGCCTCACCTCATTGGATTAAACCTCTGCACCGTCGGCAAACATCCACTTTGTTTTGAGGGAGCAGAAACTGGTTTTGGGGAAAAACAGCCAGATTTGAGAGAACAGGAACTGGTTTATAACGATAAGAAAGGGAGCCAAAACTGGTTTTAAGGGAGTTGGAACTTGTCGCTGAGAGAATGTAGGTTTGTAGGGAGACGACCCGTTTTCAGGAAGCAGACACCTATTTGTGGAAAAATAAACTGCAAAAAGCCAGTTTTTCGGAAGCAGAAACCAGTTTGAAGGAGAATACCTAAACTAGTTTTTATGGAGCAGAAACCGGTTTTGTCCTTAACTGTCACAATAATCAAACTAAGCTCCTCCTCATCCCAGACTTATAAATGACTAGTTTTTGATAAGCAATCGATCGTCAATTTCATCGCTGTTAGGCGCAAAATAACAAGGAATGTAAAAACGTTCTTGAAATGTTTGGAACGGATGCAATATAACTCACTTGGGGATCCGTTCGTATTGATTTAGAATTTAGCGGTTGAGTTGTTAAGGATGCGTGAACCCAAAGTTTGGGGATCCTTACGTGTCGTTGTAGAAAAATGACTAATGCAGGGTTGACATCCATGTGGCAATGCGGTTTTGCCTGAACTTATCTTGGGGTTCCATAATGAAGATGAAAAGCGCTAAAACCCCTTCACATTAGAGGGACTAGGCAAATGCGATCTAATTTCACGTTCCTTATTTATCAGTATATACGTATAATGTATATACAGTAAAACCCCTCTCAACGGACACCTCTCTGGGACGGGCACCCCTCTTAACGGGCGCAGTACTCTCGGTCCCGGCCGAGAAGATAGGGAAACCTACGTTGAGAGACCCCTCTGAGACGGACACCGCCTTAACGGGACGCGAGCCGCTTTTTGGCCCCAAGAGGCTTGATCCGATAAGATAAACCCCCTCTCATGTTGACACCGAATCAGAATAATAAATTATTTCAAGGAATAGACGTTCTGAAGGCAGTGATGTGGATAGAATTTTGGGGTGCACCGGGTTTGGGCCCGCAGGGGTGAAAACGCAAGGGGTTTGGGCCGTTCTGATTTTGAAAACGTTAGGGGTTTGGGCCCATGGAAAAAACGGAATAAAATGGACGTAGAAGGCGTATTTCTCACATGTTTCAGAATGACATCATTCGTCGTTACGTTCTTCTCCCTTCGGATTGCTCACACCCGTTAGATAGGCCATGATGTCCTTGTCCTCACAATATGTTGTCCACAGTTTTTTCAAGTGTTCGAGCAAGGTCCTTGTTTGTCTTCTCGGTATATTTACAGTTGAAAAAACTGAAAATGTAAAATGGGCGGATCGCCATGAAATTTGAAAATGTCTGCTGAACTCAGGTCGCCCGTTAAAATTTTATTCTTCCAGCCATAAGTCGTCCCAAGTGATTGCCTACCCACGAAAAAATTCAATCTTGCCATACTAAGCCATACCTTAAGAGTTATGAAGATGCTGGACAGTTTTTTTGTGATTTCCCACAACTAGGGGTTGAAGGAGTCAGACGACCCCCAAACAAGGGGGTGCAATCACGGATTCGTGATTATATTTCATGAAAATATTATTGCACCTAATACAGTTTGAAAAAAGTACTATCAAGATTTGCTATAGTTCATGTTTTTATTTATTGAGGCCCGGTTTCACCATCCTCATGTTAAAGTTCAAGTTAGCTATTTGGAGGTTAGACCTCAAGTTAGGGTAACTACCAGTTAGCGAGTGTCATCGTTTCACCACCTCATGTTAACTAATTTGAAGATTAAGAAGTGGAGCTTAACGTTAGCATCGACTGTGCTGGTTCGAGGCAACATTTTCCCTTATTTAGTGTGTTATTGGTCGCGCATCATCTCTACTTTAACGTTGAATGTGAATGAAAAAAGGAATTTTCTGATATACTTATCATCAGGTGTCATCGACCTTGTGAAATTGACTCATATTTATTGTGATATTTATTCATTACTACATACCTATATACTATGGACAGTGACAGTGATCAGTCCGATCGTCGAACTTCTCCAACGAGGAGCAATCCTTGTTGATTGATATTGTTTTCAACCACAGAAGTATGTACCAAACCCGTCCCTAATCCTCCTTTCTGAACTATCATTTCGGACTGAAAAGCTTGCGGGTACAATCAGATGGCAAACCGAGTAATTTGTCAAAATTTCAGATGTTTAAAAAAAACATGTACCATGTTAAAACTCCTACTGCCCACAACGGCCATATCACGTTGAACACACAGGTTCTCGTCCGATCACAGAAGTTAAGCAACGTCGGGCGTGGTTAGTACTTGGATGGGTGCCCATAATGGCTCGGACGGGGACGGCGTACGGCTGACGGACATCAAGACCTCTTGAAACGGATAATGTCAAATTTACAGGCCGATCGGAGTCGTCGACCTCCGTCGCGAAAACATAGGTGTATTATTCCAAGAATAATAAATCAAAAGTGATCAGATCACATGGAGACAGAAGGAGGAAAGGTGGGACATAACTTCAAGTTAAGGAGATAACTTCCGAAAATCCACAAGTTAAAAAAGTGGAAGTTACCGTCCTGGTAACTAGAAGTTAATAGTTGGTGAAACGCATTTTTTTCGCTAACTCGTGGATTAGCCTAACTCGAAGCCTTAACTCGAGGTGGTGAAACCGGCCCTTATTCGTTCAAAAATTCCAATTAACTATTACCAGTTTCCTTTCGTTTCAAAATACATGACATGGGGTTGGCCGTCCCATGTCGCGAATGGCACACTTCTCACTCACGCCTGAACGGGAAAACTCCCTCAAGATAAAATCAATACAACAAACGCTTTATGAAATTAACAATGAAACGAACGAATAAAAAACTTATGAGTGAGACAAACGCAGATCACGGAGTTCAGAAAACACTTCCCAGAAAACATGGAAGCACACAAAACCTCTAATGCCATCCCCTCAACCAGTGCTGCAGCTTCTGGTAAAAAATACGCAGTTTCCCCACAAAAGTGGGAAAACTGAAAAAATCAGAAACCTTGGTCGATCGAAATTTTATGATTTCATACCGTACAAAGTAATAGGGGAGAGCGGGGCTGGTTGTCCCAGGGGTAAGATGTCCCATGACGAGTTCCTGGGAAATGGGGAGTGGAAGGGAAAGGGAAATGGGCTCTTAGTGACGTCGGTAGTGGCCAAGGAAGTTTCCATTGGTGAGTAGGCGCGACCGTGCATCACGTTGGTAGAGGCAGCCCATCGAAGTTTAGTGTGCTGAAAAAATACTATTGACTCTCTCTTTTCCCATCTCTTGTGTTCAGAAGGTTGGAGATGGAGCAACCGCTTTTGGTTTATTTGATAGAGCACCTCTCAACGCTCAATTAACACTAAGCAAATCTTTTATTCATAATCTCAGAAGCTGGGCATACTAGAAAATTACAATATGGCGAAATGGGGCTACAAGTCTCATTGCTAGGGGGCAGGTTGTCTCAACCTCAGAAATGAGACATCTTGCCCCGTTTCAATTATATTTTGTGTTGTCACGTTTCTCTTTGGTTGTGAAAGCTATCTAATAAAATTTAGACTATTTAATAGTCCCTAGTGGCTTCTTTCTGTTTTTAGATGCCATGGTTAGGAGGAACCAAAAAAAAAAAAAAGCCGCGGGGAGGGAACATCAGATTCTCCTCGAGGCTGTCAGATGTGTCCGGATCCAAGGACAACCCGTATGCACAGCTCCCTGCGCTATCTATCGACCATTCAGCTTGCTAGGTACCTAACTTGGAAGTACCACATCAAGAACACCGGAGAGCCATGAAAAAGCGAACCTTCCTTTGCTGGCCGTTGATGAACTGGAGATCCAATGAGCTTGGAAAACAAGGAGCTCTTGTACAGGGATCTTGAGGGCCCTCATGAGACCTATAATATAATATTATGGTCTTACGGCTGCGAGATTCGGGCACAGCATGTGCACACATCCACACAATACCTACCTAGGTTCAACGACACCTGAACAAGATCATCCAATCTATTACAGGTTCCTCGTGGTAGTTAAGGAAGACCTTCAACACAATACACGAAACTGGTGGCAGTACAATAACGAATCCACCAGGTTTTGTATACAAGCTTGCAAGACTATAGCAAGAATGAAAAGAGGACATCGCTGACTTAATCAAATCACTTCTCCAGCTTCCAATAATAATCAAAACATCTCTAACAAACTTATAGTAGCTGTAAGGATGGTATGGCTGCTATAAAATCTGAAGAGCTCATAGGAGCTAGAGGAGATCAATAAAATCTTTTGACTTATGATTTTTTTACTTTCTTGTCCATCAAAAATCACTGTCTACGCAATGCCTCTTTGGAAAAGATTGTTTGCGTTGGGCATTTACTCTCTTTCCTTGATAATTATGGCATTTTTGAACCAAAATGATAGTGAGACAACTTACCCCATCCACTGAGACAACCTGCCCCAGCCCGGGGCAAAAAGTCTCACCTGGCCATTTTCCAAAAAACTTGAAATATTATGTTGTCGGCAAGTTAGTAAATTTTGGTTCCTGGATTTTTAGATAGGGATTAAGTCTACAAACTTGTCAAAAAAAGAAAATCCGCGATATCTCAATTAGGAAAAATGTTATCAACAAAACAAAAAAAATTGAGACAACCTGCCCCGCTCTCCCCTACCTATATCAACACCAAAAAGTGTTCAAAATATTCCAAAAGTAAGCCCCTGTAAGATTTGATCCTGAATAAGTCCCTCATTCCAAACGAAAATTCCCTGCCCATGAACGAAGACTGCCGTCACTGCACGTGGTGGTGATTTATCATCTGGTGATAAAAGCTAGCCAATCACAAGAAGGGTGTGCAGTCCCCGAATCTGCACCACATTTCGTAATTTCTGCCTTCACACTTAGTTCGTTGTTCCATAAGGTCCATGCAAAAAAAATCGTCTCAAGAGGTGCAGTGCTCTCGTTATCATTGTACTATCAACACAGGCTTTTCAGACATTCCGCAAACTATGTAAGGTCTATAATTTGGTTGTTGACCTTACGTAGATATTCGAGCCAAGGAGTTTTGATTCATTTTTAGGTAGGTAACTAATTAGGTAGGTAATAGGTAGCCCCCCCCCCCCCTCACGCCCTTCTGTATCGAGGGGGTGATCTCCCTCACGAGTCGCGCCTGGAAGGAATTACGCCCTTTTAACATTCAGCGATTCAAATATAACCGACTGGTTGAATCAGCACGCATATTCGGAGCGGTGGTTCACAGGGCATCGCTTATCTCAACAACAATAACCAAGGTCCATTAGTATGATACTAAACATAGCCATAGGCAATGAAATTCCTAATAGTATTAAATACAAATTTTGTTGTTGTACAAAAATAACTTGAAAGTATTGGTTCTTGTTTCTTATTTCTTAAAAATTGTGGAAGTTAAGGCTGTGGTAAGGAAATGCGGACAGACAGACAGACAGTCACGGAACCAAATTTGTTCAGGAGGCTCTGACACGCAAAATGCGAGTAGAAATTTTGATTTCGGAGCACAATCCGTGGGCACAAACCCCCCACGTCGCCACGCTGTTCATGAGCACAAACCCCTTGCCTTTTCTGAGGCTTTTACACGTGCGCGGGCCCAAACCCCTTACCCCCGAATTTTGAATTTCGTCTTTCAAAAATGAAAAAACAAACCAAAATGTCTTCTTTTTTTTAAATCAGAGTAGGTAAGTTGGAATGAAATGTTTGAAGTGATTGCTTGGTGATTGATTTATTGGGGTAATACATATTACTGTTTTGTGGTTTCTCATTTACATACCATCCCCTCTAGGGCGGCCACCCCTCTACAACGGACAAATTCGCTGGTCCCGCGGGTGTCCGCCCCAGAGGGATTTCACTGTGTATATAGCCTATGATAATATTGTAAACAAAACACTTTTTAACAATGTCCAACATACAACGTGTATTCCCTTTTCAACAACTCTCTCTACCTTTTACTCCAGGTGTTTTTGCGATGGGGTTCCCTAGCATCCCTGGAGTGTCCATTACACCGGTCCCTCTTTCCGAAAAAGGCCTGTCCTCAGGCCTGACTTCAGCCTTCACCAGTCGATTGGCATGTAGGACTCTTCTTTTTCCTCCTAGCTTCACCTTAAATAGCACGTCATTGATCTTTTGGGTCACCACCCATGGCCCGGTCCACTGAGGCAAAAGTTTGGCACACTTGCCTTTCCTCCTGACTGGATCATGCACCCAAACCCAATCGTCTACGGCCAAACCTGGGACCTTGGTTCGACGGTCATAGGCTTCTTTCTGGTACCTCATCTTGAGCTTCGCCTGATTGCTGGCAATTTCCCGGACCTTTTCCAGTGTTTCCCGCAGCCAAAGGGCGTATGGAACAGAGGCAGTCGGGCATTGACCTGGGGGTGCTGGATGAAGAAGCGAGCTTGGGAGTCGAAGGTCTCTCCCAAAAACCAGCTGAGCTGGGGACAAGCCTGTGGTAGTATGGGGTGCAGACCTGTAGGCCAAAAGGAACAATGGGAGCTTCTCGTCCCAATCCTTTTGATTTCCATCCACAAATATGCCCAGGTATTTGGCCAATGTCCTGTTCAGCCTCTCGACCAGTCCGGAAGACTGTGGATGCAGTGGAGTGGTTCTTGTCTTTTGAATCCCTAATAATCCGGTAACTTCCTTCACCAGCTGCGACTCGAAGTTCCTCCCTTGGTCCGTGTGCAACTCCAAGGGTATTCCATTACGGCTGAAGACATGCTCCATCAACACACCTGCCACAGTTTCAGCCTCCTGGTTGGGTACGGCTATGACTTCGGGCCACTTCGTGAAATAATCCACAGCTACCACCACGTACCTGTTTCCCTTATGAGTTACCGGAAAAGGTCCCATCAAATCAACCCCGATACGGTCAAACGGAGCTCCCACAGCATGCTGTTGTAATGGTGCTTTTGATCTTGGCATACCCTTGAACCGCTTGCATGTCTGACAGGTTCGGCACCACATTCGCACGTCGGTACTCATTATGTTCAAATATTGAAAATCACCGCCCCTACACAAAACATTAAGGGGTGAACGGATTTTTTGACCTCGGATTCGGATTCAGCGTCGAAAAATACATAGGAATACCATAGTCAGACCCCCGGATCAGAAAATTTTGGGGGGAAGGGGCTGTTATTAATCGAAAATGTATCATTATCAACCGATTAATCGAAAAACCAAAATCAATTTTTAATCGAAAATCTTTTATTTTCGACCGATCGATTGTTGCATTCAGATCCTACAATCTCTAACCTCCAAATTTAATTGGACCCCTGCACCTTCGGCAAACAAGCACTTTGTAGTTTTTAGGGAGCCAAACCCGTTTTAAAAGGAGAAGAAATCCATTTTGAGGGAGATGCAACTGGTTTAAAGGAGCTTGGAATCTGAATCTGTAACGAAATAAGCGGTGGGTAGGGTTACTATTCAGAATATAGAGTTTAGGCGCAAGTGCGCGCGAATTGGCGCATATGCTCGCAAACGGGCGCAACTGCAACAGTTTCTGCTCTTGCGTTGTTCAACTTGATTAAGAAATTCCTCCCGAAAACGCATTTGGTTTGAGGTTGTTGTCACTTTTAGCGAGTCACAGAGATTTAATTCACCCGATGAAGATGCTTAATAACTCGTGAATAGGATGAATAGTCCATGACGACATAAAGACGTAAGGCACTGATGAGCTTGAAAAGGTGTTATTTCCCAAGTTGGTTACCGCTCACTTCATCCTTTCAAGGCTTGGCGGGTTAGCCCTCTGACTGAAAGCTCTCGAGGCCTCCGTCTGTTTCATTCATCACTAATGAAAAGGATGCGAGCCTCTCCGGGAAGGTTTTCTGAAAGAGAAGATTGAAGAAGGGAGAGGGGGGAGGGGGGAATAGGTCCAGAAAGTAATGAGATCGTCAGCCAAAACGGCAATGACGAGGTTTGGAGAGTGGATTTTAGAAGGGTAGTTTTACCAGTGTGGCAGGAGGATCTCATAAGGGAGAAAGACGGATGACAGAAACTTTATTACCTTCGGGCCACATGCTCGAGCCATCAGTCTCCTAGTCTTCATAGCCTGCCCTCGTAACCTTCTGTTGGTGGGATGCACTCCAAATACCCTCCGTCATCCAGTTCCTCTTAGGGACGCCAATATTTGCGGGAAGGAGGAAGAAAAAAAGAGCCATAACAAGAGGAGTATAAACCTTATGGAGATGGACTCGTCAAGGGGTTTGTTGAGAAAACACTGTGCAACCTCACTTAGACTGGTTGACAGGTTGTGAACACATCGGATGGTGAAATAACCGAGAGTTTATCCGAGGGGTGAATGGCTGTTGCGTGGAAGAGAATCAGAGTGATGTCGGGTAATCGGGGGTTACGAGCTCAGAGTGGATGGTGGGCAGGGATTGAGTTGGAGGGAGTTTTGGTTTATTATTCTTGGAATAATACACCTATTTAGTCGCGATCGGCTTCACAATTTGACATTATACGTTTCAAGATGTCTAGATTTCAAAAACGAAAACGTCCGTCCGCCGTCCGAGCCGTTTTGGGCGGTAGGAATTTTTGTAACATCTGCAATTTGGACGAAATACTCGGTCAACCTTCTAGTTGTGCCCGAGAGGTATTCAGCCCGATCGCCCAAACCCGCGGGGCTCTGTGGGGCTGAAAAGTCGGTGGAAAGGGTTTTTAAACGGTTTTCGGCTATCGGGTCGATTTAGGTGTCGTTTTTTCGAAGTATTTTTGGACGTAGAATCCATTTTCGGGGGTCCCAGAACGATCCGATTTCACAGTGGGTATCTATGGAGCTACTAATGGGATTTTCGAAGGATCCCAGGAGGTTGAAATTTGAAACTTCTACAATTTTTGAAACTTCTACAATTTTTGAACAGATCTGGGAAAAAACTTACACAAAAATTACTCGGAAACTCCTTCTTTTTTTTTAGGCCCCACATCTGTCCAAACATTCTACAGAATTTTTTATTTTTTTATTTTTTCAGGGAGTAATTCTGTTTTCAATTTGTAGTCCATTAAAATCCACATCAAACAATAATAAACCCGTATGTAAAATTTTTCATTTATTTTTACTGCAAAAAATAATACGACTACTTTTGGGCTATTTTGGTGTATATTCAAAGAGTAGGAACGAACCAAAATAGGAATGAACCAATAGCCCTAAAGTGGAGTAGGAATAATATAATACTCTACTTTAAGGCTATTTTGGTTCATTCCTATTTTGGTTCGTTCCAACTCTTATAATATATAGTCCAGTCAAATGGTGTTCATAAGTGACGTTTTCGTAACAAAATTGCGGTAGTAGGTTTCTCAACTGATTTTTATGTTTATTGAGTTGCTGAATCCGAATCTGAAGTTTGCTGCCTCCTAGCTGGTCGGCGTCAGGTCGAAAAACGCAAAAAACCTCAAAATTTTGGACGTTGTCTCGGGTTTTCGCTTATATCTTGGAAACGAAGGATCTGACGTAAATAGTCACCGTAATCAATGTTGAAGAGCATAAAATTCTGCGTCGAATGATATCCCCAACTTTCAATTTCGATCGATTTATAAGGCCGCAATCGACGATCAAAAAAAGTCATTTTTTCCAACTTTTGTGAAAACTGCAATAACACGACTATTAAATAGACGTCAAATTTTGACGTCTGCGATTCGTAAATACTCATTCTATATTAAAAACTCGTGGAAACAAAGTTTGCAATTTTGTTACCAGAAAACTACCATTTGACTGGACTAATAATATTATTGTAATATATGAATATGAATTAGATTCCAAAAACGAAATGTTAAGCCCGATCGCCCAAACCCGTGGGGCTCTGTGGGGCAAAAATAAGGTTACCGGAGGGGTTTTTGAAGGGTTACGGCAATGGTGTCGGGTTAGGTGTCGTTTTCGGAGTATTTTTGGACGTAGAATCCGGTTTTGTGGGGTCCCAGAACGATCCGATTTCACCGTGGGGCTTTTTGCGGTCGTTTGCGGTTCGTTTTAGACGGCGAGCCATCCAGGTAAAAAAAAAAAACGCTGCAAATTTTACATAAGGGTTTATTATTCTTTGATGTTGGTTGATTTTGCAGAAATTAATTCTGTGTCAATAAAAATTTTTTTGCGAAAATTAAAAAATAAATAAATTTCTATACCATTTTTGAACAGATGTGGGACCTCGAAAATGGGATTATGTGTCCAAAATTACTCGGAAAACGACATCTTACTTGACCTCCTGGGATCCCTCGAAAATCCCATTTATAGCCCCATGAAAGCCCTATAGATCGCAACAGTGAAATCGTATCGATCCGGGACCCAAAAAAATGGATTCTACGTCCAAAAATACTTCAAAAACGACACCTAACTCGACCCTATAGTCAAAACCCTTCATAAACCCCTCCTGTAGTCAATTTTTAACCCCACAGAGCCGCACAGGTTTGGGTGATCGGGATGAGAACCTTGAAGGCCCTTTGTCAAAATTTCGGATTGAAAAAAAAAAACAAAAACCTATTACCCAAAGCGGCCTGGACGTATTTGGTGTCGTTTGGTAATTATTTTTAGACTTAGAACCCATTTTTTGGGGGTCTCAGAAGCAATGGTATTCCTCCGTAGGGATCTATAGGACTTACGATGGATTCCCGGAAATCAAATGAGGTGCGAAATTTCCACCTCGTTATTTCAGTGTTGTTGAGCCGCTAAAATTCATTTTTAAGTTTATTATGGATACCATGGGACGTTAAGGGTTAATATGAACTGAAAGGTCGTGAAAAGTTTGTAGAGGCGAGGCAACATTGAACGGTGAACAAACTTTGGTAGTTTTGGTTGAGCGAGGTGTCGTTTTGGGGGCGATTTTGGGCTTAGTATCGATTCATAGACATTCGGGGCCTTTCGGAGCATGCTTATTGAGCTACTGGCGTTTGGACGGGTTATAAGGAGAAGAAACCGGTTTTGAGGGCGGAAAAAACAGATTTAAGGAGTGGAAACCACTTTCAGGGAAAAGAAATGAAAGTTAACTTTCATTTGAATTCAATTGAAATTTGAACAAAACGGATTGTGAGAGAACAAAACTGGTTTGGGTTGGTGTGGAATGGTTTAAATCCAATTTGCGGTATCGGTCTTGAATTACATTTTGGAATGTGTGGGAAGGGTTTAGACTTGAAAAAAAAAGACTACCTGGTGAAGTATATAGTCAACACTCTCACCCAATTACCAATTAGGTACGACAAAATCATCCGACCCAAAATAAATTACATCAACATTCTTTCATTTTCTCTCAAACCTTTTGATACTGTTTTCACCCCTAAATTAAAAACCTGCTCATTCCCACCTCCGGAAACCAAACCCCAATTTATTTATTCCGCAATTTGCTGCCTCTACGCCGTTTTTTTTTTTTTTCCCTCCCCTTCATTAGTTGATTTTAATATTGATTGCGCTTAATTAAAAGGAAAAGGTCCCAGGTAAAAGATGGATTTCTTTTGAATCCGGCTACGGCGAAATTAATTAATGCTTCCACGTAAATAATCAGACGCTCAATTAAATTAAGGGGGCCGAAGGCTCGGGTTGATCGATATGAGCGGTATCGTGGGATTTTGTGTGACGTCGTTGTAATGAATTTTGTTATTTTCAGGTAAACCTTCACGGTAGCCTTTTGGGAAAATCCTCGTCGGACGGCTCGCACAGCGGTGACGTGGAAATACTGCTCAGGAAATCCAAGACTCTAATCGACAGGTGAGATGCGAAATTATTATATTAGTTGCTATAGTCGTGAAATGACGAAAGAGTTTTCAGTTGCGAATTGGCTCAATCCTGCTGCTTTCGTACTCTGTCGTGGCAGTTGTGGAGTATCTCCACTTCTTCGATCCGTCGTTCGTCTTCTCCTGCAGAGCTGTCAAGTTAGGAGATGCAGTTTCCAAAGCATTCATGGCCTTTGCTGTTTGCCAAAGCTTGCTCCTGCTCACCCAGTAATCCTGAGTTCTTTGCACTCTTGATAGTCTTGTGTTGGCCTTTTAGTCAGGTTGGTTGGTCTTGTGGTTTTGTCTCATAGTCTTGTTGATAGTTTTGAGTGCTTTGTTTTCCACCTAGTCTTGTGCTGGCCATTCAGTCTGGTTGGTTGGGGTTGTGGTCTTACATACTTTGTTTTCTTGTATTCGTCTTCCGGTAACTTCTCTTCTTCTGGTAGTCTTGTGTTCTATGCGTCGTTCTCAGTAGTCTTATTTTCTGGTAGCTTTGCGTTTCTTTTGGTTTCAATTCGTTCTCTGTAGTCTTGTGTTAGTCTTGGTGGTCTTCTGGTAGCTTTTTGCTGGTCGTCTGGCAGTCTTGTGTTTATCTTCTTGTAATCATGGGTTCTTTGTTGCCAGTTTATCTACTACTATCCCGAAATGGCCATTGGATTATTACATCATTTTTGCTAAATCTGTGATTATGCAGACCCATATACTGATAACATATCCTGCCATTAATACAATTCGTTTACACCTGTGGAGGTGTTTTCCCCTCACGTTCTCGCCAGTATAATACATAAGTATAATAAATAATAGCCAGCATATGACATCAAGGGGATTTGTGATGATTTGGGCGTTGAAAGTGGCATTTACCCACCTTAAATCCATTTTGAAAAGAAAAATTACGGACCACTTACAGCTTTCCGCCAATAGCTTTTTTTTTTTTATTATTATTTTTTTTTTTAAATAATAGGCATTTTCGGGATGAAGCCTTCCAACCTTCCCAAGTGGCGAAAATGAGGATATTGAGGCGGTCAGAGATAATTGCTTCGAGGGAGCACCCCCCGAAGTGATAAGAGGAACTGTAATGAAGAAGAGGGTGAAGAGGAGGATGCGGCAGAGCGGGGGGATCAAAGAGGAAGCCTTGAACGAGAGTTGTCGCCTTAATTAGATTACCATATTTGATCAATGGACCCTTCGTCCCTCGCGACGTCGGAGCTGTTTGCAAGTTAGCTTATTGGATGTATCACGTCTTCAGAATGTGGTTCTTCATTATACCCGCGACTGTCCCGATTAGCTCTTCCTTACTTGGCTGAATCTGGTGTTTCATCTGTGATTCATCCTCTTAGTAGGCATTGGAGTCATACATTTTCTGACTTTCCAGACCCTGCTTCCATTTCTTGATGTGTTCAATCCCTGAAGTATCAGCATACATGTTGATGATGACATGATCAACATACATGGCGATACATGTATTGCCATGATCATCGAACCAAAAGGTTTTAAAAACAGAAGAGCGCAAGACTTCTTAGAAGACCAACAGAAGGCTACCAGAACAAACTGAAAGACCAACCAACCATCGAAGACCAAGACGGACACAAGGCGACCAGAAGACCAACTCCCGACCATCAGACATGTCGACAAGACCAAGCAAGAGCAAAGACCAAGGGCAACCAGACCTCGAGGTCATGACCAGACTACCATGAATAGAAAGGACTCACGGTTATCAACAAGACCACAAGACTAGCCACCAAAAGTCAAAACCAACCAGACCACAAGGCCATCACAATACTACCAAGAATACATGAAACTCAAGCCATCCGCAAGACCAATGCAAGACTACCTGACAACACCACAGGACGAACCAGCCATCAAAGATCAAACCAGAGCAAAAGGCCATCAAAAGACTACCAATAATAAAAAGAACTCAAAACTCTCTCGCCCAGTCAAAAGTGCCGTTTCTGTAACAAAATTAGGGATTTTTTTTTCTCAACGAATCAAAATGGTTTTTGGGGTGCTGAATCCGAATAATATTCATATTATGAAGTTTGCTGTCTCCTCCGAGGTCGGCTTCACATAAAAAATTGCAAAAAAAAAACTCAAAATGTCGGAACTTTTTTCGTTTTTTTGCGTACCAACATACCTGAAACTGTGCGTTTTTCGAAGGTGTCCACATTATGAAAAATTAAAGTAGGAAGACAAAATTTCCTTTGAAAAGCAGTGGTCAAAATAATTTTGACTTCTGAAAGTTGAGTAAGAAGCAGTCTGGGAAATCAAATTCAGCTGCAACATGCTACCAAAATGCGAATTTCCTATCAAATCACAAGGACATCATATGACTACCAAGAATAGAAAGAGCTCAAGACTATCAACAAGACCAACACAAGACTACAGACTGCGACTACGAGACAACAAGGCGAACCAGCCATCAAAGATCAAAACCAACCAGACCACAAGGCCATCACAAGACTACCAAGAATACATGAAACTCAAGCCTACCGCAAGACCAACGCAAGACTTCCAGAAGCCATAATATGAAGGAGACTACAAGGTGAAGAAGCTAACTAAACATGTAATCACTGAGTAGCCATGAGATTTCTGCATATCTTGTTGAAAGTTGTAAACAATTCTCTCTTCCTCTCTAGATGACAGATACTCAGAACAAGCATTATGCTGGAAACACATAGCAAAGGAAGATGTTAGCAAAGTGGAAAACACATCGCCACAGACCAGCAACTAAGAGCTGATTATAATCATTGAAGCAAAAGGTTCTGAAGCAAAAGGTTCTGAAAACGAGAAAGAATGCAATACAATCAAGAAGCCCAACACAAGACCATAAGATTAACCAACCATCAAAGTCCTACCAGACAACAAGACCAATGCAAGACTACTTAGAAAACAAGATTACAAGCTGACTCTACACTACGCAAACAACGTTTGCATATGTATATACCGCTATGAGCCCCGCTATCAAAATCATCTGAACGCCCCCTCGTAGTTGAAGTTTTCCTTCTCTTGTTTAAATTCCAGGCGAAAGGGAACGATAGTAGTGAAACAATTGGATCCCGCTGTTACTGGACCATAGTCGAACGTAATCTCGAGATACCAACCGTCTGGATCGTCCTAACCAGACCCCGGCCCCTTTTATGGGTGGGCGACCCTTCTGAAAGTGCGAATATGAAACGACGGAGGCTGTTCAGAGCGTCCTTATGAAACGTCAAGGATGATGGTGGAGGAGAAGAGCCTTATCTGTGGCACATGAGAGTAGAAAATTTGCAATTCTGAATCCGCACAAATCACCCGATTCATATTCACTTGTATGCTCTGGTATGCAGTACGGAGTCAACGTTGGATTTAATTACGGATAACCCCTTGATCTTTTCATGTCAAGATTTTTCCTCGTCTTCTTCCTCAACAACACCTCATTCGAACTCCTAACATCCTTCAAAAGCTCAATTTGTAGCTCCACGAAGCCCCAAAGATTCCCCGTGTGGAATCGTATGGTTCCGGGACCACTAAAAAACGGATTCTACGGCCAAACATACTTAAAAAACGACACCCCACTCGATATCATATCCAAAAACCGGCGAAGGCCCCTCCTGTAGCCCCTTTTTAGCCCTATAGCGCCCCACGGGTTTGGGAGCTCGGACTGAAAACCTTGCGGGCACAATGGGATCGCGAACCGAGTATTTTGTCAAAATATAAGAGATCCGGCCAGGTTACACAAGGTTATCAGGCGACTTGTAGAGGGGGGAACTCACTCTCACATGCTCTGTCCGAAATGTGAGCGAGTGTGAGCACATTACATCGCCTCACCACCGCGCTGCTGGAACAGCAATTTCAATCCTCACACTTCCTGACATGACATTGTGATTCCTGGAGCTGTGAGTTGGTGGGCGTGGCCAACGAATCATAGTAGGTACTGTGCAAGCGCATGCTCCTCACATCGCCTCACTCTCACACCCCAAGAACAAACCTGCTATATTTTCTCAATGTTAAGGTCGGGGGGGACGTCAGCGGGCGCAGTGATGAGGGGGGGGGAGTGGGCGGAGCTTATCTCATTCTGCAAGCGAGCTCTGTCTCATCAACACCTATATAAATGTGTTTCTGTAGGGCACTTTTTGCAATCTAAACGCCTCAATTAGTTTAAGAACTAAAATTAGTTTTTAAAATAGCAGAATTTAGGGTAAAGCCCCGTACCTCGCCCCACTTTTCAGATTTTCCTCTCTTGGGAGACCCCTAGGGCTCTGATCGAATCGTTTTTTTTACAGATCGCTAGGGAAATAAGTTGTCTACAAGATCCAGGTGTTGAAATGGGTTATTTCAAGTTTTCGAGTTTTCTAGAGCTAAATTTCTAAAACCCTCCAAAGTGGGGCCAGGTACGAAGATAGTACCTACCTCGCCCCGGATAGGGTCGTACCTTGCGCCACCTAACCTATTTCTCGAAATTGAGCCCTCAGAAGTATGGAAAATGAATCAAATACGTTTATTTTATATTGAATATAAAACTTTAATGCATTAAAAAATTATAATTAGAAAAACATGGCTAGGAATTGGTTGGTAACCACAACTGTATCACAAAATCCTAGAATTATTGTCAAGGACGAATACTTTTCTTGTTAAGCTTAAAGTTGTAAAATTTAAAATTGACTGAAGTTCATAGTGAACAAAAAAATTATAATTAGAAAAATATGGCTAGGAATTGGTTGGTAACCACAACGGTATCACAAAATCCTAGGGGCGAGGTACGCACAAGGAGGTGGGGCAAGGTACGTGCATACACACCAATTTTGAAAAACGGTCATGACACCCACAGATCCTATTTTTTTCAAAAACTTTTTTTTTTTTCAGTGCTTAACAGACATATTGGACAACACATTAAACAAACAATTGTACGAAAATACGACTTAACTCAGCCCTGGGACGATCAAATGTACAATTTCCACGATCACAAACTGGCACCTCAAAAACGTTTTAACCTTCTCCTAAGATAACAGTACTAGATATCACAAAAAAGTACACAGCCAATTCAACCATTTTCAGAGAGCTACCGAATCAGTGGCTCAAAGTTGTTATATCCTTTCTCTACCTAGGTAATATCACTGGTGGGGCGAGGTAGGAGCATGGGCGAGGTACGGGGCTTTACCCTACACCACAAAATAATAAACTCGTGCGTACAATGTTCTGCGTTTCCTGCATGATCTTCGTTACCTGAGGGAGCTACGATTTTTGGTTTCCATATGGATTTGAGCTTTTTTCCCCCTCGATCTCAGTCTGAAATTGGCCCGACCGAATTGTTTCGATGGTGCCCCGGACAGGTGTAATCAACGAACCCATCACTTGAAAACGCTGTCAATTCATTGACAATTCCCCTTGAAGCGGTTTCCCATTCCGGGGTCGTTCGTTTTAAAAACATTCAAAAAAATTGGGAGGGGAAAAAAAAAACTCGCGTCACCGTCTGCCCTCCTGATTGGGCTACCCGACACCTAATAATTCACCAGCTTTGAAAAAGCAAATGGAAGGGAAACCTCCGGGCCATTACATTATTCGCAAAGCTTTCCCCCCCCCCCCCCAGCCATCATCATGTTTGTGAATCATTTAGCCGGGTTATAATCGGTCTTTGAAGGCATGAGGTTAAATTGCCGGATAATCGGCTCACAACATGAAAGCCGGCTCACTTGACAGACGAATGCGGCAGATGCTTCTGTATGGCATTTACAACGAGCGGCGTGCGACTGTAAATTATTAAGCGGCTTGTTGTGAATTGTATATCGTAGTGGCAGAGTGGCTGGGAAATTGTGCGCACCTAATTTCTAGTCGGGATATGACGGCAGTATTTCGCCTTCAGGCATCTCAAAACTTAGAATACCATCGTAATTGACGTTCCAGAGGTCAGGGCCAAGAATAGACTTGTGCTCCCCCCAATGTGATCCTTTTCTCTTTCTTGCCATCTTGGGTGTCACAGGTTCACCGGTAGCGATACGCTAAGTATGTAGGTACTGCTGAATAAGCAGGCACGCCGGTATCCAGAAGCGATCCCTCAGGGCTGCCAACATGTCACTCCAGCGTGTTGAGTTGAAAGCGTTAATAACTTCCAGCGTTACAGCCATACAAAGGTCTGGTGACCGGTGATCCCCTGCCTACGCTGTTTTTGCCACTGTTTACTGAATCCACAGTCGACTTGCCTCGGAGACAGCCTCCCCCCCCCTCTCTCTTTTAGCGCCCTTATCGTCTTCTCGTATTCTCGTCGTAGTGCCGGTTTCACCACCTCGAGTTAGGCTAACTCACGAGTTAGCGAAAAAATTGCGTTTCACCTGCAGTTGTCTCTTAGTTACCAGAACGGTAACTTCCTCTTTTTAGCGCAACCTTTTTCCAAAAAATGGAAAGGTGCGCTCACCTCTTCGACATGTTTGTTTTTTGTTTGTTTGTTTGTTTGTTTGTTTGTTTGTTTGTTTGTGTACAGAGCATCACGCCCGAGCGGCGCAACAGATTTTCATGAGGGTGGTCTCATTGTCATCAGCGAGTTCGGGGGGTGGTTATAGGCTACCTTGATTTTTCCTCCCTCATCCCCTTCATCGGTTTTCGGGAGGTCCTTCACGACGAAAGTTGTTTATCTCCGATGTGTAACTAAGGGGGACGAAAGTTTTTGTCCGATTTCGTTGGTACAAGGGTCTATGGAATGAGCTTTTCAGGCTGATTCCAACGACTCCAAAACGATTTTTGCAGCCTGAGCCGTTCGATACCTCTGATCGGCATAAGTTTTCTTACGCATCGGTCGTTAGGGTGCAGGTGTTTACGTAATGAGCATCACGTGGATATTTTTGATGTGTTGTGTGGCATAGTTTGGTCGCTAGATACCTACTGTTTCTTAGTTAGCATTAAATATTCGTAATAACAGAAAGGTTGCGCTTATCTATTCAATTCAATTGATGGCTTGTATAAATATGCAGCGGTTTTTCTTAACAAAACGATTCCTATAGCAGGATAGCAGGATATTTCACGTAATTTATGAACATCGTTTTATCGATGTTCTTGTCAGAAATAGGGATGCTCAAAAAATATCGAAATATCGATATTTTTCCGCCGATATATCGATATTTTTCAGCGATATTTTTTCCACCGATATATCGATATATCGATATATCTATATTCTTTTTAAAATATCGGGAACCGATATTTTTGAGAGAGATCCGACATAAATCCGAACACCAGCTATAATAATATTATAATATATTATATCATATTTCTATATTATAGAAATAGGATCAAAGAACGTGTAGGTAGCTGTACGGAAGGTATTTCAAATCAAATAGGTACGATCAACGAGTTGCATTGGCAGAAAATATTAATCATGTACCTACGGAATGTTTTGTCAGAACAATATAAACTAAGCAAATAAATCGTTTCCTTGATTTTACAAATAATTACCTACTCATTACAGATTATTCGAAGAATTTATAACCTTAATTTATTTACTAGTAATCAAACGTCGTGAAAGGCATGGATTTTGTTTTTAAATGTGGACATATCCGATATATCGATATTTTGTAAACGATATATCGAATATCGATATTTTTCTACGATATATCGACCTAGTAAACCGATATTTTTTAAAACTATCGATATTTCGAATATCGATATTTTTCTTCAGTGTGGACATCCCTATGATGATTGATGAATTAGGAATGGAAGCGTTTCTGGATTATTTTTTTTATCGATAGAAAGCGTCCAAATAATACTAAAAATGGGGTTAAAACACAAACTGCAAGCTCGTATGAATTTATAAAATTTATGGAAAAATTGCTATTTGAATTTTGGCGGGAACCCGAGGTCAGCTTCTATTGGTCGACACGTTGGCCACCATTACAAAACTAAAAACTAAAGAATGGGTCATTGGAATAAGTTAATTTATATCACAAATAAGTTGAGTAAATAAGCATGATCACATTCAAAACAAAGCGAACACGGCCATTTTCTCGTTACTCCAGTGTCACTAGAGCCAAACACCAAGAAAAAATCGAAAAAGAAGAAAAAATCGACCTGCACTCTGGTGTCTTTTGATTGGAAACCGGAACACCTGTAGGTGACGTCACTCACAGTGGTTTTTGAATCGGCCTAAATTACTTAAGATGATTGTAAACTACGTGAAAGACTTTTTGTCACAAAAATGATGTATTTTTCCCTTTTTGACTTTTAACAACACGGTACAGGATGATTTAACCCGAAATTCGGGAACACTTCCATTCCTAATTGATATTTCTGACTCAGAAATATCAATTTATCGTTGTTTTTGAGAGACACATCGATTGTTCTGAGGCGATGTTTTTGGGTTATCGATATACAAACATCGATACGTCCATGTCAAAACTATTTTGCCATCCCTAGCAGGGGGTCATTATGGTAATAAATATATCCCCTCACCCTCGAAATTAACGGTGGGCCACCGCCGGGAGAACTTGGGTTACGCTGGAACAGTAGCGCCCCCTGCTTCCGTCGGTACCATTTCCGGCGGCCTGGCAATACCAGTCAGGAAAACGTGGGAATTCCCCTCAGTGTGAATGAAGAACGTGAACTCCTCCGCCGTCTAATCTTCATTTCATGGAACGCCAGGATAGTGATGTGTTGTGACAGCTTTTTCCAGTCACAGGAACAAAGTGTTCCTGCTCCTTCTCAGTACCTGATACTTTTACCTGATACTTGTCACATAATGTTCCAAGGAGCAACCTCGGGATTCATGTTACTTTGTTACCGTTCTGAGGACTAATAGCAATCGTCCCACTGCCCCCCCCCCCCCCCCCCATCGTGCCGTTGTGCCTGGAAGGGAGCGGGACTCTTCTAGGAAATTTTTGGGTGGCTATTTTTAGTCTTCTCCCTTGGGCTTTGAGTTCGTTTATGAAATCTTTGTGTATGAATTATTTTATCAAATACAGATTATAAAATATAGGTACCTACCTGCCTAATTATCCTATTTTCAAATTAACAGTCCCTACCGTATAATATACGGTAGGGACTGTTAATTTGAAAATAGGATAATTATATTATGGTATACGGTATACCTACTAACCTAACCTAAGTATATATACTTTTAACTTTTAAATACGTAATACCTAGGTACCTTACCTTCTCTGTTCTTTCGCATAGATATAAAATATATTTTATATCTATGCAAAAGAACAGAGAAGGTAAGGTACCTAGGTATTACGTATTTAAAAGCAGGTACCGTATACCTACCCTACTTCTAGGCTTCGAGTTCCCACAGCTCAGACTTTCCCAGAGTAGGTACAAACCTACTTGATGATTTCTGACCCCTCTTAACTAAACAAGCACAATAAAACTGCTGCATACCAATGTAGGTATCCGTCCTACCTACAATATAAAGCAAAACGCTGAGTCTTCAGTGAAGAACAAGATACAGTTTGGGGAAGTGAGGAGAGGATGGTGATGGTTGGGCAGGCGGGGGGAGTTCTCGTGGGTACGAGTAGGTGAGGCTGGCAGGCGTGGAACAACAAGGAGCATCGAGTAACAACTAGGAACATCGAGTCCACGATGTTACAAGAGGTGACAGTGACGTAAAATGTGACACAGTGGAACATGGGCCGTGTAATCACAGGAGCATGTAGGAACAACTTGAGGACCAAGCTGTGACTGGCGTATCAGGTACTTTCGGCTTGTCACATTTAAGAGTATCAGTTACATTCCGGTACCTAGTACAAAGTAACAGATTGGTACAGAACAACACATCACTACGCCAGGATCGACGAACTTCATTGAGTGGTTGACGGTCTGATGAAGATAATAATTATCTTCATCAGAATTATTCATTTTGCACAGCTTACTATAATATACATTATCTCCGACCAGTGGAAAGCATAATACACTTTAATAATATACTGCTAGTGGCCTAACGTTAGGTCGCGGCTAAAGCATGTTCCATGCTAAAAAAAAACAAAACAAAAAAAAAAAAAACACTGGTACAATTCATTCCACATGATTCCGAAGGAGTTCAGTGACCCCACAGCATCCAGTTTTATGGCTTTAATCCATCCTGGCAGCGGAGGCAGCCCCACTCACTACCCTTGCAGAAGGCCCTGGTGTGCATGGCCAAACGGTTCCTAATGGCGTGGGACACGTGACGAAACAAGGGCCTCAACCCCCCCCCCCCCCCCCCCCTAAAAAAATGGTCAATTTTGAAGAACATAGAATGACGCTGAAGTATTGAAACCACTTTTGAAAAACGCTGCAAATTTTACACAAGGGTTTATTATTCTTTGACTAGGGGGCCACCCCCCTGCTACGCCCGCCAACTCCCTACCGTAACCTACCTGGCCTCAGACCCAACTTCTCGTTTTCCCATATTGTGCAGTTTTTAGCGCAACCTTTCCCTCAAAAATTGGAATGGTGCGCTCACCTCTTCGACATGTTTGTTTTTTTTTTTTTTTGTTTTGTTTTTTTTTTTTCAACTTGCGGATTTTCGGAAGTTATCTCGTTAACTTGAAGTTACGTTGTTGTTGTAGTTGCAACATTATTACCCTAACTCGAGTTCTAACCTCAAAATAGCTAACTTGAACTTTAACATGAGGTTGGTGAAACCGGGCCTTAATGATCTTCTCATAATATATTATATATTCTTAATCGTACAGTGTATTAGTAGGTGTTGAATGATCGGCAATACTTATCCAAGCTGGTCGAAGCCTCTCTTTGAACTGGCTGGAGATCATCGTCCTGAGGGGTGTGGTTCTGTCTGCCATGGTTCACCCAGCTCAATTAGGACACCAAGCTTGTCGGGGACCCTCGAATTCCGCCAATTGAAGGAATTCCATTAATGGATTCAACTCCGCCTATGAAAGGAGCTTTACACTTGTTTGTGCCACTGGATCTCTGAATCTTTGGATTTCTGGAGCTCTAGATCTTGGAAAATTTGGACTTCTGGGTCTGTGGATATCGGGATTTTCTCGATCTCCAGATCTCTGAGTCTCTGGATTTCTGCATTTCAAGATCAGTGGATCTCTGGATTCCTGTATTTCTGAATTACTAGGTCTCGGGATCTCTGATTTTGGGGTTTCTGGGCAAACTCCAGTGAAGCTGTCCCCTATTTCGCTCTCTTTCTTCTTGCATTCTCTTGCTAACCCTATGTAGTCGAGGTGTTGATGTCGAACGCTAACCGATCAGTGGAACTGAGCTGGCAGAGATTGTAGTTCCCCCATTGACCCGATAACTCACTGCTGGTGGAGTTGAGATGTTCTCACTCGTAATTACATTCCACACACATTCCAATGCCGCTCACCTTGATGGTTCTGACATCGTCTGGTGCTGGCTGCTCTAACCACCTCTCCTTCTCTTCAAGGTGATCCGGTCCTACAGGATGGCGTCAACCAGAGGTGGTCCTCAGTAGCGTACTACCGCCCGTCGCTATACTGCCTGCAGGATTCCGGAGAAACGCCGCTTCCATGTATAATATATTATGGGGAATGGGGCGCCGAGTCCGCCGGGAGACTCTGTTTGGGTTATTCCCATTGGTAGCTCGGCGGCTGGAGATGTCTTGGATGTCGTCCAGCTAACCTACACCGGGCGATGTTCCTTGTAGCACACTTACGTTGGGTGATCGTCATCGCAGCGGTCGCCGGACGGTCTGTTTGTCCGCTTGGCCGACAGTCTGCCGACCTGCATTTCTAAACGTATGTGTGCTATATGGGGTTATCTCTTGAACGTCCACCCTATAGTGTTTATTGCGTATGGTGTGCAATATCATAGCGTCTTACCCCAGTGTCTTTGGCAATTAGAATGAAAGTCTTGTGCTTGTTATTTCTAGCTGTGGTTCTGTCCCTGGTGGTTATTGTTGCATTGTCGACGGCAAAAAAAAAGCTTGAGAGACTTGAAACGTCAGAAGGAAACAATCCACTACAGATAACAACGGAGGGCTCTCTGAGGGGTTAAGGGAAGTTGAATGCTCTTGCGTGATAGAAGCATTTATTTTAAGACGCCTCAGCTATCTAACCGGGTGTTCATCACTTGAAAAATTATTAGGGGGTCTTTTCCACCCGAAAGCCCTCGACCGTCATCACTTTTCGTCCACGTTGCCAACCCGGGCCCGAAGCTCATTAAGCCCTTTCCACCAGTTTCTCACCCGAAATCCTTTGCGGCCTCACAAATCCTCAACTAACTGGTTGAACGGGCGAAAGACGATAATCGGGCGGATTAAGAGCCCAGGATCCTCCCCAGACTGCTTGATAAGAGCTAATGAACTCCGGTGACAACAGACCATTAAGAAGACACGGCTGGAGGTTTAAATTCCAGTGAAAAGGCGGAAGGTACACGACGTCCGGCCTTTGAGTGTAATTAACGCCTCCCACATTTCAAAAAAAAAAAAAAAACCAGTTACAATTGCGTTCCTTCAAAATATCAGCCCTTCTAAAAAGTGCGACCCTTCGAAATTTCAGCCCTGCTACATGGTGGGGGGGGGGGGGGGGGGGGGTTTGAAGGCTTTTAGCTATGGGATCGAGTTAGGTGTCGTTTTCGAAGTATTTTTGGACGTAGATTCCATTTTTGGGGGTCCCGCAACGATCCGATTTCACAGTGGGGATCTACAGGGCTTTCATGGGGCTAAAAATGGTATTTTTGAAAGATCCCAGGAGGTTAAATATTTTTCGAGTAAAAAATAAAGAATTTTTGAAACGAAAAAATCCCCCAAAAATTTCTTTTGCAATATAAAAATCAAAAAAAAAAAATTAATTTTTTCTTTCGACAGAATTAAATTTCTCCACAAGTAACGTATATCAAAGAATAATAAACCCTTGTGTAAAATTTGCAGCGTTTTTAAAATCCCGATTTTGGGAAAAATCAGGATAAAAGTATCGATTCTCGATTTTATCGTATTAACAAAAATCGATTCAAAAATCGGGTTTTTATAAGAAAGAATCGATTTTTAGAAAAATCGGAAATAAATTGCCCATCCCTATTGTATAGGTACTCTTCGGGCAAGATCCCTCGCATCGATTTCGTCAGAGCTGCGTCCTTCAAATTTCCGGCAGTGTGGGTAGCTTATAATTAGGGCTCGGCAGGATATGACCAATAAAATCTGGAAATATGACCAATAAATGCCCTAAATAAGACCTTAATATGACCGAAAAACCGCAAAATATGACGCAAAAACTTGCCCGGAAAAGTAAATAATATGCTAAAATATGCCCCCCAAAAAATTGTGAGAGGGTCATGAAGGCAAGAAAAAATTGCATTGGGGCGCTCGACCAACTTTTTTTTATTGTTACAAGTCATCTTAGAAAATGATCAAACACATTGACCACATATTTAGACACTAAAATATTTACATAGTTACAAGCAGTTTCAAATTAACGTCTTATTTACATATTTACAACATACCTACTAGTCAAAGGCTTGCAAACCAAGGGTTTTCAATATTTTCGGTCTTGAGGCTGTGGCGCAAGTCACTCAGGAGAAGTTTCAAGCGGGAGAACGAACGCTCAACGTCGACGGAAACCAATGGTAGAAATTTGAAAGAAGCAAGTTCATGGGAAGTGTAGGAGAGTTCCGTTTCTGGTAAGTCACCTCCTATCACCCTGGCTACGTTGACGACAGTAGCCTGGGCTACGGCCAAGAACGAATTTGAGCTTAAAAAAAAAGGACGATTTAAGACGAAATAGTCTATTTCCACGATAAAAATATATAAACTTGTAGACGCGTTTCGGTTGATTAGACCATCATCAGTACAATACAGAATGAGGAAGATGTGAGAAGTTACTTATATACAAAAGTGAAATGTGCCTTCTAATGGGCGTGGCATTAGAAAGGGAATTTACAGTGTTTAGGAAACCAACCTATACGGACGTGGTTATTCATAATAGTTCCAACCATCCAGCATCTCATAAATTTGCGGCCTTTTATAGTATGATTAATAGGGCTTTATCGGTCCCAATGAATCAATTAGCTTTTCGGAAAGAAAAAGAAATAATTTACTCTATAGCGGAGAGTAATGGTTATCCTAGGGTTACAATAGATAGAATTTGGGGAAAGATTAGTAGGAAGAAATTTCAGTTAGCAGTCACAAATTTGGAAAGGGAGGATAAAGAACCAGATAATAGGAAGTGGGTTAGTTTACCGTTTTATGGGAATATAACTCAGAAAGTGGGTCGTACATTAGAAAATAGGGGTTTCAGAGTAGGTTTCTATTCACAAAATTCTACGAAGAAATTATTAGGGAGTGTGAAAGATAAGATTCCCTTAGAGGATAAAGGGGGTGTGTATATATTAAAATGTGATTGTGGGATTCAATACGTAGGACAAACCGGCCGAAAATTTAAAATTAGAATGAAAGAACATAGTGATGATCTTAGGTTGGGAAGGGGTAGGGAAGCTTTTGAAAAACATTTGTCAGAAGAAAACCATAGAATTAGTTATGAGATAGGCAGTAATAATCCAGCCATTGGGATAGCTCATGTTTGCCAAAAAGGTCCAAAATTAGATGCTTTAGAATCTTTGGAAATTCAGAAAATTCACAATTTAGGAATATCTGTTAATGACCTGGATGTAATTAGGCGTTCCCCGTTAATTGACATTTTCTTGTGAGTCTTCCTTTCACTTATTTGCCTTTCACATTACCTTTCTCCTTTTATGCCACCTTTCTAATGCCACGCCCATTAGAAGGCACATTTCACTTTTGTATATAAGTAACTTCTCACATCTTCCTCATTCTGTATTGTACTGATGATGGTCTAATCAACCGAAACGCGTCTACAAGTTTATATATTTTTATCGTGGAAATAGACTATTTCGTCTTAAATCGTCTTTTTTAAGATGGATTCCCACTATCTCGCCGCATCCACCTTACATTATGAATTTGAGCTTGGTATGAACAGCTTTCCCAATCTTCCCAGGCCACAAGGAAGCCTCTTCCTGAAATTTTTGAACCTCACTCACTTCAACCAGCTCCTTCCCTGAGGCCTCAAGCTTGAGAATCAACTGTGGGATCGACGCCATAATATGTGCTTTAATGAAGGCCAACGTCGCTACAGTGTCCCTGTCCGCCATGCTTTTCTTTGGTTATGTATTGGCTGTCATTCTCGTCGAACGAATCCACTACTGATTTGACAGTCTATAGGTGTTCAGCATAGTAGAGCGCTGCAGAAATGCAGGTTCCCCATCGAGTCTGGATTGGCTCAGGGGGCAGCGGCAGTACGGGATGTGCCAATTTAAAGGCGCGCACTCGTCTAGGTGCCATTACGACAATTTTTTTTCCCTGCAGAAATGAGTTTGTTGACGCTGAGAGAGAATGCTAGTTGAGAGAATTTATAGTGTTGATGTCAAAAAATCTTAAAATATGCAGAAATATTGAAATAAATAGGAAAATATGCTGCCTAGTAGCGAAATGGCCCAAATATGCTCGTATCCAACAAAACCCCAAAATATGCCCGAAAAACTCGAATTTGGATCATCCGATTTGCACAAACTTGGTATATTTAGGCTTCTTATAGGTTGGGCATATCGGGAACGAAATATGCAAATGTGCCATTTGCCGAGCGCTACTTATAATATTATTTTGGCAGAGGCTTTTGGGGTGTGAATCAGTTCGCCTCCTCGTGGTACATCCTTGGTAGCGCTAAACGGACTGCATATACATAGGTAGAGGCACGGAGTTTGTACAGGGTGGGCCACGGGAACCTCCCACATTTCAAATGGGTGGTACAAAAAAAAAATACACGACATAGGCAAAAAAAAGTATTTGCCAGAAAGGTTATATTATGTAGTTTTTTTAAGCTATGATTTAAAAATAATATCGACCAAATGATGACCTTGCCGGGCAATACACATGGTGAGCCGTGACGCCGCCCTCCTGAAAGAAGTAAGGCCCAATAATGCCTATTGATGACACCGCACACCAAACGGTGACTTTTGGGCTGTGAAGGGGTCTCTGGTGAAGCTCTCGAGGGTTTTCAGATGCCTAAGTAGGAATTTTTAAAAAAATCTGAAATTTTGACAAAATACTTGGTTTACCATCTAGTTGTGCGCGCAAGGTTTTCAGCCCGATCGCCCAAACCCGTGGGGCGCTATGGGGCTAAAATGGGGCTACGGGAGGGGTGTTTTGAAGGCTTTTAGCTATGGGTTCGTGTTAGGTGTCGTTTTCGAAGTATTTTTGGACGTAGAATCCATCTTTGGGGGTCCCGGAACGATCCGATTTCACTGTGGCGATCTATGGGGCTTTCATGGGGCTAAAAATGGGATTTTTGAAGGATCCCAAGAAGTTAAATATTTTTCGAGTAAAAATGAAAGAATTTTGGAAAAAAAAACACATTTTTGAAAAAAAAATCCCCCCCAAAAAATTTTATTTTGAAATATAAAAATCCAAAAAAAAAAATTGTTTTTAATTTTTTTTATTGACCGAATTAAATGTCTGTACAAGTAACCTATATCAATATCAAAGAATAATAAACCCTTGTGTAAAATTTGCAGCGTTTTTGAAATAAGTCTCTATGACGAACGCACGCTGCTCTCCGGACCACGTCATGGTGACTACTGAAAACTACACGACCTCATCGTTCGAACGAGACCACCATTCCCATCCTTCTGAGACTGCCCAACCCCCCACAGTGATTTTGGTTTATTATTCTTGGAATAATACACCTATGTTTTCGCGACGGGGGTCGACGACTCCGATCGGCCTCAAAATTTGACATTATCCGTTTCAAGTGGTCTAGATTCAAATACGCTGCAAATTTTACACAAGGGTTTATTATTCTTTGATATAGGTTACTTGTGCAGAAATTAAATTCTGCCAATGAAAAAATTAAAAAAATTTTTTTTTGGATTTTTACTTCAAAAAAAAATTTTTTTTTTTGATTTTTTTGTTCAAAAATGTGTTTTTTCAAAAATTCTGTATTTTTTACTCAAAAAATATTTAACATCCTGGGATCCTTCAAAAATCCCATTTTTAGCCCCACGAATGCCCTAAAGATCGCCCTAGTGAAATCGGATCGTTCCGGGACCCCAAAAAATGGATTCTACGTCCAAAAATACTTCGAAAACGACACCTAACTTGATCCCATAGCTAAAAGCCTTCAAAAAAACCCTCCCGTAGCCCCATTATAGCCCCATAGCGCCCCACGGGTTTGGGCGATCGGACTGAAAACCTTGCGGGCACAACTGGATGGTAAACCAAGTATTTTGTCAAAATTTCAGATTTTAAAAAAAATTCCTACTGCCCAAAACGGCACGGACGGCGGACGGACATTTCGGATTTAGAATGTAGACCTCTTGAAACGGATAATGTCAAATTTTGAGGCCGATCGGAGTCGTAGACCCGCGTCGCGAAAACATAGGTGTATTATTCCAAGAATAATAAACCAAAAGGGAAATGTCCGTCCGCCGTCCAGGCCGTTTTGGGCAGTAGGAATTTTTTTTTAAATCTGAAATTTTGACAAAATACTCGGTTTACCATCTAGTTGTGCCCGCAAGGTTTTCAGCCGGATCGCCCAAACCCGTGGGGCGCTATGGGGCTAAAATGGGGCTACAGAAGGTGGTTTTTGAAGGCTTTTGGCTATGGGATCGAGTCAGGTGTCGTTTTCGAAGTATTTTTGGACGTAGAATCCATTTTTTGGGGTCCCGCATCTTTAATTTTGAGGCCGATAAGAATTGTCGACCTCCTTGCGATTACATAGGTGTCCAATTCCGAGCAGTGCCGGCTCCTGCCCATCCTTCAATCAAGGATTTATAACTTCCCAGGTGACACACGAAACTGTTTCGTTTAAAAAATTGTTTCACGTATCCGCTTCATGTAACTGTTCCAATCAACTGTTTCATTAAAAAAACGTTTTTTGTAAAACCCGTTTCATTTCCCGACCCAAGTGGGGTTAGGCGGTGTTGCTTCTACAGCGACTATTTTCTACGTTGTCTAATCAGGAAAGTGGTTTACAATGAAAAAGGATCTTCTCCTTTTCCTCCAGGCCGTCATTATCAAGGTTTATGCGAAGTCATCCTCGATGGTGTTTGGTTGCCATAAGTCTTCGAATTGCCCGGCCGTAAACTCCCCCAACAGGAATATTCCTCGTGCAATTCAAAATAACCGCCGCGGAATCGATGTTATCTTTCGGCTGGAATTTGACCTCGCGTTTAATACGATTCTCTTATACGTGAGAGACTATCAGGCGGAAACTCTCCCAACTTTCCAATTTCCGTCTGCGAGGTCTCTCACCCCTTTTCCACGGTTTTCCCCCTTCGGATAACAGGACTTGGGGGATATTGAGACGGACGGGGGAAAAAGCATTAGGCCCGCAGAGTTAAGTGTTAGGTCTGGTAACGAATTTAACGGCCAAGTTAACGGCGGAAGGTTAACAGAGACGGCCATCTGATACTCTACAGTTGAGAGCCCAAACGCTGCAGGCTTCCGACCCGTTTTCGTTTACGTTCTGCTCCCTTCAATTCACCCTTTTCCGCCATATTTTGGGTATTTCATTCACCGAACGTTTCATTCCAGGAAAACGATATGGTAGTGTGTTTTATAACGGTTTTAAAAGTTTCTTAAGAAGGCTAGGGAACAAGGTCAGAGAATTGGGAAAATTCGGCCGAACATAGTTGAACTAATAATGAACAAAGTACAGTTAGCACTGAGAAATTAGGTGTCTGAGCAGAGGAAATCACTAGTAAATATTTGGCGTTTTGAATTTTCCCGCGTGACACTAATCCGCCAGAGCGCACTCGCACAAAAAGTAGAAAGTGCACAAAAAATCTTTTGTATTTTTGGTTACGCTATGTTGGTGAACATGAATATACTCTGTCCCGTCACACTAGCTTCAGAACAAATCCGAACGATCGTTTTCCTCACCTTTTCTGATCTCGTGAATCTCTGAATTCGTGCTTTTAGGTCATTGGCTGACCACCAGAGAGCACTTATGGAAGCGCCACTCTTCCCTCCAGATTCAAAGTTGAAATTTTCGAAAGTGCCCTGGAAATTTGTATTACCCCTTAGGAGCCCAAAACTCTCTGCTATGGCTTCAAATTATGAAGTTCTTTCAGAAAAAAAGTATTAGTCGACAATCGGTTCCCGGGCCCATTGGGGGCGCTAAATCCAAATATGAGGTTGTCTACCTCAAAAAGAACGGTTTCACTTCAAAAACTGAAGAAAAAAAGGATGCAAGTTTTTCACAAGGGGTTATTATTCTTTGATATAAATTTTCCAAAAGTTAATTATAACATCAATAAAAAATAATATTTTATAATATATTATATTTAATTGTTTAGTTTTTCAAATTTTCTTGTTAAGTTTTGGGACGGATGTTGGACCCCGAAAAATGGATTATGCGTCCGAAATTGTTCGGAAAACGACACCTCATTCGACTTCCTGGGACCCTCCGAAAGCCCCAATGGGCTCCTTGAATGATTTTTTAAAAATTATTCCCTGGAAAGTTCATGCTTCAAAAGTTACGAAAATGGGTCAACATTGCCGAAAACGCGTCTCTATAATTTATAGGGCCTTTGGAAAAATATAATATTTGAATTCTGAGGCCTGGAGGAGGTACATGAAGTGAGATGCTTGATCATTTTTTGATTGGCTGAGAAATCGCCCTCTCTCTCTCTCTCGTATCTATGCAAGTTAGCCAACTTTGCTTTGCGAAAAGCTGACCCCGAAAGTCAAAAATCAGAGTAATCATCAGAGAAGGTCATTCAAAAATCGAGCAACGAGTTACCATCAAAGAAGGTTATTAAAAATCGACCCGGGTCGAGTGTTTTTATTCAGATTTCGTTCAGATTTATTATTCAGCGCTCTGGTGGCTCTGCGCCCAACTACTTGGTGAGGTCACGTGCCCTCTGCCTTCATTTCAAAAGCCCCAACATTTCTAAAACTGTTATGCGCCTAATTATACAGATCTTCGAACTAAAAATTTGTGTAGGGGGGGTTTAAAGGGTACTGAATCCGAATATGTTGTTAGAAATTATGAATTCCGATCTTTTCAAGGAGCCCATTGTAGCCCCATGGATCCTCTCAGTGAAATCCCACGCGTCTGGAAACCAAAAACGCTGAAAATTTTACACAAGGGTTTATTATTCTTTGATATAGGTTACATGTGTATACATTTAATTCTGTGTCAATAAAAAAAAATTTTTGGGAAGTTTTTATTTTTTTCATTTTTTTTTTTTTTTTTTTTTTTTTGTTCAAAAAATTTTTCTTCAAAAATGTATTTTTTACTCGAAAAATATTTGACCTCTCGGGATCCTTCAAAAAATCCCATTTTTAGCCCCATGAAAGCCCTATAGATCCCCACCGTGAAATCGGATCGTTGCGGGACCCCCAAAAATGGATTCTACGTTCAAAAATACTTCGAAAACGACACCTAACTCGATCCCATAGCCGAAAACTGGGGGTTTCATCCCTCAGCCACCCAAAAATCCCGCTACACAACCCGTATTCGAAGACGTGACTTTTATTGGGCGCGATTTATCAACTGGCTCGTGAGAAATCACGTACGGGAAGGTCGATCTGTAACGTCTCGCCGAGCTGTGTTAGAGTAACGCGAAAGGAGCCGTACCTACGTGACGCGTAATCTTTCAGCTGGTGGTTAGGGGGGGGGGGGGGGGGGGGCTCGCAGTTCTCACTTTATTGCGTCGCAGGCCCTAGTAAGCTCCTCCTAAACCTCCTGGTGCGCTTTACGTGGAAAAATGCTGCAATCCACCCCCGCCGACAACAAAATTGAAAAAGAATCCCGCGTTAAGTCGGAATTGAGGACAACACTGCGTGCCTCCACGACGTGAGAAGGTAACTGTAATCATTTGGGCTTGGATTGAAATTCTTGATGAAATCACCAACATTTGGCGCATGTTTATGCTCGATCCGTTAAAATAAATGGAAAATAAAGTGGAAGGAGTTTGATTCCAAAGGTACTATAGTAAATCCGTTTTGGTTAAATGTGAGAAAAATGCGAAAACCCATTGCGACTTGACAAACTTGCTATAAGCCAACGATGTTATTTTTATTGTATTTGTAAATTATGTTCAATATTTTTGGTAGAAAGCTTAAATTAGTTCAAAGTTTCAAATAGTTTGAAGAAGATTTGAAATTTTGGATTTATGGATTTTTGGACTTTTTGAAACGAAACTTGTCTTTTAGTTCTTTTCGTTTATTATTCTTGAAATAATTCTCCTATGTTTTCGCGACGGAGGTCGACGACTCCGATCGGCCTCAAAATTTGACATTATCCGTTTCAAGAGGTCTACATTCTAAATCCGAAATGTCCGTCCGCCGTCCGGGCCGTTTTGGGCAGTAGGAATTTTTTTTTTAATCTGATATTTTGACAAAATACTCGGTTTACCATCTAGTTGTGCCCGCAAGGTTTTCAGCCCGATCGCCCAAACCCGTGGGGCGCTATGGGGCTAAAATTGGGCTACAGGAGGGTTTTTTTTAAGGCTTTTGGCTATGGGTCGAGTTAGGTGTCGTTTTCGAGGTATTTTTGGACGTAGAATCCATTTTTTGGGGGAGCCGGAACGATCCTATGCACAGGACACACTCTACCTTCCTATCGTATGAAAAACATTATATTAAACACATATTATTTATACATATTTATTCAAACTGAAAGGTGTTAAAACTAACGGTAAATCTGAAAAAATTGACAAAAATCTTCTCGTTTTTGGTTTATTATTCTTGGAATAATACACCAATGTAATCGCGACGGGGATCGACGACTCCGATCGGCCTCAAAATTTGACATTATCTGTTCCAGGAGGTCTAGATTCCAAAACCGAAATGTCCGTCCGCCGTCCGGGCCGTTTTGGGCAGTAGGCATTTTTTTTTAAATCTGAAATTTTGACAAAATACTTGGTTTACCATCTAGTTGTGCCCGCAAGGTTTTCAGCCCGATCGCTCAAACCCGTGGGGCGCTATGGGGCTACGGGAGGCGTTTTTTGAAGGCTTTTGGCTATCGAGTAAGTTGTCGTTTTCGAAGTATTTTTCCCAGAACGATCCGATTTCACTGTAGGGATCTATAGAGCTTTCATCGGACTAGAAATGGGATTTTTGATGGATCCCAGAAGTTCAAATATTAAATATTTAAATATTAAATATTAAATTTTAAATATTAAACATTAAATTTATTAAAAAAATTTCCGAGTGAAAAAAATAAAAAGCCTATTCAAATTTTTTTATTTTATAAAATTTTTTTTCTTTAATTTTTTACAGACAGAATGAATTTTAGCCCAAATAACCTATATCAAAGAATAATAAACCCTTATGTAAAGTTTGCAGCGTTGTTATAATAAAATCTATATTAACCATATTATGGATTCTTACGATAGATATGAAAGACATATAATTGCAAAATATCACAATAAGGGTTGTAGTTCTCGACCTTTTTGAAGGGGACAGTCCCCTATTCGACCTTCCGGCCCCCTTGTCGCAAGAGAAAGATAAATCGTCCCCTTTTCTGAAGAGAATGCCAAAACGTTCCTCCACGTTGTCCAAACGTGATGGATCATCTCTTCACCAACCAACAGACTTTCCATAATGTTGTGAAGGACCAGGACACAGAAATGTGAAAGTAGAAGATGATGATGATTGTCTTATCCACTATCACTATCTTTAACCCAATCACTATCACTCATTCATCCTACTGCAGTGTTGCCAAATCAGGGGGTTTTCCCCACAGATTTAGGGGCTTTTTTTTTTTGTTAAGGGTTCCCCATCCATCGACCTGGATGGAAACCTGAATGAAGGTTCAATTACCTCAAGTCACCATGGGCTGTAGAGGAGTTTAGTTGCTCGAAACCGGTCCTCACGCTACAATTGTTTAGTGAAACAAACAATTTAGTATTCAAACCAGCAGAGGAGGCGTACTCTCTCCCTAACCAACACCCTCGTACTGAGTAAAGTAAGTAGGTGTTTAAGTGCGAAGAGGGGCAGGGGGCTGTGTTATGTTAACATAAAATACACCATCATTTGCCAGTGGAGGTTAGTGCTCCCTTTTAAGCTCAAACATTTGTGGTCACCCTATTTATAAAGTCTGTTAGGGTTCTTTTTCAGGCCGATGTTTCGAAATATTTACATTTCACCTTGAGGGCTTGGAAAATCGTGATGTTGTATTCCCTTCTGCCATAGCACATTAGATGGTATTCGGTTCGGTGCTCTATTAGTATGCGCCCCACAGTCACGTTTCTGTATTAGCATGCGCCCCACTTGTCCGGTCAAATAAAAAATCTTACCTTGCAAATGTGTAGTAGATCTTTTTTGATATTTTGACTGGGTGGATGTAGACATGAATAATTTGTGACCTCGGAAGCCGACTGGAACATTCTCAAAAACACGAAAAACCACGACATTTTCGCACTTTTTTTTTAGTTTTGCCCGATTTTGACCCTGAAGGACCACTTTTTCGATAAAAACCTTCAATCTTTTTTTAAAGTAGACAAAAGTTAGAACAATTTGAGACCAGATTGGTTTCCCTAGCATTCATAGATCCCGAGATACAGCTGCTCATAATTTTGCAAATTTCCTGAAGGACTTAAACTTCAAGTCTTAAAGGAAGTTTACTGATCTTAAAACCGTGCAATCCCTTGACGAAACACCTTCCTGCGGATTTCTTGAATACAACTACTTATAAGTACTTCCCAAATTTTTCCCAACTACCTTCTCTCTAATATATATTACGTGGGGCGCATGCTACCACAGAAAATGAAGAATCGAGAGGATTGTGGGCGCCGAAGGGATGTGGGGCGCATACTAATAGAGCACCTTCGGTTCACACAATAGTTGAGAAAAAAAAAACCTTTAAGAAAGAAACTGAATACTCTATAGAGTAGAAGAATACTTATACTATAGTAGAATATTTACCCGACACGTGTGCAGGGTAAACAATGACAACAACTAGGGTAAACAAATATCACAACTTCCATCAGATTGAAGATAAGTGTCTTCCCTATTTCTTAATCATTTGTGGAAATCGATCTCCATGGATATCGATGTTTAACGTTATCGATTACTTTATCAAACTGAACCATTTATTTAAACGAGTAACAAGTAAAATCAAAAACAAACAAACAAGGAACAAGACCGCCCGCATTCGTTCTCCCTTCAGCCCGGCGTCTTATGCCCTTCTGGGCGCCGTCGTGCTCTGGTGACTCTGCGCGTTCTCAGCAGTCACTGGTCGTCAATGGTCGTCGTTTCCCCAGTGTTCCTCTACAACACCGACCCCATCTTCTGTGCCAAGTGACGGTAGCCGCCGACGCGTATTCCGGAGTCGGAGGTTCACTGCCCGGATGAGAGCAATCTGGGTCTTTACTTTCACCCAACCCGACATTACGGAATATGGTCGGTCCCATTTCTCTGCCAGGGCGTGGGCCAAGCGCTTCTAGAAGCATCCAAATTCGGCCTGCACAGCCCCGTGGCATGAGATGACCAACGCTGTTTGGCCCTTGCTGCGCTGTTGGCTGTAGAGTCCCAGTCTCGAGAGGAGTAAGAGATGGCGTCGGCATTTACAATGCGGACGTCAAAAAAATGCCGGTCTCTCACTCTCCCAGACTCCCTGGACTTTGATATCGGCAACTAGGGCTGGGGAGGTTCCATCTGCCTCTTGTACGACAGGCTCTATGGAAACCCTTCCCCAAGCGTGTTCAGCCAGTTTTGCACAAGCGTCACGCAGGTTGTCATGGCCTCTTTAATAAGCCCACCCTTCATGCAGTTCAGGGCGTGGGTTACGCCGAAAGGCTCTTCCCCACATCCGTCACATCGTTTTGGTAGGTTCCTGGGCGTGCGACTGTAGCGTAGTCACGGAACTCACTTGGTGAGAGGTCATGGCCATCTGCCACGGTTGAAACCACTGTTAACCACTGGGATGCTCCCATCACCCGCTCCAGGATTCTCTTCTTGGTAGAGGGAAGTGTGGTGATGAGCTCATCACGTCTGTTCTTCAGTGCCGTGTCCTTCCTTCTCCGCTCAGAAACCAGCGCCGAAACTACTTTTTCCTGGTGTTCCACAAAATTCAGCGAAGACCCCTGGCGTATTGCCAAGGACAAGTCAGCAGTCGCTTCTCTTGAGGCCCGCAGTGCTGAGTCCCCATCCCACACAGGATGCTGTATACCAAGGCCTCCTAGTCGAGCTGGCAGGGCAAAAAAATCCGCTTCACTGGACGACACGTCCTCCCACCCAACTAGAGCTGGCACGAAGTCTCTTCGTATGGCTTCCCAGAGGGGTATGAATTCGGAACTTGCCCCCTCCACTACCCACCCTCTGAACAAACGCCCACCTGCATTGCAATGCCTTCGTGAAAGCTGCGTGTGCTGCTTGTGGACTTGACTCTGCTGCCTTGCCCAGCGTCTTAATATCTTGAACCCACGTTTCAACTTTCTGCTGGACGAAGCATTTTTTGTCTTGCTTTATCAATGTTTGAGGAACATCGATTCCTATTTTTAATATATCATTTTTGTGAGTTTTGGCCAGGTTTTTCGTAATTCCGATCACTGTGCTTCGACGGGTGTTTATATCGGCTGACAGTGCTGAGTATTGATCCCATACAGTAGAGTAACTGTTGGAACTGCTACATGACAAAATTGGTTGTAACATTAAATGTTACAATAAATTTTAAATGTTACGTTGAAAATCAAATATTGCTCACCCAGCCATGTAACCAGTTGCTCTGTTTTGAATCGTGACGACACATGTTTTTTTGGCATTTACTTCGCAAGATAATTTAAGTGGAGTGAACGTCGGAATGAACTCCGCAGTGCATCCAATATGACTCAACACGTTTCCCACGAGTTAGTTACATTACGAACCTGAGCGACCCCCAACATTTGCCGCATTGACCGCTGGGGACGTCCTCGCGCATGAATAAATTAATAAAGATGTCGACGGATTTGCATGGTAACTGACTGGCGCATATAACTCGGATATTGTAACTCCCAACGACATTCTCGGAGCCGAAGGTGTTTGAATAGTTTGTAGTCCGGCCGCAAGGAAGTTCGTCCCAGTTAATTCGAACAACCACACCGGTAATGAACCTTTGCCGTCTGCGTCCTCCGGGTAGTGATTGTGTTAATTTGAATTTCAACGTCCGCCCATCTCCGTCATTCTCACTTGTCAATGGAGGGTGTAATTGATTAATTGGCTGATTCAAGCAAATACTCGGAGAGTGGGAGAATAGTTGACCTTACTGTCAAGTGAGGACTTTGTTGCTGTGGCGAATTGAAGCAAGATATTGGTTTCGCCATAGAACACGGCATAGCATGTATACGAGGCTTATGCAACTTAAATAGAATACAACAACTCCAGCATTGACGCCGCCACCAATAACAGCAACCCCTTAGCCAGCTTGCGAGCCTTAGAAACCCTTATCCAGTTTGGCCTTGGAACCCCGAGTAAGCTTGGGACGTGCTTAGCAAGCCTTTTACGGCTCTGGAAAGCGTCGGAAGCATGATAAGAGTCTTCACCACTATACAGAAGGAGTCAAACGCCGCCTGGAGTTGGTGTTGCAGTTTCATGTTAGGTAGCGGAACGCACTGAGCTTATAGCAGCGATCGATTCTTTTGCACTTTTCTCGTCTGAAGTGAGTAGATCGCTCTTCCCCCTTGGCGGGGTTGTGAGGGTTTCAGTGACTCTTTTGCTGATGTTTTTCAGCAAAGATCTGTGGTAAGTTCGTCCCGGGATTTTCTTGATTTTTTGAATCATGTCCCTGAACTGCGAAGTGAATTCGTTCTACTCCCTGTCACTGTTGAAGAGGTATATGCTACTATCATGGCTCCCAAAAATTGTAGCGCGACTGATTTTTTGGGCGTTCATACCCATTTGGTGAAATCAGTGGCTGGATTTATTATTGAACCGTTGTCCTACATAATAAATAAATGTTTCACGGAGGGGAGGTTCCCTAACTGTTTAAAGAGAGCCGTTATAACACGATTCCAAAAGAGGGTAACCCTAGTGATTACAGTGGATTCCGCCCAATCTCCAAACTTCCCATTTTCGTGAAGGTTTTTGAGCATGCCCTACTCAAGAGAATGGGGTCTCATTTAGATGTTCATGGTCAGCAGTTAGGGTTTCGCAGGGGGAAAAGCACGTCCAGTGCAGCTTTATCTTTGCTCACCCAGGTTTTTCTGGCACTGGAGCACAGGCAACTAGCATCCATCAATTTATATGATCTTTCAAAGGCTTTTGATCTCGTTCCCCACATCCTGCTATTGAGAAAACTTGAGCATTACGGTTTTACCCACCAGGCAGTGTCCTTTTTCAAGAGTTACCTTGAGGGTTGGTCCCAGGTTGTAAACTACAATGGTAGTGTGTCGGAAGAGGTTGCTATTCCCTGTGGAGTCAAACAGGGAAGTATCCTGGGTCCTTGTCTCTTCCTCATTTACATAAATGACTTACCTAGCCAATTTCCTGACCCTTCTAAGGTATTCTTATTTGCGGATGATATCACTGCCTTGGCCACGGGTTCTTCGCGAGAAGAGTTGCACCAAAATCTGCAAGTTGGGTCGTCTTTGATTCAGAATTGGTGCTCCGTCAATGCGTTGGTCTTGAACTCGAAAAAGACACAGACTCTCGAGGTGGGCCTGAGCAGACGTTTGGATCAGGCTTGAAATTCATGGGATTGACGATGGATAACCGTCTGTCATGTTTGTCTCATGTCGAGGCGCTTGTGCCCAGGTTGTCTTCCTCAATCTACATGATAAGAAGGTTGAGAGGGGTGGTGTCTGGCGGGGTGCTGATTTCGGTTTACCACGCCTGCTTCGCGAGCAGAGCAAGTTACTGCGTCATAGCCTGGGGAAATTCGAGCCATGCACTCAATATCTTCAGGCTGCAAAAGCGAGCTGTAAGAATCTTGGCTAATCTCTCGTGAGGATCCTTTGCTCGTCTGGGCCTGTTGACGATCAACAACCTTGTGAGGACCAATTTGGCAAGCCTTCCTCAGGTTTCTGGAGTTCACGATCATTACAATCGGTCCCGGAGCGATCTTGTCGTCCCCTTCAGTCGGCTCAGTACCGCTAAGCGGGATGACCCAATGTTGTTGGGCTCTCGTCTGTTCGACGCTCTTCCCCAGGAGATACGGGAGCTCCGTATAAAGTCTTTCCTCAGGGTGGTGAAACTAAAACTTATTGGGGCTGAGTTGTACTCTGGAGGATTTATGGGATTTCACTGGGTTGATTGTTGAGTCTCTCGCACTTTTATTTGTTTTACAAAACAAGTATGCAGAGACCTCAAACTTGATTTAATGTTTCTGATTTTACCTGCTTCTATAATATAGAACATATTATGTTCATGTGGGTTTATTTTTTATTTTTATCTGTTTTTCATTGCTGCTATTGTATTATGTATCTATATTCTGTATTATTGTATTGTGAAGTACCTTTGTGCTCGACGTTTGTACTGCCTTTTAGCTATTACAAATAAAAATGAAAACATGTTTTTATATGTGTATATTCTGAAAATAATAAGTATATTCTACGTCTACAAAGCAGGCCATTCTTAAGTTGGCCAAATTTATCTCCAATTCCTTTGAATGTGCTGCATATTATGCTTCTGCTACTTTTGTAGACATAGCCAAGTGCTTTGAATGCCTTCCACACCAGCTCCTTATCAATAAGCTGGCTAAATATCATTTTTCAGACGAGGCTGTATCGCTCATCTCAAGCTATCTCACAGGTAGAATTTAAGCTGTGTGTCGTGGAAATTCTGTATCAAGTTTCTCGCCAGTCAGATGTGGTGAACCTCTGGGTTTTAAGTCCCATACTGGGTGGGGGTACGAGACACTGGAAGGCCGATGGATTTGTTAGTGCTTGGCGCGACGCCTCTGCGTTATAATAGAGCTCATATTATGCTTGCCCTGAGACCACATTGTCAGCATCCATCTGTTCTGCAAATATATGGAGCCTTTGTGTCTTCCAACATGGTCATGCTCAATACGTTAAATCTGCGATGTTATGTTTCAGGCTCGAGCCCGTCAATTCGACCGAACCGTGTTCCCCTCACTCCAGTCATAGCTCCTGCTCGTCCGACAGCTCGTCCTCGTTTGGTCGCGGGGAGGTGCCAATCGTCTTCAGCAACGCTCTCCATATGGCCGTAGAGTACGGCTCGGTTGACGTTCTGAGGATCCTGCTCAGGTAGGTTGTTTCCAGAGGCGTCACGTCGATGAGCAGTAGCCACAAACTGTAATTTCTCGTGTTGAACAGGTACGGCCTCGAGCCCAACCAGGGTGGACGCGTTCCGCCCGGGTGCATCGTTGAGCCTCCTGTCCCCGTACCCCCGCTGTCACCTACGACAACATCACCTACGAGGACCAGCCTGACTGGTAAGATTTTTTTGGAGGATTATTGTTGTCCTGTTAGCTTTCTAGTCCAGTCATTAGGTAGATTGTAATATAAAAATTTTTTTAATTATGTTCCATTGAGGATTTTGAATCGTCAATTTTTGGCCATCGATTGTGACTATGAAGCTGAGGCGATTTTGACGTTTCACAGGGTCATTCGACGGGGAATTTAATGCTCTTTAATTTAGTATATGGTGAAGTTTTCCGTAGAACAAACCGATTCTGAGTAATAAGCCAAAAACTGGAAAAATTGCCAAAATTTCGCATGTTTTCAGCTCCCACAAGTTAAGCCGTACTCAGAAACCGTCGCAAACTCATATTACTCTTATTTGGGATGCCCAATGTGGTTTAAGATCATTTCCAGCTTAGCACTATTTATTAGCCAGCACGGTACTTTTTTGGTCTAATTTGCCTGGGCTAAACCTATATCAATGAATAATAAACCCTTGTGTAACATTTGCAGCGTTTTTAGTAGACTTTTTATTTGTGGAGCAAACACAAGACGACATGCCTTCCACGGCATAGAATCAACCACAAATTTTTAACCACACCCTCACTTACAGTGGAGACAGTCCTAAGTCTGCAAAAGTGGGAAGGCAAATTCGTGGCACCGGGTGTCCATCGTAACTTGGGTGTCCAACACACGAGATATTTTTTGACTGCGTCGGGTGGCAAACGTAACTTGGGTGTCCAACGTCAAACTCGGTTTTAGCTTCAGGCGGGTGTCCAACGTAACACTTTTTCGACCCCGGGTGTCTAACGTAAGGACCCGCACTATATTCCGTAGGGATAGCGGCACCGTCGACTGCGGCATGAAATCCTATCTAGTGAGTTCTCCTTTCCCTTCCTCCATGGGGTCCGATCAACAAAACATCAAAAATGGCAGCAAAATTTTTTTATTTTTTATTTATTTATTCACATAAATTTTTATACATAAATTTGTTTTTCGTAAACTTACAATGGAGCTTTCCCTATTCCAGTCTTTTCGATACCGGCCTAAAGGTCTACGATCCGTCCAGGCCCGACTCGAACAGCTCTCGTTGTACAATATAAGTATATGCGATTAATGTATATAACCATTACATTTTTAATTACAAAGTCCTAAAAGTAACTCTAAAAATAAATTACAGTCCACCTATACTACTACTAAGTAAGTAGGTACTTAACTAAGTTGTGAGGATTCTCGGGGATTTTTTAACGGGGATTTGCTGGGATAACTTTTGGCGGCCAAAAAACCTCGATTTTTACGGGCGTCTTCCAATTTAGGCAATTTTTCCCCACTTGGCTTAAAAATAGGATTGGCCTAACTTCCAAGTTCCTGTGTAGTATACTTTTTCACCATTATTTGACGAGGTGGTTCTTGCCACTGATATGGGGTACAATGTGAGCAACCTCATGGGTTACTCCAATAGCTCAGCTAAGTCATGTCGTGGGAGTCGAATGGGCACACATTCCCAATTTTAATCTACAACAGGGAGTCGATCGTCCTTCATTTGGTTCGGGAGTCGAGAGACCTTTCCAATTTCTGCTCAAGCGGGAGTCGACTGCTCGGGAGTCAAGGGGAAAGTCCCAAGGGAGGGGGGGGGGGGGGGGGGTGTCAGGGTACCTTATTTGGGGGTTTGGGGTACCGATTGTGGTGAATACGAAGATTTTGGCTGAAAAAATGGTCAAACTAAGCTCTAGGCTCTAGCGGCCAAATGAAAGAAGCTGGCGAGGCGTGGTTTCATTTTTTAGGAAATTTAATCAGCTTTAATGTCGTATAGAGTAGTAGAAGGCGTAGTTAGCTTAAAGTAGTTATTGTTTCCGAGTTAGAAGCGAAAAACCAAACAAAGCGCCGAAATTTTATGGGTTTTCGCCATTTCCATGGTGAAGCCATATCCGAATCTAGTAGATAATGTGAGGTAGCCGGGATTGACGGTCTTGTTTTGTCAAGATTTGCTTTCGTCAACCCGGTGCCCACGGTAAAATTTGGCAGCTAAATTGTTTTACGTTGTGACCGGGAGGATCTTTTATGTGCTGCCGATCCTCCTTTTACCCCGTCCCCAGGTCTCCAAATCCCTTGATGGAACCAGGTCAACAAGAAAACAATATTCCAATATAACTTATATATTGCTTGTCGAAATGACCCTTAATTGTTGACCTAATCTCTCCACCAAATTGATGAATTTGCCCTAACCGCCCGCACGCGAACGCGAGGCCCCCGGAGGCAAATTCGGGTTTTCCAAAAGTGTAAACTAATGGTTGGATCTGACCTGAGTGAATGACGTGGGTGGCCACCGATGATCCTTGGCTAGGAGATCACCGGGACAGACGATTCTTGCATCATGAGCGGCTTCGTGGCGACTGACCGCGAGTTCTGTTTCTGTGTCTCCCTCCTGCCTTAACTCCAACTGCTGAATCAGCGTCTCCCGCCGTTTTTGATTTTCAGTGTGAAGTGGTTTTTCAGTTGGTTTAAAAACCACTTCTAACAATAACCACATTTTCGGATTCAGCACCCCCATAAACGTAAAGATCCGTCGTTTTGGACACCTTATGACTGGACTGTCCATGTTTGTTTTGTCCTTGGTTATGCTGCACACGCAGTGCACTCCTCCGAGACAGTGGTGGCGAGGAGTTCTCTGGGCTGTCCGGATGGAGTACGCCCTTAGACCTGATGACAATGTAGACCGAGAGTCCCCAGTTTTCCCCTAGCCCGTTCTTTCCTGGGTTCCTTTCCAAGAACGTAAGAATTACGAAGATTTGTGGGGAACGGCTACCAACCAGAGGAGAGACTACGATGTTTACCTATCAGGTAATCAACGGAGTCTCACCTTGAACTTAAGCCCGGATGGCACATTGTTCACTGATATGGTACCGATGACTCTATTTGCCTTCTGGTGGTCGAGGTCCAATCCCTAATACAAGACTTATCACTACGACTGTAGGTCCATCAACAAGCCGGGTCGGCGGCCCCCAGCTCCCCCCCCCCCCCCCCCCCCCCCCAGTCGTAGATTGCTGTGGCTAGTTTAACGATCTCAGCAAACGAAGACAATGTTTATTACCGGTCCACCAGATTTTGATCCCGGTTCGAGGTCCCAAGAGAGGTTCGTTCATGCGATCCCTCGATCTTGTGTGTTGAAGACGGATGTCTCGGCCGCCTTCGTCACGGGATCCTCTGCTAGGATTCACATAAACGTTCCAACGTTCAGAGGTGAATTGTCAACCGACAAGACAGGTATTACAGCACATAATTGACTTTTGGTCAAACATTGGTGTTCTTCCCCGGATTCGAACCAGGCTGATCAGCGCTCCGACTGATTGTAAACAGGCGTCTCGCTGACGCCTTAGTCCACGGGGCTACCCTGACCCCAAGAATTACGAATAGTGAGCGATGAATGGAAGAGGTCACCCTTTAACCGCAAACTATGCCATGCGGGGAAAAAAAACTACGATGACAACTACAACGGCAACAACATCTACAACCCATCTACGCCGTGCGGGGAACGGTGGACTCCTGCGGCAGCTGGGCCTCGCGATCTAGCGATTGACCGTGAAACCGAAAAACCACTTCCGTCTTCCGTGATTGAGAATAAACCAGACAACTCAGCGTCTCGTCTTTGAAACTTTATTCAAATGTTGCCCTCGTCGCCCTCGTTAGCCGCTTGCCTGATATTATTTATGAGCCGAGTTCCTCCCTTTTTTTTTGCGCAATAGGCCCTTCTTGTTCACCGCGAAGAAAGTTAAGTTTTCTCCTCCTTTTAAATCTCGCTCACTTCCGTTAGTTTGCCCGACTAATGAATAATAAATTGAACACTTTTTTTTTTCTCGGCAAAATTCCAAGAAATCTCGCAGATTTCAATTGAAAAGTCCGTCTGTGAATTGTCTATTTTACTTTCAAGTGATGGAATACGGAATAAAATGAAAAAGAAGGCTGAAAAGACGAACAAAGGGATTGATTAGATGCAGTCCAATGATAAACTAGATCTGCAGCAAGATTGGAGTTGCACATTGAACAAGAAACGTTCTATCTGTTTTTTCGTTTTTTGTTTTTTTTTCTATGTGAGCAAAATTTGCTTTATTTAATAACCAACGCAGTAATCTGCTCAAACGGATAAAGCTATCGTAAGATAACGTCTAGGAAATAAGATAATGTCTAGAAAATGAGAATGCAAGGAGGAGCTTCGTCTTCATCATTCTGTAGGTTCTTGTCGTAATTTCAGTAGTTCGGAAGGTACAGAGGAGTGAAAGTCAATGCATGATACATGAACAAAAAAGAAAAAAAGTTTTCAGTCGACGCACAGTGCGGCCAAAATTTGGCCATTTAATGGCCATTTTCCGGACAAAAAAAATAATAATAAAAAATAAAAATAATAGGTAATATTCTTATAATTCTGCGTGGTATGGACGGTTTCCATCTTTCTTAGTGGGATGTTGTGAGGGAAAAAACAGTATGTTGATTGGTGTGAATTGCAAATATGCAGCTCATCCCTTTTGGGATCAGAGCTCTTCAGGAGTATAACATTAATTAGGTAAGTCAAAGTGCATGTTGGCCTTCCCTTCAGAGCGCCTCGCAGGGATGTGGTGGTCGTTTTTGGTAGTTAATGTTCATTTAGGATGCCGTATTTAGGGCCTATAAGGGGGTATTTATCGGAAACATGTTGAGTTTAACACGTTGGCTTTGGGGTTACTCGAGTTGCGTATTTTACTAAATTTTATTAAATGCTTTTCACACCAATCAACCTACGGTTTTTTCCCCTCACAACATCCCTATATTCTTATAGGAAATTTGACGCTGAACCAAAACTTTCCTCAGAGCTTAGGCTCTAAAACGCCTCCTTCGGAAGTTAAAGTCTAAAACATATATAAAACGCTGCAAATTTTACACAAGGGTTTATTATTCTTTTATATACCTACGTTACTTGTGCAGAAATTTAATTCTGTCAATGAAAAAATAAAGAAATAAAAATTTTGTTTGCATTTTTATCTCAAAAAAAATTTTTTTTTTGGATTTTTTGTTCAAAAATGTTGTATTTTTTACTCGAAAAATATTTAACATCCTGGGATCCTTCAAAAATCCCATTTTTAGCCCCACGAATGCCCTAAAGATCGCCCCAGTGAAATCGGATCGTTCCGGGACCCCAAAAAATGGATTCTACGTCCAAAAATACTTCGAAAACGACACCTAACTCGATCCCATAGCTAAAAGCCTTCAAAAAAACCCTCCCGTAGCCCCATTATAGCCCCATAGCGCCCCACGGGTTTGGGCGATCGGACTGAAAACCTTGCGGGCACAACTAGATGGTAAACCAAGTATTTTGCCGAAATTTCAGATTTTTTTAAAAATTCCTACTGCCCAAAACAGCCTGGACGGCGGACGGCGGACGGACATTTCGGATTTAGAATGTAGACCTCTTGAAACGGATAATGTCAAATTTTGAGCCCGATCGGAGTCGTCGACCCCCGTCGCGAAAACATAGGTGGATTATTCCAAGAATAATAAACCAAAAGAGGGTCTTTTCGGCAATAGCAGCCAAAAGATTTTTTTTTTTTTTTTTTCCTAACAAGTAAGTAGCCGTTAGTCCCTAGTTATTTTTATTCACCCAGAGCAATTGGATCCAGGGGAATGACAAAACGCAACAAATAACAAGAATGAAAAACAAAGTAACAACTAACAACAAAAGAAACAAAAACATCACGCAGCAAATGGCGGAACCAAAGGAGGGGCGCCGTAGACGCGTGGACTACTCGTCCCAGAACTAGAGGCCCGCTCCGTCTTCCAGTCCGAGATACCGGAACTTCCTTCTGGTACCTCGTAGTTGGGATGCCACTGCCCGGACGACTGCACCCCCCCCCCCCCCCCCCCCCGCCGCTACTATCCCGAGAGAGCGCTACAATCTCGGGATGCTGCAGTCTATAGACCCCTATAGGGACCAGACGGTAACTTAATTCCTGGCAAGCTGGAAATCGTTTCAACCCCTTCAGTTAGGCCTTGAAACAAGTATTCTGAATTCGCAGCATCACAGGAAGTCTACGTTTTTCATGGTGGCGGAAAAGGCTGGAAAATTTCGCACTTTTTTCAGTTTTATGCGTACCTACATCTGCTAAACTACGCACTTTTACACAAATTCTTCTATTTAGTGTATAAAAGAGCATTAAATTCTGCGTCGATTGACCTCCCCCAACTTCAAAATATGACCAATTCACATAGTAATAATCGTCGCACAGTGGGGCCAATCACCGACAATAGCAAGCGAGTTGCTCAATTTGGAGAGGATTTACGAGACACAAAAAAGTGGGCTGTGAGGATCGAATGACAGTCTTTGTTTTGTCAAGTTTTTTTCTCTCAACTCAGGTCCACCGTTGAGCTTGGGCAGCTGAAAATGGTTAATGGGAAAAAGTCGAGACCAGGGGGATCTTTCTTATCTGCCCGAGTCAAAGCCTTCTCAGAATCCAGGAGAAGAAGGACTGTGGTGTCTGCCTGGGTCATCCAGGATCATCATGACCTGGTAGATTGTTGCGTCACCAGCCCGACTGCCTGTCGAAGAATCCCTCATCTGCCCCGAGTCTTTTCCACCCAGCTGATTCACGTCATATTTCGTGCCCGCAGGCGGCCTCAGCGAGCCCAGCCCGGTGACGGCTTCGCTCCCCATCGGGCCGGCAGGGCTGCCAATCGGAACTGGCAGCGTTGTTGGCCCGAGCCGACGAGTCTCCTGGGTGAGCGCTATCAAACCCGAGCGCAGACGCAGAGCCACCTTCAAAGCTCTGTCACGCCAAAGGTGAGCTCCAGAGAATTGAACAAGCTATTACAGTAACAAAAGTGGTGTACTTTTCATCTTCTTCAATTTCAAAGTTTTTCTTGTTTTGCTCTTTTCACTCTAAATGTGTAGTTCTACTTTTATCTGTTTCAATCTATATCGTAGTACAATCGTACCCCGATCACTTTGTAGTACATGTTCACGACACTCTATCAGCTCCCCACCTGCATGCACCTGGGAACCTCGCCCTCCCTTCTATTCTTCAAGTCAACCACCTTCATCACATCTGCATGGAAAACCTCCCCTTGCGAGAAGGTGAGTCACAGATATGATACGGAATAGTTTGAAGTGTTGCTTCGTTGTTCTGATAACTTCTGGAGTCTTTCAATGGAGAATACTTCCCGCAGGTCTTTCAGTTTGGAGTCGAACTCGGAAATGCTTCGGCCCTGGGCCGGCGAGCGGCGGTCCGTCTCCCTCAAGTCTTCCCCACTCGTCAGCCCGCGGCCGCCGGCTCCCCAAGCGTCGCAATCCCAGCCGCCACCGGTCCACCCAGACTCGCCCAAACACCACGAGAGGAGCATCTTTGCCGAGCTCCGACGAAGCTCCGAGATCTTCAAGTCGATTCTTCTCAACCTGTCGATGAAGGAGCAGGAGATTGAAGAGCTTGGAGTCGACCCGCCAAGTCCTGCCTTGGAGCCGCCGATCGACGTGAATGAACTGCTTGCCGCTCATGAGCGATTCAGGTACGGCAACCCGCCATGGATTCCCAACAATGTTCCAATCACGAGAAACTCATTGCACGATTCATTACAGGTTCCAAGAAGATGAGTTTTATTCTAGCTCATCAGAGTCGTCGTCTTCTTCAGTGTCTTCCCTCAGTTCTTCTGACGACGACCTCGAGACTGAAGTTATGATGAATCCCGTAAGTAATCCATAAGTTCTACTATACTGGAGTTCCAGCCAGAGAAGGAGGAGAATGAAGATGCTCATTTTTATTCTAAGGCACTTCTAAAGGTCGGAAAAATTTGAATTTGGTCTCAAAAAATTCAGATCGGCGAGTAGATGACGAGCAGAGTTTGAAAACACCAAGAAGGTGGCTCAAAATGGTCCAAAAAAGTGTTCAAAAAATACTGGCTGGATCAATTGACAAGGTGTTGGGAAAGCGGGATTGAAGGCCTGCTCTGGCTGCCCTGGGAAAGGTGAGGAGACGGCTGATCCGGGGGGGGGGGGGGGGGGAGGTGATTCTGTGTTCAAAGATAGAAACAAGGTGAGTTTTGAGGGTGGTCGACTCGCGAACAGCTTTGTCGTAGTGTGACGGGGGGGGGGGGGGGGGGCAACTTCAGTCAATGAGGATCGTTTGTCACCAATGGGCGGTGCTCAGACGTAAAAACCCACGTAATAAAATATTCACAAACAGCAATAAAGGGGCGTTTGTGTTGGGGGTGAATAAGCGGGGCTAGCGAGGGGAAAACGGCTGGTCTCCGAGATTTGGCCAAGGATGGGGTAAAAAAGAGTACACTTTCCTCATGATTCCTCTCATTTCATTATCAAAAAGCGAATAGAAGGGGTCTGCGGCCAGGTGGGATACAGTCAGGTGGTGGCCCCCTAGTTCTAAGAACAATAACAGCGAAAAAAACATTCATTTATCACTGTGACGGGGAACCGTCACGAACATCCAGCTAGGAGAAGGGGGGCCAGGGTGGAAAAAGAAATCCGAGACCGGAATGTTTGGACGGAACTCTTGCCGAATGTTGGGTATATATACGTTTTTATAAAAACGCAGACGGTCGCCGGGCGCGAGGCTCGAAAACTGCTTACGTAAATCCAGGAATGGGGACAAGATAGGCAACCCGAGCGAGCCGCACCGGCCGGACGAAAAAATTAAGAGAGTTTTGCCAGTTGTCGGTGGCGCGTGTTCGGCGAAGTGGCCGGGTGCGTCCCGCCCCGTTTTCGGTGCACTGGCTGCGTCGGTGAGTTCTGGTTCAGATGTCCTGGTCTGGGTTGCTGACGGGCTGCAGTGGGATTTTGCAGTTGAAGCTATAGATGAGTTGAATAAGTTCTGGGGAGTTGGTAGTAGAATCGAATAAGTTCTGGGGCTTTGTAGTTGAAGTCGGTGGTTAAGTAAGTAAGTCCTGGGGACTTAGTAGTTGAACTTGTCGTCGAAGTTGTCGTTGAATAAATAAGTTCGGAAGAAAATTAGAGTTGGGGAGGCCCCGCCTGGTTTTCTCTTCCCCCTTCTCCCTTTCAGGAAGGTTTGCCGGATAAGGTGAGGAATCCTACTGTCTGGGACGAGTATCCCGTCACAATAACTAACAAATAATAACCAATTACAGTTATATCCCTCTAAGACGGACCCCTTTGGGACCAGCAAATAGGATCCGTCTTAGAGGAGTGTCCGCCTTAGAGGGTTGGCGTAGAAAATGGTCTGAAAAGAAATTCAGATTTTTTTTTTTTTAATTTGTTATTTTAATGGACGGAAATTGAACCTCCACCAGACCTTGGAACAAACGGATCCTTCACCAAAAAGTAAATACATAGTAAGTATCACAATCATCATTCATTTTAAATTTCTTTTTTCTTTTTTTCAAAATAATTTGTGATCAACTTTCGGTTCTTCATTTTTGAATTCCAAGAGTTCATCCTTTTTTTTTTTTTTTTTTTTTTTTTAGAATTTCAAAAGCCGACCAATCTTGAATTTTTCGCAAACTTTTTTTATGGAGTGGCTTTTCTCACTAAGTTTATAATTGTTCACATCGACTTTTTCTTTTAAAGTGAGAGAATGTGGGGCCATTGTGAATGCGCGTATTGACAAACAGAACTGAGACTGAGGCAACCGAAGAGATGAGTTGAAATAAGCCTACAAAGTACGCCTTGGAGGGGTACGGAGGCAAGCCGGGGAAAGATAAACAGAGTCCGGAGTCCGCGAACAGAGGGTCCGGCTTACCGAGGGTCGAGTACACACAAATCCCTATTCCTATGCCGGGACCGCGGGAAAACAGTCTGCTTACAGGGGCGTTCGTCTTAGAGGGAGTCCGTCAATGAGGGGTTTCACTGTACCAATAATAACTGTAGTGCCAAGATTTACCTGAGCCTGAAACGAGTACCTAATGGAGTGTTGGAGGAATGAAGTTATTCAGAATGGAATTGCACTGTTGAGGTGGATCTCACAGCTATGGGGTGCCAACCTGTTTTAGGCTAATCTATTGAAAAGGTTCTGAATTTAATATTTGAGGTGGACCTCGCAGCAATGGGGTGCCAACCGTTTTAAAAGCCCTATGGAGAAGAATTTCCTACAAGGGGTTTGAAGGTAAATGACTACACACTTTTGGAGTGTAACTTGAGGAAAGTCGACTGAACTAAGTGAAGCACAAGAATGAGTCTCGGAGGCTAGGACGAGCGTATATAATGTATAGATATATATAGTATATAGTATAATATATAATAATATAATATACTATAATAATAATATAATATAATATACTATAATAATAATAATAATAATATAATATAATAATAATAATATAATATACTATAATATTATTATACTCTCCAGCGCCCCACCGGGAGCGCTCCCCTCTCTCAGGCGGAAGCCCGCGAGGTGGGGTCCCCTTGGTGGGAGGCCCCCTTAGGTCGAGGGTACGATAGAAGCGTCAAGCGAGCGAAAACGGTCAGGTGGGGCTGCTCTAAAAATAGTTTACCCTCGTACAGGTAAGGGCGGCTACGGTGATAGAGTTCGGTGACCTGGACGCCAGGGCGAATTTTGGCCTTTCGCTCGACGCTCAGTCCAGAGTAATATTTTCGCTTGACCTCAGTGTCGAACGTTCCATTTGCTTTGCTTCCCGCTGTTCTCACCTCAATCTTTTAATTTTATATACTTTCTCTTAACACCAGCATTACTGATTACTTCTTTTCCACTTTAGGTATTCCATATGCTATTCTATACAAAAATAAATATCATTAATAATCATGGGTTACGCTGGATTTTCTGTTTCTACTCCTGATCTGAAAGGACCTACTTATATTATATGTCCCTGAATTTTACTGGTCGAATTGTCTTGTAACACACGAAATAATTTTTTTAATTTACATTTTATGTCTTTACTTTGGCACATTAAACTAAGAAACCATCACGAAAAAGTGTCCACCAAAAACGTAACTGGTTCTAAATTCTATGCTAAAGTAAGCAACCACAATTATGAAGGAAATTTCTCAAAGTTGACGTCAGGTCCACTTTGAACCATCTGTCAGATTTAACACTGAGTTTCTATAGGTAATACAGAAAGTTTCTATATATTACGAGTGATTTTAGAACCCGCATTAACAAAAACAAAAAATCCTGTTGGACAGTGTTGCAATGAAACTTGGCTCTTCAAGTTGACACGTTTCTTTTCCAAATGTGGTTCCAGCGTGGCCAGAATGAAATTGAACGTTTCAATCGACATAGTAGGTACCCAAAAAATGTTTTGGGGGTCTTCTTTGAGTTTGTGGAAAAGTTTTTTGTGCTCCCCATCAGAATTTCTAAGCGCATTAGGATGAACCCCAAACCGGCTTCTACGTACCCGGTTTCTCAGTAAGGACCTTCTTAAATGGCTAAATTTTCACTCAGTGCAAACAGAAGAAGTTGTCTATTCGCAGGCATGGTGGTGACTGGAACTTCCTGACTAGTCACCTTTCGCTCCTCTTTCGCTCGTACTGTGGCCACTCCCCTTCGCTCGACGCTCGACGCTGTTCGCTTGACGCTCTACGCTCGACGCTTGACGCTTCTATCGTACCCGAGACCTTATGGGGTAATCACACTGTCGGAAACTTCCCGCTGGCCAACGAGTGGCGATTTACATTGAAATAATGGGCATAGACCGGCGGGGGGGGCGGGGGGGGGAGCCGCCGGGTAGACGACACCCTCTCCTTCCCTGAGCTATGAACGCCGGACGTCGGGCACCACGTCGTGCGGTACGAACTGCTCTCACGGCCTGACGGATCGCGAGGCGTCCGGCGTTCATAGCTGAGGGAAGGAGACTGTGTCGTCTACCCGGCGGCTCGGCCCTCCCCCCGCCGGTCTTTGCCTATGATTTCAACGTAAAATCGCCACTCGTCGGCCGTCGCACAGTGGGACGAAACCCCTAAAACCGCGGACATCGTCTTTTCAACCTCTTGAAGTCGTTTGTTCGGCCTAAAAACTTGTACTTCTATGTTTTCGAGGGTGAGGAACACGAATCTGTAGTCCATTTCTTCTTATCTCACTGTCAGAAACTCCCCGACGCACAGTGGGACGAAACGGCTAAAATCCAGGACATATCTCATCAGGATCATTGACTAATCAGAAAAATGAGTTGTTATCGTGGCTACGGTTATAATGGGAGCTACTAAGGGAGTGATTTGGTGCGGGAAGTTCTTTCTGACATTATTTGATATTTAATTTATTTTCATTTTTTTAATAATATTTAATTTTTAATTTTATTTAATTTTTAATTTTTTTTAATAATATTTAATTTATTTTCATTTTTTAATCATTTTCATTGTTTTAATTTTTTAATTTGTTTTCATTTTGTACAGGTTTGTTTTAACAGGTTTTGTTTTGTTTTTAAACGTCATCCGTGGTTGGGGTCCCTGCGGTCCCGTCGTTTTTCACTCGAAATTTCGGACGAATCGACTCCGTTCTCGCTTAGTTGGACGTAGTGGGTCGCCAATCCTACGTACTTCTCTTGCCAATTACCTCACAAACACGAGGAAAACATTAGTTTTTTGGAGGAACTTGGAGGATTTTTTAAAAGTCTCTATTTGTAGAAAGAAGTTATGAAAAACATACTTTTCCCTAAAGGAATATTGAAAACCTAAGTTTTTCGATCTGATTTCCACCACAGTACATTCGTTTAGGTGTGCTAAATGGGGGAAATCTGAGGAAAGTCGTCTTCGTCGCATCTGGAATAGCAGTAAAATCAAAATCGATTAATATGAAAACGCTCGAATTCTTCTAAACCTTAAACTTGGTCGCAGTTTAACCTGTCAAAACGGGCGTATTTCGTTATTCCAAATGACTTCCCATATACTACAGAAGGTATACAAGAGAGACCACTCCTTTCTTCGGCCAAAAAACGACTTTCAATTTTCGGTCAATGTCCTGGATTTTAGCCGTTTCGTCCCACTGTGCGTCGGGGAGTTTCTGACAGTGTGATAACCCCATTAGGCGGGCAGCGCTGAGCTCAAGGGGGCGAGCGTATACCTATGTTTTCTCACTCTCTTCTTCCCTTGACTTTATTTATATCTGCAGTTATTTATCTAAATAGTGGGGCTCCACAATAACCAATTATTGGTATGTGGACATTTGCAGCCACCAGAAGTGGACATCGAAGCGTACACTAGACTGAGGGTGAATCCGAATCTACCTCCAGACAAGTCGATCGGCATTGCTGACGTGTATACCAGGCCATACCTTCTCACGTTGCCTGTCCTGTTCCTGGCTATCGTCCGAGGCAACCCCACCATAGTGTACCTCTTGTTGAAAGCCGGAGCCGCCGTCAATTTCCAAGTAAGTTGTTGATTTGTGCGTTGCGGTAATTGCGGCAGTCTCAACGAACGATTTTCGCAGGACACGCACGGGAACACAGCTCTGCACCTGGCCGTCGCCCGGGAAACTGTTCCGTGGGACTGCGTCGTCGAACTGGTCGAAAACGGCGCCCAAGTGTCGCTCGGCAATCGTCGCGGGGTGACGGCCGCCCACCTGTCGCCGACCGGGCTGTTGACGGCCATGCAGCAGAACATGGTGAACAATTCGTGGCCGGAGCCGGGAGCCGAAACGGCGCTGTGCCCTCCGAAAGGGACGCCGGCGCGGATACTGAAGAAGCTGAGGAGCAACAGGGGCGAAAGCGGCGAGGAAGGGAGTTACGCCTCAGGGGGCGAACAGCGGGAAATATCCTCCACCGGCTCCACCAGGTCCAGCCTCAACCGGAGTCCTGATCTATCCAAGGTAAGCAATCCTTGCTCAGTGAAGATGTTTGATGGTTACGGTTATCAACTGATGGGCCCTTTTCAATAGAAATAACCTGTAGGTAGTATACAAGTGTGCTGACGATTTTTCAGCGCAAGGTTAGCTGGACGTGCTGAAGAATTGGTAGTTTCGTAAATCCTCTCTGGTACCAAATCGTGGCTGCTACCGCCGAAGGGGGCGTCACTCGTTTCGACACGATCAATTGTTATCGAGACCAATTATAATTAATTATTAATTGTGCTGCGGGGGTAAGTACCCTGAGGGGTGAGATGCCCAGCGGTTGAGAATTTGTTGGTGGGACTGTACCTACCTAAGGAAAACTAATAGATTTTGGTTTATTATTCTTGGAATAATACACCTATGTTTTCGCGACGGAGGTCGACCACTCCGATCGGCCTCAAAATTTGGCATTATTCCTTTCAAGAGGTCTAGATTCCAAAACCGAAATGTCCGTCCGGCGTCCGGGCCATTTTGGGCAGTAGGATTTTTTTTTTTAATCTGAAATTTTGACGAAATACTCGGTTTTCCATCTAGTTGTGCCCGCAAGGTTTTCAGCCCGATCGCTCAAACCCGTGGGGCGCTATGGGGCTAAAATGGGGCTACGGTAGGGGTTTTTTGAAGGCGTTTGGCTATGGGATCGAGTTAGGTGTCGTTTTCGTAGTATTTTTGGACGTAGAATCCATTTTTTGGGGTCCCGGAACGATCCGATTTCACTGTTGCGATCTATAGGGCTTTCATGGGGCTACAAATGAGATTTTTGATGGATCCCAGGTGGTAAAATATTTTTCAAGTAAAAAAACAAACAAAAATCCGAAAAAATCTTTCTTTTTTTTTTTTTGAAATTTTTTTTCATTGAGTGAATTAAATTTCTGCACAAGTAACCTATATCAACGGATAATAAACCCTTGTGAAGAAGAAGAAGAAGAAGAAACTGATTTGTAGGGCGCAAAAACCTGTATTGAGGGAGCAGAACTTTTGGGGTGATGAAACTGTTACGGTGGGGGGGGGGGGGGGGGGGGAAGAAGAAACCTGTTTGGACGGAACAGAAACTCAATCACCTATCCCGTAGATCGAAATTGAACCAAATTTGATTGAGTAGATTCGGACAACAGGCGTGGTTCTATATGACCTCAGCCACCCAACGAACCTGGCGGGGGGGCCTTAATGGGTTTTACATACATAATTGAACGGGGTTGGTGCCGTGACATGACTTAATAATTCCCTGATGTCGGATAGGATTAAATGCTTAACTGTATGAGGTTCGACCGTGTTCCAGACAAACCATCATTAGGGGAGGGTTCCGCCTTGTTGTTTATTAATTGTGACGTTCAACAGGATCTTGTTAATCGAAAACAATCACGATTAGGGCGTTGGTGGAGGGAGAAGGTGAAGGTGAGTCCCTGACGTCAAATATGAAGACGGTAAAAAGGGAATTGAAGACCTTGAAAAATTATTCTTGGAATAATACACCTGTTTCATCGCGACGGAGGTCGAATATTCTGAAAGACCTCAAAATTTGTCATAATACCTTTCAAGAGATCTAGATTCCAAAAACAAAATGTCCGCCGTCCGAGCTGGGCAGTATTTTTTCTCAAATCTGAAATTTCGACAAAAAAAAAACGCTGCAAATTTTACACAAGGGTTTATTATTCTTTGATATAGGTTACTTGTGCAGAAATTAAATTCTGTCAATGAAAAAATTTAAAAAAATTTTTTTTTTAAATTTTTATTTAAAAAAAAATTGTTTTTTTTGGATTTTTTTGTTCAAAAATGTGTTTTTTCAAAAATTCTGTATTTTTCACTCAAAAAATATTTAACATCCTGGGATCCTTCAAAAATCCCATTTTTAGCCCCATGAAAGACCTAAAGATCGCCCCAGTGAAATCGGATCGTTCCGGGACCCCAAAAAATGGATTCTACGTCCAAAAATACTTCGAAAACGACACCTAACTCGATCCCATAGCTAAAAGCCTTCAAAAAAACCCTCCCGTAGCCCCATTATAGCCCCAGAGCGCCCCACGGGTTTGAGCGATCGGGCTGAAAACCTTGCGGGCACAACTAGATGGAAAACCGAGTATTTTGTCAAAATTTCAGATTTTTAAAAAAATTCCTACTGCCCAAAACGGCCCGGACGGCGGACGGCGGACGGACATTTCGGATTTTGAATGTAGACCTCTTGAAACGGATAATGTCAAATTTTGAGGCCGATCGGAGTCGTCGACCCGCGTCGCGAAAACATAGGTGTATTATTCCAAGAATAATAAACCAAAACTCGGATTACCATCTAGTTGTGCCCGCAATGTTTTCGGCCAGATCGCCCAAACCCGTGGGGCTAAAAAGGGGCTACGGGAGGGGTTTTTGAATCTTTTCGGCTACGGAGTCAAGTTAAGTGTCGTTTTCGAAATATTGATTTCACTGTTGTGATCTATGGGGTTTTCATGGGGCTACAAATGGGATTTTCGAGGCATCCCAGGAGGTCAAATAAGGTGTCGTTTTCCGAGTAATTTCCGACGCGTAATCCATTTTTGTGGTCCCACATCCGTCCACATAACAGTAATTTTACAACTTTACTACTTTACAAGAAAATTTATATATATATTAGGTAGGTATATAAATTAATAAATTTTTTAAAATCCTATATCCAGTGATGGCAACCCGTATTTTCGGGCAGCTCGCCTTTTGTAAATTTTTTTTACAAAACAAAAAGGTTGTTTATTATTCTCTCAAAGAATAATAAACCTTTGTGTATCATTTTCAGGATTTTTTTTTTCCGCCTAAAGTGTGCTGTCAGGAACCTTCTGATGATTTTCAGCTTGTCGAAACTTCTTATTACCATCAAGATGAACTCTCCCTCCCGAAAGAGAATCACTCAAAGCCCCGGTCCGGCTGCGTTGTTTTCACTCAGTTCATCTCAACTCCTCCGACCTTATTCCACATTCATGGGCTTTTGTCCTGATGGAATTTTAAATTTTATTAACGTTTGGGATGAACGCAACAAAAAAAAAGTGGAGTCAAACGAGTGTTTGCTCGGGCGGGAGAGGCGATTTAAAAAAAAGGTTGATTTGAATTCCAGAACGGGATTTGCGGGGTTGAAGGTTTCGTTCAAACCTGAATTCACATTTGGTCGAATTTGACGATGGAGGTGAAAATACGTTATTTTGAATCAGCGACCGTCGAGGGTCGTCAATTTAATAATCATTATTACGCTTTCTGAAACCTAAGCTCTTGATCACCCGAAAACAGTTTTTTTTTCTCCCTGAAAACCAATTTCGGCTGTTTAGAAATGGTTTAGGGCCCCTCAAAACCGGGTTTTTCTCCTATAACTGGTTTATGTTTCACAAAAACCGGATTCTGTTCCTTTGAAAACAGTTTCGACTGTTTCGAGCTAGTTTCTGCTCACATAATCAGTTTCTCCTTCTTCAAAACCGGGGTTTCCTCAAAGCCTGTTTCTTCTTCATAAAGAGCAGTTTCTGCTCCCTCAGAACCGGGTTTCCTCCTAGACCTGGTTTCTGTTCCCAAAAAGACAATCTCTGCTATCTCAAAACCAGTTTTGGCGGTTTACAGCAGGTTTCTGCTCCTTAAAAACCAGTTTTTGCTGCCTTCTGCTGATTTCTAAAACCAGAGCTGGTTTCTGCTCACTTCACTGGTTTCTCCTCCCTCAAATCGGGTTTCCTCTCCCTACAAAGCAGTTTCTGCTCCCCATGAACCGCTTTCCGCATTCCAAAACCAGGTTAAGGTCTCAGAAACTGGTTTCTTCTGTATCAAAACCAGTGCCGGCTGTTAAGTAGGGTTCGCATCCATGCGGCACTCAGTCAATGCGTGAACGCAGCGGTGGGCAGTGGAGAGGATTCCAGCATTCCGGTCAGACGGTAGGGATGGGTATCGATGTTTTTTTCTCAAACATCGATGTTTTATACATCGATGTTTACTCTTCGATGTTTTTTAGACATCGATGTTTTTTCGCGAAAAAAATTTTTGTTTTGATGGTCGTTTACGTAAAAATAGTAGATACTTTTATACCTGAACAATAACTATACATGTTTTATAAATGCTTACTCGGTTGTTTATTATTTTTTATAAAAATAATAGGTACTATAGGTACAGATTCAAGAAACATCGATGTGTCGATCGAACAGTAGGTTGGTAGTTATCGGAAATCGAAAATGTCAATCAACATTAAATGTTGATTAAATGTTAATGTTGATTCTTTATCACTTATCGTTATCTGTGTTCATGCGGCATCACTCCTGACACAAAAACGAAACAGTCCCTGCTGAGCTCTCGCTGTATTGAAAGCTCCCAACGAAAAAATCGAACAGAACACTTTGGGGTTTTGGATGGTCAACTGCGGGCAACTCTATCATTTCCGAAGTTGTTTTCAAGAATGAACCAAACGTAGCAACATCACTTCCTTCTGAGAGGCTACTCTCTCAAGCAGGCTTAATTTTAATCTCCTTGAGAAATCGTCTCTCAGAGTAAGTGGCGTCAATTTTTTTTTTTTTTTTTTTTTGTAAATAATATTATTCTTTACCGACTTTTTTACTGCCTACTTCTTTTCATCGTTTCAAGTTTTAATGACTTTTTTTTCGAATTTTCTACTAAAACTACAATGGAAACAATTTTTTTTTTTTTTTTTTTTCGTAACATCCCCCCCCCCCCCTTGTCATACATCTAAAACCATCGATGTATCGAAACGTCGATGTTTTTTCTCCGATGTTTTTGAGACATCGATGTTTATTTTTTAAAAATCATCGATGTTTTGTTCATCGATACCCATCCCTATCAGACGGTCACAAGCGTCCTGCAAATTTTCATTGCGTTGCACACAGCTGTTCCTTCCCGCGTTTATTGGTGTTTTGTTGATGGTAGCTTTGGCTGGTTCATTCCCGGGTTTATTTGTGTTTTGTGGATGTTTGATGAGCATTGGCGAAGGAATCTGCGTTGCGCATAGCTGTTCCTTCCCGCGTTTATTTGTGTTTTGTGGATGTAGCTTTCGCTGTTCATTCCCGCGTTTATTTGTGTTTTTTGATGTAGCTTTGGCTGTTCCTTCCCGCGTTTATTTGTGTTTTGTGGATGTAGCTTTCGCTGTTCCTTCCCGCGTTTATTTGTGTTTTGTTGATGTAGCTTTGGCTGTTCCTTCCCGCGTTTATTTGTGTTTTGTGGATGTAGCTTTGGCTATTCATTCCCACATTTATTCGTGTTTTGTTGACGTTGCTATGGCGACCAGAACAACCTGGATGCTTATCGCTGTTATTGCGTCAGTCCGGTAAAATATCTGAATTTTTCGGATGTGTACAGTCAGCTTCGAAAGTGATTCTCCGTCCAAACAAACTTCTTCCCGCCCGCTGGCATCGGCCAATCAGCAGACCGAACGCTATGACGGAACGATGCAATATCGCGTTGCCGCACGGATGTGAACCCTGCTTTGGAGTTGATTTCTCTTCCCTCATAACCCGTTACTTCTCCTAGTTCCTGTTTTACAAAAACCAGTTTCGGCTGTTTAGAGCTGGTTTCTGCTCACATCACTAGTTTCTCCTCCTTCAAACCCGCTTTCTTCTCCCGACAAAGCGGTTTCCACTCACCCAACCGGTTCATCTCCTTCAAAACTGGTTTCTTCTCCGTAAAAACAAGTTTCTGCTTCCCAAAACCAGGTTTCTTCGTTCAACAAGAAAAAAAAAAAAAAAACGCCTATAAGAATCCATTAAGTCATCGACCAGATTGTTGTGAACAATCCTTTTCCACTTTTATTTCTACTTTACACCAAATGCCGCTGTTTGGATTTGAAACCCCTAAAATTCTCCTCCATCTGGGATTAGTGAAGATCTCATGATCCTGATGGGGTTGGAATCAGACTCCCCAGGGTCACTCTCCCCATTAGGCCCCTCATTTCGGTTGCCCTTTTAAACCTTCTCGTAATAAGCAGCCCATCTGGTCGAATCCCACACGTTGACCCAGTGAATTAGCCTTCCGTCGGTAGAGTCTGCTAATTGCTATTATTATTCGGGCTGGACGTGCACAGACATGTCCGGCAGAGTAATTTGAAATCCCCCTGTCTACGCCAAATATGCCCTATGAATTGTTTTGTTTTTAAGTACGCGAGTGAAAGGTGAAGTTTGGATTGTGTTGTGAATTTTATCATCGCCGCGAGGCAGGAAGGAAGGAACCTTACCTCCCCTCTCCAACAATTCACCAGATCGCCAAGGTGGACAGCCGACCGCACCACGTTGTCACTTTTCCCTAATTTTCATTAACTTTTCGGGTCATCAGTATCCCACCGTTCAACCAAATTTCTTTCTTCCCTTTTTCTACAAATCAGTCTTTCCGTGAGTATTAATTTTTGCCCAAAAGAATACCCAACACGTCTTGGAGCCAATGCCACTAAGAAACTGATTTTGCAGCTTCAAGAGGTGTACCGGGCAGCACCGCTTCTCAGAGTTCTCGCTCGTCAGTGTGTATCGTCCGATCGTCAGTCGTCGTCATCGTCTCGCCAGAGCTTGCCGTCGTCGTCGTCAGTCGTCATCCACACGCGCGTGTCCCCAGCATCCTCCCACACGGTCAGACTGTTAATATTTTTTCTCCAAAAATTACCGAGAAGACAAGCCTTCATTGTAAATAGTTAAGTTAGAAGGAGCTCCTTAGTATATTTCTTTCTCAATTTTAATATTTAAAATTAAACCACGTTTGTGCCTTAGGTAATTGGTTTTTATCGCTAAAACCCCACCTTTGGTACCAAACATTTTGGTAGCAATAGCGTGGTTGTGTAGGTACCAGTTTTGTCGGGTACAATTTCATGTTGTGAAAACATCACGTATTGTAATTGCAAGGTCCTTGACCCAGATAATCTCCTAATCTTATCTTCCTTTCTGACCTTGACATTCATTTCCGGATTCCAACGTCCCTCCTTTAACACCTGTATCTAACCATCTGTCATTCACAATGAGTGAACAAGATCCCAAGAGAACTTTTGCTAAATTAAAACGTAAGATGGCTTCGTTTATCAATGAAGTCGCCAATATTCAAGCTACTGCGAGGAACGCTAAGACGACCCCCTCAAGGTACTTGTCACTTCTTCAAGCTATGATGCCGTCTCTTGATTCATATTATAGCAAGTATGAAGACGCTTATGACGAGTTACAGTTTCTTGCAGACGAGTTAAAAGATGTTGTATTTCCTGGTGAAGACGACAAGAAAGATAGGAATAATATGAGGAATGCGTATTTTGACATTCGTTCGACATTTTTGTCAGAAAAGGAAAAATCTTCATCTGGGTCAGCCGACGCGAGTAGTGGAAATACGACTACCATAGTCCAGGATGTTTCCGCGACCCATTTACCAGATATTCATTTAGAATCGTATGACGGTGAAATTTTGAATTGGCCAAGATGGAGAGATGCTTTCACTTCAATTGTTGAAGAAAACAAGTTGCTCTCTCCCATGAAAAAATTTCACTATTTACGATCATTAGTTAAGGGCCCAGCACTAGCCTTGATCAGCAAGTTTCAATTAACTGAGGACAATTATTCATTGGCTTGGAAGGCTCTAGAGAAGGCATATGACAAAAAGCGCCTGCTGGCCGCAGCTTACCTTAACAGAGTCCTCCATTTCAAGCAGTTTCAAGGTAAACCTACTTTGGAATCATTGAAATCGTTCTCCACCTATGTGACCGACAGTATTTCCTCTTTTCAACAATTGGGAATAACAGGAGAGTCAAAATTTATTCTGTTTCACTTGGCGTTTCGGTTATTAGACCCAGAGACTAGGGAGCAATTTCAGGACGCTCACAAGGACATCGAATTCCCAACTTTCGACAATCTTGCGAACTTCATTAGGGATAAGTCCTTTTCTATGCAGTTGTCACACGACATCAGCTCCACGTTCGAAAATTGTCCCTCTACATCTAACCGAAATAACTCCAAAACCAATAAAAATAAAAATTTTGACAAAAGGCAATTGAACAAGTCGGTGCGAAGCTCAAGCTTGGTGGCTAATCAGTCCATTTCATCGCAACGCCAAAATGAATCACAACCATATAAGTGTTTTGTGTGTGAAGAGTCGTCACATGGGCTGTTGAGCTGTAGGAGGTTCTGCGGCGCTGATGTAAACCAGCGTCTCGCTTGGTTGGTTAATTGGAAGGGTTGCAGATGTTGTTTATCTTACAAACACGTCACTAGAGAATGTAAATCCAAATGGAATTGCAGGTGGTGTAAGCAACGCCATAATTCGCTAATATGCGAAAGTGGTAGCCAGAGCAGTCCTGCATGCTCCAGCAACCCTGCAAACTCCAGTCATGCCGGAGCCTGCTTTACGACTTCCGGTAGATGTACAGCCACCATTGACAAGTCACTCCACTCCCAGGTAATGTTAGGTACATGCTTAGCAGAGGTTCTCGACACACGAGGCGCTTATCAAACTGTTCGGCTAGTCATCGACAGTGCCAGTCATTACTCATTTATGACAAATAAATGTGCAACTCGGCTAGGGCTTGTATCTAATAGATGCAACATGAATATTTCTGGGATAGGCGAAGGAAGTGAAGGCATAAAAGGCTTCGTAAATTGTATCATCAAGCCTGTCAATAAACGTGCCCCTCATTTGACATTGAAAGCACTTCTCTTGAAGTCAATCACTTCGCATTTGCCAACAGTCACGCTGCCTCGTAAGCTATGTAATGAATACCTCAGATTTCCATTGGCTGATCCGAAATTCTACGAGAGCAGACCTATTGACATTTTGATAGGAGCCGATTTATTCGCCGAACTTTGGGTCGGCAGCTCCATAGAAATCAATGCAAATTCACCCAAACTATTTCCAACGATTTTTGGTCATGTGGTTATTGGGAAGTTTACCGAAACTTCTTCGAATTCTTCACAGCAGAACTGTGGCACCTCTCTGGTTGCCACTAGTCCAATTACCTCCTGTGATTTAAATTTGAATTTACAGCGGTTTTGGGAACTCGAAGAACCAAAACCTGCAAAAGTCATCAACGTCAAGCCAGGAAGTGACGGCAAAGTGAGAGCTGCAATTGTGAAGACTGGAACTTCAACCTTCACCAGACCCGTCGCCAAGCTCGCGTATTCCCGGAAGAGCCAGCTCTCTATGAACCACCAGAGCAAGAAAAGAAGAGATACCTGCAGTACCACAGGGGCGTTCCATCAGCCATTAATGCAGAAGTTATAACATAAAATTCCCTTCTTTTCTGTCCCTATCCCATGTCTTTATCCTTCCTTGCAAAGTCAAAAATTTTCTTCCAAAATTTTTGCGGGCAGCATGTCTACGCCATATATGCCCTATGAATTGTTTTGTTTTTAAGTACGCGAGTGAAAGGTGAAGTTTGGATTGTGTTGTGAATTTTATCATCGCCGCGAGGCAGGAAGGAAGGAACCTTACCTCCCCTCTCCAACAATTCACCAGATCGCCAAGGTGGACAGCCGACCGCACCACGTTGTCACTTTTCCCTAATTTTCATTAACTTTTCGGGTCATCAGTATCCCACCGTTCAACCAAATTTCTTTCTTCCCTTTTTCTACAAATCAGTCTTTCCGTGAGTATTAATTTTTGCCCAAAAGAATACCCAACACGTCTTGGAGCCAATGCCACTAAGAAACTGATTTTGCAGCTTCAAGAGGTGTACCGGGCAGCACCGCTTCTCAGAGTTCTCGCTCGTCAGTGTGTATCGTCCGATCGTCAGTCGTCGTCATCGTCTCGCCAGAGCTTGCCGTCGTCGTCGTCAGTCGTCATCCACACGCGCGTGTCCCCAGCATCCTCCCACACGGTCAGACTGTTAATATTTTTTCTCCAAAAATTACCGAGAAGACAAGCCTTCATTGTAAATAGTTAAGTTAGAAGGAGCTCCTTAGTATATTTCTTTCTCAATTTTAATATTTAAAATTAAACCACGTTTGTGCCTTAGGTAATTGGTTTTTATCGCTAAAACCCCACCTTTGGTACCAAACACCCCCTCGTCCTCGGGAAGCCCCCCCCCCCCTCCGCCAACTTCACATTATACTGCGCTGACCCGGCGGAAACTCCTTTTCTGAGGCCACCTGCTTAGTCGCTTCAAACTTCACTGAACTGACAAACCGCCATGTTTGCCGGACCAGATCTGAAATTGGAGGCTTATGGGGTTATCACACTGTCAAAAACTCCTCGACGGCCGACGAGTGGCGATTACGTTGAAATCGTAGGCAATGACCGGCGGGGGGAGGGCCCAGCCACCGGGTAGACGACACCCTCTCCCTCCCTCAGCTATGAACGCCGGACGTCTCGCGATCCGTCGGGCCGTGAGAGCGGTTCGCACTGCACGACCTGGTGCTCATAGCTGAGGGAAGGAGAGGGTGTCGTCTACCCAGCGGCTCGCCCCCCCCCCGCCGGTCTATGCCAATTATTTCAATGTAAATCGCCACTCGTCGGCCGGCGCACAGTGGTCCAGAACCCCCGAAAACGTGATCGAAACTCAATTTTTTCATATTTTTCTACAGATTTGAAAATTTCATCCTTTGTTCTACAGTTCTTGAAACACCCAAGCCTGCCAAGGCTTTCCCGAAAACTGCCTAGAAAAGTTTGCAGGAAATTCGAAATGTTTAAATTAGACTGATGCTAGCGATTTTTTGTTAATGTAGCGATTTGTATTTTTTTTTTCTTATTTCCAACATTTGGAGAGCTTTGCTGATTGGTTAATCACAGCCAACAAGTAGATCCGAAGATGAGTAAATTATCTTTAAAGTAAAATTTGCATGAATATTTTTCGAAATTAGGTAGAAAAAATCGTAAAAATATGTACGCGCCAAAATTGGTCTCAAATTGTCGAGAAAGGTATAAAGAAAGTTTTCGATCCAATTCCAGGTGCTACTAGCTGCTACCTTGGCCTGTAGGTCAATTTTTCTGATCCAAACTCCGTATCTCTGCTCATGAACCTGGGATACTTTTCGTCCACGTCAAGATCAATGTCCAGAGACGGAAGTGGAGCTCCCTTCCGTCGGTTTCGTGTGCCCTCTCCCAACCTTATTTTTCGTCTGTAAATTTTACTTTCTCAGGATTTCCGATTAATCAAATTTATTATTTAATAATAAATTTTGACATTTTTTTCTATTTTTTCCAAAATTTTTTATTCAACTTCAGTAATTTGTTAATTTTAATGAAAACGTTGAGATAACCAATAATACACTTGGGGCTGACATGAAAAGTTCAGGTAATCAACGAAAAAGCCGAAAAATGTCATTTTTGGACCATTTCTGGGTCTCAAAAGTGAACAAAAACATGATTTTTGGATTCTGCGCACTCAAAAACATAAGACCTACTCATTTTGAAAGCAAAAGTAAAAAAAATAAAGTCGCTAGGAGTTTCGATCACGTTTTCGGAGGTTCTGGACCACTGTGGGCGGGAGTTTCCGACAGTGTGATTACCCGGCACCACCGAGATACAAGGCCTTACAACGCCACCGATGAGTCATCCTCGCGGGGCGGGCGTGTGGTTGCATTTCTCCTTCCTTTTGAAGGAAACAGCCCACGAAAAATTCATTTCACAGCGATAAAATGAAAGTAGACTCTTAGGGAAAATGAAAATTACTAATTTTAGCATGTATACGTATTATTGACATTTATTTCTACGGTTTACAAGTAGTAGGTACTACTTAAATGTTATAGTTAATTTGTATTGACTGATATCGTCGCCTAAGAACCAGCTTCGCATAACTCAATTTTCGTCATTTTACAGGAGAGCAAAAAAACTGATTACCAAAAAGTCAGCAAAACTCAAAAATCGCAAGAGTCAGCATGGCATAACTAAACTGAAAATAATGGGTGATTTCCGATCGTCAATTTCTAAGTGATTATATCTCTTTACTCCAAAAATTATTACCACAATTTCAAGACTGATCTTCCTTTCACGAAATCAATCAAAATGTAGTTGCCATGACAACAAAATACCGATTAACAAAGCAAAACGTTTGCGGTCGGGAGAGCGATCCATGTTGAAACAGATGAGTTATGTGATGTCGTTGTTACTTTTCAGTAATGCGATGCTGACTAAATCGTATATAACGACGCTCCTCGTGGTCGAAGCCAGAAACTGACACTTTCATTGAATCGGGCGTGAAATTTTCAATAAGAAAGACCAGAAATCTCGTTTTGCGTTCAAGTTGAGTTATGCTATGCTGGTTCTTAGCCGACGATATGAAAACCTAGAAATTTTACACATGATTTGCTGGTATTGAAAACCATGAGTTTGTAATAATTATTAAGTAAGAAATTTGACATAGTCTTGGTAACAAATGTAAAATTATTTATGGAGCTGTGCCCTTTGTCACATTCATTGATTGGGATCACAATATGAACATATTATACCCTAAGTAGAGAGCGTTCATTGCTGTTTAGACTAGAAATGATCTTTGATTTGATGACTTAAGGAACTGTTGTTCACATTCAGTTCACAAAATTTGTTCGATTGCAATAAAGCTATACAAAACTACCGTAGTTACATTTCTACGGTTTACAAGGAGTACCAAGGAACTTAATTTGTAGTAACTATTTTGAAAACTTGGAAAGTTTACTATTTGAGTTGCTGCTATTGAAAATTCCATTTATGCGTTTGCAGTAATAATTACTGCAATTAACAATTATTTTTAATACTTCTTAACAATTATTGTTAAGTAAGATAATATCTTACTTAACAATATTCATATGTCAAATATTATTTGACACAGTCCTGGCAACCAATTCATGGAGTTGTGCCCTTTTTCACAATCATTGATAGGGATCATAATATGAGGATATTTTCCTCGAAGTAGAGAGCGTTCATTACTGTTGTTACTAGTAACGTTCTTTGATTTGAAGATGTGAGGAACTGTTGTTCATATTCTGAACATAAAATTTTTTGGAATTTAATAAATGTATATACAACTATGGTGCCTGCCTTACATTTTGGTGAGGGTACTTCAGACCCCCTCGTGATAATTGTAAAATGAGATGAAACTGATGCTTGGTTGGTGGAAGATCCTTGTACATAGCATAAAAATCGCAACAGTTCTCGCAGTTGTTCAACATTTTTATCACTTTGAAGCTGCAATATCCCGCAATGTATGTTAATACAGGCATATGCTTTTCAACTTGATCAATATCATGTGGTTCCACCATTATGTCCATTAAAAGCAATTAGAATTAACATTTAAGGATGTTACTTACTTACATTAGTATGTAAGATAAATACGAAATGCACAGGACATCAACAGTACCCTAGCCCTACGGAAAAGTCCATGTAGGTACCTAACTAATAAAATGCCTTTTTGAAAAGAAGAAAATAACATGGGGAAACTTACCACGGAGTTTTTCGTTGGCTGGAAATTTTCCTTTGCCATCTCGCCTTCAATTCTTCATCCTTTGGGAAGCTGAATACCGAAACCTTCTCTTTGGAATCATAATTCCCTCGGCAGTTTGGCACGACACACTTCTTCACCATACTGATTTATTATGTGCCTACGTCACTCCCGAAAGAATGGGTTTCGTACATACTTACGGTTGAAAAAACAAAAACAACACAAAACAAAAAAACTCGAAAATTGACTAGAAAACTGACATGAAAGTACTGCCATGACAACGACGGAATGCTAACTGAACCGGTTTGGGTGGGGTTCCGTATTTCAGGGAAGAAAATGACCTGCCCCCCGGTGATGACTCATCGCCTTTTCCTACCTGTCGTTGTAAGGCCTTGTATCTCGGTGGTGCCGGATTACCCCATTAGGGAGAAACTAGGGGGGGGGGGGGGTCACCCTCTGCTAGCTAAAGTCAACCAACCCCCGACCTCTCCCACCTGGCCATAAACCCCCTTCTGCTCGCTTTTCGGTAGGTAATGACTAGTTGTTTTTTTATTTCTTAAAGAGATACAGGATGGATTCAGCGTGAAAAAAATGCAGTTATGGGAAAACTATCCTACTGAAGAATATTCGATAGAAGAGGAGAAATTTAAAGCTTCACTAATCATTGAAAAAACCAAGGGACTTTATTTCACGTCTGTTGTCAGGGTGCCCGCTATTTTGAGAAAGGTGGAATTTTGATGACCTCCACCCGAAATTTGGTTTAAAATGTCAAATAAAATTTATTGTTTTGCAAAAAATCTGAAAAAATTCAGGGGCCATTTAATGAAGGGAACTAAGTGCAAAAAAATGGATTTTTCAGGAGAAGCAAAAAACTGCTTAGATTAACAAAAGCACGTGATTTTGACGGTTTTTGGTTTATTATTCTTGGAATAATACACCTATGTTTTCGCGACGCGGGTCGACGACTCCGATCGGGCTCAAAATTTGACATTATCCGTTTCAAGTGGTCTACATTCTAAATTCAAAATGTCCGTCCGCCGTCCAGGCCGTTTTGGGCAGTAGGAATTTTTTTAAAAATCTGAAATTTCGGCAAAATACTTGGTTTACCATCTAGTTGTGCCCGCAAGGTTTTCAGTCCGATCGCCCAAACCCGTGGGGCGCTATGGGGCTACGGGAGGTTTTTTTTTAAGGCTTTTAGCTATGGGATCGAGTTAGGTGTCGTTTTCGAAGTATTTTTGGACGTAGAATCCATTTTTTTGGGTCCCGGAACGATCCGATTTCACTGGGGCGATCTTTAGGGCATTCGTGGGGCTAAAAATGGGATTTTTGAAGGATCCCAGGATGTTAAATATTTTTCGAGTAAAAAATACAGCATTTTTGAAAAAGAAACATTTTTGAACAAAAAATCCAAAAAAAAAAAAAATACTTGGTTTACCATCTAGTTGTGCCCGCAAGGTTTTCAGTCCGATCGCCCAAACCCGTGGGGCGCTATGGGGCTACGGGAGGTTTTTTTTTTTTAAGGCTTTTAGCTATGGGATCGAGTTAGGTGTCGTTTTCGAAGTATTTTTGGACGTAGAATCCATTTTTTTGGGTCCCGGAACGATCCGATTTCACTGGGGCGATCTTTAGGGCATTCGTGGGGCTAAAAATGGGATTTTTGAAGGATCCCAGGATGTTAAATATTTTTCGAGTAAAAAATACAGCATTTTTGAAAAAGAAACATTTTTGAACAAAAAATCCAAAAAAAAAAAATTTTTTTTTTTAGATAAAAATCCAAAAAAAAATTTATTTATTTATTTTTTCATTGACAGAATTAATTTCTGCACAAGTAACGTATATAAAAGAATAATAAACCCTTGTGTAAAATTTGCAGCGTTTTTTTTTTTTTTTTTTCTTTTGAAAGGCCAATAATAGTGATGTTCAAACATCAATGAACTGCCGCAACATTTTGAGGGGGATAACCAAAAAATAAATTTCAATTTTGGCAACTTAGTGCCATTTACCACTGTATGACCTGGGCATGAAGAAAACAAAGACGGAATATGATGAAATACCTTTATTTGAACGAACAACACTGTGTATTGAATTAACTATTGAATAGGTATTATTAACAGCAACGAACATGGCCGCGGAGACTCGACATCTGGTGGTGAAGGGCACTTAGTTCCTTTCTCCACGAAACGCTCGGTGGTGGAGACGAATATCTGACATGCCGACGCGAGAACTTAGTTCCTTTCAGCCCCCAGATGATGATTCTTGCCAAGGAAAACTCGAAACTCCGAAGAAAAAAAAATCGATTTTGGTTTATTGTTATTGGAATAATACACCTATGTTTTGGCGACGGAGGTCGACGACTCCGATCGGCCTCAAATGTTGACATTATCAGTTTCAAGAGGTCTACATTCCAAATCCGAAAATTTCGGGGGGTCAAGTAGATAAAGGTGATATGTGACATTTCTTCAAATTTCTAGAAAAAGCGTTCAAAGTTTTTTCTCTGTAACTTTTTTTGTATGGATGTTTTTTCTATGGGTAAAACGGTGTCACATTCTTGGTTTCCAACCATTTTTGTTACTAGAGGTTGTATATTAGTTTTCTGAAAGCAACCTAGAGATTTTAGCATTTTTCTGTACATATCACCTAATAAACTTTGAGGTCTTTATAAATTGATTTAGGGAAGGGAATTTGGACATTTAGTTTTGTTCTGTTATTAACAAATTGGACTAAAAATGTAGATAACTGTTGAAGACTGTTGAAGACTGAAATATTGATGTTTTTCACCAATATAATATAATATCATCACTGGCCAGCGGCGCCGTCTCAGTACCTATTCAGTTGATGAAGGTGATAAGTGCCTCAAACGGGGCACACTCTCGTGGAAGAAGGTGGTAACATCCTCCATTATCACCTTCTTCCACTAGGTTTCTCGCCAAGTAGTGCGACATATCCCCTTCATCACTTCAGTTTTTAGCGTATTAGAGGGATTTCGCGAAATCTGATAAGGGGACATGAAACTTATGTACTTATCACCTTCATCCATGGTAAAAAGTAGGTTTTTCACAATTTGTCACATATCACCTTCATCCACTTGCCAAAAATCAGGACATTTAATGTCCGTCCGCCGTCCGGGCCGTTTTGGGCAGTAGGAATTTTTTTTTAAATCTGAAATTTTGACAAAATACTCGGTTTACCATCTAGTTGTGCCCGCAAGGTTTTCAGCCCGATCGCCCAAACCCGTGGGGCGCTATGGGGCTACACAAGGGGTTTTTTGAAGGCTTTTGGCTATGGGATCGAGTCAGGTGTCGTTTTCGAAGTATTTTTGGACGTTGAATCCACTTTTGAGGGTCCCGGAACGATCCGATTTATAGGGCTTTGATAGGGCTACTAATGGGCTTTTTGAAGGATCCCAGGAGATCAAATATTTTTCATGTAAAAAAAAATTGAGAAAAAAATTTTTGAAAAAAAAATCCCCCCAAAAAATTTTTTTTTGAAAAATAAAAATCCCCAAAATTTTTTTTTTTAAATTTTTTCATTGACACAGAATTAAATTTCTGCCCAAGTAACCTATATCAAAGAATAATAAACCCTTGTGTAAAATTTGCAGCGTTTTTGCACTTAGTTCCCTTCACCACTGGCCGATTCAATTGTGAAACTTCGTATACTCACGTTTTTGGAGTCGCTGAACTCGAATTTGCTGCCAAAAAATCAATTTTTTTGAAAAGTAATGGGCTACACTAAGTGTCTTCTGAAAATATTAAGTCAAATACATAAAAACCATAATTTTTATTCTTCATAATATTATATAGAATGAATTTATCATTATAGTTTATTATCATAGCACAATTATAATTTTTTTCGGTTCATAATGAATTTTCAACATCAAATTTGAGTTTAGCGACCTAAATACCAATTAAATAAAAACAAAAAATTAAATATTAAAAATTTGCTTTTTTTTTTGTTGTTGAATTTATTGAAAATTCTAACAGAAATTCGTAAAAATACGAATTTTCATAATGTTACAATGAATTATGAAAAATTGTCATTTTTTGACATGATTTTTACGATTTGAGATTCTAAACTGTCAAAAGTTGTTGCTGTCGACTTGTTTTGACTGCATATTCGAGCTCAGCGACCCCAAAAACGTAGACTTTTGGAAACCCCAAAATAAATTGTGCTGGACTTATTTAAAAGAGACAACAGTTGCTGTCATTGACAAAATATGTACTTGGTTTACCATCAAGTTGTGCCCGCAAGGTTTTCAGCTCGATAGCCCAAACCCGTGGGGTGCTATGGGGCTAAAATGAGGCTACTGGAGGCGTTTTCGAAGGGTTTTGGCTATGAGATCGAGTTAGGTGTCGTTTTTCGAAGTATTTTTGAACGTAGAATCCATTTTTGGCGGTCCCGGAACGGTTCGATTTCACTGTGGCCATCTGCAGGGCTTTCATGGGGCTAAAAATGGGATTTTTGAAGGATCCCAGGAGGTAAATATTTTTAGGTAAAAAATGAAGAATTTTTGAAAAAAAAAATCCAAACAATTTTTTTCCCAAATTTTTTTTGATTGACACAGAAATAATTTTTGCACAAGTAACCTATATCAAAGAATAATAAACCCCTGTGTAAAATTTGCAGCGGTTTTTTTTATTTGGGCCGTTGTTTAAAAATTACAGCTGTCTTACTGTGACCAGAATGTGGTTTTGATGAAAGTTGATAAAATCAGCCTATCTTTGACGAACGATTGTGGCCGAACAGCTGAACCAATGCTGATGATGAAGTGGTGCTATGAATAGGAAATTTAACGCTCTTTCATTTTGTAGGGGGTGAGTTTTTCTGTTGGATGGATAGTTTCCGAGTTAAAGACGAAAAACCTAAACAAATTGCAAAAATGTGGTTTTGCGGCTGCCAAAAGTGAATCTCACTACCTGCGATGGTGCAAACTCAGATTCCGTGTATTTAGGATTTCGGCTTCGGAACGAATTATTCCCGATTCTCTGTTTACTCGCCAAAGTGTCAACATAACTGGGTCACGCTGAACGACCGAACACGAATTAAGAATAAATTGTACGCTTGTCAGACTCCTCATGACGTCGACGTCCAACGTTTCACTTCTCTTTCTGCCCTCGCAAATTTACATAACACCGTCACCTAAATGCTTTGTTTCCGCTCCTTTCGTACTGGACATTGTTTGGCATTGTATCGAACGTTATATAAACGCGACGTATACCTTCATAATATGTACCTGCCACTCGTGTAAAATTACGACCGGCTCAGAACCACCGAAAATATAACTTCACAAGAGAATCCGCCGTTTACAAAGTGAAACAGAAAGATGATGAATTCCTTTTCTTGTCATTCCGTCGTTGGGGGGGGGGGGGGGGGGGGGAGAGAGAGAGAGAACTGAAGAAGAAGATATAACTCAAGAAAAGGAGCCCGTTTGAGTTACATAACTCGTGTGCGATTCCCATTTCAACTTCATTCCCCCCATTGTGCGGACTTGTCATCCCGTATTCTTTTGTCCCAAGGCTTTATGCATTTTCCGAAACATTGACTTTGCGTTTTTCTTTTATTTGGCGCAATTTATCTCTCTCTTTATTTTTTTTCTTCTTTTTGTGCGGATTTATTAGCCGCAAAATCTTGTTGCCGGGAACGAACAAATACCTGTCAGACCGAGTCGGGTATATTGCTTGGCTTTTTGCCATATTCACGACGATACATCATCAGAAAACATCCCCTTCGCTACCCTTAGGGCTGCCACATTCTTGCAGCTCTTCCTTTTGTTGGGGTCTTTATTTCCCATTGTTTTTTGTGCCACTTTGGGTGACTCTCCGAAAGTGGGGAAATCCGAGTCGCTATCGTTTTTTGAAGAACCAAACGTTACATTTAATGTTTGGTTTATTATTCAAGGAATGTCATCGCGAACGAGGTTGAGAATTCTGATCGGCCGTAGGAATATTTTTTAAAATCTGACATTATGAGAAAATACTCGATTTACCATCTGGTTGTGCCCCCAAGGTTTTCAGTCCGATCGCACAAACCGTTGGGGCTCTGTGGGGCTAAAATGGGGCTACGGGAAGGGTTTTTGATAGTTTTCGGCTGTGGGGGTCGAGTTAGGTGTCGTTTTCGAAGTATTGTCGGACGTAGAATCCATTTTCGGGGGTCCCAAAACGATCCGATTTCACCTCGTGGATCTACGGGGCTTTCTTATGGGGTAATCACACTGTCGGAAACTCCCCGCCGGCCGACGAGTGGCGATTTACATTGAAATCATGGGCAATGACCGGGGGGGGGGGGGGGGGGGGGCGAGCCGCCAGGTAGACGACACCCTCTCCCTCCCACAGCTATGAACGCTCGACGCCTCGCGATCCGTCGGGCCGTGAGAGCAGTTCGTACTGCACGACGTGGTGCCCGACGACGTCCGGCGTTCATAGCTGAGGGAGGGAGAGGGTGTCGTCTACCTGGCGGATCGACCCCCCCCCCCGGTCATTGCCCATGATTTCAATGTAAATCGCCACTCGTCGGCCGGCGGGGAGTTTCCGACAGTGTGATTACCCCATAAGGGCTAAAAATAGGATTAGATCCTAAAAATTGTTTGAAGGATCCCAGTAGGTAGAATAAGGTGTCGTTTTCCGGGTAATTTTGGACGCATAATCCATTTTTCGAGGTCCCACATCTGCCCTAACAATGTGCAGATTTTTTTTTTTTTTTCAAAATTATTTTCTTATTGACACGGAACTAATGTTTGCACTATTAAAATTCTTCTGTAAAATTGGCAGATTTTTTGTTGTTAATTTTTGTATTAACATATTAATATTAATTAATTAATTAATTATCATATTATGTTAATACAAAAATTAACAACAAAAGAACTGCAAATTTTATGTGTTTTGTAATGATTTGTAATGGGGGGGGGGGGGGGGGTGGAATCTCAAAAAATTGTCGCTCAGTGTTGTAGTCCAGTCAAGTAGTCGTCTAAAAATGGGACTACCTTACAAAATGGCAGGTAGGGGAAGGTGGGCGAATAAGAGACATGGCAAATAAGAGACACGCGCATTTAAAAATATCCCGCATGGTCGAAATGTTCAAAAAAGTACCTACAAAGGTAGCTGGAGATCTGAACTAAAAGTTGAGGGGGTCATTCGCTCCAACAGCCTCTTTCCCTGGCAACACTGGCCAACCTACGAAGAACCTCCCCATCAACTTCAGATGTCCCAGTGTCTCTTATTTTTCGGTGCACCATTTTCCAGTCCGTGAAGACGTTCGTCTGTGCTGGTAAGTTTTTCAAAACGCTTATTCTATGAATACGTTGAATATCCTTGAGTCCTATTTCCGTCAGATTACTTCTTCATTTTTTATGACGATGTCTCTTATTCACCCCAGCTGTTGTGCAGTTGGGTCAATAGTAGACGGTCTGTCTCTTATTAATCCAAATCTCATTATCGAATGTTTCCTGTTTGTTTCAGTTCCATCATGGGTCCAAAAAACGCTGGCAAGGGAATTCGGTGCAACTGTAATCGTGACTTTATACTAACAGTGATATTTGCCATAAGAAAAGACTGCAGCGAGTGCCTTCACTCGAACAGTGATATTTCTTACAATTTTTTAAGTTTATATATTCTTCAAACATTTTGTTCTCAATTCAATCTTCTAAATATTAATTCAATTTATTCTGTATTCAGATTGTGATTTGACTGAGAAAAGCCTGCCTTCAGCGAGTAATTTTAGTCAAACAGTGATATTTGTTAAAATTTTGTAAGTTTATTTATTCTTCAAACATTTTGATTCAATCTGTTCTTTCTACTTAATTTATTATAATAAAACGTTTATACATTCTCAGGACTTGAGAGCCGAAATTTTTGGCTGACCTTTTATTCGCCTAAGTTTGAAAATTCATAACTTTTTTTGGTTTGAACCAAATGCGATGAAACTTTCAGGGTATTAAGAGACGCGTTGCTAATTGTCTCTTAATGCCCTTTAGGTCTCCTAAGACTTTTTCTGACTTCTCTAACAGTGATTTCGTGATGTGTCTCTTATTTATCACTTTCGGGAATAAGAGACATTGACTGCTCCCAAAAATTTCACGATTTTTCTCTCTTACCAGGGTTTTTCTATGGATCTCAAAAAAATTGTGTGTTTTCCATTTGTCACAAACAACCTACACAAAAATTTACAACGGAAAAAAGTCAATGGTTCGGCAGAAAAATTTTTTTTTTGTCTCTTATTAACCGTTTTGTCTCTTATTCGCCCAGGTAGTAGATATCGGTCTCGGTTCTCTTATTCTTATTCGGTAGTAGATATTTTTTGTTATGTTGTCTGGGTGGATGTGGACATGAATAATCCAACTTTGTGACCTCGGAGGCCGACTAGAACATTCTCAAAAACAAGAAAAACCGCGATATTTTATCACTTTTTTTAAAAGTTTTGCCCGATTTTGACCCTGAAGGTTTTCGATAAAAACCTGTAAATCATTTTTTAAAGTAGACAAAATTTAGAACGATTTGAGACCAGATCGGTTTCCTTAGCATTCATGGATCCCCATTTCACTGACCGTTTATATCAATATTAAATTGAACTGTTTATGACCCGAGGACTGGGCATCCCCTGGTGACACTCACTCATTGTCAACAGATTCACGCAAAAAACTTGGGTCCGCTGACCTGGCTTCCCCAGACGAAGTGTCACCAGGGGGATGCCCAGTCCTCGGGTCATAAACAGTTCAATTTAATATTGAAATAAACGGTCAGTGAAATTGGGATCTATGAATGCTAAGGAAACCGATCTGGTCTCAAATCGTTCTAAATTTTGTCTACTTTAAAAAATGATTTACAGGTTTTTATCGAAAACCTTCAGGGTCAAAATCGGGAAAAACTAAAAATAAAATAAAATAAAAAAGAATTTTTCATCTGCGGTCGCCGGGAGAGTGGATTTTCGTATGACAGCGGGCACAGCCTCCCTTGGCGTCAATTTGTCTGGGGGAGCCAGCCTTCTTGATTCCCATGTTAGCTGTGGATCCAGGGAGAACTAATGTTGATGTTGACACAGCATTTTCAGTATTAGATTCCTCTGGACTCCCTTCCGGACACCAACGCATTCCACACTGCCACGACTCTCCCTGCCGGTCTGGAGATCGTGGGTCTCCCTTTTCTGCCTCGATATCGCCTCCCAGACCAGCAGATCACGACACATCGTGTTATGCCGTGTGCAGGGATATTCAGGTACTCCCTTCCGGGGGCGAAATCCCAGTTACGCTGGCGGCCTTCCCTCAAACACTGAACACAATGAGAGACCTATTAAAGAACTAGGAACTCAATTTGTGCATGTGGATACACCTTTCACATCTGTTAACCAGGGTGCCCTACACATATTATGTATTATCACCAGTCCTGGCCGGATGGGGGAGAAAGCGCGGGATCCCGCGGGATTTTGGGTTCAGCGTTGATTTCTGGGGATTCAGGGGCCGAGTCTTCCTCACCGGCGTGACCCTCGAGAATTGCGGGTTCGCGTTCGAAATTCATTCGAGTTGGGCTCAAACCGCTCAAATGGACGCCTTCTTTCTAGTACGGAATAAAATTAGTTTTGGTTTATTATTCTTGGAATAATACGCCTATGTTTGACGCCTATGTTTGACTCCGATCGGCCTCAAAATTTGACATTATCCGTTTCAAGAGGTCTACATTCAAAATCCGAAATGTCCGTCCGCCGTACGCCGTCCGGACCGTTTTGGGCAGTAGGATTTTTTTTTTAAATCTGATATTTTGACAAAATACTTGGTTTACCATCTAGTTGTGCCCGCAAGGTTTTCAGCCCGATCGTCCAAACTCGTGGGGCGCTATGGGGCTAAAATTGGGCTACGGGAGGGGTTTTTTGAAGGCTTTTGGCTATGGGATCGAGTTCGGTGCCGTTTTCGAGGTATTTTTGGATGTAGAATCCATTTTTGGGGGTCCCGGAACGATCCGATTTCACTGTGGCGATCTATAGGGCTTTCATGGGGTTAAAAATGGGATTGTTGAAGGATCCCAGGAGGTTAAATATTTTCGAGTAAAACCTAAATAATTTTTTTTTTTTTTAAATGTTTGAAAATAAAATAATTAAAAAATAAAAACTTTTTTGAGATAAAAATCAAACAAATTTTTTTAAATTTTTTTCATTGACAGAATTAAATTTCTGCAGAAGTAACCTATATCACAGAATAATAAACCCTAATGTAAAATTTGCAGTGGGTTTTTTTTTTCTGCTTCCGAGTCTGCAAAGCAGCGGAAGCTTTGTTTCACTTTCAAAATGAAAAAAACATTTTGTGGCTCCAAAATCAAAATTTCGGCGCTCATTTTGCGTTTCAGAGCTTCCTGAACAAATGTGGTTCCGTGTCAGTCTGTCTGTCCACATTCCTTGCCACAGCCATAACTTCCACAATTTTAATCGGATTTCCATAGCCCTATATTGTCCCCAATCAGAACACTCCGGTCGGTAGCCCGAGAGCCCGAAGGCTCTCTACCGCTTTACATGCCCCCACTGCCCGTTTTGGGCAGTTGGAATTTTTTTAAAAATCTGAAATTTAGACAAAAATACTTTGTTTACCATCTAGTTGTACCCGCAAGGATTTCAGCCGACCGCCCAAACCTGTGGGGCGCTATGGGGCTAAAATGGGGCTGTGGGAAGCGGTTTTTGAAGGCTTTTAGCTATGGGATCGAGTTAGGTGTCGTTTTCGAAGTATTTTTGGACGTAGAATCCATTTTCGGGGGTCCCGGAACGATCCGATTTCACTGTGGCGATCTACAGGGCTTTCATGGGGCTAAAAATGGGATTTTTGAAGGATCCCAGGAGGTTAAATATTTTTCGAGTTGAAAATAAAGAATTCTTGAAAAAAAAAAATTTTTGAAATATAAATATAAAAAAAAAAAAAATTTTAATTTTTTTCATTGACAGAATTACATTTCTGCACAAGTAACCTATATCAAAGAATAATAAACCCTTGTGTAAAATTTGCAGCGTTTTAATTTTTGGTTGACGGAATTGTATTGTCATGAGTATGGTGAATCAGTCTCTGTTATCCTAAAATTTTAATGGTGACGTTTCGTGAAAATTACGAGGAAGCTACTGTGCCATGCATGACCTTGGCGGTGCATTTTTATTTTATTATTATTATTATTATTATTATTATTATTTATTTATTTTATTTATTTATTTTTTTATTTTTTTATTTTTTTTTAGGTTGCATTAACGCGTTTTTATTACGTTGTTGCAGGAGGGAGTCGAATCGAAGAAGAGGGACAGCGAGAACAGGAAATCCCGCGGAAAGCGGAAATGGAGGGAGTCAACCAGAGATCGTCAACCGTCGACAGTTTCCGGTGAGTATTGCGGAAAACGCAAAAATAAATTAATTAAAAGAAAATAAAAATAAATGAATAAATTCCCTGAAATCGTATCCCCAACTTTTTTTTCGAAACAGATTCGCTCCTCCGCTCGTAACATAAAACTACTTCATATTCTCTAGTAAAGAACGGTACCGGATGTGATTGAACGTCGAGGAGAACGGTTTTACCTTTTTCTTGAGCTCGTAAAAAAAACCTGGCGGAGAGACGGATATTGAAAAGTAACCGCTAGGGGAGGGGGAGGGGGGATGCAGTTGGAGATGATGTGTTCAAGCAGTTTCCGGAAGTGGATTGACATGAACCCAATGGGAGAGAATGAACTGTTTTTTTTTTTTTGTTTTTTTTTTTTGTTACCGTCTTGAGAAGTAAAGTCCGCCCGAATGGGTTTAAGGGGGTCTTCACTACCGTCTGTGTGCAAATTGTCAGGCCGGTAAAACGAGATGGTGGGAAGTTACGAGCGCATCGTAATCATCGACTTGGTCCGGAGAGGCTACCCGTTTAGCAGACTATTTTGTATAATATACAATTTGTATAGTATAATAGTTTGGAGGCCATGGATTCCAAAACTGTCTACGTGCGATTTTTCGATTTTCCAGGAAACACGAAAAACATGCCACAACTCAACCAATAAGCCGGGAGACGCGATTTCTTTTGCATTTGACTCATTTGGCATCACTAAATGAGAGCGAAAATTTTGAACTATTTTAATTTAGAAGGAAGCCAGTAAATTGAGATTGAAAAATGAATGTAGACAGTTTTGACACGAACTGTCCAATGTAGAGAGTTTTGGAACGAACCCCAAAGTTTGGGAGCCAAAACCAGTGGAAAGGAGAGAGTTTTGCTTGATTTCAAAACTGCCTAAGTCCGATTTAGCAATTTTTCAGGAAACACAAAAAACATGCCTCAACTCAACCAATAAGCCGGGAGTCGCGATTTCTTTTGCATTTGACATCACAAAATGAGTGCGACAATTTTGAACTAATTCAATTAAGAAGGGAGCCAGTAAATTGAGATTGAAAAATGAATGTAGACAGTTTTGACACGAACTGTCCAATGGAGAGAGTTTTGCTTCGAACTGACTCATGAAAGTAGAGAGTTTTGGAACATAACCCAAACTTTGGGAGCTAAAACCAGTGGAAAGGAGAGAGTTTTCTTTGATTCTGAAGTCATTTTTCGATGGAGCGCGGGAAAATGCTTCAGAATCCACTGCTAACTCGATTTGGCCGAAAATGAATGTAGACAGGATCAGATGGGCTTCAAACCAGCCAGGGTGGATGTGGGAAGTTCCAAATCCGGGTTAAAGGGACCCTAAACCAGTTAGGCGTGATGTGGGAGTCAGCCGCCGAGAGAAAAAGCCCATCAACTAATGATTTCCCCATCACTGATTATTAGGTAAGATTGCTCGGGTTTTCAGTTTTCCGTGTACACTTCAAGAGTCAGGTTCGTCTTTCGAAGGTCTCTTGTGAATCAGCAATGGAAAAATTTGCGATTTCGTACGTGAAGCTTTTTTCAAGTACTTTTCAAAACTGAGTGTTCCTGCTGCAGGAATTAGGGGAGATATATCCTCATATGAAACATGAATCAATACCCCTTGCAATTGACGCGATCAACAAGAGATTTCTGCCCCATTTCATTAAGAACAAGCCCTCAATTGAATTGAAGAGCGCAACCTTTCTGTCACTACGAAACCAAAACCGTAACTAAGAATTCGTAACTTGACACACTAGGTATCTAACGACCAAACTATGTCGTCGGGATCGGACGAATCGTCGACGACGGAGGTGATTTTGATAGCCTATAACCACCCCCAGAACTTGCTGATCACAATGAGACCACCCTCATGAAAGTCTGTTCAGCCGTTCGGGCGTGATGCTGTGATTGGCAGGTCGGGCGATCGGGCGACGCCCGAAGGGCCGAAGGTCCTGAGGGGCCGGTCGAAGCTGGAAACAAAATTTAATCTTACCCGAAATATGAAATCGAGACCGAAAGGGAAAATTCAGACACAATGAAGGCGATCTGGTTGGCTTTGTACCTAACAGGGTGGATGTCAAGTGCAATCAATGCTTAATTTGCATACAAGGTCTTAAATCCTCATGGCCTCGTTGTAAGCTCTTTTTGATTCACACATTTTTGGTAACGCTTTCTACGACACAAGTCGAGTGATAGAGTAGTTTTTCAAAATTGAAAATCATCAAAACAAGGCTGTGGCTAACTCTGAGTGACAACAATCTGGAGGATCTCATGTTGATGGCTTGCGAGCAGGAGCGTCTGGCCAGAGCACTGAGCCGAGCGGCTTCAGTCGTTTCTGACCCTCCTCGCCATCGTCTTCCGCTTGGTCACTTCTCCCTCATCAGCAAGCGTTTTGTCTGTGGACGTTATGTGATCACGTTTTGGTTAAATATTCTTGGAATAATACACCATGCTGTTAGCAAAGTCCAAAATGTTGATCGTCCTCAAAATTTGTCATTATATCTACGTTTTAAGAGTAAGGCACAGCGTCCGCGGTTACGCCGCCAGTGATTTTGGAGGATGCAGAAGGGAGTTCAGGTGTTGTTAGTAACTAATGCAGGCTCCCCTCATCTTGAGTTAACAGTTGAGTTACTGTTAACTCAAGATGAGGGGAACCTGCATTGCGTGGAGGGTGGCTGGCATTGGACTCTGAATAAGGGTAGAGTTCTGGATGAGGGCGCACTTGGCTTGAGTCGAAAAAAAAAAAAATTCCCCTTGAGGGACGACTGTGAATTCCACCCTCAGACGAAAAGACAAGAAGTCTCCGTTGAAGAGCTGTCCAAGTTGGATTTGCCGTGTCGTTGTTGGGGCAATTAGATTGTTTTCTGGAGAGGGGCGAGCTGATATGGTGGGCGAGTTGATATGGGGGGGCAGGTTGACGACCACCCCTCCGTCGAATGGCAGGATTCCTCTCAGTTAATGAGGGAGAGGGTTGAGAATACGTAAGAGATAGTGAAGTTGAGAGCAAACCTGCCCTACCTTCAGGTGAGAGGAAACCTGCCCTAGGAGTCGGACTCGAAAAAATGACCAAAAAATCGAAAAAAAAAAAAAAAAGTTCTCTATTTTCATTCTACATCTATTCCTGAGCATTTCCCTTCTTCCCGTTTTCAATGTGGACATTCAGAAGTTGTTCTGTGATGTTTCAAAGTTGTATCCACTAGAGTCTAGTGACTAGACGCTCTCAGAGGGGCGCCCGAGTCCTCACGCTCTAGAGGGGCGCGACTGACTAAATACGAACAGAACGTTTTTCATATCAACTTATTTTATTGATTAGAAAATAGAAATTACAAAATCTGAATATAAAAGATTAGGAAATTTGAAAAATCGATATCCTTTAGTGCTGTAGGCTGGTTAGTCTCCTTCGGCAGCATCAAATACACCTTCCAGATTTTTTCTCGTAAGTGACATCCGCTGCATGACTTTTTTGCAGATTTCTGCCGCAACTCTCTCCCCCTTCCTCACCCTCTCACTGTCGTTGTTCTTGAAAATATGAACGCAAAACTTGCCGGAGTTATTCCGATGTTCTGAAGAACGTCACACCTACAACACAGAAAAAAATGATAAGCAAATGAATAATCGTAAATAAAGATGACTTCACAATAAGTACTCTGATACACACACCCACCTATCATATTTCACTGCTATATATCTACCTACTTATGTAGGAATGGACCAAAAATCATACTACTCGTACATGCCCTTTCAAATTGAATTTGGCATGCGCTAAAAGATAAAGGGATGAAATTGCCCCAGACTCCTCATGGCGTACACAAATCTCGTATTGATCTAGTCAACTGTGGTTGTCTGACCAGCTAAACCTTCACTTACAACACTTTAGAGTTAGAATAGTGAGAATTAGCTTCACAACCCATGGAAACAATAGAGATAATATCTTGTAATATTATTACAAGCCAAGCCTTGTAGTGACGGATACATGACATGTAAATCTGCATATGTACACATTTCCGTAGCAAATGTTATAGCAAGCAATGTATTTCAAACTACCTATCACCAAACGCCGGAATGTTTATCACGTCATGCACACTATTGAATTCGCAGTATCTTGACATACCTGGGGTCAATTTACTTTGAGGCGGTACTCGATGTAGCTGCCGAAGTCGAGGACTTGTCGGGTGTCGCGGGATCATCCAGGTCCGGGCGTCCGTTTGGGTTCAACAAATGGTTCAACAAATTTCGGCACTTTTGGTCCACAAAATACTTTCTTCTTTTTCCCAAATAACTTGCACCGACACATTTTACACCGGAAGAAAGGACGTGAGGAATAAAACCTTTCAATTCACAGACTTGAGGATCAAAACTTTGTTAGAACTTGAATCAAAACATTGCTGACGTTTAGCACTTGAACTTGGAAGAAACGTGAAATAACCAGGAAAACCTTATATTTGAAATAACCTTCCATTTGTGTTGTCCACTGTACCATTCATGGAAAAATAAATATTTACAGCAGAATGATGACTCATTGTTGATGAGTTGTCGGCCGGCCGCTCAACCATCAAGGCGCGCGACGGAAACTTTGAACGTGGTTCCTGAAAAGTTGTGTTTTCTTCTCGTTCGGTGTAGATATCTCGGGAACCATTGAAGCTTTTTACATTCTCTTTTTTTCTACTTGAACGTAAACGTGTGATCTTCAAAATTAATGGAACAGAAAAATCAGAAAAATCATTAGAATCGTAGACCCGGGGCAGGGAAGGGAGATGAAAACCATACCCTTTTCATTTTAGATTCCTGCCGTACCTATGCCTGCTAAAAGAAAACTAAACCATGCATTCTAATCTTGAGTTTTCAACGAATACAGCCAAAAAAGAAAAATTGAAATCGCTTCACGGGGTGAGGAGCAATGAGCTCACAAACAGAAGTCACGAAGGCCGGGAGGCGGGTGGGGTTTTTTGAGTCCGACTGCAATTAAATCTGCTCGGAGAGGAATCGTGAAGAAGAGAGGAGTTTGGAGAGGAATCCTTTCATATTTGTCGTTGAGCCGTAATGGAGGAGAAATGAAAATGATGATTTATTCTTCATACACGCCGACGCTCGAAGACAAAAAAGTTCCGCAGATACAGAATCGGAATAGCGGCAACCAATAACGACAGTTGCGGCGTCACATGTTGGGTCAGCCTGCGGGTAAAAAAAAGGGAACAAGGTCAAAAGTCCTGAAACTGCTGTTGTGGATCGAGCGGCGGGGAAGATATGGAGGCGGAGGGGGAGGATTGCGGTCGGAAACCACATTTGAATTATAACACCGAGCCGGAATCTCCCCGCCAGTAGTGTACTTAACGTCCGAACTTTCGCCAAAACGGCCTCCAAAACCGGCGGTATTTTATCGCATACCGGCAACCGCCGTATTAGTGCGGGATTCAGTTGGCAAACGACTCTTCTTCAACCTGTTCAACTCGGTGGAGGTTCATTTGTACGAATAGGTAACTTTCTGCGTTGACGGATGTTCTGGAAAACGTTCTCCGTCCACTAATTATAACGTAGAATGCAAAATTAGGTGAGTCCGGCTCGTAAATCCGCTCGTTTTGGGAAGACGTACAGGTAGACTGATGACCTTCCAAACGCAGCACGTATTTTTACGAAATGTGGCACGATAAAATGTTGCAATGTGGCACTTATTTTGCTCAAATTGGCAGGGAATCAGCAATTAGGAATGGAAGCGTTTCTGGATTATTCGATACGATAGAAGGCGTCCAAATAATACTAAAAATGGGGTTAAAACACAAACTGCAAGCTCGTATGAATTTATAAAATTTATGGAAAAATTGCTATTTGAATTTTGGCGGAAACCCGAGGTCAGCTCCTATTGGTCGACAAGTTGGCCACCATTACAAAACTTAAAACTGAAGAATCGTTCATTGGAATAAGTTCATTTATATCACAAATAAGTTGAGTAAATAAGCATGATCACATTCAAAACAAAGCGAACACGGCCATTTTCGCGTTACTCCAGTGTCACTAGAGCCAAACACCAAGAAAAAATCGAAAATAGAAGAAAAAATTGACCGTGTCTTTTGATTGGAAACCGGAACCACTGTAGTAGGTAGTAGTAGTAGTAGTAGTAGTAGTAGTAGTAGTAGTAGTAGTAGTAGTAGTAGTAGTAGTAGTAGTAAAAGCCTTTCTTTATTAGAAAATTAGAACGATATACCTACAGTACGATGGACAGTACAATATACAGTACCTACCTATGGGATATTACAAAACTTGTACATGTTCAACCCTTCCGTTATTGACAAACTATAAAATTTTTACATTTTCCTTTTTTCCTATTTCACTATTTTACAATTTTAGTTTGGGGAAGGGAGGAGTTATTAAACTAAATTCATACTGAAATTAAATTCTAATTATGAATTTATTCAAGTTATTTCAAGAAATCAGAAGGGGAAGGCCGAAAAATTGATTGGGCCTCAGGTGGGACTCGAACCCACAACCTCTACATTACTAGTGCAACGCCCTACCAGTTGAGCCACTGAAGACCAGTAGCCATGATAGAGCATTGGAGATTAAAGGTTCAACCGTCCTCTGCCCCCAACGCTTGATTCGGCCTTCTCATATTGTTGCTTTTTTCTCACCAGCCTGGCACACATCACGGTCAACTCGCCTAGCAAGAGATTTTACGCGTTCTTTGTGGACTTTAAAGCTGCATTTGATTGTGTGCGACACGACTTACTGTTTGGTAGGTTGAATGCATTGGGCGTGAGCCAGAAGTTTATCCGATTGCTGAGAGCATTATATGCGGAGGGAAGAGCGGCTGTTTGGGGCAAGGAGGGCGTTTCTGACTCCTTTCGAGTGGAGAAGGGTGTTAGACAGGGTTGCTTGCTCAGCCCCCTGCTGTTTGCTCTCTTCATTGATGGTTTGAGCGATGTGCTACCCCATGGAGTCAGTGTTGGGGATACATTCATCAATCTGCTCATGTACGCTGACGATATTGTGATTATCGCGGAATCAGTGGTGGACCTCCAGTGTAACATAAACGCGCTACAGGTGTTTTGTGAGAAGATGGAGCTGCAGGTAAATCTGGACAAGTCAAAGATCATGGTCTTTCGTAGGGGAGGGAAGTTGAAGATCTGTGAAGCATGGACCTACCGTGGGGCTGCAGTGGAGGTCGTTAGCTCTTACAAATACCTGGGCGTCACACTGACTTCGGGACTCTCCTTTGCCGTGCATCTTCGGGACAGAGCGGCAGCGGCTAGAACGAGTATAGCTAGCGGATATGGATCACTCTTTGGGCTCGCGGGTGTCCCGATACAGGCCAAGTATGAGGTGTTTCAGTCGGCGGCTCGGTCAGTGTTGTGCTACGGCGCTCAGGTGTGGGGGTTTCAGCGGTACCAGGTGGTTGAGCAGGTTTTCAAGTTTTTTGTTAAACGCATTTTTCGCCTGCCAAGAAGCACCCCAGACTATGTCATCTACCTCGAGACTGCAGTTTTCCCCCTTTTTGTATTCACTCTTCGACTGCACTGTAAGTTAGGGTGGAGCAAATTTTCGAAATCCAGAAAGTTGGGTTGGAATAGTGGAATTTTGTTGTCTATTGGGACAAGTAACGCGCCCTCAAAATTTTATCGAAAAATTTTAAGTCCTTCAGGTTCCATAACTCAAGAGAAGTTTCCCATCATGTATTGGCTACGAAGGAAAACCATGCTATTCTTATTAGGCTTCAAATATCTTTTGGAAGGGGTTTTTATTGTTTATTTGTTCATTTCAAGTTCAAAAACGCTGCAAATTTTACACAAGGGTTTATTATTCTTTGATATAGGTTATTTGCGTAAAAATTATTTCTGAGTCAAAAGAAAAAAATGTTCAAAAAAAATTTTTTTGGGGGGATTTTTTTCAAAAATGTTTTTTTCAAAACTTATGTATTTTTTACTCGAAAAACATTCAACCTCCTGGGATTCTTCAAAAATCCCATTTTTAGCCCCATGAAAGCCCTATAGATCGCGACAGTGAAATCGGATCGTCTCGGGACCCCCAAAAATGGATTCTACGTCCAAAAATACTTCGAAAACGACACCTAACTCGATCCCATACCCCAAAGCCTTCAAAAAACCCCACCCGTAGCCCCAATATAGCCCCATAGCGCCCCACAGGTTTGGGCGATCGGACTGAAAACCTTGCGGGCACAACTAGATGGTAAACCAAGTATTTTGCCAAAATTTCAGATTTAAAAAAAAATTCCTACTGCCCAAAACGGCCTGGACGGCGGACGGCGTACGGCGGACGGACATTTCGGATTTAGAATGTAGACCACTTGAAACGGATAATGTCAAATTTTGAGCCCGATCGGAGTCGTCGACCCCCGTCGCGAAAACATAGGTGTATTATTCCAAGAATAATAAACCAACACATTAAGCCTTTGGAGTCAAACACGCCACAGATGGCTGAAGGTTTGGACCTAAGTACAGATCAGAAGTACCTGCTCGAAATGGTAAATGCAGTTTGTATGGGGGAGGTCCCCGAATCCCTTGCAAGGCGAAACCCTGGGAAACGTCACACGCCGGGTGGCCCACAACTGCAAATATTCGTATTCTGCGTCTTTACGTCTCAACCAAGCGTCCCAGTGCTATACTAAAAGATTTCGCAGAATAAGTCACCAAGGTTTATGCCCCTGGGTGGTTCCCGATATAAATGAAACCGACGTTCAAAGATGGGCCCAAACATTCGTTCAGCCTGATGCAGTTTACCAGATACCTTCCTGATGAACTAAAAGCCATTGTTGACCCAGTGATTGAGCGGAACGGATTTTGGGCTCACCCGGAAAATTTATTGTGGCGATGGTTTTTGATAGCAGGCCTGAGATTAAAGGAGATGCTCTGGACCTCATCAAGAAATCAAGAGAGAACCCTAATCCAACGCGATATTTTAAAGTGCCACCATTAAACTACTGTGCTGAGGATTAGGGTACACTCAAATGATTGACTGGAGTACAGTAAGGCCTGTAGCAGAACCACCTGTCATACGAAAACGTGCTCTCGACTTGACTTTTGAACAATTGGAGGATATTCCCCCTTTCCCATGCCATACCCAAGCAGTGGAAAGGTGTATTAAGTTGGTCACAGAAGCATCTGGAAAAGTCTGCGGGGAGAAGGAGCGGGATGGCTACATCTTCAACAAAATAGAATCCCAGAAGAAAAACCCACGTCTAAACACAAAAAAAGACCTTGCGAATAGATTGAAGTTTCCTTAGGGATTGAGTTATTCAGAATTCATGTTATTACAACCTCATTCATTGCTCATTATCAGTACGTAAAAGAATAAACGCAATTTTCCTGTTTTCGAGTTTATGAATTCATTTTATACACGTATATATGAATAAATGAAGTTATGGAACCTGAAGGAATTTTTTGATCACTCTGAAACTTTTCACACATCTTTTTCAGGTCTTAAGGCAACATAATTTCTCTATTCCATTTAAAAATTGAGAAAAAAAATTTTTTTTGCCAAATTTGCTCCACCCTACTGTAAGTATCTGCTGAAGGTTTTGAGTATGCCGGAGCGCCGATAGCCCTGTATCGTGGCCAGAGAGATTGTTGCCCGGAATCTGTACTGGTACAGGTGGCTCAATAGCTTGTGCGAACAGCACGGCGTGGCTCTCGGCGGCTCCCTTGAGGGCCTGAACGAGTGGAGGGGGCAACTGGAGGAGATGCAGCAGGCTGTGCGGGATGCGTGGTTGGAGGCAACAAAGGCCAGGGCGGTGGCATCGACGAACCGGATCTATAGAGTCCTGGATTTGGGGGTTCGGTGTGTCGATTTGACAGTTAAAACTCAGAAGGCCTCAATGTTCGTGTTGCGTTGGGTGCTTAGAGTTCGTGGCGACCTGCTGAGGCTCAACAGCCGACCTCATCATGTGCTTCACGAGGGGGATCGGCGCACACAGATCTGCTCGCTCTGCAACATGGGGGTTCCGGAGGACCTGGAGCACTTTGTCGCGGTTTGCCCTGTTTTGGGGGAGTTCCGCTTGCCGTACTTTGGGAGGCCCCAGCTCTCGAGGGACACCCTGCTTAGGATACTGAATGGAGAAAACTGGCTGCCGCTTGCCAGGTTCTGTCAGGCTGCATGGAGGTACAGGATGGAGCTGGTCGAGCAATTTAACTGGGACCAAGCGCCTCGTTGACCCCTTACTCTTGTTATTGGCGCCGTTGTCTTGTCCTACACTTTAATATATTTAATAAGATGAATTCAATAACTTGCCTAATAATAGATGCAAACTCTGGCAGACGGGCGTAGCCCATTGTCAAATTTATGTGTATCTCTTGTTAATGTACAAACATCAAGTGTCTAATGAATAAACACATGTTTCTATCTACCTATCTATCTATATTGTTGCTTTTTTCCTCCTCTGAACCCTGATCTGATATGAAGCCAGTAGACATCCTACTTTTGTCCCTCTTCCTAGGGGTCCCTTAATTCCCCAGGAGGAGTAGTTTCATTACTGGAATGACTTGAGGGAATTTTTAACTGCTTCCCTCGTACAGTGTTTTATTTGGGGAAGGGAGGAGTTATTAAACTAAATTCATACTGAAATTAAATTCTAATTATGAATTTATTCAAGTTATTTCAAGAAATCAGAAGGGGATGTCTACTGGCTTCATATCAGATCAGGGTTCAGAGGGGGGAAAAAGCAACAATATGAGAAGGCCGAATCAAGCGTTGGGGGCAGAGGACGGTTGAACCTTTAATCTCCAATGCTCTATCATGGCTACTGGTCTTCAGTGGCTCAACTGGTAGGGCGTTGCACTAGTAATGCAGAGGTTGTGGGTTCGAGTCCCACCTGAGGCCCAATAAATTTTTCGGCCTTCCCCTTCTGATTTCTTGAAATAACTTGAATAAATTCATAATTAGAATTTAATTTCAGTATGAATTTAGTTTAATAACTCCTCCCTTCCCCAAATAAAACACTGTACGAGGGAAGCAGTTCAAAATTCTCTCAAGTCATTCCAGTAACAATTTTAGTTTCAATTCAATCTCAGGTACAACACTGAGAGAAAAAACGGCCTAAAATACTGTTAAAGTTTAACAGAGTAATGTAATGCTCTGCCAACAGTATTGATACTGTTAATGAGTGAATACTGTTATTGAAATGCCGCCCCCTGAGTATACTGTTAATGTGTGTGTTCATCAACATTATTATACGGTTACTGCAACCGACTAACTCTGTTATTGTCACCAAAACACTGTTAAAGTCGGGCAAAACATGGTAAGGGGCGGCATTTTACTCAATAACCGTCTTATTCTGTTATTGCAATACCGGGAATCGACGATGTTTAACAGTATTTACTCGTTAACAGTATTTTCCGTCAAACTTTAACAGAGTCGTTTTCTCAGTGAATTTCAGCTTCAATTCAGTCTCAAGTTTAGTATCAATTCAGTTTCAGGTAGGTATCTACGTATCTTTAGTTCTGATCTTATGCAAAGGCATGATAAGGCATGGCAGGTACGCCGTTAGCCTGTGACCACTCGATCAAGGTATGACCTGCAGCTCCACTGCAGACCTAGCGAGCAGAACTGTGTCGTTTGCATAATCGGTTCGGAGAGGCTTAAAAATTAACTAGGAGGAAACTGGAGAAGACGATTTAAGACGAAATAGTCTATTTCCACGATAAAAATATATAAACTTGTAGACGCGTTTCGGTTGATTAGACCATCATCAGTACAATACAGAATGAGGAAGATGTGAGAAGTTACTTATATACAAAAGTGAAATGTGCCTTCTAATGGGCGTGGCATTAGAAAGGTGGCATGAAAGGAGAAAGGTGAAAGGTAATGTGAAAGGCAAATAAGTGAAAGGAAGACTCACAAGAAAATGTCAATGGAAATAGACTATTTCGTCTTAAATCGTCTTTTTTAAGATGGATTCCCACTATCTCGCCGCATCCACCTTACATTAGGAAACTGGAGGGTTCAGATACGATGTAGAGGTGCTTCAAACCAGTAAGGGGTGAGTAAAGAGTTTAGAATCGGTTCGGAGGGGGTTTAAAACTACATAGGTGTGGCAGAGAGTGTCTAGAACCGGATTCGAGGAGCTTGTAACTAGTTAGGAGTTGCTTCTAGGGTTCAGAACTGGCTTGGCGGAGAGTTAAGCCAGTGAAGGGTGGCGTGGTGTGTTCAGATCCGGTTTGGAATGGCCTAAAACCAGCCTGCTGTTAGCATTCGTGTTTGCTGGGGGGTTTAAAAACCGACTCGGAAATTTTTAAACCAGTTGGTGCTGTAAGGTGTAGAGAATCGAATTTCATTGTGTCGCTTCCATCCCCCAGAAGTCCGTGCTTCCCCTTCACTTTGCTCGTTTTCATTTCGCCGTGCCGGGCTTTTCTTTCGGTCCCGCTTTTCTCGGCAGACGTGACCGGCATGTTTCCCTTCCTCCCGCCCTTTTTTTTACCCTTTCGCTTTTCATACCTTCAATTTTCCTTCTCCCGTAGATATTCGTTCGGGAAGGGGAAAAGTTTAGGAGGGGAAGAAACGATAGGGAAAAGAATCGTGGGAGAGGCCGGTAAGGGATCGCCTATTTCGTGCCGGCTAGTTATGTACCGGAGAGGGGGATGCGGGATTGAAGGTACCGGAATTGCCGCTATCAGAAAATGTAGCTCGAGTCATACCAACGTCGAAGAATGAGAAATAGTATTTTCCCCTTCGAGGGAACGTCCATTCCGCCGGCGCCCGAACTCCCAACAGAATCTTCTTTGGCATTTCGCCCAACGGGAAAAAAGAAACTCAGTGTTGAGGAATTTATTTTTTTATTTTTCACGTTTCGAGCGTTCTGCCGTGAACTAGCTGAGGGAGTTGGAATTGAATGTTTTGGTTTATTATTCTTGGAATAACACACCTATGTTTTCGCGACGGAGGTTGACGACTCCGATCGGCCTCAAAATTTGACATTATCCGTTTCAAGAGGTCTACATTCTAAATTCAAAATGTCCGTCGGCCGTACGCCGTCCGGGCCGTTTTGGGCCGTAGGCATTTTTTTTAAATCTGAAATTTTGACAAAATACTCGGTTTACCATCTAGTTGTGCCCGCAAGGTTTTCAGCTCGATCGCTCAAATCCGTGGGGCGCTATGGGGCTACGGGAGGGTTTTTTGAAGGGTTTTGGCTGTGGGATCGAGTTAGGTGTCGTTTTCGTAATTTTTTTTTTTTTTTGGACGTAGAATCCATTTCTTGGGGTCCACACTTTTGTCACTATTTTGGAACTTCTGGGCGGTATTTTTGTCGATTTATCCCAAAACGCGCCGAAGTTTGGTCAATATCTCGATTGGCCACGCTGTTTAAATTTGCTGCGAGACCCGAATCTATGTATCGAAGCAGTCGAGTGATGGTGGACGGCAATTCGGGCGAAGGCGCTGTAGGGATGGCCAAAAAAAGTCCCCGAACAGTCCAGAATGGAAGAGCGCCTGTTGAATGCCAAGCTATGGGTAAGGGACGGACTGAGATCGTACGATGGAAGGCCGGAACCCGTCCCCATGACGAAGCCAGTCTGGGCCTATGGTGCACAATTGTGGGGCTGCACCGATCCGAGAAATCGCTTGATCATTCAGCGATTTCAAAATAACGTGCTACGAGCATGCGTAAATTCGTACCGTTACACCAGGAATGAAAGACTACACCGGGAACTTCAAATTCCTACTGTCGAAGAAGTCATCAAAAAACAAGCATTAGCCCATCAGCAGAGGCTTCGGGGACACATCAACAGCGAGGTTGTCCAGCTCCTCGACGTTGAAGGCCTGCTCAGAAGACTGAAAAGAACAAAACCTCATGACCTGTGGGAGTGGGGTGCCCTGTGAACTAATTATCAGCTCAGTGAGTAATTACTAGTGCGTCAGTTGCACAAAACAACAAGTCGCATGCATAGAAGCAGTGTTATGTGTCATCGCTTCTGGCAAGTCATTTAGTATACATCAATTGTAAATTGCTGATAAGTTTGCTTACTAGGTGCAATAAAAGTTTCAAAAAAAAAAAAAAAAAATGACGAAGAAACTGATTGCTGCTGGGCACAAGGCTTTTTACAGTTACAGAATACCTGCAGGAGCAGCGAAATAAAGAAGGAGCTGCGAGAAAAGTGGCAGAAGAGGAGGAGCAGCAGCGCCAACGAAGGGAAGCTGACGAAAGGCAACGCCAGGAAGATCGGTCCACAATCAAAAACCTCGAGGAAATCTTGAAAATCTCAGGAAGCAGAAAAGGACCAAAGGATGATGAGCTTGTGCCGGAGGCTACTCACAAGCTGGGCGAGGCCATCAAAGCTAACAACATGGCGGCAGCCAAAGTTGCCCAGGGAGCGAAAGTTCTAAGGGAGAAGGCAAAGGATCTTCAGAAGAAGAATGAGCCGCTGCAAAAAACTTGTTTGCAAGCGGACATCCAGTCTGCTGGAAAAGCTCTTCCAAAACCAAGCGGCGAAATGGAGAAGGGCCACCCCTGAAGACGAAGCCGCCGTAGATGTCCCCGACCCCAAATGAATGGAATGACTGTTTTTTAAGATTTTTTTATCGTTGATAGTAAAATTTTAGGCTAATTCTTAATAAATAATTGTGACCAATGTAGGTGGTATTTTGTGGTATTTTCATCTGATTTAGATGAACATCCCTCCTAATGAGGTGGTTAGGGTGAGAAATCACCTCTCTGCTGAGTCATTTCTCACCCTAACCATCTCATTAGATTAGACCTCTGCACCGTCGGCAAACACCACACTGGCATCCTCCTAATATCCAAAATAACGCCTAAATGTCATTATTTCCACTGAGCATCAAGGGCCTTCTTTTTTTTCTTTTTTTTTTTCTCCAGAAAAAAGTCACCTTTCTGTCACTTTTTAAAAAATTTTGAGTCACTTTTTTTTCCTCCTACAGCAGTGGCAACCCTGCTTGATGAACACGCATAAATAGTATCATCTCCCTACATATTTGAGATACGTGGAAGGTGTAGGGAGTGAAAGAGTGGGGAGTGAGGTTTCAGTCTTTCAACGGCTAAACCACTACGTGAAACTTCATTAAAGGAGAATCAAAAAGGATAATTAACGCCAAATTAGAGACAATTCAGACGGAATTGGATTACCTTCTGTGGAGTTACACTCAATAAAAGATTGCGTACTAGTCCGCAACACAGTGAGACATTTTCATGTTTTATCGTGAACTTTAAGTGGATAGTAGGTAGCTATGAATCATTCTCAGTGGTTTTGTAGACTCGACGTTCAGTGCACTAAACTTCACAAAGGCATCGAAGCGTGGAACAGGATGATCGATTCCCTTATCAATCAATCAATTTTTTATTGTAGAAGCCAGCAGGCAATACAATCGTCGAGATTAATAACAATTAAAAAACAAAACAAATTACAGACCAACAGATTAACAAGTCAAGAACCAGACAGGCCAAATTACAAAAAGGGAAACCAGCAGAAAGATTCTAAAACATAACAGTAAAAAAAATCATTAACAATGTACAATTCTGCTTGAATTAAAGAATTTTTGATGGTCGCCAGGAGACGTTTATTAGGTAGGATATGGATAGATTCAGGAAGATGGTTGAAAAATCTAGCGCCAGTCTGAAGAGGGTTTGACCTCAAGCAAGAAGAAAGCCGAGATGGCGGTGGGCAAAAGTTGTTTCGAAAGCGAGTTTCGTTATATCGATTGTAGCACATTGTCTCCGATTACAGTGTTGCCAATCCAATGAGCTTATGAGAACTCTGTAGGTTTGCCACAATTTCACCGTAAAAAATTTTTTTACGCACATTTAATGTCAGTGCTCTCATCAGTGGCTTTTAAGTAGGTATTTACTTAATGGGCGGCGTAATTTTTCCGATGTTTGAATAACAAGCTCCTATCATTTTTAGTAATGACAATTCACGGAAAGGCGAGCCCAATTGAATTATGTATCCGAGTTGCCTTTGCCGATGCTTTGGTTTGAATTTGCATAATATTATTGTGCATAGTTTTTGTTCAAGAACCATGAAGTGTCTCTTGCTTTGGTAAAATATAAATTTGAAGTTTTAAGTTTACATTACCAAGAGGTAGTTCATTCATTAGGTATAAAATTAAATTTCAGAGTTTTTTATACTTTGATGAAGGTTAACTATGAAAAAACTAATTTTATGTCTTTAATAACCCTTGTAAATTTTACACAATGGTTTATTATGCATTGATATAGCCTGAGTAAATTACCTAAAAAAAAAAAAAAAAAAAAAATAATAATAATAATAATAATAATTCAATAACAATAAAATAAGTTAAATTCAATAATAATTATTGAATTTAACTTCTTTTTTTAAGTAGGTCATAATAATTACTTAAAAGTTTTTTTGTTCTTGTGAAGTTTTTGGACGGGTGCGGGATCGCAAAAAAATGGATTAGTCGTCCAAAATTACTCGGAAAATGACACCTCATTCGACTTCCTCGCATCCTTCAAAAGCCCAATCTGTAGCCCCATATATCCCCATGGTGAATTCAGATCGTTCTGGGACCCCCAAAAACGGATTATATGTCATAAAATACTTCGAAAACATCACCTAACTCGACTCCATAGCCCAAAAATCTTCAAAAACCCCTCCCGTAGCCCCATAGTGCCCCACGGGTTTGGGCGATTGGGCTGAAAACCTTGCGGGCGCAACTAGATGGCAAACCGAGTATTTTGACATAATTTCAGATTAAAAAAAAATTTTTTTACACCCCAAAACAGTTCGGACGGCGCAGCGGACTGACATTTGATTTTTGAAATAATATTCACTTATATTATAAGTGAAATCATTAATGACATTATGAAATTGTCATGAAACGGAAAATGTCAAAATTTGAGGCCAATACAATTTTCGAACCAGAAGATGATTTCTTGGAAGATAATTTAAAACTAGTTAGGTATATTCCATATAATAAATATTGTAGATAACTCACAAACGGAATTAGAGTAAAAATACCTCTACCTAAACGTAGAGTAAACGTGGAGTAAACGTAGCAAAAACAAAACAAAAAAAAAAAAAACAAAAAAATTGCATGACAAAACGCACAAGGGAAACGATTTCCCAATCGATTGTTGATAGGATGTAGCGATCGATATTATTTGCCTACTTCAATATGGCGCTCGCCAGAAACAGCTGAGTCGACAATCAACGTTGAAACCGTAAAGGAGCGGGTGGTGAAGTTTAGTGCACTTCTAGTAGTCTTCATCAAGAAAAGAAATGGTAATTAGACTCAGTTCTTTAATTAATGTAATTAACGTTGAATTATAGTTTAAATCAAATTTCGGCTAAGATTGAAGAGTGGATTTCAATTTGGCCAATAGATGTTCAGCGGAGCGCTGTGCCGCCCTCCATTCTGCTTGAGCGCGTCTTTCTTCAGCAAGAATTTGGCACGCATGTTTAATCTTGGCTTGGTACTTGGAAGCCATTCTCGCTGCTCTATCTCTTTCCACTTATAAATGCAGTATTGTGGTGTCTGGAAGTGACGTCTTGACAAGGGTATAATTGGTAAACACCTCTGTTGGTAGGGGTATTGGACGGCTGAAATACGACACATGCTAACAATTCCATACAGGTTAGGGTGAAGAACACAGTAGATTTGTAGTAACACAACTCATTATTGAGAAAACGGGGGTCAGGGTGGCCCCGTGGACTAAGGCGACAGAGCTTCGCCTGTTTACAAATCAGTCGGAGCGCTGATCAGCCTGTGGTTCAAATCCGGGCCGAACACCAATGTTTGACCAAAAGTCAATCACGTGTTGTAATACCTGACTTGTCGGCAGACAATTCACCTCAAGGGCGGATCCAGGATTTTTCTGAGGGGGTGGGGGGGGGCGGAAAATGAAATTTTTTAAAATTTTTTGTAACATTTGTGGAAGGGATGTGGGACCCCGAAAAATGGATTACACGTCCAAAATTTTTTCCAAAATTGTTTTCTCATTGACGCAGAATTAAAGTTTTGCACCTATGGCTTTGCTTAGTTTCTTTCCCATTCCGGCGTTTTCACTATCGGAATTCTTCAATTTCTTGGAGGGATTTTGTACCCATGTGACATACCTGCCAGTCCCACTCCTCCCTCAATCACTAGGGGAAAGTGGGGCACATTGATACACTTTTTTTTGGGAAGCCAGAAGTTTTTAGTCAGACGGATTTTGAGGACGTTCTTGTTGTTAACCCCTTAAGTATGTTCCATAGAAACCGGGGGAAAATGGGGAACAATTTTGCTAAAAGCGAAGTACCCCATGTTGAGGTTTTTTTGGAAAAAGTCATTTGTATCAATGTGCCCCATATGCGGGGCACATTGATACGGGCCCTGGGGCAGTTTGATACACGGTGGGGTACATTGATAAAATTATGAAAATCACAACAAAAACCGTATAACAATCTTGACAACCTCTTTCTTAAGCAATTTTTCTTACCACTACTTGAAAACAACATTTTTCACCTCTCAAGTTGTCAAGGGAAATAAACTTACACATGCTTCATCAACTTCTTATAAAATGCAGCCGCCTTACGTAAGGGCATCAACCCTTCAGTTACAGCTTGGACTGCAGAAGACATTGCAGGTTCATCGATGTCACTCCTGCTGGTTTTGGTTTATTATTCTTGGAAGTGGGGCACTTTTATGCGTATCAATCTGCCCCACCACTAAGTGTATCAATCTGCCCCACTACGCCATTTTGTATACACCTTGCTTTTTTGACGAAAAGTAACGAGCAATGAGAAATAACAAATCGGCATTTACTTCACTATAGCATAGCTTCCCTGTGCATTTAACTCCGGATGATAATCAGTACTTCTCACTTGCTGGGTATTCTCAAACAAAACGCAAAAAAATTACTTCGTGACAACAAAATCACATGGCATTCTCCCTACGTCTTGTATTCAACTGGTGGAGGATGAAACTTCACTGGAAGACTTCACTCCTGTAGTGCTATCTCTCGTCATAGCAATCAACCTATCACTTGGTCCATTGCCTAGATACTGTCACTGTATCAATGTGCCCCTTGTATCAATGTCCCCCACTTTCCTCTAATTGTCTCGTTTCGCTCTTTCGCTCAATTTGGGCCAATAGGGATCATTCTAGTCAACTCCTAACACACCTACCAGCCAATCCAACTCCCCTCTTTATCAAAAATCGTATTTTCTCGCTCTTTCGCTCGTTTTGGACCACAACATGAAGCGGCACCAAGAAAGAATCAAGCGATATACCCTCCATTGTGATGCTGGGGATAGCGCTTGGCCCTTTTTACCTGTTGCAGTATGACGAGTATTGTATTGTTTATCGGTATCGCGTCGAAATTTTTCGTGTCGCTTTTTGATTTCATGTGCCATAGTAAAGACATGAAAATGTCAAATACAACGTTTTCAGATCAAGTTGACATCCCACAAACATCTGAAGACGGTTATAAAACCGGAAAAAACCCACCGACAAATTTTGAATCATTGTTGCCTCACAACTCGGAAAAATCAAAATATACCATTTTCTCTCCTAATAATTGTTTTTAGTTCATTTTGGGTCCCACACTACCTGGTTCGTAAATGAGACAATATTCAGACTTCCGTTTGACCAAACTGAACTAACTTGATACGCTTTTGGTGACGTAGGACTGAATAAAGAATAAATAAAAGAAATAGCTGCTGAATAAAATAAAGATGAGAAGACCCGACTGAAGAAAGGAGCCGCTGATGACTCTGCCTCTTTGTTGATTTAGCGAATAAACTGCAAAAAGGGGGTCTGTAAGGGAAACAGGGCGGAGGGCTCACGTGGGTAATTCAATTCGCACGTGCCGGAATCCCCCACGTGGTTTTACTACAACATTTCACCTCTCAACACTCACGTAGACTGTCGGCCTGAACCAATCGGGTTGACGGGCCCGCTAAACAGGAGTGGCAAACACTTCGATCCGTTCTAAATGGGCGTGGATTTTTGTACGTTCATGTTAATGAGTAGGTCTATTATTATTAGAAGAATTCCTAGACACCAATTTTGGTTTATTATTCTTTGAATAATACACCTATGTTTTTCAACTGAGGTCGACGTCTCTGATCGGCCTCAAAATTTGACATTATCCGTTTCAAGTGGTCTACATTCAAAATCCGAAATGTCCGTCCGCCGTACGCCGTCGACGAGGAGCTTGAAACCAATGAAGTGTGAATTGGAAGGTTCAAAAACGGGTTAGAAAATTTTCAACATTGTACGTTGAGGCTCTTCAAGGTTTTCTAAGTCTCATTGCTAGTCACAAAATTTCGACAGTGTTTCACAAAACAATAAAAATGTCGGGTTTTCGTTCGACTGTCGCCAACACGTGGCCATCATCTCCGCGAGTTTCTCAATATAGACGTCGACGCCGAGCACCGTCTAAGCTGACATTTCGGCGGAGTTTGAAGGATGGAATTGGGCCATCAGTAAAGTGAGAGGGGATGCCCGTTCAAGAGAGGTTGAAAAGCGTTTTGGAGGTTATTGAAGACGGGAGGAAGAAGACGGGGAAGCCTCAAAGGAGGTTTAGGCGGTGAAAAGCACTTCCAAGAGAAAGGGAGGCAGAAAGCTGGAGGTTATTGGGTCGGGAGGTGCGATTGATGCGACGTCATCCATCATAATGAACGGAGACAACTTCACCTCCTTCTTTTTTTTTCGGCGTCAAGTTATGACGTGTGATGTGCGAAAGGAGTTTAGCCTAAGTGTCGTCTCGGCCCCTCCACACTGTTTATAGAAGTTTAGACGAGCCAAAATTTCACCTGAGGATCCAATTTCATCAAAATAACGTCGTATAAGTCGCATTATTTGCAATAAATAATGAGTTAAAAAGAAAAAACGCTGCAAATTTTACACAAGGGTTTATTATTCTTTGATATAGGTTACTAGTACAGAAATTTAATTCTGTCAATGAAAAAAATTAAAAAAATTTTGTTTTTTTTTTATATCTAAAAAAAAATTTTTTGAGGGATTTATTTTTTAAATCTGAAATGTTGATAAAACACTCGGTTACCATCTAGTTGTGCCGGCAAGGTTTTCAGCCCGATCGCCCAAAACCCGTGGTGTACTATGGGGCTACGGGAGGTTTTTTTTTAAAGGTTCGGCTATAGGATCGAGTTAGGTGTCGTTTTCGGAATATTTTTTAACGTAGAATCCATTGAGGTGGTTAGGGTGAGAAATGAGAATCCACGTGAGACGTAGAATCCATTTTAAGTGGTTCCAGAACGATCAGATATCATCTTGGAGATTGATGGGGTTGTCACGGGGTTACAAATGGGATTTTCGAAGTATCCCAGGAAATCAAATAAAGTTTCGTTTTCCTAGTAATGTTTGACGCATAAATCATTTTTAGCGCAACCTTTTTCCAAAAAATGGAAAGGTGCGCTCACCTCTTCGACATGTATGTTTTTTTTGTTGTTGTTTTTTTTGTGTACAGAGCATCACGCCCGAGCGGCTCAACAGATTTTCGTGAGGGTGGTCTCATTGTGATCAGCGAGTTCGTGGGGTGGTTATAGGCTACCTTGATTTTTCCTCCCTCATCCCCTTCATCGGTTTTCGGGAGGTCCTTCACGACGAAAGTTGTTTATCTCTGATGTGTAACTAAGGAGGCCTCAAAAGGGGGACGAAAGTTTTTGTCCGATTTCGTTGGTACAAGGGTCTATGGAATGAGCTTTTCAGGCTGATTCCAACGACTCCAAAACGATTTTTGCAGCCTGAGCCGTTCGTTACCTCTGATCGGCATAAGGTTTTCTTACGCATCGGTCGTTAGGGTGCAGTTGTTTACGTAATGAGCATCACGTGGATATTTTTGATGTGTTGTGTGGCATAGTTTGGTCGCTAGATACCTACTGTTTCTTAGTTCTCGCTCATTAAATATTCGTAATAACAAAAAGGGGCGCTCATCTATTCAATTCAATTGATGGCTTGTTTTGAAAGCCCACATCTGTCCAAACATCGTACTTTTTTTTTTTAAATAAAATATTTTTTAATGACAGATCTAATTTTTGATTAATTTCTCAGACTTTAACCCCCCCCCCCTCACCTGGCGGCCGGATTAGCGTTGTGGTTCTGGGCGTTAGCCACTTCGCGCATTCTGCATTCTGTTGAGTCCACGGGTTCGAATCCTGTTGAAGACCATGGAAATTTCGGGAATAAAAGAGCAGCTGGGTTAAAGTGATTCATTAATAAATTAGCAGCGTCCCCTCATGTCAGGCCCAAGAGGTAAAAAATCTTGACGTAAAATTCACTTTACCATTTTTTCTAAAATATTTTTTAATGACAATTTTTGGATTACTTTTTCTGTCACAGAATTATTTAAAAAAAAAAATCCTCCCTCCCGCCTCTCCCTCACAGCTGTCACGGGGTTACAAATGGGATTTTTGAAGTATCCCAGGAAATCAAATAAAGTTTCGTTTTCCCAGTAATGTTTGAAGCATAAATCTTTTTTTTTTAAGGTTCGCATCTGTCCAAACATCGTAAGTACCTGCAGAATGTTTTTTTTTTTTTTCTAAAATTTTTTTAATGACAACGAATTAATTTTTGGATTAATTTTTCTGTCACAGAATTATTTTTTTTAAATCCTCCCTCCCCCTCACTGCTCTCTTGTGTAAAATTTGCGGCGTTTTTTTAGGTATAGGAAGAGAATGTGCTCGACTGAGATGAGCGATTTTGGGACTCGTACTCGTACCTTGCCTATCGGTTTCCTCCTGTTACTTCGCCAACCTCTTCCTCATTATACTATTTCAATTTATTTTTTATTTCTTTATTTTATTTTTTATTTATTTATTTATTTATTTATTTATTTGTTATTATTTTTTCATTTTCCAATTCCACGATAACCTCTCAGACGGCAAAGATGACCAAGAAGAGGTACCGTAAAGATAGCCCCAAAACTTGTCCTCAACTTTTTCCTAATTTCACCCTACTAACACATGACCGTACACCACTTGTTGATCATGAAAACATCTGCTTTTTCTCTGAATGGTTTCATGAACAGCGAGGGACCCAATCAGTCTTCTCATCGACGCCACTTTCAGTTACACGATCCTCATGAAAGGCTCTTGACGTCGTAATAATTCCCAATTAATCTTCAAGCGCGTTTCTGAATTGACGATGGAAACGAGGACGGCGCAAAGAGAGACGAGAGGGTTTGAGGGAATCTAATCAGACTTCACATGAGACGGCAGCGAAACTCCCCGCATCGATCGCGTCGGCTTCAATTGAATAAATTAGCAAATGGAGAGAAATCCGGGGAAGGTTTGACGCGGAGGGTTTTCATTGGCATTCATCGGGGAGGCAGAACCAGCCAATGAGGTTTATATGTTGGGTGACAATTGTCAACAAGGGAGGGTTATTACTGGCGGCGCTCACATCCCACGCCTGATATCGCAATGAATAAGAACAGAAACCAATTCACACCAAGCAACCGGTGTAGGTGAATAGGTTATTGTAGCGGAAAACGTTTGAGCACACCCAAGCGGTGAAAGGCAATTCGTGAGTACACCCAGATAAAAACTATGTGGGAACACCCACATGACCTCAGTACTCCCAGACAGAAAGGACGTGTGTACGGAGCATGTCCCAAGGATTTTACCTACCTAAGGATTTTCTAGACATGTCAATATGGTGCCAAGCTGGATAAGAGTTTCCATGGTTTACCAAGATGGTCTTAAGCTTTCTTGAGCTGTCCAAGGCTTGCAGTGTTGGTGCCAAGCTGGATGAGGGTTTCCAAGGTTTACCAAGATGTTCTTAAGCTTTCTTGAGCTGTCCAAGGCTTGCAGTGTTGGTGCCAAGCTGGATGAGGGATCCCAATGCTTTCTAAGATTGCCCCAAGCGTTTCAGACTCGTCCAAGGCTTGCAAAGTTGGTGCCACGCTGGTTAAGGGGAGTCACGGCTTTTAGGTGATCAAAAATGGAGTCAACCTTCCCACTTCCGGCTAAAATCGCACAGACCCGATATAAAATATCCGACTGCATGGTTTTATAGCCTTTTTCAATGTAAATGAAAGGACGAAAGAAATTTTTCATTTGAATGAGTGGTTATGTAGATACCTACATGTCCCAAAATGCGAAAATCGTGATTAAATTGGTAAAACTTGCAAGGCCTGTAGTCAGGTTCCCACCAGGACGTTAAAAAATAAAATAAAATCTTTTTTTTTTTTTTCATATGAAACCTTCAAGTCCTTGCTACATGCGGTAAAAATCTCAAATATTTAGAATCAGTACACAAAGAGCTATTGAGTGAGATGCATGGAGAGAGCGGACGCGCGCCGCCTTGGGTGGGCTCCTCCCCTTAACGGTTTCCAAGGCATGCTATCGGGATTAAAATTTAACTGTTAATCAGGGGGATAAATTCATTTGAATGAAAATTAAAAAACGCTGCAAATTTTACACAAGGGTTTATTATTCTTTGATTGATATAGGTTACTTGTACAGACATTTAATTCTGTCAATAAAAAAAAAATTAAAAAAATTTTTTTTTGGGTTTTTATATTTCAAAAAAAACTTTTTTGGGGGGATTTTTTTCAAAAATTATGTATTTTTTACTCGAAAAACCATTTAACCCCCTGGGATTCTTCAAAAATCCCATTTTTAGCCCCATGAAAGCCCTATAGATCGCTACAGTGAAATCGGATCGTTCCGGGACCTTCAAAAGCGCCTCCCGTAGCCCCATTTTAGCCCCATAGCGCCCCACGGGTTTGGGCGATCAGGCTGAAAACCTTGCGGGCACAACTGGATGGTAAACCGAGTATTTTGTCAAAATTTCACCTCTTGAAACGGATAATGTCAAATTTTGAGGCCGATCCGAGTCGTCGACTTCCGTCGCGATCAAATAGGTGTATTATTCCCCGAGCTGTTGAACATTTCTGTGATTTCATCCCAGCACCGCTTCTTTTCCATGGGTGACGGCGTCGCTCCGCTTGTTTTCGATGACATCTTTATTTGCGAGGACCAAAGTCCTCACGTAACTTCTTTCTTCCTCCGTGAAGAAAATTCGTTTGGATTTCTCACCCATGTCAACACGAATTCGTGCCGAGGAAAACAAAACAAAACTCTACCACTACTGCACCGAAAACGTTGCCGCAAAATGCGCCTGGGCGATCGGTTGAAACCTACGCGACTGATATAACAGTACGGGACTGTTGTAACAGTATACCCCCAGGCCTGCCAATCCTGACTCAAAGGGCTCCTCAAGTGAGTTTGAGCTGAGGTCGACCTCAGTAGGAACAAATTTCTCTATGAATAACGACACCTTACTTTGAGATGAGGAAATTCTCAACTAAGATGAGACATTTCTTACCTTGAGGAACGTCTATGAATTCCGCCCTAAGAGAAGAGATTTTAAAAATATTATATACCTACTTATTATTCGCAGCGTTTAAAATATATATGTCTGTGAGGCTAGAGGCTAGAGAGAAGATATTTGTAAAAAAAAAAAAAAAAAAAAAAAAAAAAAACACTTGTTAATAAATTGTTTAGCACTTATTCATATTCAACAGGTTTTGAGTGTTGGGTTACCCATTTAGTTGCCTAACATTATGTAGAGAGCAAAATACGTACGACAGATACATTCCTAATGATCTATGCAGACCCCAAAAATCTGTATAAATACGGATGAAAATCCGTGGATGGCAACACTGCTGTAGACTCCTTGATAATGTTAGTTCGCTTAAACGCCGCGGGTCAAGTGGGCGCTCGCGTTAGCCCTCACTATTCTTCTCCCCGCTCCGATGATCACCTAACGTAAAATTTTCATGATCTACACCTTTCATTACATGCATTTTAACATGGTACATGTTTTTACGGGCGTTCTCTGGATTGGAATGTGAGTACACCCCCCGTAAACCGTCGTGCCTTATAGGCGCCTAAACGGCTGAACGGATTTGAATGGGTTTTTTTTCTAACGATCTCGGGTGAGATTGCCCACAACATAGGCTATATTAAAACCCAGCCTGACGCGCGCAACCCTGCGAAATTTCGAAATTTCGAAATTTTGTACTCACGGTACATGGTTTTTCCTCTCCTCCTCCTAAACGGCTGAACGGATTTGAATGGGGTTTTTTTCTAACGATCTCGGGTGGGATTGCCCACAACATAGGCTATATTATTTTTGACTAGGATTTCAAAGTGAACTGTTATAACTGGATGAGAATTTTGAAAATTTTGCGGAGAATTGGCAGTTTTCTCTCTGAATATCCTTTTGGGGTGCAAAGCTGTAAATTGGTGATGAAAGCCGTTTGGTTGTTCTTCCTACACCTGTCCGATGTTTCAAAACTTCAGAATTTCAGGAATGTTTCAAAACAAAACTTTGATTTTGTCTTTTGAACAGGACTTTATTTTATTTATTATGATTATTTTTTATTTTTTGCAGAAAAAGCGACGGTTCCTGCCGTCAACTCCAAACGAGGGTTTGACGTCCTCCTCAAAATGTCTTCCAACCCAGAAGTACTGGGTTTCATTCTTCGTGGCCTTTTAGCTCACATTTCCAAACTTTTGAAACTACTCCAACAAAGGAACGATCAACAGCTCCACAGGGACATGGCGGCACTGCTTCACAAGCTCCTCAAGGTACGGATTGATGAAGGGGCTGATTTTAGTTGTGTGAACAAGTTTTGAACGGATGAAATTATTCGTGTTTCAGACTTCCTTGGAAACCTACGCCGGCCAATCTTTGGAAACCGCTTGTACGGCGGAGGCGGACAAAAGGAAAATCGAACTGTCCGCCGCTTGTTGCCTCCTACTCAAAACCTGCTTGACTCTCATCCACGGCGTCCACGACCTGCAGTTCACCGCCATGGTGACCATCAACAAAGTCATAGACACCTGCGTCGTGTACCGGCTGGCTCACATGAAAGTCAAAGTGTCCGAAGCCCTTCAACATCCTGCTATGGCGTGAGTCTTTGAAGAAATTGCTCAAAACCGTTGCTCCTGTCAGCCCAAGAGGCCCATGAGGTGGCACGCGCGCCACTTGAGAGCTTCCAGGGTGACATGCGAGCCTCGAGAAGGACTTTTATTATCTGAACGTACTCAGAGTGTGACTGCTTGGAAAAACTCAGTTTTCCCCAAATTCGCGCGTGGCCTGAAAGCCTATAACTTCCGATTTTTATATATGTTAGCGGCAAAGTGTATAATCCAGGCATTGTATGAAATGCCTAGGCATTTCATATAATGCCGAGCCATTTCAGGCAATGTATAAAAATGTTTCCAGATTTCAAACTTTACCTAGGCAATGTTTATAACTTTTAGGCATTGTATGGAATGCCTAGCGGGGCTCAGGCAAAGTATTGAACGAAACTGAAATATCAAAAGAAATCTATCTAAATCACTAATCCTCACCGTCTCTGTGTGTCTGTCAGTTTGTCAGTATGTCAATCGCCTACTCTGACTAAACGGTAAGTCGTAAAAATACGCCGATTTTTCCTATCGTCTCGGGCGACCGTTTAAGAGTCAATAGGGGGGTCGAGATTTTTCTAAAATGCGCTCAAATGGGCGCAATTGACATCAACTTTCTTATTTCAAATGGGAACCCCTATTTTTTTCACCGGATTCGGATTCCTCGACCAATTTTACGTCCGATAAGGGGGTCGCGCGAATTTTTTGGCGCGCGCGAATTCGCTCAATTAATTTTTGCGTCTTATTCCGCCGTTAATAGACGGATTTTTTCCGCGTTTCGTCCGTAGCCTACCTTGAGATCCAAATTTTAATAGGAGATATCGACCAAATTCATTCCGACAATGAGCGGATCAGGACGGCGATTTCAGTTTTGGAGATTCCTTTAATTTACGTCAGAAAACTGGGTGGCCGTCACCGGCGGGTGGATCCCGCTCGGTTTACTCCCAGCCGATACCCCCCCACCCTCACTCTTCACTCTGAGCGGGTGGGACATCAGCCTTACAGGGGCGCTCACGAGGTCTACGAGATCTCTCCCAGACGGAAATGGATGTAAATTAAATGAATCGAGAAAAGTAGAATCGATTTAAACTGAATCGATTATCGAGAAAAGTAGAATCGATTTAAACTGAATCGATTATCGAAAAATTGAATTTAATTGAATTTGAAAAAAAATAAAAAATAAAAAAAATAAAAAAAATTAAAATCAATATAAAATAAATTAAAAAATAAAAATTCAAAAATGCCCCCCTGTCCGAATAAGGAGTGGGGATCTAGATCTCTTATAATATTACTTAGCCCTGCTCTTCAAGTCTCTGATATTCCCCAAAAAAGGATTCTACGTCCAAAATTTATATACACCCTTCCTACCGCCCAAAACGGCCTGGACTTATAATTTTATTGAAAAATTATTGATTTACCTAATTGAAAAACAGTACATAATAATAATAGTACCTAATAATAGTTTTGCCGAAATTAATTATTATTTGGAACGATTTTGAAACGTATGGGGCCCGCCTGCTCTTCAGGTCTCTGATATTCCCCAAAAAAGGATTCTACGTCCAAAATTTATATACACCCTTCCTACCGCCCAAAACGGCCTGGACTTATAATTTTATTGAAAAATTATTGATTTACCTAATTGAAAAACAGTACATGATAATAATAATCCTGTGAGTTGTCAAATTTGACACGTTGCCAACTTTTCAAATGACAGGGGGGGTCTTGCTTCGCTCGGGCGATTATTTTATTAGCCAGAGGGGCCTTGCTTTGCTCGGCCACCGACATAGGTAGTTCTCCTATTATTGATGGTGGAGTTTTCAAATTTCATTTCACTAGCACTTTGACAGGGGGTCCTTACTCCCCCCCCCCCCCCCCCCCCCCAAACAAGGATCTATATGTACGAGCGATCACGCAAGACCCTTATAAATAATCTATATCACTAATATATATAATATTCTTGAAAATCTCGAGAAATTCAAAAATGCTCTATGTTCTGAGATAGGTTGAAGATCATTTTAACGGCCAGGGGACTCGCAATGCTCGGCCACCGACATAGGTAGTTCTATTATTATCAAGGGAAGGCTTTGCAAATTTGATTTCACTAGCACTATGACAGGGGGGCCTTACTTTCCCCAAAAATACTTGGAAAACGACACTTAACTCTACCCCCTCGCCATTTTAGCCCATATCAAATGGGCGCAATTGACATCAACTTTCTTATTTCAAATGGGAACCCCTATTTTTTTCACCGGATTCGGATTCCTCGACCAATTTTACGTCCGATAAGGGGGTCGCGCGAATTTTTTGGCGCGCGCGAATTCGCTCAATTAATTTTTGCGTCTTATTCCGCCGTTAATAGACGGATTTTTTCCGCGTTTCGTCCGTAGCCTACCTTGAGATCCAAATTTTAATAGGAGATATCGACCAAATTCATTCCGACAATGAGCGGATCAGGACGGCGATTTCAGTTTTGGAGATTCCTTTAATTTACGTCAGAAAACTGGGTGGCCGTCACCGGCGGGTGGATCCCGCTCGGTTTACTCCCAGCCGATACCCCCCCACCCTCACTCTTCACTCTGAGCGGGTGGGACATCAGCCTTACAGGGGCGCTCACGAGGTCTACGAGATCTCTCCCAGACGGAAATGGATGTAAATTAAATGAATCGAGAAAAGTAGAATCGATTTAAACTGAATCGATTATCGAGAAAAGTAGAATCGATTTAAACTGAATCGATTATCGAAAAATTGAATTTAATTGAATTTGAAAAAAAATAAAAAATAAAAAAAATAAAAAAAATTAAAATCAATATAAAATAAATTAAAAAATAAAAATTCAAAAATGCCCCCCTGTCCGAATAAGGAGTGGGGATCTAGATCTCTTATAATATTACTTAGCCCTGCTCTTCAAGTCTCTGATATTCCCCAAAAAAGGATTCTACGTCCAAAATTTATATACACCCTTCCTACCGCCCAAAACGGCCTGGACTTATAATTTTATTGAAAAATTATTGATTTACCTAATTGAAAAACAGTACATAATAATAATAGTACCTAATAATAGTTTTGCCGAAATTAATTATTATTTGGAACGATTTTGAAACGTATGGGGCCCGCCTGCTCTTCAGGTCTCTGATATTCCCCAAAAAAGGATTCTACGTCCAAAATTTATATACACCCTTCCTACCGCCCAAAACGGCCTGGACTTATAATTTTATTGAAAAATTATTGATTTACCTAATTGAAAAACAGTACATGATAATAATAATCCTGTGAGTTGTCAAATTTGACACGTTGCCAACTTTTCAAATGACAGGGGGGGTCTTGCTTCGCTCGGGCGATTATTTTATTAGCCAGAGGGGCCTTGCTTTGCTCGGCCACCGACATAGGTAGTTCTCCTATTATTGATGGTGGAGTTTTCAAATTTCATTTCACTAGCACTTTGACAGGGGGTCCTTACTCCCCCCCCCCCCCCCCCCAAACAAGGATCTATATGTACGAGCGATCACGCAAGACCCTTATAAATAATCTATATCACTAATATATATAATATTCTTGAAAATCTCGAGAAATTCAAAAATGCTCTATGTTCTGAGATAGGTTGAAGATCATTTTAACGGCCAGGGGACTCGCAATGCTCGGCCACCGACATAGGTAGTTCTATTATTATCAAGGGAAGGCTTTGCAAATTTGATTTCACTAGCACTATGACAGGGGGGCCTTACTTTCCCCAAAAATACTTGGAAAACGACACTTAACTCTACCCCCTCGCCATTTTAGCCCCATATTTTTCCTGTGAGTTATCAACTATGATTTGATTTCACTAGCACTATGACAGGGTGGGAGGGGGGGCATACTTCACTCGGCCGTTCATTTTATCAGCCAGGGGGGTTGATGTTGAAGGAGCAGTTGACCTTGATGCAGGGTTATGAACGTGTCCATCGATGCTATGCACCCCACTAGGGTTACTCAGCTGGGTGCGTAGGCGAGCAACTAACTATTGATGGCACCCCAGGGTTTTTTTCCTGTGAGTTGTCAAATTTGACACGTTGCCAAGGGGGGGGGGGGGGGGGGGTTTCTCGCTCGGCCGATGAATTTACCAGCCAGGGGAGGCTTTTTTCAAACTTTTCAAATGACAGGGGGGGGGGTCTTGCTTCGCTCGGGCGATTATTTTATTAGCCATAATAATAATAGTACCTAAGAATAGTTTTGCCGAAATTAATTATTATTTGGAACGATTTTGAAACGTATGGGGCCCGCCTGCTCTTCAGGTCTCTGATATTCCCCAAAAAAGGATTCTACGTCCAAAATTTATATACACCCTTCCTACCGCCCAAAACGGCCTGGACTTATAATTTTATTGAAAAATTATTGATTTACCTAATTGAAAAACAGTACATGATAATAATAATCCTGTGAGTTGTCAAATTTGACACGTTGCCAAGGGGGGGGGGGGGGGGGTTTCTCGCTCGGCCGATCAATTTACCAGCCAGGGGAGGCTTTTTTCAAACGACAGGGGGGGGTCTTGCTTCGCTCGGGCGATTATTTTATTAGCCAGAGGGGCCTTGCTTTGCTCGGCCACCGACATAGGTAGTTCTCCTATTATTGATGGTGGAGTTTTCAAATTTCATTTCACTAGCACTTTGACAGGGGGTCCTTACTCCCCCCCCCCCCCCCCCCAAACAAGGATCTATATGTACGAGCGATCACGCAAGACCCTTATAAATAATCTATATCACTAATATATATAATATTCTTGAAAATCTCGAGAAATTCAAAAATGCTCTATGTTCTGAGATAGGTTGAAGATCATTTTAACGGCCAGGGGACTCGCAATGCTCGGCCACCGACATAGGTAGTTCTATTATTATCAAGGGAAGGCTTTGCAAATTTGATTTCACTAGCACTATGACAGGGGGCCTTACTTTCCCCAAAAATACTTGGAAAACGACACTTAACTCTACCCCCTCGCCATTTTAGCCCCATATTTTTCCTGTGAGTTATCAACTATGATTTGATTTCACTAGCACTATGACAGGGTGGGAGGGGGGGCATACTTCACTCGGCCGATCATTTTATCAGCCAGGGGGGTTGATGTTGAAGGAGCAGTTGACCTTGATGCAGGGTTATGAACGTGTCCATCGATGCTATGCACCCCACTAGGGTTACTCAGCTGGGTGCGTAGGCGAGCAACTAACTATTGATGGCACCCCAGGGTTTTTTTCCTGTGAGTTGTCAAATTTGACACGTTGCCAAGGGGGGGGGGGGGGGGGGGGTTTCTCGCTCGGCCGATGAATTTACCAGTCAGGGGAGGCTTTTTTCAAACTTTTCAAATGACAGGGGGGGGGTCTTGCTTCGCTCGGGCGATTATTTTATTAGCCAGAGGGGTCTTGCTTTGCTCGGCCACCAACATAGGTAGTTCTCCTATTATTGATGGTGGAGTTTTCAAATTTGATTTCACTAGCACTTTGACAGGGGGTCCTTACTTCCCCCCCCCCCCCCCCCCCCAAACAAGGATCTATATGTACGAGCGATCACGCAAGACCCTTATAAATAATCTATATCACTAATATATATAATATTCTTGAAAATCTCGAGAAATTCAAAAATGCTCTACTTTCTGAGATAGGTTGAGCGCCCTCAAGGATTTTTTCCGTTTTCCCCTTAGCCACATGAAAGCTCCATAGGTCGTCCCCAAAAATACTTGGAAAAGGACACTTAACTCTACCCCCTCGGCATTTTAGTCCCATAGCGCCCCACCGGGTTTTTTACTGTGAGTTTTGATTTGATTTCACTAGCACTTTGACTTACTTCGCTCAGCTAATAGACTAGCACTTTGACAAGGGGGCCTTACTTCGCTCGGCTAATCATTTTCGTACCATGATTCACCCAAATCACAGGCGGCAATACATCCACTAGGGGGGGTCTGGGGGGCGGCAATTCACCCACAGGCGGCAATATACACTCACAGGCGGCAATACACCCACTAGGGGGGGTCTGGGGGGCGGCAATTCACCCACAGGCGGCAATATACACTCACAGGCGGCAATACACCCACAGGTGGCAATACACCCACAAGCGGCAATTCACCCACATGTCTGCTTAAGCGATCGGCCTCGCGGAGCGAGGCGCCGGCCTCGCGAAGCGAGGCCCACGGGGGGTCTGGGGGGCGGAGCCCCCCAGCTGGGTGCGTAGGCGAGCAAAGCGAGCCGGAGCATCTAGTCTAGTCTAAATCACTAATTCTCAACGTGTCTGTATGTGGGTATGTCAATCGCCTACTCTGACTAAACTATAAGCCCTAAAAATACGCCGATTTTTCCTATCGTCTCGGGCGACCGTTTAAGAGTCAATAGGGGGGTCGAGATTTTTCTAAAATGCGCTCAAATGGGCGCAATTGACATCAACTTTCTTATTTCAAATGGGAACCCCTATTTTTTTCACCGGATTCGGATTCCTCGACCAATTTTACGTCCGATAAGCGAGTTGGGCGAATTTTATGACGCGCGCGAATTCGCTGAATTAATTTTTTCGATTTATTCCTTCGTTAATAGACGGATTTTTTCCGCGTTTCGTCCGTAGCCTACCTAGAGATCCGAATTTTAATACTTGATATCGACCAAATTCATTTCGAAATCGAGTGAATTTTGAGCGCGAGTTGAGTTTTGAAAAAACTGGGCCGTCGCCACCGACCCGTCCCGTCGGGTGAATTCTGGCTCGGCTTCACTCCCATCCTCTCAACACCCTCTATCCCCCCGCCCTCACTCTTCACTCTGAGCGGGTGGGACATCAGCCTTTAAGGGGCGCTCGGAAGGTCTATGCGCAACGTCACCCAGACGGAAATGGATGTAAATTAAATGAATCGATTTAAATTGAATCGATTATCGAGAAAAGTATCGAAAAGTTGAATTGAATCGGAAAAAAAAATTATTAACAAATTTTAGCCCCATTTTTTTCCTGTGTTTTCAAATTTGATTTTATTTCACTAGCACTATGACAGCGAGGGGAGGGGGGGGGGGGGGTTACTTCACTCGGCCGATCATTTTACTGGCCAGGGGAGGCTCGCTTTCCTGGGCTGCCCACATTGGTAGGTAGTTCTATTGTTATTGAAGGTTATATTGTTATTTTAACGGCCAGGAGGCTCTCTTTGCTCGGCCATTTGACATTGGTACATTTCACGATAAAAAAATTTATATATATTCTTGAAAATCTCGAGAAATACAAAAATGATCTACATTCTGAGATAGGTTGAGCGCCCTCAAGGATTTTTTCCGTTTTCCCCTCCTTCAACTAAATAATAATAATAATAATAAATAAATAAATTTATTTATCGCTTACTCTGCCACCCACATAGGTAGTTCTATTATTATTGATGGTGGAGTTTTCAAATTTGATTTCTACACTCTTCACTCCAAGCGGGTGGGACATCAGCCTTTAAGGGGAGCTCGCAAGGTCTACGAGATCTCTCCCAGTCATCCCCTTGCAGTGCAGCCAAATCAGGGTTTTTCCCCCAGATTGCGGGGGTTTTTTCTTCTCCGGGGGGGATTTTTGGGGGTCGATATCTCCCGGCCATCCCTGCAAAGTCGTCCGAGGGATGTCCGATTCTCAAATATGAATCGATTTAAATCAAATCGATTTAGAAAGTATTATTATTATAAAATATTATTATTAGTATTTATTATTATTATTATTAGAATCGATTCTTTTTCCAAATTATTGACAGGGTGGCCTTACTTTGCTCAGCTAATCATTTTATCCACCAGGGGATTCTACGTCCAAAAATACTTGGAAAACGACAATAACTCTACCCCCTCACCATTTTAGCCCCATACTTTTACTGTGTTTTCCTGGGGGGTGGGGGGCATACTTCACTCGGCCGATCATTTTAACGGCCTGGGGACTCGCTTTGCTCGGCCACTGACATAGGTAGTTCTATTATTATCAAGGGAAGGCTTTTCAAATTTGATTTCACTAGCACTTGACAGGGGGGCCTTAATTTCCCCAAAAATACTTCCCCTTTCCCCAAAAATACTTGGAAAACGACACTTAACTCTACCCCTCGCCATTTTAGCCCCATATTTTTCCTGTGAGTTTTCAACTTTGATTTGATTTCACTAGCACTATGACAGGGTGGGAGGGGGGGGGGGGCATACTTCACTCGGCCTATCATTTTAACGGCCAGGGGACTCGCGTTGCTCGGCCTCGGCCACCGACATAGGTAGTTCTATTATTATCGAGGGAAGACTTTTGAAATTTGATTTCACTAGCACTATGACAGGGGGGCCTTACTTAGCTTGGTCCACCATTATAACGGCCAGGGGACTCGCTTTGCTCGGCCACCGACATAGGTAGTTCTATTATTATCAAGGGAAGGCATTTCAAATTTGATTTCACTAGCACTTGACAGGGGGGCCTTAATTTCCCCAAAAATACTTCCTCTTTCCCCAAAAATACTTGGAAAACGACACTTAACTCTACCACCTCGCCATTTTAGCCCCATATTTTTCCTGTGAGTTTTCAACTTTGATTTGATTTCACTAGCACTATGACATGGCGGGAGGGGGGGCATACTTTACTCGGCCGATCATTTTAACGGCCAGGGGACTCGCTTTGCTCGGCCACCCACATAGGTAGTTCTATTATTATTGATTTCACTAGCACGTTGACAGGGGGTCTAATTTCGTATAGCCCCATGAAAGCTCCATAGGTCGTCCCCAAAAATACTTGGAAAACGACACTTAACTCTACCCCCTCGGCATTTTAGTCCCATAGCGCCCCACCTGGTTTTTTACTGTGAGTTTTGATTTGATTTCTTTAGCACTTTGACAGGGGAGGGGGGGGGGGCTTACTTCGCTCTACCGATCAGAGGGGGCTCGCTTTGCTCAGCCACCCACATAGGTAGTTCTATTCTATTATTATGATGGTGGAGTATTCAAAATTGAGTTCACTAGCACTTTGACAGGAGGGGCGTCTTATTTCGCTCAGCTGATCATCTTCTCGGCCTTTTTAGCCCCATATCGCCCCATGGGTTTTTTCCCTATGAGTTTTCAAATTTGATTTGATTTCACTAGCACTATGGCAGGGAGGTGGGGGGGGGGGGGGGGGGGGGTTCCTCGCTCGGGCGGTAGAGGGTAGACTTTTGAAAATTGATTTCACTAGCACTTTGACTTACTTCGCTCAGCTAATAGACTAGCACTTTGACAAGGGGGCCTTACTTCGCTCGGCTAATCATTTTCGTACCATGATTCACCCAAATCACAGGCGGCAATATACAACCACAGTGGGCAATACACCCACTAGGGGGGGTCTGGGGGGCGGCAATTCACCCACAGGCGGCAATATACACTCACAGGCGGCAATACACCCACAGGTGGCAATACACCCACAAGCGGCAATTTACCCACATGTCTGCTTAAGCGATCGGCCTCGCGAAGCGAGGCCCACGGGGGGTCTGGGGGGCGGAGCCCCCCAGCTGGGTGCGTAGGCGAGCAAAGCGAGCCGGAGCATCTAGTCTATACCACTAATTCTCAGTCTGTCTGTCTGTATGTCAATCGCCTACTCTGACTAAACGGTAAGTCGTAAAAATACGCCGATTTTTCCTATCGTCTCGGGCGACCGTTTAAGTGTCTCTAGGGGGGGTCGCAGACCCCCCCGGCCGAGCGAAGCGAGGCCCCCCTGTCCGAATAAGCGCTCGGCCGAGCGGAGCGAGGCCTTATGTCTGCTTAAGCGGTCGGCCGAGCGAAGCGAGGCCTTATGTCTGAGTAGGGGATTGAACCCACCCCCCCGGCCGAGCGAAGCGAGGCCCCCTGTCCGAATAAGCGCTCGGCCGAGCGGAGCGAGGCCTTATGTCTGCATAAGCGGTCGGCCGAGCGAAGCGAGCCGGAGCATCTAGTATGTATAATTACTCAACATTGTACTCACAAGTCAGGTAGGTAGTACGTCGGTATTAAGTCAATTTTTATTCGAGCAGGAGGTGCAGCCGCATTTTGAGTTGCAGCTAACTTTATTTTTTCGACATTTGCAGCGGTTCGTTGAGCAGGACTTAGCGCAGTTGCATTTGAAGAATCCTTGGCCAGATCCAGTGGCGCTGCTTGTTGCTGCAGATCGTAGAGTTATTTCCCGTTCCGTTTTGACGTCATCTGGCTGAACAAAAGTTGTCTTGCAAATAACGAATTGAGATCTGGCGTACCAATGTTTCAGAGTTCCGTCCTTGTTCCCCAAGCGATATAGTCCGTCTTCGTTGGTTTCCAGCACGCGAGCTAGCACATTCCGCGCCTCTCCTTTTCCCCTATCGACGTCGGGGATCGCAATCCACGATTTTTCATGACCTGAATGAATCGGAGTCCTTCGGCCCACTGACTACACTTGTTGTCTTTCATCTATGTCATTAGCATGTTCTGCACATCTTGGTTTGCACGCTCAACGCTACCTTGGCTCTGGCTGTGACGTGGTTTGCCATGCACGATTCTCAGTTCGGGCCAAAAAGATCGTAGATTATCAACTATGCGATTCGCTAACTCTCTCCCGTTGTCTGATTGGAGTACTGCTGGAGCACCCAGCAGCGCGAAAATATCTAACAAATTTTTCGCAACTTCCTCCGCCGTTTTTGTTTTCAGCGGTTTTAGGACGACGTTTTTTGTGAGATGGTCTTGATAGGTCATAATAAATTTGTACTCACCATCCGGATTGGACTGAAAGTCGATTAGGTCAACCTGGCACCTGGAGTAGAATTCATCAAATAGCAGCGGCTTTACAACTAAACCTTTCTTTTTCTTATTTCGCTTCAACTCACAAACTTCGCAAAAGGACAAGAAAATATCGACTTCACGGCGGGTCAGGTTTTTGTACGAAGTCTTCAAATCACTGATCATCCGGTCTCTGCCTCCATGTCCAAGAGATCTATGGGTTTTCATGAGGATATCGAAAATTTCGCTTTCGCGAACGTAATAGAGAACCTGGTTACTGTCTTTCATGGGGCAAATAAGTTTTTTCATTCCTAGAACCTCTATGACGTCGTATCTTTTCAACAGCCAGTAGTCTCGAGGTTCCTTCTTCTTTTTTCCTCCAGATTTCACGGATAGCACTTCACTTATGAGATCTGAATACCGTTCATCACTTAAAAATTGCGAATTGTTCTTCACTCGAGACTCACACATTTTTTCCGTGAACATTTGTTTCATAATTGCATCGCATGAAGACGAGGGTTCTTGCTCTAATGCCATTCTGACCAAAACTAACTGAAACGGAACTGCACCGATGGACGGAGCTAGCTTATCTATCCCTCTTCCCCGTATTTCATACTTTGCCCGGAGATTAAACACATTGCCGAGCCCACTCTCGGCATTGTATATGTTACGTGCAAAGCCCGAAATTGTACAATCCTAAGATTGTACAACCGTTTTTGTACAATCAGCGGATGGCTAGGGAAATGAGAAATGAGAAATGAGATGGCTAGGGAAAAGCTACAATGACTAGGGAAAGTAAATAATTATTCACATCGACGGCCCTCGTTTGTCATTATATGAAATGCCTAGGCATTCTATAGAATTTCGGATTATACACTTTGCCGCTAACATATACACCGATGTCCCAGTGACAAACCATGTTGGATCTGTAACATAAGGTTTGTTCTTGGTGTGTGAGGGTGAGGCGATGTGAGGAGCTTGCGCTTGCGCAGTGATACGTTTCGTTGGCCATGCGTGGATCGTTCCACAGATCCAGGAGTGGCGTGGCAGTGTGAGGATCGAATTCGCTGTTCCAAAAGCGGGAGTGTGAGGCGATGTAAGGTGCTCACACTTGCTCACTTTGGACTGTGAGCATGTGAGTGTGAGTTACTCGCTTGTGTCATCTGGCCAGATCTCTTAAATACTGACTTCAAAAGTGTCAAGCGCACAAATGTTTGTTGATTTGAGGTAATTTTTGACATCCTCACACCCACACTTACATCCCCTCACGCTCCAGGACTATAAAACCTATAACGTGGCCCTGAAGATAATTTTGAGAACCTAGCAGATTCTCGGTCAAAATTATGTTGAACTTTCACATCAGTTTTAATTTAATCTGTAAGTGTAGCTCTGCACTGTTTGAAATTCGTCTCTTCATTTTACTTTCCTGCTGATCTTGTTCTCTGTTACGCCTGTTCAAGCTGGTATGAGCATTTCTAGGCTCGCAGAGCTTTCTAGCCTGTTTTCCTGCGATTACAGCCTACAGCCTACTACACTTTCTGTTCTTCCTTCTGTCATGTTTCTGTTCAAGTTGTCTTTCTCGACTTCATCAACTTCCTCTTCAGCCTGTTCCCTCGTGTTCCTAACCTCTTTTACCTCTGTCCTTTTGGTTTATTATTCTTGGAATAATACACCTATGTTTTCGCGACGGGGGTCGACGACTCCGATCGGGCTCAAAATTTGACATTATCCGTTTCAAGAGGTCTACATTCTAAATCCGAAATGTCCGTCCGCCGTACGCCGTCCGCCGTCCAGGCCGTTTTGGGCAGTAGGATATTTTTTTAAAATCTGAAATTTTGACAAAATACTTGGTTTACCATCTAGTTGTGCCCGCAAGGTTTTCAGTCCGATCGCCCAAACCCGTGGGGCGCTATGGGGCTACGAAAGGGGGTTTTTGAAGGCTTTTAGCTATGGGATCGAGTTAGGTGTCGTTTTCGAAGTAATTTTGGACGTAGAATCCTTTTTTTTGGGGTCCCGGAACGATCCTATTTCACTGGGGCGATCTTTAGGGATTTCATGGGGCTAAAAATGGGATTTTTGAAGGCTCCTAGGATGGTAAAATTTAACATTTTTTAATATTTTTCGAGTAAAAAATAAAGAATTATTGAAATAAACATTTTTGAAAAAAAAAAAATTTTTTTTTGAGATAAAAATTCAAAAAACATTTTTTTTTTAAATTTTTTCATTGACAGAATTAAATTTCTGCACAAGTAACGTATATCAAAGATTTTAATCTGAAGTTATGACGAAATAGGTACTCGGTTTAATCTAGTTTTGCCCGCAAGGTTTTCAGCCCGATCGCCCAAACCCGTGGGGCGCTATGTGGCTAAAAGTGGGGCCAACGAGAGGAGTTTTTTTGAAGGCTTTTAGCTATGGGATCGAGTTAGGTGTCGTTTTCGAAGTATTTTTGGACGTAGAATCCATTTTTTGAGGTTCCAGAACGATTGGATTTTACTGTGGGGATCTATGGGGCTTTCATGGGGCTGCATACGGGGTTTTTGAAGGATCCCGGGAGGTCAAATAAGGTTTCGTTTACCGAGTCATCTTGGTCGCAAAGTCCTTCTTTTTTTTTAAGGTCCCACATCTGTCCAAACATCGTCACGATTTATTTATTTTTTATTATTTCATTTCTGTATCAAACAGAAATATTATTTCTTTATCACACAGCATTTTTGTACAATGGACCTACATCCAAGAATAATAAACCCATGTGTAAAATTTGCAGCGTTTTTCGTTTGAATTGTGGCGGTAAAATCAAATATACCGCCGAGGAGCCAGGAAGGAGGGCCCCACGACGGGCACTCCTGCTGCATCAGCGAATTCCGCCCGGGAACGTCATCACCAGCTACGTGACCGGCGGAGAGCCCCCTCCCCCCGAGCCCCTCATTCGTTGAGTTCCGTAGGACGGGTGTGGTTGCCACTGCGTTATAAATAAAATCATTACCCAAGCCTATTAAAGTTATTATTAAATAATAACTTTAATAGGCTTGGGTAATGATTTTATTTTAAATTTTAAACAGGTTTATAAAGTGAGTGTTATTCACCCTCTGAAGACCAGGGGAATAAACGATCATTTCAGAATGATTTCTATCTAAACTTGATCGACTTCCTCTTTGGCCTGTTCCCTTGTGTCTTTGTCCTCCTCCTCCGGGCTTGTTCCTGATTCGAGCCTTTTGATCCTGCAGGATCGAAAGGCTCGACTTCATCTTCATGGTCATGACTTCATCAATTTTCTCTTTGGCCTTTTCCATTGTCATTCTCTTCCTTCTGTCCTGTTTGAGTCTTTCTATCCTGACTTTATCAACTGTCTATCTTGACTTGATCCTGTTTTGTTGTGTCCCTGACCTTCTCTTCATCTTGTCCTATTTGGGTCTTGTCGTCTTCTTCCTCCTGGCTTGTTCCTGATTTGAGCCTTTCTTTCTATCTTGATTTCATCAGCTTGCTGTTCAGCCTTTTCCCTTGTGTCTTTGTCCTTCTCCTCATTTTTTGAGTTTTTCTGTCGTGACTTCATCAACTCTTCAGCCTGTTCCCTTGTGTCCTTGTTGTCTCCTCTTCCTCCTGTTCTGTCTTGATCCTGTCTTGAGTCGTTCTACCTTGACTTCATCAACTTTCTCTTCAGCCTGTTCTCTTGTGTCCTCCTCCTCCTGGCTTGTTTCTGATTCGATCCTTTCTACCTTGACTTTCATCAACTTCCTCTTCAAACTCCCTCGTGGCTTTCTTCCATTTCCCGTGCTTGGTCACCATTGCCTCCTTGTCATTGTCTCAGACGAACATTCTAGCAATAAAAAGGCTATCAGAGTGGATTGAAAGGAGAAACTATGGATGGGAAGTTTATTTAGCAGAAAAAGGATTTTCCCTCAATATTCTCGCCGTCCGTCTTCCCGTTAGACTCCTCGCGGAAAGTGGATCCTTTTTTTCATTCCTGTGACACAATACTCCGAAAGGGCATCCACGAGCTTTGACGCTCCGTAACCCAAAGGCACTTGGCGGATATAGAAAACCTTATTGTGTTTTCCTTTTGGCGTGGATTTTCAAACTGGTTCGACAAATGAGTTACTACGGTTGGTATTTTCTCTTTCCTGAAACATTTTGGATAGTTCTGATGAATTCTGCAAGGCTCGTTCCCAGGTTAAGGGTGTTCGTTCCTGCTCAGGCGTGAGCTTTGTTAGCGTTCCGTTTGAAACAACGAATTTCGCGAAAACGCGTTACTTAGTCATCATTGCCCCATAAAGTTGATTACGACGACGATTTCTCCGGTTAGTTGAACCTTCGGTTGTTTCAGTGTGTTTGGATGCAGAAAGTGGTAGTGTGCGAAAAGCTGAATCAGTATTGACTCGAAAGCCCGTTTTCCATACACGCCATACCACTCAGATGAGCCTCTGAAGCCCGTCGGAGGGTTTGAAATTGATTCGGAAGGGCGAAAAGGGTGAAAAGGGGGGGTCGTTTGAAAACAACCGAAAGAGGGCGGTGTCGTCCGCGTCATAAATCACGTCTCGTGTAATTTTCTTTTTTTCCCCCAGCGGGAAGGGCCTAAAACGTCCAATATTATACGTCGATGAGCGGAGCGAATTTATTGTTTTCGGACGGAAAGCCGTAAATTTCGGCTTTTCTCTCGCTATATTCGCGAAATAAATAGAAAATCCGTGCTGGGCGAGAGCGAAAGGGGCAGACGACCTCCTACCACGAATTAAGAAGACATTTTGTGAACAAATGGGGCGAAACTTCCTAACTCTCGACCTTCGTTGACAAGATTGAGAACCCAGCTTTGTTTTCACTAGCAAGCAAGAGGTACTGTTCTTAGGCTCGGAATTTAACCGAAAATATCGACGTTTGACAAAAAATATCGATATTTGGGCAACGTCATGCGGTCTTCACCTAGTGTAAGGATATTTTCTCAGGGAGGGGGCCCTCGCTTCGCTCGACCACTCGGACAGGGGTTGTCGTGCCGTCGTCTTTCCCGCAAAAACTTGGCGCGGTTCCGGACGTGTCCTATATGGGGGAAGTACGATTGATACACGCTTAGTGGAAAGTGAGTTTTACGATTGGCACACACCATATAGGTCTACCTATAATTCGTTATACATAACAGTTAACAGAATATATTCTTATATATAAGAATAATTCATCCACAGAAGGAAAATGGCTCCACTTATTTGGTTATCGGCCTCCCGTATTTGAACCCTGAAGATTTAGAGGGGCTTGAGTTGCCAACCGAAACTTACTGTAAGAAGCAATCAGTGCAAGATGGGGATCAGAGGCAACCAAAAAAACAGAGGCTAAAGGGAGAGATTTGGATTGACCGATATAGGGTAAGTGTACCAGTTATTGAACACTTAAGGAGAAATGCGCACCTTTCTTCCTCCCAGTTTCCCTCCTCTTGATGTCTTTGGACATTTGAAACTGGTTTTAGATTCTATAGAAGCTGTAGAATCTACTGGTATATTCGAAAATTAGTCTAAGTTTCATACTTTTTAGCGCAACCTTTTTCCAAAAAATGGAAAGGTGCGCTCACCTCTTCGACATGTATGTTTTTTTTTTTTTTTTTTTTTTTTTTGTTTGTTTGTTTGTGTACAGAGCATCACGCCCGAGCGGCTCAACAGATTTTCATGAGGGTGGTCTCATTGTCATCAGCGAGTTCCGGGGGTGGTTATAGGCTACCTTGATTTTCCCTCCCTCATCCCCTTCATCGGTTTTCGGGAGGTCCTTCACGACGAAAGTTGTTTATCTCTGATGTGTAACTAAGGAGGCCTCAAAAGGGGGACGGAAGTTTTTGTCCGATTTCGTTGGTACAAGGGTCTATGGAATGAGCTTTTCAGGCTGATTCCAACGACTCCAAAACGATTTTTGCAGCCTGAGCCGTTCGTTACCTCTGATCGGCATAAGGTTTTATTACGCATCGGTCGTTAGGGTGCAGTTGTTTACGTAATGAGCATCACGTGGATGATGTGTTGTGTGGCATAGTTTGGTCGCTAGATACCTACTGTTTCTTAGTTTCTCTCGCTCATTAAATATATCGTAATAACAAAAAGGTTGCGCTCATCTATTCAATTCAATTGATGCTTGTTTTTATAATTGCCAATTTAAGCTGAAAAACGTGAGTGGCCCAGTTATTGAACACCAAGCACCAGTTATTGAACACCGCTGGCCCAGTTATTGAACACCTCGAAGAGCTCAAGTTTTCTTTGGGGTTTGGGTTAAATCAGCTTTCAAGTTGTTATTTTGAAATGTGGTAAACCACGTTGAGCTGATTCTATGCGTATCCATAGATATTTAATTGCATGAGCGTTCCACGGATGCTGGCCAGTTGCACGAAAGCCACTGATTAAAGTGTTTCTTGTAACTGCACTGAGAACGTATTTCATGTGGGAATTGGAATTGGAAAACTGGTTTCTTGATATGTTTATTTTCCGAATAATATTATTGGTTGATTAGGTACTATGAAAATGCCTTCAACCAAGAACATCAAAAAATACTTCGTCCGATCCCCCAGTCGTCAGGGGCTGAATCAGCAATGTCTCGAGGTACCCTTTAATAATATAGGGTGGACCCCTTTAGGTTGTGGACCTTTTTATACATTATGGGTACACTACCTAAGAAGGTACGATGTTTGACGAATGCTAACATCACTGTGATAGAGCTCAGTCAACTTCAAATAGGTAGGTACGTTCTTTGCACCCTTTTTGGCCAGAACTTTCCCCTGTTTCCCCCAAAGACAAAGCAAAAAAAAAAAAATCTTACTGAGCCCGCTCTCTGGTTTTCGGAATTGAGGACTACTTTCGAAGATTAGGGTATAATGGTAAGTACTTTATACTTTATTTTCTTTTGAAGCAGCGCGAATACCGCGAACCATTTGTGACTTCTGTCAGTGCCTTACATACTCAATACCTCCTGACTGTAATTTCGGCGAGTTCGAAATTTTCCGATTCTCTTCTCTCTTATCGTCGAGGAGGGTGCCATGGCTCTATAAAGATAAACTAATTTCAAGAGGAGCCGAAAACAACGAAACATCAATTCTAAAGAAGTTTTTCTTCAAGCGTTCAATAACTGGAACATGAAGGAAAACGCCATGGCCCAGTTATTGCACACCCGTTCAATAATTGGGCCGTCTGGTCTTTCGTGTTCCAGTTATTGAACACCTCATTTAAAAATATTAAAAAAATGTTCAGGAGACAATTTTGGGCACCAATCGAAAGGAAAACATCTCAAGTATGCGAGAAAATTGAAAAACAACCAAAAACTTTTCGGAAAGTAGAAGATAAAACGTCTTGAGCAAAACCAGTTGGCTTATCAAATCCTTAAGAAATCCGGAAGATGTCGACCTCACAAAATCTTTCTGGCTACTGAAAATTTATAAATGCTCCCCTACTCTCCCCGGCCATGTCATTGAACTCTCATTAGTTACTCTTGCCTCAGGTAAGAGAGACAGGGCGGAAATCCCTTTCAAATCCTTATTATATGCAGAAATAGGGCGAAGTGTTCAATAACTGGTACATTTACCCTACGGCTTTCGCAAAGGCCGAAGTACCTCCACAGCTGCGGTCTCCCTGATTTCTCAGTTATACTCCTACACGTACATAATTTGAGTCTTCCGGTTCAAGAAAATAGTGGGAAATGGATTTGGTCGATATGTACTTTCCGTATGGGGGTTCGTTAGAGTGTTTGTGCTGAAATTCGCTCCATCGGAATCCCTAAACTTCAAGCTGCGCATTTGTGATTTGTTTGCCTAAAAACAGCCGGGGAGACGCTTTTCGAGTTCTTTCGTTTCCTTATTTGACGTTCAGGATGTTTACTTACTAAATGGCGCCGGTCTTAAACTAGTGATGTACAATGTGCGTCGGTTCACCAGCCAATTGAATATCCAAACCGCAACGGCTCAAGTGCACTTTGACTTGGCCCTTTGAACAACCGCCCACTCAATTGAAGTGCTCTGGAAACTTGGTGTGACCGTGGCCACCGTCCGATAGTCAGCCATATCATATCAGGCGTACAAACCGGAGAGGCACGACCCAATTGAGCTTACATGTTAACAAGTTTTTAGTTTTTTCCGACTTTCACGGCAGAACCAGATCGTCCGTGCCCACACGCTTGAGGCCAGTTTAGTCCAGTCATTAGGTGAAAAATAGAAACATATTTTGGGTTAGAAATGGTTTCTATGGTTCTCTATGGTTTTTGGGGTGCTGAATCCGAATCTGAGGTTTGCAAACAAAATTTCGTGACGGAACATGGAGAAAAATGCAAAAAACTGAGAAATTTTCGGGTTTTTCTTGGTTTATTGAGTATAGCTCAAAAACTATCAACTTTGTGAAAGAAAAAACGTTCCAACCTTTATTAAAGAAGATTTTCTATCGTTTGAGCGCAACCGCAGCTCTGTAGGTCCAATGGATCCCGAGATACAGCTCTTCAAAATTTGGCAATTTTTCTCAAAAAGTGCAATTTTTAGGTTTTGAGAATCTAGCGAATCAAATTTCGGCAGGACCCCCTCCTGTTTGTTTTAGCTTCTGAACATTCATTTGTACGTGGGTCATTTCAAAATTTCGGTAACATTTGGGCTTTCATTTTTCTGGAAAAAAAATGCATCAGGAAAAATTTTTTTTCTACGTTAAAGCATAATGTACGGGTCTCTTAGTATGTTTCCTAAGTGAGCACACATAATCATTTACGTGAGCATGGATACACCGTTTTGAATAAAATCAACTATCTAGGTAGTGAGGTAAGAGTCTAGGAAGTGAGAAATAATCAGGCTGGTTCCTTAGAGAGATCCGAATTTTAAAACGTAATCCCAAAAAATCGACTTCCGACGATGAGCGAATTTAGATGGCGAGTTTAATTTAATAGTATCATATTATGATAATTTGGGAAGAATATGACGCATTGGAAGAGATCGGCGGTCTCTCTGTCGTCCGCTCATCCTCACCCAACCACTCCGTCAAAATCTTCCAACTCAGGCGAGACAATTTCGGCTTTTAGATTTTTGACATTTTGGAGTCAGACATGTCTGATCCACCTTGAGAACACAACCATCCCCCCCCCCCCTCACAAGGTCCTCCCTACCCGAAACCGTTCCAACTCCAGTTGATATGCAGTCAGCTGTGCATGTGTAGCTTCAATGTTCACTTGAGCGTCGTTATGCCTTTGCCATGGCAACCTAAAAAACGTCACGAAAAATTGCTCACGGAGTTGCTAGGGAAATGTAGCTGGTGTATCGATGATTTGATTCATAGCAGGTGATCCGAATATTGCGAGAACGGTTTGATTTGTGAAGCGGTGGGTAAATCATTTTAATAGGTAATTTCTATGCACATTCTAGGAATTTCGTATGCAGCCTCTTTAGGAAATTTACTTGAAGATGCCCAGGGTCCGGATCAGCTGAGTGGCTCTTGAAGCTAATTTCTATGCTTTACACTCTAGGAAGCTGTAATTTCGTATGTTGCCTCTTTAAGACGTTCACTTGACGATGCCCAGGGTCTGGATCAGCTGAGTGGCTCTTGAAGCTAATTTCTATGCTTTACACTCTAGGAAGCTGTAATTTCGTATGTAGCCTCTTTAAGACATTTGCTTGACAATGCCCAGGGTCTGGATCAGCTGAGTGGCTCTTAATTTCTATGCTTTACACTAAATTGTAATTTGTAGATAGAGGGGAGTACAGAAGAGGGAAAGGGGAGGGTATGAAATGTGGAGGGGGGGGGGGGACTAAAGACCTAAAATGTCCCAATGTGTTGCATGTGGTACGGGGTCGTTCTTAATCCTCTCTCATCTCCTTTTAGCCGCTTCTCTCTTGTAAGCTTTCAGCTCGGCCGGTTTTTTTTTTTTTTTCTTTTTTTTTTCATGGTTTCATGTTTCTGAAATAAAGTAAGCAAACTCAGTACCCACAGAATCCTCAATACCTACTGGGCTAAGAGGTAGCTTAGCTGCATTTAAAATAAGGAAGTTGCAACTGGAATGGGGGTTTTAAAACCCAAAAAAATTCGAAATCTCACATCCTAGATTTTAATCTCACATCCTAGATTTTAATCTCACTCTCTAGAATACCTAACTTCTCGAAAAATCTAGGAAGTGAGGTGCTAGAGAGTGAGGTTTTGCCCTTTCATGGTAAAAAAACGTGATGACGACAGTGAAATCGAGTGGATTCAAAACATTCATCAAAACTTTCAACCTCACTACATCTAGGGTACAATCCATGATTAAAATAGACTTACCAGTAGTAGAATGCATGTGGCTAGGTAGTGAGAACGAATAAAAATAGAGAGCAGCTTTCCGAGGTTCTCACATTTAAACAACTAGCTGAAGAAAGATCTGGAACCTCCACATCCACACCATCTCTTCTATCTGGGATCAGTGTTGGCAATGAGTTCAGAGCTACACGGAAACTCCCCTTTCCCATTGTTTGGCGGCCACTTTGAAAATAGACTAGGAAGTGAGGTTAAACCCTAGTGACATTCTTAAAATCAACTTTTTATGGGACTTAGATTTATGAAATTTTCGAATTCCTGGTGAATATCGAATTTAGACATCAGATCCTTCAGAATTGCTCAAGTTTGGTCGCTCGAAAAATTCATTTGATTTACTTCAAGCTCAGCTGAAGTTCAGTACCTCTACCTTGTGACAACACTAGGAAGTGAGAATTCAGCAATTTACCTTTTTTTCCAGGGCAATACAACACGATTTTTACTGGATGACGAATGATAACAATGCTTCCAGATACCAATCATTAAAAAAAAATTGTCTGTACGCATTTAAGCGAAATTTGTTACCAATAAGCTCCAGTGACATAAATGTTACCGAAATTTTGAAATGACCCACGTACGAATCGAATTTAAAACAAAATAAGAAACGTCCAATCTGACCGCGCGAAGAGCGGAAGCACGTTTTTCAGAACGTTTTCGGTTGTAGCTCAGAAACTATTGGTTCGATTACAAATTAATTTTTTTCTCGTGAAAGCTGATTAAATTCCCCGTCGCAGCTATTCCGTGTGAAATTTCGATTTGAGCTTTAACAAGGGAGGGGCGGGCACGGCAAAAAAGTGGCACATTGTGAATAAAACATGATACTTTGCACATTTCTGCCTATAACTTGAGAAAGGTTTGTGCGATCTTACTTTTCCTTTTTTAATCAGAAAGCTTATTAAATTTTATATAAGTAACGGCACATTGCATGTCTCTTGAAACAACAAAAGTGCCGTTAGTATTCGTCGAAAAGTGTGGAAACAAGAAATTTGACCATCTACGACCACGTTTTTCAGAAAACGTTCTTCTTTCCCTCCCTTAGCAAAGCTCAAATCGAAATTTCACACAGAATAGCTGCGACGGGGAATTTAATCAGCTTTCACGAGAAAATAATTAATTTGGAATCGGACCAATAGTTTCTGAGCTACTACCGAAAACGTGCTTCCGCTCTCCGCGCGGTCAGATTGGACGTTTCTTATTTTGTTTTAAATTCGATTCGTACGTACAAATGAATGTTCAGAAGCTAAAACAAACAGGATAGGAGCGGGTCATGCCGAAATTTGACTCGCTAGATTCTCAAAACCTAAAAATTGCACTTTTTGAGAACAATTGCCAAATTTTGAAGTGCTGTATCTCGGGATCCATTAGACCTGCAGAGCTGCGGTCGCACTCCAACGATAGCAAATTTAATCGTCTTTAAAAAAGGGGGGAACGTTTTTTTTCACAAAGTTGATAGTTTTTGAGCTATACTCAATAAACCAAGAAAAACCCGAAAATTTCTCCGTTTTTTGCATTTTTCTCCATGTTCCGTCACGAAATTTTGTTTGCAAACTTCAGATTCGGATTCAGCATTCCAAAAAACATAGAGAACCATAGAAACCATTTCTAACCCAATGTATTTTTCTATTTCACCATTTTGAGGACCTAACGACTGGACTATTTAGCTTCGGTCCAAATTAGGGGGGTCACAGAGTAGGCCAGTCACGGCCACTCATAGCACGTAAGCCACATAACGTGCTTCCGCTGTCTTCAGGTCTTCAAGTGAAATGTTCGCATTTTGGAAAAAATGGCCTATTTTCAAAGTGCAATAACTCTGGAACTAATTGACCTATACAGCTCCGGTTGAGCTTAAATTGTCACACATTTAATGCTCTTTAAAAACGTATATAGTGCCTTTCGACGAAAAATGCATAGTTTATTAGATATAGAGCAAAAACTGAAATAAGGCCGAAAAAATCGCGGTTTTTCGTGTGCTACGCGTGAAGCACAGCTTTTGGGAAGTTGCAAAATTGGGTATACGCTACCCTAATGGGTCCGAACAATATATTAAAAAAGCAGAGATACATCTCGTTTTGCGAATTTAGCGATTTTTAGTGTCGATTTTGACTGGACTATATGGCTTTTAGACCCTTTCAATACAAAATCCCTGTCATTGAGGACATTTCAAGACAAAATCCCTCCTGGACTTGGAATTTGGGCAAAATGGGGAATTTCGGTGAGATGCAGTTGGTAACAAAGAGACTTGGCGGTCACTTCAAGCTGGATATGGCATTACCTCTAAAGCCAGTGGTTCAAAATAAACTGCTATCTCAGAAACTTCGAAAATGGCATTTTGGCCCTTCGGTCCCAAAAGGCTTCACGTGTCATACAAAGACGGACCCACTAATAGCCCAAAGCCACAATGTTAAACTGCTAATCAACTGAACATTGAAGCAGCCACTTCTCTACCCACACGTAACCTATTGAAAGCCCTCTTGAAACTATTATAACGCTTCGAAACTGCGCAGGGCCGAAGCTTGAGACTTGCGTGCGACACATGGTCCGTACCTGCACTATTTTCTTATTCCAATAGCAGCCCCTGAGTCAGCAAACCCCTCGGAAACAAAAAACACGCAGTACTTGATGGTAATCACTTGATGGTCAGTACGTTATTGCAGCCTCGTAAAGTTTCCAGATTTACGCAGATGAAGTTGGATGTTCGCGGTTCGCTGCGTTTCAGTAAAAATGGGGCTATCGAGAATGTTTGGGACGTTCCTAGACTTTTTCTTCGGGGATTCGCGCAGACGTAAATCTGTATTGAATGGCCTTTGGGGAGATTAACGGCGGGATGGGACCCAGTAACTTTTCGAACCGCATTACGGACGGAAAAAGCGGCGAGGAAGAGAAAAAGGACGTATCTTTCTCTCCCTCGGGCCCTTTTTCCTGTTTGGGAAGCGCCGTTCGGTTCCCCCGACCACTTTATTGGGTGTTATTCCAGGCGACCTCTTCTAATACTCGTCCTCCGACCGGATATAGTTTATAACCGGTTTCCGGAAAGTGGTTTTTTTTTTTCGGGAGACGATTGTGGGGGCGGTGTGTGAGGGGGAAGATTGTTTTAAAGGCGAGCAAAGCGAAAACGATGTACGGACTCAGGCCCATCATACGAATACTAGTTCATTTGGCATTGACGAAATTGATACTAAGAAAGCTTGATATACCTGATGATGAGATTCAACAAGTTGTGGACATTCTTAGCCTCACAAACCTCCCTTGACCACCATTCTGATGAAATTTTATGAGCAAGCAGAGGAGCTTGAGAACAGAGGACCTACTGCTAAATTGTGGCTCCACTATTTCAATATGGTGACAATTCTGAAAAGATTCATCCAAGCTGAAAGAAGTGGTGATTTCCAGGCACAGATACAATGTGTTCAACATTTGTTAACATTAACTTCCATGCAGTTGGACACTTCCTTTACGCCAAATCTGCGTTATATAATGGATTGTAATTACATATAATACACATAATGGATTATAATTACGTATAATAACCCTACCTTTGGTACATATCCACTGAGTGGGGGGGGGGGGGGTGTCACCCTCATTATAATAATTAGGAGATTTCTTTTTCCACCTCGCAAAATTTGATTCCTAGATGCTTGGCCAGCGGACCCACGTTGGTTTGATGACAAATGGCTCAAAACATGGTTTACAATGCGTTTGAGTACTTATCGAGTAAGGGTGAATTGAAATGGCCAGATGGTCAATTTTGGAATTTTTGAAATTTGGTTCCTGGTCAGCGGGCCCAAATTTAAAATGCTCTAAATTACGTATTACGGTTTCTTTGCTGTGGGTCTTTGCTTGGAGTCTTTGCTGTGGGTCTTCGCTTGTTGTCTTTGTTGTGGGTATTTGCTTGGTTTCTTTGCTGTGGGTCTTTGCTTGGTGTCTTTGTTTGGGTCTTTGCTTGGAGTCTTTGCTGTGGGTCTTTGCTTGGTTTCTTTGCTGTGGGTCTTCGCTTGGAGTCTTTGCTGTGGGTCTTTGCTTGGTTTCTTTGCTGTGGGTCTTCGCTTGGAGTCTTTGCTTGGTTTCTTTGCTGTGGGTCTTCGCTTGGTGTCTTTGTTTGGGTCTTTGCTTGGTTTCTTTGCTGTGGGTCTTTGCTTGGAGTCTTTGCTGTGGGTCTTCGCTTGTTGTCTTTGTTGTGGGTATTTGCTTGGTTTCTTTGCTGTGGGTCTTTGCTTGGTGTCTTTGTTTGGAGTCTTTGCTGTGGGTCTTTGCTTGGTTTCTTTGCTGTGGGTCTTCGCTTGGAGTCTTTGTTGTGGGTACTTGCTTGTTGTCTCTGTTGTGGGTATTTGCTTAAGTTGGTCTAGCTTTATGGGTCTGTTCTTCTGTTTACACCAGCCTGGCACACATCACGGTCAACTCGCCTAGCAAGAGATTTTACGCGTTCATTGTGGACTTTAAAGCTGCATTTGATTGTGTGCGACAAGACTTACTGTTTGGTAGGTTGAATGCATTGGGCGTGAGCCAGAAGTTTTTCCGATTGCTGAGCGCAGTATATGCGGAGGGAAGAGCGGCTGTTTGGGGCAAGGCGTTTCTGACTCCTTTCGAGTGGAGAAGGGTGTTAGACAGGGTTGCTTGCTCAGCCCCCTGCTGTTTGCTCTCTTCATTGATGGTTTGAGCGATGTGCTACCCCACGGATTCGGTGTTGGAGATACATTCATCAATCTGCTCATGTACGGTGATGATATTGTGATTACCGCGGAATCAGTGGTGGACCTCCAGTGTAACATACAGGTGTTTTGTGAGAAGATGGAGCTGCAGGTGAATATGGACAAGTCAAAGATCATGGTCTTTCGTAAGGGAGGGAAGTTGAAGATCTGTGAAGCGTGGACCTACCGTGGGGCTGCAGTGGAGGTGGTTGGCTCTTACAAATACCTAGGCGTCACTATGACTTCGGGGCTCTCCTGTGCCATGCATCTACGGAACAGAGCGGCAGCGGCCAGGACGAGTATAGCTAGCGGATATGGATCACTCTTTGGGCTCGCGAGTGTCCCGATACAGGCCAAGTATGAGGTGTTTCAGGCGGCGGCTCGGTCAGTGTTGTGTTACGGCGCTCGTGTGTGGGGGTTTCAGCGGTACCAGGTGGTTGAGCAGGTTTTCAAGTTTTTTGTGAAACGCATTTTTCGCCTGCCAAGAAGCACCCCAAACTATGTCATCTACCCCTCTTTGCATTCACTCTTCGGCTGCACTGTAAGTGTCTGCTGAAGGTTTTGAGTATGCCGGAGCGCCGATAGCCCTGTATCGTGGCCAGAGAGATTGTTGCCCGGAATCTGTACTGGTACAGGTGGCTCAATAGCTTGTGCGAACAGCACGGGGTGGCTTTTGGCGGCTCCCTTGAGGGCCTTAACGAGTGAAGGGGGCAACTGGAGGAGATGCAGCAGGCTGTGCAGGATGCGTGGTTGGAGGCAACAAAGGCCAGGGAGGTGGCATCGACGAGCCGGATCTATAGATTCCTGGATTTGGGGGTTCGGTGTGTCGATTTGACAGTTAAAACTCAGAAGGCCTCAATGTTCGTGTTGCGTTGGGTGCTGAGAGTTCGTGGCGACCTGCTGAGGCTCAACAGCCGACCTCATAATAATATTATAGCATATTATGCTTCACGAGGAGGATCGGCGCACAGAGATCTGCTCGCTCTGCAACATGGGAGTGCCAGAGGACCTGGAGCACTTTGTCGCGGTTTGTCCTGTTTTAGGGGAGTTCCGCTTGCCGTACTTTGGGAGGCCCCAGCTCTCGAGGGACACCCTGCTCAGGGTCTTGAATGGAGAAAACTGGCTGCCGCTCGCCAGGTTCTGTCAGGCTGCGTGGAGATACAAGATGGAGCTGGTCGAGCAATTTAATTGGGACCAAGCGGCTCGTTGACCCCTTACTCTTGTTATTGGCGCCGTTGTCTTGTCCTACACTTTAATATAATATATTAAATATTATTTAATAAGATGAATTTAATAAATTGCCTAATAATAAATGCAAACTCTGGCAGACGTAATATGTTATAGATATTAGGTATCTTCTAATGAATAAACACATGTTTCTATCTATCTATCTATCTATCTTCTTCTGTTTGGAATTTGGTCTCTGTGGACTGGAGCAAGGGGGCGACGCTCACTTTTTCACCTACCAAGACCTGATGCTGTTCAAGGGTAGGCTCATGCAGCCAGGACTATAGGACAGTCTTTGGTGCTGCAGTGCGAGTTCTTGCTGGTGTTATACCTGTTTAGTTTGTGGCGGCCACCGCTTTTCCGCCTGTAGGACTCATGATGTTTGGGGACCGTCCCCGGGGGCCGTAGGTTGATGCTAGTGTGCTACGGCTCACTGGCGGACTCGGCTCTACGACCCTCATGTCCACCCCTGTAATGTTCAGGATGACATCTCGGGTATCGCCGAGGTGTTGGGGGCGTGTAAAGCGGTAGAGAGCCCTCAGGCTCTCGAGCCTCTGACAGGAGGGGCCTTAAGTAATGGGGAGGAGTTGCTCCCACTTACGCAACTAACAACCAGCTTAGAGCAACTTCTTCTCTCCGGTACCTCGGGCTCTTTGATCGTTTGGGTCATCCCTCGGTCCTTGGCCCCCCCCCCCCTCGGACTGGTGTCGAACTCGAGGGGGTTGTGGGCCCACTGGGAGGTGGAGCCCTTGGAATGTTAACGCCCCGTTGGGTGGAGTTCCCCTTCGGGGGACCTGCTGATAGGCCATCCGGTCTCTAATTACAGTTTCCTACGTACATAACTGTAGGACTCATGAGAGATGCAGGGGTAATGTTAAGCATCGGAACCTTCGCAGGTCAAGCTGCTCTGTACCAGCAAACCTACACTGACACTAGCCAATGATCCTGAGTGAAAATGGTGTAGCGCTCTTGTGTTTTCACATTACTCTAAACTATTAACAAAAACACTAAACAACATATTATGTTATTAACCTGCTAATAACCCGTCAACATTTTCAGATCTGACGGACAACCTCAGCTCAAAGAATCGTCCGAAGAGCTCGAGACCAAAAACGGCGCCAAAAGATCCCGCGTGAAAGCCACCAAAAGGTTGGGATCCGTCTGGCGTCACGCGGCCGGCGAGCATCTCGAGCAGGTCAGGCGCACTCTGGCGGCCGAAATCGTCGAACACGAAGAGAGCGTCATTGGTGAGTCCTTTACGTCACTAATGAAAATAACCCACCCAAATTTAAAAAAAAAAAGTTGATTTAAATCGACATAATTTTCGCACAATTTTCACAAAAGAATCACAAAAATGAAATGAAATTTGCAGGTTTTTTTAAAAATATACTTAAAAGTCCTCTGCAGTATAAAACGTCCAAGAATCTTCCGTGCTTCTTCCAAGGATCAGCCGTTTGAAATGTCGACCTTAATTAGACCCCCCCCCCCCCCCCCCTCACTCTTTGATGGCTATCAAACCACTAACACAAATACTGTAAAGCTAACCTTCCACTAAGATTGTTTTCATCGTTCCAATTTTCTTCTTTTTTTGGCTCTCATCCCGCGTTCAAGTCCTAATCTTCCTAATAGCAAGAAATTAAAGTGGTAAACGGTTCCCTTTCCCGAAGAATGGAGGAGTTAAAAAATCGAGATAAAGCCGGCGAAGGGAAAAATAAAATCTTCCATTCGACCAATTTCTCGACTGTTTCTCTAATTACTAAAGGCGTCTCTTTGCCGTCTCTTGATTTCGTTCATTCAGTAAAAATTAAACTTGGCCGGCGAAGGGGGAACTTTATTGCCTCACCCCCCCCCCCCCCCCCCACAATTGGCGCTAATGACGTTTTGCCTACCAAACGGAATCTTTTCATGGAATAATTCTCGCTCCCTATTACAAACCCCCCCATCAACTCCAACAATGTCTGAAAATGGCGTTTTAGCATGATGGGTCGGAAACGGGATTGTTTTGCCGACTTTACTGGCATTCGTGAAATGTCTTCAGAGCGAATAACATTAAATTATTCTAAACGCTGAGTTTATTTGGGACTATACTGAGGACTTGACTAAAAGGATTTGGCCTCAGTGAGTCGTGAGAGGTGCCGTAGATGGAATTTTGGACGTGAAGACGATTTTTTCTTTAAACAGAAAGCGTTTTTGCGGAGGTTATTAAATAACGCTTTCTGTTTAAATTTAATTTTGGTTGGGCGGTGTAAGGTAAGAATCAACGGGGAATATCCCACCCACCACCGACCGGACTCTCCTCACCCCGATGCCACCCCTCCCGCACCGCCCGCAGAGAAATGTAAGTAACTCCTCCTAACCCCACCCCACGCCACAAGTCGATCCCCTCCTCCCATGAACCATGAGTCACATATATGACGTCATAATATTATTTAAATTCCCGTCGGTACTGAAGGTTGCCGAAGTGTTAGCACTTTTTAAGATGAGCATGATTTACCTGTTTCCAAACTTGCAGTTCTGTCAAAAGTTTTTGAAAAATCGATAAAATTTGATATAAGCGAATTCTTTGAAAGTAATTGCCTGTTCAGTGATTTGCAATTCGGGTTTCGTCAGGGTAGATCCACAAATGACGCAATTCCTGATTTCCTGGTGTAAGCTGGAGCTCTGGTAGCGCAATCTCCAAACCTACAAAATACCAACCGGGATATTCCCGTCTTACCACTTGGTCTTCCCTCTGGGAATTATCCACTTGTTCATTAATCAATTATTTCGTCAGTACACACCTTGACCTGAGGGAAAAATGAGGCAGGCGACACTCAAACATTTTAGGTAATAAAAATGTTATAATTCGAAAAACGAATAAAATTGTAAATACAACCAAATAAAATACTTCACGTTGGATTCAATACTTCAATCCTGAATTTAAGTTCTGCCGACCGTGTCGGCCTTCAAAAAGGGACCGGGTCGGCGATTCGGGTCGACGGCGTAGACGACGCCGACGCAAGAAAATAAATAAAAGGGAGTATAAAAAGTATGAAAACTACCTACGCCAAGTGTCGGTCCGGTGTCGGAACCGACCTAACAAAAGATCCGTAAGTCGGATGACATGAAGGGCCGGACCACCTAACTTCAGTAAAATAATTTTACTATAGTTATTATAATTATTATAGTTGGTTGACATGTTGTTCTTTCCTCCGTGGCTTATCTGGCCTTCAGGGTGTTGTGGGGTAATGGGAGGTGTATGAAATGACTAGTCGTTCTTTGGTGGCCAAGCTTTCGGGTTATAATTAACCATCTTCAGGGCTCTACAAAGGAACAAACCTGCCGTTAGGGTCCAGATATCATTAAGCTGCACAGTGATTCTTAGAGTATAAATGTTACAAACCTTAAGTTACAGTGCGTTGTTACATTTCAATTCCTCCGTCCCAGACGTCGACCGTCGAAGTTACTTCTCTTGCTAAAGAACCTATTACCTTCAAACGCCGAATTTATGAAAATATCCACATCCCCTCAAACACCCTAACACTATGAATATAAAAAATGACATCCAGCACCTAGGTACCCAATTTATCCCGTTATTTGCTAATAATAACTAAACATAGTACAACCCCTCTACTCAAATAAGAACGTATACAATATAACTTTGTAATCCCCACCCCTACTTCGATCATCGGCCTTAGCCATCGCCAGGGTACAGATAAAACACCTCCGTAACCTCCCCTCATGAATGAGTCATAATTAATCGCAGTCGCCCCCCTCCTCCCCCAAGCCAACAACTCCCCACGGCAATTTTAGTTAAATTTCAAGTAATTCTGTGCAAATCCAACTCTATTTACCCCCTCCCACACATCAAAACAACCACCTGGAACCTCAACAACAACCGGCAATAACCATTATAATAATACCCACCAATCTGATACCCAGGTAAACACAACCTCATGGCCATAAATTTAAATTCCATTAAAATCCACTTGTAAACCACCATTTAACACGCGATCTATTTTTAGTACAATGACAGCGACAGATTAAAACATGACATCCACCCACCCAGGGAGTTTTTGCAAATTTACCCTGGCGCTCTGGCATATGGTCGACGTCATAAGGCTGAATCAATTGTTGGGGGCAGGGGACAGTTTGAGCCTTCAATCTCCAACGCTCTTTCATAGCTGTGGTCTCCATGGCTTAGTTGGTTAGAGCGTTGCACTGGTAATGCAGAGGTAGTGGGTTCGAGTCCTTCGGGGCCCGATAAATTTTTCGGCCTTCCCCTTCTGATTGCTTGAATAACTTAAATGAATTCATAATTGGAATTTCAATTTAATTCAGTTTGAATTTAAATTTAATTTAATAACTCCTCCCTTCCCCAAAATGGGGTTTTGAAGGATCCCAGGAGTTTAAATATTTTTCGAGTATAGAATAAAGAATTTTCGAAACATTTTTGAAAAAAAATCCCAAAAAAAATTTTTTTTTTTCTAAAGTAGGTAGGGGAGAGTAGGGTATAGTGGGGTTGCGTATGAAGTGGGGTACCCTTTGGTATGGGCCACAGAAAGTCCGTGATTATGCTTCAATTGCATCAGACTTTTTATGGTAGTTAGGCTAACTGTTAACAGGTTACCTGTTACAGGTGATCTAAACTGTGTACCAATTTGGACGTATTTGAGGCGTAATCACCTGATCTATGGGGAAAATACAAGAGAGTACCCCACTTCATACGCAACCCCACTATACCCTACTCTCCCCTACCTACCTATAAAAATCCAAAAAAAAAAATTTTTTTTAATTTTTTTCATTGACAGAATTAAATTTCTGCACAAGTAACCTATATCAAAGAATAATAAACCCTTGTGTAAAATTAGAACCGTTTTTTCGGACATTTTCCATTCTGTCACCTATAACTATGGTGAAGGCGTACTACTTTGGAAGGACATGTACTACTTTTGGGCTCAATGTACTACCACGTATCATGTACTACCAAGCGTACTACTTTTGCCTTTCTTGCCAGAAATTTAAAAATTGAAAAACAAAAAAACAAAAAACTGACTTCTCACAAAATTCTCGAGAAGTGTGTAGGTCTTTCCGCAGATAACACGAACGTGAACTTTGGTGGAGCAGACAGAAAAGGCAAGAACAATTTATACACTAAGATAGGTGGGTCAGTCACCAAAACAATCGTTGGAGTGGGCTGTGTTGCACACGTAATCATCAACTGCGTGCAGAACGCCTCAGATACGTTGCCCATTGATCTTGAGGTGATTGTTGTAAAAATGTATAAACATTTTTACATCCATACAGTTCGTGCAACAGCACTCAAAGAAATTTGTGAAGGTGGTGAGACTGAATATCAGAAAATGCTATCATTTTCCAGAACACGATTCCTTTCTCTGATGTAGAGAGAATCTTAAAAATGTTTCAGCCCTCGAAAGAATATTTTTTGTCCATTGGCAACAGCTGTCCAACAATCATTCGATCATTTTTTGAAAACCCTTATGGAGATGCGTGGTTATGGTTTGTCCACCAAAACAGTGCTGCTTTTCACGAATCTATCTTGAAAGATGGGAGACAATTTTTAAGGATTTCGCCTCTCAGGACATTCAATTACAAAATCTGATGAAAATCGTCCAATTCGTCCTGTGCCTTCCAACCACGAGTGCCCCAGTTGAACGATTATTTTCCGTTAGTATTTTTACCTTGCATTTTTTAATAAGATAAGGCCTATACCTATAATATATTACATTGGTATGTATATATATTGTAATTTGGAAAATGTACTACTTTTATAGAAAAAAAAACTGGTCACCGTACCTATAACTCGAAAACTAAGCATCTCAAAGAAAACGTTTCGGGAACAAAGTTTAAGGGCACACAATTCTGCGTCGAATGACCTCCTTACACGTAAGAATTGGTGTAGGATCCCACACTCTGCCGGGCGTGAAGTGTGTACCTACGTGTTGACTTCGTGTTCCTAACATTAATTTGTCCCTAATTAATGTGTTATGTGGGTGGGGGAAAGCCTCTGGCGTCATATCCAGGATTTCGTCCTGTTGTCTTTGGAGGAACAGGAAGGGAGTACTTGAACGTATTCTTCTGGGGCCTGACACAAAGTGTTGTGATCGGCAGCACCAGGGAATGACGTCGAAGCAGAATGGGTCCTCCCGCTATGCCCAGCCTGACTACAGTAGTCAGGCTGGGCATAGCGGGAGGACCCATTCTGCATATATTATATTACATTGGTATGTATATATATTGTAATTTGGAAAATGTACTACTTTTATAGAAAAAAAAACTGGTCACCGTACCTATAACTCGAAAACTAAGCATCTCAAAGAAAACGTTTCGGGAACAAAGTTTAAGGGCACACAATTCTGCGTCGAATGACCTCCTTACACGTAAGAATTGGTGTAGGATCCCACACTCTGCCGGGCGTGAAGTGTGTACCTACGTGTTGACTTCGTGTTTCTAACATTAATTTGTCCCTAATTAATGTGTTATGTGGGTGGGGGAAAGCCTCTGGCGTCATATCCAGGATTTCGTCCTGTTGTCTTTGGAGGAACAGGAAGGGAGTACTTGAACGTATTCTTCTGGGGCCTGACACAAAGTGTTGTGATCGGCAGCACCAGGGAATGACGTCGAAGCAGAATGGGTCCTCCCGCTATGCCCAGCCTGACTAAATGAGTCTAGACAGACTGGGATGCGTGGGAGGCCGGAAGGGAATCCAGTCGCAGCCTCCAATGATATCGAGGAGTCGATTACATTAGAGGCGCGGTGTTCCGAATCCACACTTGCTGCAAGAAGGTCCTGAGCTACTCCGAGTGAATTGTCAGCAGGAGTGGCATCATTCCCTAATTGAGCCTTACGAAGGGTTGAACTCCCGGTTGCCACGAGCGAAGTGTCGGCAATGGCGGCCTGGGCTACAACCCCACGCGAAACAATACATGGGTCCGCTGGACTGGCTTCTCTTTCCGAAATACTGTCGGATTGAGAGTCCTGGTCAGCGGACGTGCGAGAAAGTGTGTTGGTGATATACATAAAGCACTGGCACTAAATGGTGGTCTGATTGACAGATAATGAAGTCGAGATATTAAGCCAGACCCACGTAAGGGGTAGCTCCCATTACGGGAGTCCCGTACGGGATGGAGAATGGCGGATCTGATGAGCGGCGTCGCCTCCCGTGAGGCGGGTGAGAAGCTGTGCCGTTCGTTCTTAGATCAACGTGGGTGCCGCTAGAGTGCGCGGGCGGCCACAATCGGTTCTGCCGTTTAGCCACAACCAAGCGTAAAAACGCTGCAAATTTTACACGAGGGTTTATTATTCTTTGATATAGGTTAGTTGTACAAAAATTTTATTCTGTGTCATTGAACAAAAATTTAAAAAAATTTCAATTTTTTTTTTCGTTTTTTACTTGGAAAATATTTGACCTCCTGGGATCCTTCAAAAATCCCATTTGTTGTCCCATGAAAGCCCTATAGATCGCAACAGTGAGATCGGATCGGGACCCCGAAAAATGGATTCTACGTCCGAAAATACTTCGAAAACGACACCTAACTCGATCCAATAGCCAAAAGCCTTCTAAAAACCCCTCTCGTAGCCCCATTATAGCCCCATAGCGCCCCACGGGTTTGGGCGATCGGGCTGAAAACCTTGCGGGCACAACTAGATGGTAAACCGAGAATTTTGTGAACATTTCAGATTTTTTTAAAAATCCCTACTGCCCAAAACAGCCCGGATGGCGGACGGACATTTCCGCTCTGTGGTGACGTGCCCCGAGTATCGCCAAGACCTCCCTCGCAAATCCGCGCAGCACTTCCTCAATCCCCGGTGTGCGCCGACTCAATAAGACTGTAAACAACGGAGATAGGAAGAGTAGCGCGGATTTGCACACGTTTGCACTGAGCACAGAGAACGCGCAACGCGTGTTTCAGACGTAGAATTAACGTAAAATCCAATCCGCGATAAAAAAAAAAAAAAAAAAAAAAAACGCTGCAAATTTTACACAAGGGTTTATTATTCTTTGATATAGGTTACTTGTGCAGAAATTTAATTCTGTCAATGAAAAAATCAAAAAAAAAAAATTTTTTTGTATTTTTATCTCAAAAAAATTTTTTTTTTGGATTTTATTGTTCAAAAATGTGTTTTTTCAAAAATTCTGTATTTTTTAGTCGAAAAATATTTATCATCCTGGGATCCTTCAAAAATCCCATTTTTAGCCCCATGAAGCCCTAAAGATCACCCCAGTGAAATCGGATCGTTCAGGGACCCCAAAAAATGGATTCTACGTTCAAAAATACTTCGAATACGACACCTAACTCGCTCCCATAGCTAAAAGCCTTCAAAAAACCCCTCCCGTAGCCCTTTTTTTGGCAAAAACTTTTTTTGGGGGATTTTTTTATTCAAAAAAAATTTTTTTGGATATTTTTTTCTCAAAAAATTCTTAACCTCCTGGGATCCTTCAAAAATCCCATTTTCAGCTCCATGAAACGCCACAGTGGAATCGGATCGTTCCGGGACCCCCAAAAATGGATTCTACGTCCAAAAATACTTCGAAAACGACACCTAACTCGATCCCATAGCTAAAAGCCTTTAAAAAAACCTCCCATAGCCCCATTTTAGCTCCATAGCGCCCCACGGGTTTGGGCGATCGGGCTGAAAACCTTGCGGGCACAACTAGATGGTAAAGCAAGTATTTTGTCAAAATTTCAGATTTAAAAAAAAAAAAAATCCTACTGCCCAAAACGGCCTGGACGGCGTCGGACGGACATTTCGGGCTAGAATGTAGACCTTTTGAAACGGATAATGTCACATTTTGAGGCCGACCCGAGTCGTCGATCTCCGTCGCGATCACATAGGTGTATTATTCCAAGATTAATAAACCAAAATAAGAGCTTCTACACCATTTCTTGCGCGAGTCCCCCCCCCCCCCCCCCCACTAAATGGGAAATCCACTACTTCCGCCATTAGGTCTCAATGTTTGGAGTACCATTCCTGGAAAATACGCCGTCCATCAATTGGTTCACATAGCCGTAAATTTCGGAGTCCTTTCCATTGAATTTGGGGCTGTTGAGGATGCGCTGCAACACAATTTGTAGGTCATCATTGGCGGACAGTTATATTAATTCAGAGCGAGAGAACGTACCTCGTTGAGTTTAGCGTCAGCAACTCCAATAACCAACTTTGGCCCAAACTCGACGCTTTGTAAGGGAAATCCTTTATAGTTGCCATCATGCTGTCTAGTATTACCAATAGATCTAAAACGTTGTTTTAACTATGAAATTCATGCAGGAGGTACATTGTAGCTGATAGAAACGGTTTAAAATTCGCATTATCACTTTCAGTTTTTTTCGTCGGCTCCCATGCATGTTGGACAGAAACGTAAATTGCCAGGCGTTGCCCACGATGGGCAATGTTGGCCTGGCCCCTGATGCTATCGGTATGTTGGTAGTCCCTTCAAGGCGGTCCTTGGATAAGGCGGAGAACAAGCAGTACAAAACCAGACTCAAACTGGTAACCACCAAAGACACGATGAAGAAGTCCATTGTTGTGATCGGCAGCACCAGGGAATGACGTCGAAGCAGAATGGGTCCTCTCGCTATGCCCAGCCTGACAAGAGGAGTCTAGACAGACTGGGATGCGTGGGAGGCCGGAAGGGAATCCAGTCGCGATCCCCAATGACATCGAGGAGTCGATTACATTGGGGGTGCAGTATCCTGGATCCAAACCTGCTGCCAGGAGGTCCTGAGCTACCATAACCGAATTGTCGGCAGAAGTGGCATCGTTTCCAGCTGGCACAACCGATTTGTCGACAATGGCGTCCTGGGCTACAACCCCGCGTGAAATAGTAGAGTCCGCTAGACTGGCTTCTCTTCCCGAATGACTGTGGGTCGAGAGTCCTGGTCAGCGGACTCGTCAGAAAGTGTGTGTATATCCATAAAGCACTTGGTGCTAAACGGTGGTCCGGTTAAACTGATAAATTGATATTAATATTATGTCCGACCCACCGGAGAATGGCGTCGGCGGCGCCTCCCGTGAGGCGGGTGAGAACTGCGCCACCCGTTCTTAGATAGGGAGGTTGCCGCTAGAGTGCGCGGGCGGCTACAGTGATAATATCAGCGATCTTTGTATCTCAATATGTACCTAATGAAAGATCGCTGAAGCGTCAACAATAATTGTAATTATTACTCAGTTCTCGCCAACAAACCGGCCCTGGCCACCCGCTCGAACCGCGGATGTGGGGGTCGGGACCCGCGAATGTTGAAGCACGGTAGGTATTTTTTCACCCGCGAATGTTTGGGTCCGCGGATGTTGAGTCCGCGAATGTTTGGGTCCGACTGTACCTATAGGAATACCTGTTACTTTCTCAGCATCTGCTTTAATCCCGAAGAGTCGATAATAATGCCTTGATCGAATCATCGAAATGCGCCCAAATTTAAGTTTTCGGATTTTTATTCTTTGTTTACATTGTTTATCAACCTTCCCTTTCTTCTTCTTTTCGTCTGGGGTATCCGCGGTACCACTGAATCTACGCCACTGTCGTCACCGTTTAAACCATTCCACCAAACACCAAATAATAATCCAACAGCCTATGATTTCTGCTCCGCTTTTCAAAATCCTGACATCAGCCTACCTGTTTTGGGTTTATTCCACCATTTACCAGGAATGATTGCTTTTTATTCATCAATGTTTCAATATGATTTATAAACTTGCCGTAATGAACCTGAATTTCAATCAAATGTTGTTTAAAATTTAACAGCGTTGCTATAGGTACTAATGTTTTCAAATAAACATCATTCAAATGGCTTTTCAACATCAATAATAACACAGGTTTACAAAAAAAAAGAGGTCGATCTCAGGCGCCGCAGAAAAAACCATCAAACTCTATGTTTATTGGGGTGCTGAATCCGAATCCGACCCCCGTTTTTTCCGGTCACGTCCAAATTTTCGAGATATTGGCGATTTTTCGTTTTTTCGACCTTTTTCCTTTTTGAAAATCACAGCTAAACGTGCGGATGTCCAAAAATTCCACAAAAACTCTTCTTACTGGAAATTTATCGCTGATTCCGAAAATATATATGAGTTGGTGTCTAAAACCACGAGAAATGTGTGATTTTGCCAAAAAATGTTGAAAAAACGTGGTTTTTTCAAAACCAAAGTCACGTTTTTTGATACTTTTTATCTTCTAGCGTGAAAACTAAGGCCGTTAATAAAATTTTTCCAACGAGGTCTTGTAGGTAGATTGTTTCTGAGTCGAATGGGACCAACCGTGATTCTTTACCTTCCATGATAAGGGAGCTATGATTTTTCCAAGTTTCTGGGCGCATGTTTTTCAGGGCTTCAAGTGCAATTCCGTGAGTTCTTGATGAATAAAACCATCTTTGAGTCGGTCTGAATTGATGCCTCCGAGTCCAATATACTCCTTGGAACAAAGTTTTGTTGTGATCAAGTTGCATTGCCGACTCCACGAGTTCCTGTTCTACGACATGGCCAAAATGGGTAGAAACTTTGAAAAATCATAGCTCCCTTATTATGGAAGGTAAAGAATCACGGTTGGTCCCATTCGACGCAGAAACAATCTACCTACAAGACCTCGTTGGAAAAATTTTATTAACGGCCTTAGTTTTCACGCTAGAAGGTAAAAAGTGTCAAAAAACGTGACTTTGGTTTTGAAGAAACCACGTTTTTTCAACATTTTTTGGCAAAATCACACATTTCTCGTGGGTTTAGACACCAACTCATATATATTTTCGGAATCAGCGATAAATTTCCAGTAAGAAAGAGTTTTTGTGGTATCCGCACGTTTAGCTGTGACTTCCAAAACGGAAAAAGGTCGAAAAAACGAAAAATCGCCAATATCTTGAAAATTTGGACGTGACCGGAAATACACTGCCAAGGCAATGGCACATGAGCTTCCTCGTGCCAAGTTCAAAATGAACGTAACAACTGTAACATGAAAATTACGTTCGCGCATGCGCAGGGAGTACCACTGATTCAATCGTGATGAAACTGATAGGGAACCATCTAGGGCTATACCCACACAATTCCTGAAAATTTGATTGAAATCCGATCAAAATTGTAGGGGTTATGGCTGTGGCAAGGAAATTACGTTCGCGTATGCGCTGAGCGTACCGCTGATTCAATCGTGATGAAACTGACAGGGTACCATCTAGAGCTATACGCACACAATTCCTGAAAATTTGATTGAAATCCGATCAAAATTGAGAAAGTTATGCCTGTTTCAAGAATTTCACGTTAGCGCATGCGCAGAGCGTACCGCTGATTCAATTGTGATGAAATTCGTATGGGACCTCAAGGAGCCTTATCCGCATAATCCCTCAAAATTTGAGCTAAATTCATTCAAAATTGTGGAAATTATGGCTGTAACAAGGAAATGCGGACAGACCGACAGACCCACAGACCGACAGACACGGAACCAAATTTGTTCAGTAGGCTATGAAACGCAAAATGCGAGTGGAAATTTTGAATTTGGACAACAAAAATTTTTTTTCTCCCGAAAGTGAACACAAGGCTTCCGCTGCTTCGCAGACTCGGAAGCAAAAACGGGGACCGGATTCGGATTCAGCACCCCAAAAAACATAGAGTTTCATGGTTTTTTCTGCGGCGCCTGAGATTGACCTTTTTTTTGTAAACCTGTGTAATTATTGATGTTGAAAAGCAACTTATTGGGGTTCGAAATTATGACCGTCATTGATTTTTTAATGTTGTTTGTCACTATTACACAATGTGTAATACATGTCATGTCCTTCATCGGAAGCTATTTACTAACCGACAAAATTTGTCATCATCAATCATTTAATGACGGAACCTGGGCCAATGCGGTTCCTGTGATGGATCAATGGTTTCTGGTCGCCAGTTGGCTGACTTCTTCCACATGACTCGAATTTCTGTGAATCACTAAGTGATGATAAGTCTTATCATTGTAAGAGGCAGATTATTGTAATAATACGCTTCAGTCCACTTCATTACCTTCAACTGTTTCATCGTTTTTATCGAAGTTTTGTTAGGCCTGGAAGTTCCTCTGCCCGTGCTAATTTACTAACCATACAGGTACCTAACTTGTTCCCTTTCTTTTCTCGTACGTACATAAGACGACAGAAACCACCTTGACCTTACTAATAAACTGTCTTCCTGTTTGGACTATTAAAACAAAAGCGTCCCACATTAGCACACAGAAGACATTGTTCAATACGATGAACCTTTCGAGTACCTAGGTTCGTTGTGCACATTATCCGTTAAAATATTTTACAAAGTCAAATGCATCAATGATTAACACACCGAATCAATCGATTAATGAATTATTTGGTGTTCGGTAGGTACGATTAGAATGGCAAATTCAATACAGTTTTTAATGTTTACTGAAAAGCATAGTTTGATGCTTGTTAAACCATCTAAACGCTGCCTCAAAAGCACTGGATGTGTCGAACGTACTTTCCCTTTCTCTGAACCTCATCCAACAACCAGAACACCCTTTTGAGAACACACGTTTGAGTCCGGGCCTATAAATTAAATTAAATTTCATTCGTCTAATATTGATTCTTTACTCTCCTTCCCCAAGACCTTCTTACATGCAAAAAATCCCTCCCCTATTGGTTTCCAAGTAACACTTTCAAAATTTGAATTAACCTATATTTAATATAGGTTAATGAATATTCAAGTAGGTGTTGGAGAATTAGGAATGGAAGTGCTCCCGAATTTCGGGTTAAATCATCCTGTACCGTGTTGTTAGAAGTCAAAAAGGGAAAAATACATCATTTTTGCGACAAAAAGTCTTTCACGTAGTTTACAATCATCTTAAGTAATTTAGGCCGATTCAAAAACCACTGTGAGTGACGTCACCTACAGGTGTTCCGGTTTCCAATCAAAAGACACCAGAGTGCAGGTAGATTTTTTCTTCTATTTTCGATTTTTAGCGCAACCTTTTTCCAAAAAATGGAAAGGTGCGCTCACCTTTTCGACATGTGTTTTTTTTTTTTGTTTGTTTGTTCGTGTACAGAGCATCACGCCCGAGCGGCTCAACAGATTTTCATGAGGGTGGTCTCATTGTCATCAGCGAGTTCGGGGGGTGGTTATAGGCTACCTTTATTTTTCCTCCCTCATCCCCTTCATCGGTTTTCGGGAGGTCCTTCACGACGAAAGTTGTTTATCTCTGATGTGTAACTAACGAGGCCTCAAAAGGGGGACGAAAGTTTTTGTCCGATTTCGTTGGTACAAGGGTCTATGGAATGAGCTTTTCAGGCTGATTCCAACGACTCCAAAACGATTTTTGCAGCCTGAGCCGTTCGTTACCTCTGATCGGCATAAGGTTTTATTATGCATCGGTCGTTAGGGTGCAGTTGTTTACGTAATGAGCATCACGTGGATGATGTGTTGTGTGGCATAGTTTGGTCGCTAGATACCTACTGTTTCTTAGTTTCTCTCGCTCATTAAATATATCGTAATAACAAAAAGGTTGCGCTCATCTATTCAATTCAATCTTGTTTCTTGGTGTTTGGCCCTAGTGACACTGGAGTAACGCGAAAATGGCCGTGTTCGCTTTGTTTTGAATGTGATCATGCTTATTTACTCAAATTATTTGTGATATAAATTAACTTATTCCAATGACCGATTCTTTAGTTTTCAGTTTTGTAATGGTGTCGACCAATAGGAGCTGACCTCGGGTTCCCGCCAAAATTCAAATAGCAATTTTTCCATAAATTTTATAAATTCATACAAGCTTGCAGTTTGTGTTTTAACCCCATTTTTAGTATTATTTGGACGCCTTCTATCGATAAAAAAATAATCCAGAAACGCTTCCATTCCTAATTGTGCTTTTCTTTGAAATTCTATTCAAAACGTCATAGTTGATTATGTTCACCCACTGACTAATGAATTGTATATGATAATTTTATCATCAAAGTCATGTCATTATCTACTTACCTACCTAGTTTGCCTATCAATCATATGATTCAATACCAACCTTATCGTGCCTGTATATTTAATGGCTCATAATATTATTCCTAGTTGAAATATTTCTCCTGGAAGGGATATTTGATGAGGAAATACTTTATTGGCACAAGCTCGGTTCAGGTTCAATTTTCTTTATTATGCCGTAACGTCTCGAATGAGAAGTTGAATGTTGAGATGATTGAATATAACTCTATGGGTATTTTGTGCTTGGCTCCTTAAAAGGACAGTGTGCTTCCACCTGTGTCATTTGTTTATACCCATAAAATGTGAATTCCTGGAGGGTATAATGAGGTGAAAACAATATATCTGAGCTCCTTATAATATATTGTTTTCACCTCATTATACCTACATATTATGTAGGTTCAACTTTTCGAGCCTTCGTGTACTCTATTGAGATTTAAAGTCTTTATAGAGTTCAAAAAAAAGTACCTAAACAGGCTTTTAGTGCAAATCCATGCATCAGAATACATTTTTGTGCCTTCTGACAGTTATTAAAGTGCAACTTTTCGTCTCAAACTTTTTCGTCTGTGTGTCGCATGTCGTTTTGTGTCATTTCGCACCGTCACGCAGCCGAGGCGTCATGCAGTCTCAGTGGTAGACTCCACGCTACCCCGCCTCAACGGTAGAGCCTAGAGAGACGGCGTTTTTTCTGTCGGGTTCTGCGTTGGTGCGGATGTGTCGTAGGCCATATTGGATTCGTCGAAATTCGTCGAAAAAATTCGTCTTTCTCGCGCGTTGTCCCACGTTTTGGTTTATTATTCTTGGAACAATACACCTATGTTTTCGCGACGGGGGTCGACGACTCCGATCGGGCTCAAAATTTGACATTATCTGTTTCAAGAGGTCTACATTCTAAATTCAAAATGTCCGTCCGCCGTCCAGGCCGTTTTGGGCAGTAGGAATTTTTTTTTAAATCTGAAATTTTGACAAAATACTTAGTTTACCATCTAGTTGTGCCCGCAAGGTTTTCAGTCCGATCGCCCAAACCCGTGGGGCGCTATGGGGCTATAATGGGGCTACGGGAGGGGTTTTTTGAAGGCTTTTAGCTATGGGATCGAGTTAGGTGTCGTTTTCGAAGTAATTTTGGACGTAGAATCCATTTTTTGGGGTCCCGGAACGATCCTATTTCACTGGGGCGATCTTTAGGGCATTCGTGGGGCTAAAAATGGGATTTTTGAAGGATCCCAGGATGTTAAATATTTTTCGAGTAAAAAATACGGAATTTTTGAAAAAAAAACAACACATTTTTGAACAAAAAAATCCAAAAAAAAATTTTTGAAATAAAAATCCAAAAAAAAATTTTTTTTTTAATTTTTTCATTGACAGAATTAAATTTCTGCACAAGTAATGTATATCAAAGAATAATAAACCCTTGTGTAAAATTTGCAGCGTTTGCTTTCTGCGATCAATTCGGGACCAAAAATGTTATGAGTACGATAAGACTAGGAAAAAACGCTGCAAATTTTACACAAGGGTTTATTATTCTTTGATATACGTTACTTGTGCAGAAATTTAATTCTGTCAGTGAAAAAATTAAAAAAAAATTTTTTTTTGGATTTTTATCTCAAAAAAAAAATTTTTTTTTTTGATTTTTTTGTTCAAAAATGTGTTTTTTCAAAAACTCTGTATTTTTTACTCGAAAAATATTTAACGTCCTGGGATCCTTCAAAAATCCCATTTTTAGCCCTACGAATGCCCTAAACATCGCCCCAGTGAAATCGGATCGTTCCGGGACCCCAAAAAATGGATTCTACGTCCAAAAATACTTCGAAAACGACACCTAACTCGATCCCATAGCTAAAAGCCTTCAAAACACCCCTCCCGTAGCCCCATTAAAGCCCATAGCGTCCCACGGGTTTGGGCGATCGGACTGAAAACCTTGCGGGCACAACTAGATGGTAAACCAAGTATTTTGTCGAAATTTCAGATTTTTAAAAAAATTCCAACTGCCCAAAACGGCCTGGACGGCGGACGGACATTTCGGATTTAGAATGTAGACCTCTTGAACCGGATAATGTCAAATTTTGAGCCCGATCGGAGTCGTCGACCCCCGTCGCGAAAACATAGGTGTATTATTCCAAGAATAATAAACCAAAATCAGCGGAAAAGCGAAGATGTGGGAAACTTGATCAATTACACAAAAACTAGCGAGTCAACCAAAGACATTTTCATGTCAAGGTTCGAGACTCTCACGAGTCTCACCGTTTTTTTTTTTTTTTAATGTTCTCAAAAATATTTTTATTGACATAATTAATTTTTGCACAATTCCTAACCTATATCGAAGAATAATTAAACCGTGTGTAAAATTTGCAGCGTTATTCACTTTCCAATCGCGCCAAAGGCTGTTTAGGGGGTCGAAAAAATTACGAAAAAATACGAGCCGTAAAGATCAGACCTGGAGGAAGACGTTGGTCAAATCGTAAATCGGAATTTCGCCTGGGAAATTCGTCGAAATCCCCTTCGAAATAATCGTTTTTCTCGCGTTTGTCCAACATTTTTTCGGGTTCAAAAATACCCAGTAAGGAGCCGTTTTTTGGGTATAGTATCCACGATCCAAATGCGCTTCAATCTATGGCGAATCCGATTCCGAAGTCGGATTTCAAAAAAACCGAGGGGGAGGGGGCGAGTTCATGGTGAGAAGATAATGGGGAGTTGGCATTGTTTTTTTTTCTATTTTTTTTCTGAAAGTACTCGCTGAGAGTGTAGGGAAAACAGTAGTCAGCCGCCTGAAATCGTTTCCAGAAAATTCAAATAATTTAACGAAAATTACGGCGTTTGAAAAACCGGGGCCACGGAGGGAGCGTGACGTCACGTCCTCAATACAGCTGAAGAGCGTCGTCGATAGTGTTTTGTTCTTGACAGGTGAGGGGTTTGTTCCGCCCAGTGTTGCTATTCCACTGCTCATCACTTAATAAAATTCAAGTGAGCCGTAAATCCTTCTGATAAGGCTTTAAACTTCAAGTATCATGTATTATAATTAAAAGTTAATTATGTTTTCCGTCGTATCAAGTTATAATTGCTATAAATTAATCTTATAAGCTGACGACACTAGCGCTCATGGTGAGAGATTCACTGGAACTGTGACGTCATGTCCTCAAACAGTGACTGGTGGGAAACGCCAGCCGATTCAAACAGTGCGTTTCGTTTTTTCGTTATATCTCCTACAATGATTTTTTTTCGTTGGTATTGGAGTCTGTGCACGTTACTTTTTAGCGATATTATTGAATGGTAGGGAAGATTTCCAAATCTAAAATCAATGCCAACTCCCCATTGCATCGTTTTAATTCGGCGCGCTCGTCGGGAGAGTTCCAAGGGCCTCGGAAAGATGGAAAGGGTGGACGTCAGATCAACGAGATTGGGGGTGCCAGGGACCTTTGAAAGGTGGTGGCGGGCATCTTGTAGGAGGGGGGGGGGGCAGTTTTGGGAAACGGTTCATTCTACACTAATTTCGGATTTTGGCTATGGTATCTGCACTTTGACAGGGGGGCCTTGCTTCGCTCCGCCGATCATTTTCTTGGCCAGGGGGCTAGCTTTGCTCAGCCACCCACATAGTTCGATGGTCGGAGGCTGCTCGAAGCTTTGATGGCTTTCGCCTCTCAAATAATCGATGGCCGAGACCCCCCCTTCTCGATGGCCGAGGCCGCTCGTAGGCCGATGGTCGAAACCGCTCGTACCACTGATGGCTTTCGCCTCTCAGATGGCCGATGGTCAGGACCTCTTGGATTACGATGGCCGGCGTAGAACGATCCACTCAATAATCGATGGCCGGAGGCCGCTCAATTTATTGAGGGACTGATAAGAGACGTTGCCGACAGCTCATGAGTACAAGCAGCGCTTCATCTGCTTCCCTCTTCTTCTTTGGGATCCGCTTTCGAGAGTGGTGAATATTCTTCTGCAACCTTTGTTGATGTTGCAAAGTGCTTTGATTGCATATCCCACACGCTGAGTAAATATAATTTTTCTGACAAGGCATTTTCTATGGTTGAAAGCTACTTCTCTGGTAGAACCCAGGCTGGGTTCCAACACAACGGTGAGTTGTCACGCTTCTTGCATGTTGAGTTCGGTGTACCACAGGGATCCGTTCTCGGGCCAGTTTCGTTCCTTATTTTTATTAATGACTTACCTACCTCTGTGCCTTAAAACTCTTTCAATTCTTTTTGCTGACGACACCTCACTGATTTTAAAAAGCTCATCTCTGTCATTGAAAAGATTTGAATTGATTGGTTGGGTGGCAACGAAAGAACGCTACGAAATTTGGCAACAAGTGGTAAATGTGAAATACCTTGTAGGTTCGCCGACGACGGAGTCCCAACCGGTCTGCGGTAGGTATCCTGAAGGCCGATGTGTGCACTCGCGAGAAGATAGGTGTCGCGAGTACGTGAGTGTAGTTGATTGTTCGACACTTTGTTAATTAATTGGATGAATGTTTTAGTTTGTGCGGTAGGTATACGATATGATGAACGTTATTAGCGGGTCTGTCGCGGGTTCCGATCGGAGCGGATCGGTCCGGTTATCGCCAAGAACCAGTGTTGCCAATAGGTACCACTTATTCTTCAGTAGCGATCTTTTTACATATCATATCTAATTTAATTGAACATTACCTATTCCCGAGTAGGTGATAATTATATACAAGTTATTATTGAAACATGAGACAAAAACAATCTAAATGTTATTCTGTGATTGAGACTACTGTTATTGGCGGGAAATGTGAAACCAAACACGTCTCCAATTCTAAACAGTCATCATTGTGCGAATCTGAGGTGACTGCTTTAGAGGTAGTGTCAAGCTGGTTTACAATGAACAGGCTTTCCGTTAATGCTGACAAGACAAAATTTGTCTTGACATTTAATGTCATGAGTTTCGGGTTAAGAGATTTGTCTAGCTTAGACATTAACCCCGACGATGTCAAATTTCTTGGTGTCGTTCTTGGCCCAAAGCTCAGCTGGAAACCCCACTGTGCTAAACTGCAGTCATGTCTTAACAGCTACACCTTTCTTTTGAGGCGCCTATCTGAGAGGTTAACAAGGTCTGCCGGTTTCGGCAGCTTTTCACGCATGCTTCCAGAGTAGAGCTGTATACGCCATCCTCAGCTGGGGCATTCTGCTGCCTCCTCCATAGTTTTTTCCTGTCAAAGGAAGGCCGTGCGCGTCGTAGCTGGCTTGCCTTACCGGGAGGATTGTAGACCTGCCCATAGGCGTACGCAAGGGGGGGCTAGGGCCCCCCCCCCCCCCTTAGACAAACGAAAAATATATATACACTTTCAGATAAAAAGAAAGTCATCTTCACAACGAGCTCCTACCTAAACACCTTCAGAACAAATTTTAATGATGAAAAGAAAGAAAAAGAGGAAGTAGTGGTTGAAAAATTCGCAGAGAACCCGAGGCGACTCATGTTGTAAATTTAAAGTGAAGACAAATTTTCTTAGAAAATCAACTTGACATTGCTGGGTACTTATGTTGTGTACATTTTGTGTAAAATTTACACATTTAATGTTTTATATTAGGAGGGGGGAAAAGTGAACTACAACACTTGATTTTGTAAAAATGATGTGTATGTTATTTTTTATTATTGCCTACTCAAGCTGTGTAATATTATTTACGATATAGGGTCGGTAGGTAGGTACCTATCACACCATACTCCGCACTCCAAATACCTGCATGCAAACTTACGATCATTTTGGTTTGTTCTTCTTCGAATAATATACCTATGTAATCGCGAAAGGGGTCGAAAATTCGGATCGGCCTCAAAATTTGACATCATTCGTTTCAAGAGGTCTAGATTGCAAAAACGAAATGGTGGAGAAAAAAAACCAAAAATATTTTTAAATCCCCCAAAAATCATTATATTCCATTCACTATTAGTTGGAGGGTTGTTATGAATAGTTTTCGGATCAAAAAGTCATCAACTTGACTCGTACTGTAGACCTGACTCGGGCAGTATACCTTTCTCGATTTTGGAAAATTGTGAGTTTACGGGAGCAGTATTGGACCTATTTACGGAGAATCGTAGCCGACTCATTTTGAACGTGAAAAAACGTTAGACATCGAATTTGTTCGGTTTTTACTCAGCTACAAGAAAGTAAGTTTATGTTTCTGCGGAAAAAATCTAGACACAGGTTTCAACACGTTTTTAGCTGAATTTGAAGCAAAAAACCATGATTTTTGTGCATTTGATTCAACATAAGTTGAGCTTGGGCTAGCTAAGGTAGGTATGCGACTGTTTTTCCTGGGTACCCATGTAGTGCCCTATGTACAGAACAACTCCGACAAATGGCGTCCGTTTTTTCTAAAGATTTTAAGGTAAATGCGTGAAATTGTGTGAATTCCTTTTTTCGCCGAAAAGACGCTGAATAGGTAACAAACTTAAAAATATGTATCCCCGCTGTTGGATAACGTTAATATCTCATGAGATCGAGTTTGAAGATTCTTCAAAAACGATCTTACCTAGATAGACCTTTCAGAGAACCTGCGATAGTTACGGGGCTCGGTTAGTGAAATCGAGAAAACAAACTATGAAAACATACATATACCTACCCTATTAGGGTCTTTGCAGTGGATAAAATTTTTTTTTTATAATAAGTTACAGCGAGATATTTCTGGCTCGAACCTTCGAAACAAAATTTAATTTAAAAGGCCACATTGTTTTACCTTACAAAGTCATGAAAATAACTAATCTGGCTCAGCAATTTTCCGTCTTCAAGTAGAAATTTTCAATTCTAGGGTGTTAAATGGAATTCACCAATGTTACAGGGTTCCATCAGGAATCATAGGAGTGTTCGATCGAAATAATCTTCGACTTCCTCATTTTTGTAGTAATTTTCAATTTCAGGGTGTTCAATCGACGCCAAATTTATTGCTCTACAACTTTTCTTTATGTACAAACTTCGGGAGAATCCTTACTTGGCTCGCACACTGGAAAATGTACCTACTGAAAACGTGTTTTTTAAGGTATTTTGGGAAAAAACGGCTCAGAATCCATTTTAGGTAGGTCCCTACAGGGGTCCCTACATGGGGTATATTCGTGATCAGTGTCAAATTTACGAATACTATAAGTATGGGGTTTTCCGAGTTTCCCCCCCCCCCCCCCCCAAATACGGCCGTTTTGCACCACCTTGCGTCGTCCGCCGTCCGGCCGTTTGGGGAAGTAGGAATTTTTATTTTTATTTTTTTTAATCTGAAATTTTGATAAAATACTCTATTTTCCATCTAGTTGTGTCCGCAAGGTTTTGAGTCCGATCGCCCAAACCCGTGGGACGCTATGGGGCTAAAATGGGCCTACGGGACGGGGTTTTTGAAGGCTTTTGGCTATGGGATCGAATTAGGTGTCGTTTTTGAGGTATTTTTGAACGTAGAATCCAATTTTGGGGGTCCCGGAACGATCCGATTTCACTGTGGGGATCTATAGGGCTTTCATGGGGCTACAAATGGGATTTTTGAAGGATACCAAGAGATCAAAAATTGATATCTTTATAAAAAATATTTAATATTTTCCGAGTAAAAAAAAAGTAAAAACAAAAGATTAAAAAAATAATAATAGGTAATAATTTTTTTTTTTTTTTTAACTTTTTTTCAAGACAGAATTAATTTTCGCACAAGAAACCGATATCACAGAATAATACACCCTTGTGTAAAATTTGCAGCGTTTTTAATTTTAATTTAACTAGGTACCATTGCTGGCAGCATGTCTACCTGCAATATTTTTTATCCCCCCCCCCCCTAAAGGAAGACCTGCGTACGGCCATGGACCTGCCTATAAAGAGCTAGGAATTCTGACCATCTCTGCTGCCTACATCCTAGAGAGCCTTTGCTATGTAAGAAACAATATCGGCCTTTTCCACACTCCCGAGCACGGCTACCCCACTCGTAGCAAGAATTATCTCTGCCTTCCGTTCCATCGACTTGCCACTACATGCACTGGCACCACATGGTGGGGAATTAAATTTTTTAATGCACTTCCCAGCAGCCTGCGCGGTGATCCAGTTGGTATCTTTAGGGCCCGGGTCAAACGGTGTCTCATTAAGTCAGCGCCCTATGACTTTGAGGAGTTCCTGGGGGATGTTGTCAATGCGAATTCCCAGTAGAGTGGCTTCCTAAATTATGTACACTTCCTGAGCTCTCAAGTGTTCACTTATATGGTATGCCATTGTTCGTTGTATCTCTTCCTTTACTTTTTTCAAATTTTTATCATTTAATAATAATTACTATTAATAATAATTATTATCATTTAATAATGATTAACAGGACGTTTCCATTAAATTTTGTTTTCGTCACGTCACGAGCGTCACGTCACGGGGGATTTTGAGCGCAACATGATCGCGAAAACTATAATCACATGATTGGTCTCTATGGAAGTTTAGCGGTTGGTTACAAGTAGAGGGTTGGTGTAAAATTAACATTATGAAATGATCTGACTGTAGAACCATAGGTCTACCGTCCGGTTTTTTCATGTATTGTTGTAGTTTTGTTTGACTATTGCTGATACACACTGTGTATCATGTCATGTTGTCTGCGGCAAATAAAAATTTGAATCTTGAATCTTGACGCGGGTCAGAAAATTTGATTAGCCTCAATATTTGATAAAATAAATAAAATTTATTTATAATTTATCATTCATGATCAGCCTCAACAATTAAGTTTGATAAAATAAACATTTGAATGAAATAAACAATGAAAAATAAATGACATAATAAAAAATAAACAAAATAAAAACAAAACAACATAATTTTATGTTGTTTTGTTTTTATTTTGTTTATTTTTTATTATGTAGTTTTAAACAAACCAAACAAACAACACCACATCAACAAAACAACAACAAATACACATCCCAACTCCACCACAGAAACAACAACACGAAACACATACAACAACACACCACACCACAACACAACAACAAACAACAACATAAAAACAAAATAAAACCAAAATAGTAAACAATGAATGTGTGATGGGACAACTGTCCCAGACAGTAGGAATCCTCACCTGTCCAGAAAACCTTCCTGAAATGTGAGAAGGGGGAAGAGAAAACCAGGCGGGCCTCCCCAACTCTAATTTCCAAAGAACTAATTTATTCACAACAACTTCGGACTTACCTACTTAGACTTCCGACTTCAACTACCTACAATGTCCCCAGAACTTATTCGATTCTACTACAGCTTCCACTACAAAATCCCACTGCAGCCCGTCAGCAACCCAGACCGGGATATCTGAACCAGAACTCACCGAACTCGCCAGGGCACCGAAAACGGCGCGGGACGCACCCGGCCACGCGCCACCGACGACTGAAAACTCTTTTTGTTTTTCCTCCGTCAGGCGAACTTGCGATGTCCCCGATTCGTGGGTGACAACGTCAGCAATTTCCGAGCCTCGGCTCGGTGACCGTCTGCGCTTTTACCCAACATTCGGCAAGAGTTCCGTTCAAACATTCCGGCCTCGGATTTCTTTTTCCACCCTGGCCCCCCCTTCTCCTAGCTGGATATTCATGACGGTTCCCCGTCACAGAATGAAATAAACATTTGATAAAATAAATAAATTATGATCAGCCTCAACAAATTATGATCCCCTCCTCCCATGAACCATGAGTCCCCTATATGACGTCATAATAATATTATTATGATGTGGGTCAAAAAATTTGATCAGCCTCAACATTAAATTTAGTCATTCAACGTTTCGTGATGTGTAGATTTCAAAAATAATATGTATTTTAAAAATTGCATATAATATTTTTGACAAATTACTCGATTCTCCATCTAGTTGTGTCCCAAGTCTGCTGACCCTGAATCGCCTTTTCCAATTAGACGTTTCTGTAATATGTAATACGTATACCGTGTGGATACGCTGACCATGTGTCGCCTTTTCAATTTAGGCGTTTCTGGGTTGGCTGAACCAGGTGCTGCAATTTAACTCGATCCCATAGCTGAAACTCTTCAAAAACGCTTCCATAGCCCCTTTTTAGCACCACAGAGCACCGCGGGTTTGTGCGATCGGACTGAAAACCTGGAGAGGGAAGGAAGTAAATCCTAGATATACCTGTAATGAACACACGCTTTAATTTTTAACCTGGGTGGGTCGGGTGATGTTTGAATAGCGGAAGCGTTTACATTAAACTTCAAGTCAAAAGGAGCTCAATCACCCACCATGGGTTTCCAACCCGTGACCTCTACATCGGCATTCAGGGGTGCGATATTTTCCTTTCAATCCAATGGAATATTGGTTTGAGTTCGGCTAGTTTAGTACATTGCTTGATGTTGGCTGGTCGAGCCTGCTCTGGCACTAGTTGGCAGCCCTTGGAGAGATGTGTAGCGGGTACCCCTTTGCTGACTCTAACATAAGTAGGTAGTTGTACTCCATCTCTTCGATTTTCATCGCAGTTGTGAAGTGAAACCTCCTCAGAAGGATCGATAGAAGTACTTTAGCTTGAATTGCAGCGATCGTTTGTCCTTTAAGTGACATCGTCATTAGAACACATTGGTGCGGATATCATAAAGGATGTATTGCAACCTTATAATATTATTACTGTTGTTACCTGGACAAACTCGAGCGCCGGCACTGAAGGGTAAAAAAGCTCCTTTTGGTCTTTTGGATACGTTTTCCGGAAGAAAATGTTCAGGATAGAACTCTTTGTGTTTCTCCCAGTATTCAGGCGATGTATGGGTGGCATGAAAATTCACGAACACACTTGATCCCTTAGGAAAAACCAAGCCTTCTGCAAAGATTATGACATGGTGGTGGTTCAGAGATAGGATTGCTTCAAAACAGTGCGTTACTTATCTACGCTGAAGTTAGGCATGTCCTCACCAACAACAAGTTTGGCGTTGGCTTCCCTAAAAATGCCTGGAGGGCTAACGCGCCTGAGTGTTTCCTGGTACACCATCCACAAGTAGCCCATTTGATTAGTCTCTTCGTTCGTGGGAAATCTCAATGTGTCTCCCATGATGTTCACTTGCTCTTGGTACGCTTTCTCTTGGTACTCGGGGTGCATTGCCAAGAACAGAAGGGCAGATGACAAGGCTACCGAATTGGTGTCATAGGCCTGGTCAACAAGCAATTATTGTTAAGGAAGTTGGTTACTGTGGGACACCCCGTACATCAGATGTTGGGCGTATACGTACATGAGTCTGTGACTGACCCAAAACTGCTCTGAACAAGACGATATAATATCATATTATTATAATACACGCATAATATTATTATGCTGTTTACATACCGCAACAATAAAGTCCGAAGGCATTGAGAACCCATCATGCATTTCATTGAGAGCTTTTTTTATTACAACATCGGTGTAGCATTCTGGTTCAAAATTAGGATCTGAAATAACGAAAATTCCTGTTACAAAATTGGTCATTTACATCACCACCAAATAACACCCCATCGTAAGTACCTTCAGGGTCCTGGTGACATTTCGCCAAAATGGACTTTCTGCATTCGAACAACTAAAAGAGAAAGGTCTTGATTACGTTTATATTGCTGAAATTGATGAAATATTTACTTAAATTTTGAGTTACTCACTTTTTCCCCAAACTGACATATTTTGTTTTGCAGTGATGTCAACTCTCTCTTCGTTTTTGAGAAATGAAAGAGCCAACTTATTTTATATTGGACGTTGAGGACTAATTCGTACCACGTTGTTGATATCCTGAAAAAAAAAATTACTGCTTAAAGCCTTTGGCTAAAATTTAAGAAACATGGGACAATGCTTTGCCTCATAACGTTGCCAAGCAAAATTTTATGACATATCGCCGTCACCGAAAAAACGGGACACTTTTTGCCAGTTAGCTCAAGGTTAAAAATGTACAATGTACAAAATAAAAACTAATTTGAAAGATTTGTAGCCATGTTAGTTTCAATTGGATGGTTCCACTTACATGCTTGCCCACTTGAGGTCAAACCCTAGCAGTTTCGCATGAGTGCTGTCCATCCCCATGAAGGCCTCTGAAGAGCAACGTGTTTAGATTATGGTCTGCAATACATCATATCCCTGCAGTGATGCCATTTTGGTACGTACCAAAAGTGATATCGAGCGCCCATCGTTGCATAAACGGGAGAACGTCGACTGTTCCTTCCACGTTACTGAGAGACTCGCAAAGTTCTTCGCTTTTTGCAACCAGGACGTCATAATGATGGTCCACAACCGTGTTCGACTGCAGAAACTTATTTAGAGGCCTTCTCAGTACACTCCACCCGTCTCCTGAAATAAAATGTTACTTGTAGTTTAAAGACAGGCCAGTCGCCGGAGGGTTTGATTCGTGCACGAATTGGTGTAGAAGCTTTTATTTGTTTAAATTGTTGGTACGGGTCAGAACAGCAGAATATCAAAAATGGTAGCGAAAATTTTGCTGGGAGAACTTTTTTGTCAAAAAAATCTCGATTTTGGTTTATTATTCTTGGAATAATACACCTATGTGATCGCGACGGAGGTCGACGACTCAGATCGGCCTCAAAAATTTGACATTACCCGTTTCAAGAGATCTACATTCTAAATCCGAAATTTAGTAGGAATTTTTTTTAAAATCTGAAATTCTGACAAAATACTTGGTATACCATCTAGTTGAGCCCGCAAGGTTTTCAGTCCGATCGCCAAAACCCGTGGGGCGCTATGGGGCTAAAATGGGGCTATGGGAGGGGGTTTTTGATGGCTTTAAGCTATGGGGTCGAGTTAGGTGTCGTTTTCGAAGTATTTTTGGACTTAGAATCCATTTTTTGGGGTCCCGGAACGATCCGATTTCACTGTGGGGATCTATAGGGCTTTCATGGGGCTAAAAATGGGATTTTTGAAGGATCCCAGGAGTTTAAATATTTTTCGAGTATAAAATAAAGAATTTTCAAAACATTTTTGAAACAAAAAATCCCAAAAAAAAATTTTTTTTTCTAAAGTAGGTAGGGGAGAGTAGGGTATAGTGGGGTTGCGTATGAAGTGGGATACCCTTTGGTATGGGCCACAGAAAGTCCGTGATTATGCTTCAATTGCATCAGACTTTTTATGGTAGTTAGGCTAACTGTTAGCCTAACTACCATAAAAAGTCTGATGCAATTGAAGCAGGTTACCTGTTACAGGTGATCTAAACTGTGTACCAATTTGGACGTATTTGAGGCGTAATCACCTGATCTATGGGGAAAATACAAGAGAGTACCCCACTTCATACGCAACCCCACTATACCCTACTCTCCCCTACCTACCTATAAAAATCCAAAAAAAAAAATTTTTTTAATTTTTTTCATTGACAGAATTAAATTTTTGCACAAGTAACCTATATTAAAGAATAATAAACCCTTGTGTAAAATTAGCACCGTTTTTTCGGACATTTTCCATTTTGTCACCTATAACTCGAAAACTAAGCATCTCAAAGAAAACGTTTCGGGAACAAAGTTGAAGGGCATAAAATTCTGCGTCGAATGGCCTCCTTACACGTAAGAATTGGTGTAGGATCCCACACTCGGCCGGGCGTGAAGTGTGTACCTACGTGTTGATTTCGTGTTCCTAACATTAATTTGTCCCTAATTTATGTGTTATGTGGGTGGGGGAAAGGCTCTGGCGTCATATCCAGGATTTCGTCCTGTTGTCTTTGGAGGAACAGGAAGGGAGTACTTGAACGTATTCTTCTGGGGCCTGACACAAAGTGTTGTGATCGGCAGCACCAGGGAATGACGTCGAAGCAGAATGGGTCCTCCCGCTATGCCCAGCCTGACTAAAAGAGTCTAGACAGACTGGGATGCGTGGGAGGCCGGAAGGGAGTCCAGTCGCAGCCTCAAACGAGATTGAAGAGTCAACTTCGTGAGAGGCGCGATGTTCTGGATCCACACGTGCTGCCTGAGGTTCCTGAGCTATCCGAGTGAATTGTCAGCAGGAGTGGCATCATTCCCCAAAGGAGCCTTGCAGAGAGTTGCACTCCCCGCTGCCACGAGCGAAGTGTCGGCAATGGCGGCCTGGGCTACAACTCCCCGCGAAACCCTATATGGGTCCACTGGACCGGCTCCTCTTCCCGAATAACTGTCGGGTTGAGGGTCCTGGTCAACGGACCGAACGAAAAGTGTGTTGTGTAAATCCATTAAGCACTATGACTGAATGGTGGTCTGATTGACAGATAATGAAGTCGAGATAGGTATTAAGCCAGACCCACGTAAGGGGTAGCTCCCGTATGGGATGGAGAATGGCGGGTCTGATGATCGGCGTCGCCTCCCGTGAGGCGGGTGAGAAGCTGTGCCGTTCGTTCTTAGATCAACGTGGGTGCCGCTAGAGTGCGCGGGCGGCCACAATCGGTTCTGCCGTTTAGCCACAACCAAGCGTAAAAATGCTGCAAATTTTACACGAGGGTTTATTATTCTTTGATATAGGTTACTTGTGCAAAAATTTTATTCTGTGTCAATGAACAAAAATTTAAAAAAATTTCAATTTTTTTTTTTCGTTTTTTTACTTGAAAAATATTTGACCTCCTGGGATCCTTCAAAAATCCCATTTGTTGTCCCATGAAAGCCCTATAGATCACAACAGTGAGATCGGATCGTTGCGGTACCCCGAAAAATAGATTCTACGTCCAAAAATACTTCGAAAACGACACCTAACTCGATCCCATAGCCAAAAGCCTTCTAAAAACCCCTCTCGTAGCCCCATTTTAGCCCCATAGCGCCCCAGGGTTTGGGCGATCGGGCTGAAAACCTTGCGGGCACAACTAGATGGTAAACCAAATATTTTGTATAAATTTCAGATTAAAAAGAAAAAATGCCTACTGCCCAAAACGGCCTGGACGGCGTCGGACGGACATTTCGGGCTACAATGTAGACCTTTTGAAACGGATAATGTCACATTTTGTGGCCGACCCGAGTCGTCGATCTCCGTCGCGATCACATAGGTGTATTATTCCAAGAGTAATAAACCAAAATAAGAGCTTCTACACCATTTCTTGCGCGAGTCCCCCCCCCCCCCCCCCCCCCCACACATGAATCCTTTGGCGACTGCCCTAACAGGGAAATCCACTACTTCGGCCATTAGGTCTCAATGTTTGGAGTACCATTTCTGGAAAATACGCCGTCCGTCAATTGGTTCACATAGCCGTAAATTTCGGAGTCCTTTCCATTTAATTTGGGGCTGTTGAGGATGCGCTGCAACACAATTTGGAGGTCATCATTGGCGGACAGTTATATTAATTCAGAATGAGAGAACGTACCTCGTTGAGTTTAGCGTCAGCAACTCCAATAACCAACTTTGGCCCAACCCAGAAACTCGACGCTTTGTAAGGGAAATCCTTTAAAGTTGCCATCATGCTGTCTAGTTTTACGTATAGATCTAAAACGTTGTTTTAACTATGAAATTCATGCAGGAGGTACATTGTAGCTGATAGAAACGGTTTAAAATTCGCATTATCACTTTCAGTAGTTTTCGTCGGCTCACCTTGCACGTTGGACACAAACGCAAATTTCCAGGCGTTGCCCACGATGGGCAATGTTGGTCTGGCCCCTGATGCTATCGGTATGTTGGTAGTCCCATCAAGGCGGTCCTTGGATAAGGCAGAGAACAAGCAGTACAAAACCAAACTCAAACTGGTAATCACCAAAGACACGACGAAGAGGTCCATCTTTAACTGTGGATGTTAGCACACTGCGGGTCGAATCGACCTATTACATAACAGGTTCACCTCAATTCACCGAACAGATAAATTCAAGGATAACTGCAACTCGACCAGACGCGAGAGGGGAGCACCCATCTCTACCGGGCTCATCAATTCCAAAGGAAAAATCCTCCCGTTATGTAATAATTACATAACAATTTCATCGAGCTGATTTTATGAAGTCCTTGAACGCGTGGAAATGGAGAAAATGCCGAAATTGCTCCTAGTGGACCCAAACGTGTGGAATCTGGGTTTGCACCATCTTGGGAGGCGAGCTTAGGTTTTGGTGGCTCAAAACCCGCGATTTTTGTCTCCCTTTTATTGGTTTTTGGACATTTTCACCCAGAAGGAAGCGTCTGACAAAAAAAAGTTATACCAACCTGTTTTGAAGAGGACAAAATTTGCCGTCGATTGAGTGCCCTATCGACCCAATCCGGGCCGTTTAGCCGATACCGAACGTCATAGATGTGCATTTTTTTCCAAAATGGGTTAAAAGTGAGTTATAAGCCACTTTCAACCCCCAAATCATCACGAATCACCTATATGATACTATCATATTTTTATGTCAACTTCGCATGGAATATTGACGTAAAAATGCCAAAAATGCACTGTTTCGCGCTCAACTGGTGCTAGCCCGGATTTCCAGCGGAGCGTTTCTCACCGTCTCTAAATATTCTATTCTAGTCCAGGAGCCAGAGCGTTATCATTTTAGGAAAAGGTTTGATGCTTTTTTCCGAAAGAAACCACCCTCCTGAGTACAGAGAGCTTTGTCTGTCAGCCCAGATCGGGGGGATTAAACAATGGTGACCATAAATAGAATACCAAAATTAGCGGTTTCTGCACTGATTTCAGGATGCTTGGCGTTTTGAAAATGCATTCTCCTATCCTAGAAATACAAGTTTTCAGAAGTCTGCCACCCCTAATCCGGCGTTAACCCTTTTTGGCAGACTCAATTTGAAAAATGGCAGTTTTTCCTTTAAAATTACATGTAGGTACTTTAGGATGGATGATTTTTCAATACATCAAAATATGTGTCATTTGAAACATATTCGACGTTGTCTGCCTCCCTTAATCCGTTGCTAACCCTCGGCAGACTCAATTTGAAAAATTGTAATTTTTTTAACTTAAATTCAATTTAATTTAGGACGATTGAAATTGTTTGGGGTCAAAGTATACTTTATTGCAAGATTTATCGACCTGGTCTGCCATCAAAAAGCTGTTGTTAACACCTGGCAGACTCAATTTGAAAAGTGGCCATTTCTAAGTTTAAATTCAATTTAATTTAGGACGTTTGAAATTTTGGCTCATGATTAGTACGCTCCAGTAGAGATGAAAAAACTTTGTCTGCCTTCAATAATCCGTTTTTTTTTTCTTTCTGTCATTACGATATATATATATTTTTTTTTTTAACTTCGCGAAAATATTTATTGAGCATAATTAAAAAAGAAACGAGCCGGTATCAGGGCCTTCGTTTTGGAGAGAGGCCAACCTCGCCGTCGAAAATTGCTCTGATCGCCTTCACTCGTAGAATCTAGCCGCTGATATTTGATCAATCCATTCGTTGTTGCTACCGGAGAAAGAGTCGAAGTCGTAGGAACATGGTGTGTTCAATCAACGAAGTTGGAGCCCCAGCTGCAGCGCCGCCCCACCGTCAAAGCCTAGCAGGTCATCAGCGCTCCTCCATCTCTGCCGAGTCCCCCTCAAGCACATGGAGGCTGCGCGTACGATGGCAAACGTTAATCGTGCCCTGTGCCACCCCTTGACGATCCTCTGGTGCCGCTTCCATTTGTCTGCCAGCCGTTCACCTAGGACATCGACGAACCGGTTCATCTGGGGTGCCAAAAGTCCATCCACTGTGCTGACCAGAGGGGTGAATGAACAATGGCGATCTTGCCACGCAGTTAGATACTTCTGTTTCTTCTCTTCCTCTGCCGAAGCGAGAACTGATGCCACTGGTCGGGAAACATAAGAGGGTGCATCAGTGTCTACGACACGGACGTCAAATAATGCGTCCCTCTGTGGTTCCCACACCCCACGGCAGGCAAGATCCCCTCTCAAACCAGGAGTAGTGTTTGAAGCAGCCACAATCACTGGCTCTTTGCAGCAATCCGTTGCTAACCATTGGCAGACAAGGAATTTCCCCCAAATTGCAATTTTTGGTCGAAAATTCAACATATTTTAAGATGCTTCAAATTTGAGCACATCATTCTAGAATGCCCAGACAACATTTTAAACCTTCTCTGCCAGCAATATACCGTTGCTTTAGAAGGCAGAACACTTCTAGTCCAGGTCCTTTGTACTTGAAAAGGGGGTCGTGCGGGAAGGTGGTGGGGTAGTTTTGATTTTTTGGTATGTTGTTAGGACCCATGAGAGTAGGCTTTGACCAAGTTATCAATTAAAAAAACCTTGTGCCGGCTTGGGGGTTAGCGAAAAACCACGATTTTTTCGGCCATTTTTCACATTTTGCTGAAAAGGTCTGTGAAGAAAGCATCTTACGACCAAAGACACTATATTCATTCTTAAACTAGACAATATTTGCTACGATTTGATATCAACCGCAGCTCTCTACGGTAAATGGTTTCCGAGATACAGGTTGTTGAAAAATAGCTATATTTTGCAAAATGTGCAAATTTTACAAAAACGTGTTTCTTTGTTGAATATCGCCTGAAATATGCATCCTAGCAAAAAGTCATAAGCGATGAAGTTTTAGTATATTTAATTAGCTTTAATATGGGACCAACCGGAGGTCTGTACCATCATTAGTTACTGAGATAATGACGAATGTCGTAAGTGGGTTTTGGGAGAAGTGAAGCTATTAGGCCAGTCATATAAAACATCCGAACCTACCTTAATTGTGGTAAACCTAATTTTTTTTATGTGGTTACGGCTCACCTAGATAGTATAAATCTAGATTTGCAACCCTCGTAAAGTTCATCATCAGGCGATACTGCCGAAAACCACGAAATATTTGCATTATTTTCAGTTTTTCGCCCAAAAAGCACCAAAGAAAGCTTCTGACGAAGATCTGCACCCCGATCACTTTGAAAGTACATACAATTACCTACAATTTGAGTGGTACCGGAGCTCGGTAGCTTTAGTAGTTCCCCAGATACAGCCCCTAAAAGACGAGCTATTTTTTCCAAAAAGTAAAAATTTTAACTTTTGTCTATTCCGGAGCGATTTATTGGCCAAAGTACTAATCCTACGAAAAAACCATCGAAAATAAAGTTGTAGTAAATATTATTACCTTCATTTTAAGACCAGAGTGATGCCCGTAGGTATGATAGTACGTACGAAACGAATTTAAAACAAAGTAAGAAACACCCAATCTGACACCGCGCGAAGAGCGGAAGCACGTTTTTCAGAACGTTTTGGGTTGTAGCTCAGGAACTATTGGTCCGATTCCAAATTTCTTTTTTTCTCGTGAAAGCTGATGAAATTCCCCGTCGCAGCTATTCCGTGTGAAATTTCGATTTGAGCTTTGATAAGGGAGGGAAAGAAGCAATTTTTCTGAAAAACGTGGTCGTAGATGGTCAAATTTCTTGTTTCCACACTTTTCGACGAATACTATCGGCATTTTTGTTGTTTCAATAGACATGCAATGTGCCGTTATGTACTTATATAAAATTTAATCAGCTTTGCGATTTGAAAAAGAAAGGTAAGATCGGACAAACCGTTCCCGGGTTATAAGCAAAAATGAGCAAAGAAACACGGTTTGTTCGAAATTTGCCACTTCTTTGCCGTGCCCGCCCCTCCCTTATCAATGCTCAAATAAAAATTTCACACGGAATAGCTGCAATAGAGAATTTCATCAGCTTTCACTAGAAAAAAAGAAATTTGGAATCGGGCCAACAGTTCCTGAGCTACAACCGAAAACGTTCTGAAAAACGTGCTTCCGCTCTTCGCGCGGTGTCAGATTGGGCGTTTCTTACTTTGTTTTAAATTCGTTTCGTACGTACTATCATACCTACGGGCATCACTCTGGTCTTAAAATGAAGGTAATAATATTTACTACAACTTTATTTTCGATGGTTTTTTCGTAGGATTAGTACTTTGGCCAATAAATCGCTCCGGAATAGACAAAAGTTAAAATTTTTACTTTTTGGAAAAAATAGCTCGTCTTTTAGGGGCTGTATCTGGGGAACTACTAAAGCTACCGAGCTCCGGTACCACTCAAATTGTAGGTAATTGTATGTACTCTCAAAGTGATCGGGGTGCAGATCTTCGTCAGAAGCTTTCTTTGGTGCTTTTTGGGCGAACAACTGAAAATAATGCAAACTATAATGAATAATGAAATGAATGAAATAATGAAAACTGTGGTATCTGATGTCGCAGCTACCTCCAGGTATTTTAGAGTTGAGGGATCGGGTACAAGTAAAGCTACCTCTCGTAAAGCCTGTCCCAACTCAAGATGGGCATATTTTTTCTTTTTGATTGGCGGCGATTTTTCTCAGGTTTCTTCTGGTTTCTTTCTCTTTTTCCTCTTTCTTCTTTATTCTTATTTTTTTCTTACCAATGGAATATTGGTTTGAATTCGGCTTACAGTACATTGCTTGATGTTGGCTGATCGAGCCTGCTCTGACACTAGTTGGCAGCCCTTGGAGAGATGTGTAGTGGGTACCCCTTTGCTGACTCCAACATAAGTAGCATGTTGTACTCCATGTCTTCGAATTTCATCGCAGTTGTGAAGTGAAACCTCCTCAGAAGGATCGATAGAATAACTTTAGCTTGAATTGCAGCGAACGTTTTTCCTTTAAGTGACATCGTCATTAGAACACATTGGTGAGGATATCATAACGGAACTTCTGTCATCTTGAACCTTATATTACTGCTGTTACCTGGACAAGCTCGAGCGCCGGCACTGAAGGGTAAAAAAGCTCCTTTTGGTCTTTTGTATACGTTTTCAGGAAGAAAATGTTCAGGATAGAACTCTTTGTGTTTCTCCCAGTATTCAGGCGATGTATGGGTGTCATGAAAATTCACATACACACTTGATCCCTTAGGAAAAACCAAGCCTTCTGCAAAGATTACGCATGGTGGTGGTTCAGATAATATTATTGTGGTGGTTCAGAGATAGGGTTGCTTCCAGTGGCGGCTCGTGCTATGTACATGAGGGGGTTCAACTGTTGAACTTCAACATCAAAATGTAATACCTACTTACTGCCGTATAACATACTCGTATTACCTAGTTAATACACACCCGAATGTATAGTCGTAGTAGGTCTGCTGACCAGGAACCTTTAGCTAGAAGGCTTATTTTAAAAGAAAAATACATCCGACTCACTTTTCCCGTCCCTACATGTATGCGCCCATGCGTTTCATTTCCAATCTGTCTTGTAAGGTGGAGTGCCAAAGGCAATGTTCTTGCGACGGGTAACAATATTCACCTCTCGAAAATCACGCACACAATAACAAATTCAACGACTAGAAAATTATTACTACCAAAAGGAGGCGAAACTAGACAAGAAAAATTTACCAAAACAACCTGGCAACACGCTTGTAAGGAAAGTTATTTCCAGCAATGTGTTCAAAACCCCTACGATTATATCTTAGAGCAATGATTGCTCTATCTCCAATTGTTTTGATTGATTTCAGGAGGATTTGACGATTACAATCCGAATTCACTGGGAATAATATCCGTTTTCCCCTACAAAAAGTCCCCTTCCCGTAAAAATGTGTTTTGTCAACACTGCTGCGCAACTGTTTCTTCTGTTTTTCGTACCCGCTCCTAACCTTCGTACCTGTGGAAATAACAGAATCTGATAACACTATCTGATAGGGGCTGCATATGGGGCCAGCGATTGCATCCATTATAATTTCGCCCAGTCACGTGACCTTTCCTAACACACACCCCCCCCCCCCCCCCCCCGGCATCATTCTTTGGCCTGACGAGGTTCTATCTCTTCGATGAACCCAAGTTCTGACGTCACTCCCCAGCCGAATGGAACGGTTATCAAAAATAGTAAGAACTTGTTACCAACTTGCATCAACAGTGACCCTATGGGAAGCTGATTTGATGATAGGTAAATGAAATGTTTCTCTCCTCTCTCTCACTATCTTTGGGGGTTCTCTGAACCACTGAACCCCTGCACGAGCTGCCACTGGTTGCTTCAAAACAGTGTGTTACTCAGGTATGTACGCTGAAGTTAGGCTTGTCCTCACCAACAACAGATTTGACGTTGGGTTCCCTAACAATGGTTGGAACGCCAACGTGCCTGAGTGTTTCCTGGTACACCATCCACAAGTAGCTCATTTGAGTAGTCTCTTCGTTCGTCGGAGCTCTCAATGTGTCTCCCATGATGTTCACTTGCTCTTGGTACGCTTTCTCTTGGTACTCGGGGTGCATTGCCAAGAACAGAAGTGCAGATGACAAGGCTATCGAATTGGTGTCATAGGCCTGGTCAACAAGCAATTATTGTTAAGGAAGTTGGTTACGGTGGGACACCCCGTACATCAGATGTTGGGCGTGTACGTACATGAGTTTGTGTTCCTAAATTTTATTTTGGTTCATCAATTATTGATTTGTGTTGTTTGGCTGAAGGCCAGTAGCGTCATGTCTACAATTTCGCCGCCAGGTGTTTTGGAAGAATGTGAAGGGAGTGTGGGAACATTCCTGACCAGGGTATGCAAAGTTTGCGATCTGCGTGGACCTGGTGGAAGTTGCAGCCACAGTAAAGGAAGATCTGCATGCTCCAATACCTGATGTGTCAGGCAGAGTTGGACGTAGTTCAACTAAATTTTCAACTAACAACTATTAGTTGTTAGTTGAAACTCAACTAACAACTAAAAGTTTAGTTGTTAGTTGAAAGGCTCAACTATAATTTTCAACTAAATTAGTTGTAGTTGTGAGTGCAACTACAACTAAACTAGTTGTAGTTGTGAGTGCAACTACAACTAATTTAGTTGAAAAAGTTAGTTGAGACCTTCAACTAAAACTTTAGTTGTTAACTGTAGTTGTACGTATAACAACTAACAACTAAAAAAAAAGTTAAAAAAATTTTGTCGAAATTTTTTTTCAACATTTCCGAAAATATTTTTCTTGAAAAAACATTTTTTGAAAAAAAAATTTCGAAAAAAAATCTTTGGAAAATGTTTTTGAAAAAAAATTTCAATTTCAAAATTTTTGTTCACTCTTTTTTTAGTTGTTAGTTGTTAGTTGTTGTACGTACAATTACAGTTAACAACTAAAGTTTTAGTTGAAGGTCTCAACTAACTTTCTCAACTAAATTAGTTATAGTTTCACTCACAACTACAATTAGTTTAGTTGAAAATTTAAGTTGAGCCTTTCAATCAACAACTAAACTTTTAGTTGTAGTTGAGGTTTAGTTCGAATAATTTAGTTGTATTTGTTAGTTGTTAGTTGCAGTTGGTTTTTGCCCAACTCTGGTGTCAGGATATTGTGGAGATTTGTAATCTTCGGAAGGGAGCTGAGGGGAAGCCAATACTCTACACCATGGAGGAAAGAAATTTCTTTCCTCCATGACTCTACACAAGGAGTCATGGGCGATACCGTTTCTCCCAGAGCCCGTAGTTTTACATATCTATGGTCTACTTCTAAATCCTCGTAACTAAAATTACTAATTACTAATCCTTGTACTAAATTTTAGTACGAGGATTAGAAAGTATACCTTCGAGGATTTAGAAGTAGACCATCGTTCAGGATTAACAATTACATGAGCCCATCATTCAATTTTAGAAAAAAACCATAAACAAGCAACAAAAGATTATTAATTTCAATCCTTTTAGGAATTTATTTCACAGCCCATATGACCGATCTCCCAGCTCCATCAGACTTGTCGTTAAAAGGTGCCAGGCAACACACCCATACGTCGGGACCATTCCCGCTGGTTCAGCTTCCTCAAGTAAAAGTCATTGGAGGAGACCTGGTCAGCGGGTCTGATCATATAAATAATAACTGTGTTCAGACATAGTTCTGATGTTCTGAATAAATGAACAGTAAAACTTTCTGCCATTTAATGGCAAATTAATAGTAGAATTGCCGTGGGTCTTCCTAGGGGACGGCAGAGCCGCTCGCGCGGGGAAGAAGGTTCACGTTGCAGCGCGACTGCAGCGCTTCCTGCTCCTCCCGTTGGAACCAACTCTGGCGGGCTGGCGATATTGCATGATAATTGTCGGTAATATCTCCCCGATTCCCTAAATACAGTTGCCATACGGCAAAACTACTTACTATAATATAGTATAGGGTATAATATATTATGGGGTATTGCACGTCGAAGGTTGAACTACAAAAATAAAAGTTCTCCGAAATGAACCATTTTTGAATACCTATGTTGTACCCCTAGGTGAGAAAAATTATTCCACGAATTTGCAGACCGATTCGTCGCGTTCTTGCCACTGCACAGGCAGGCAACGATTCCAAAATAGGCAGGTTTGCGTTCACTTCGCTGACTGCTACCGCACTTATTCCGGCATAAAAAAAAAAAAACAAAAAAAAACCATCGCCAGTGTTTTGGAAAGAGAAAAACTTCCTCTTTTCTGTGGTGTAACCTTATTCTCAATCAAAATTCTATTTCTCCTCAAAAATCTTGTTTGAAAACTTAAAAATTAGTTTGCTCCCATTTGGGCATTTTTAATTTTTTTATTTTTTGCCTAAGACAAGGCATACCTACACCTGTTAAAAGGGCATCATGGGATACCAAGTCGTTAAGTGCCTGGAAAAAAGAAATCACTGATTTATGAGGAAAAAGATGTTTTATTTTTTCAACTTTACCAGTTTTTCCATGGTTGCATTGGGTCGCATATCCTTTTTCTACGAGAACTCGGACTGCAATGGACTTCATCTGCTAGTTATTAACTCCACGGGAAAACGGGTGCATGTTGGATATCGGTTTCGAGCTGTCCCAACTGAGCACTGGATTTTGGTGCACAGGTTTTTGGAGACCTCCACGAATTTTGGGACTTTGTTTAGTGGGGGGGTTCTTCATTTGGGGTTCCAACGTGTCCATCGATGCTACTCACCCAATGGTTGACCCACGCGTAGGCGAGCGAAGCGAGCCGGAGCGGCTTGTATTTTTATATTAGATATAAATATTTTCAAAATCTATTTTTCAACTCTTACAATTCAAATTGTCTCATTTTGTAGGCATTATAACCTTTTCTATGAGGTCCATATTGCTTTAGTTAGGTAAATGGTAAAGTGAGTTTCACGTTGAGATTTTTGGCCTCTTGGGCCTGACATGACGGAGCGCTAATTTATTGACCTTAACCCAGCTACATTTTATTCCCAAAATTTCAATGGTCATCAACGGGATTTGAACCCACTGTTGGCCTCAACAGAATGCAGCGAGTAGGTAGTAGCTTACGCCCAGAACCACACGGCTAATCCTGCCGCCTGCTTTAGTTAGGTACCTACGTGAAATATAATTTCGGTTGAAAATAAGGTTACACCACAGAAAAGAGGAAGCTGTTATCTTTCCAAAACACTGGCGATGTTATTTTCTTTTTTATGCGGAATAAGTGCGGTAGCAGCCGGCGAAGTGAACGCAAACCTGCCTATTTCGCAATCTTTGACTGCCTGTGGAGTGGCAAGAACGCGACGAATCGGCCAGCGATAAATTTTTTCTCACCTAGGGGTACAACATAATATTATTCCAAAAAGGTTAATTTCGGAGAAATATTACTATTATTTTCGTAGTTCAACCTTCGACGTGGAATGCACCATATCGTCGTTGTCAGATGACACACCAGCAACATGGCACACCTGCATTTTGGCTAAAATCCATGAGGGACAAAAAACTGATTTGGAACGTCGTTAACGAACATGACAAAACTGACCATCTCAAAATGGGCAACATGGCACTACATCAAGAGGTACTTTTCGGCAACTATATGACAATAAATCATCCTAGAAACGAAGAAAAACGCTGCAAATTTTACACAAGGGTTTATTATTCTTTGATATGAGTCTTTCTCAGCAAAACGTAAATCTATTGTGCTTGTTTGAAAATATTTCTGATGTCATTTTTTCGGCCCAGTTTTTTTGTCGTACTACTGTCCATGGATACTCAAAGAAAAAAAGTTACCAGCAGCGCACCAGCAAGCTTATTTTTTAAATTAAAAATAATTTTAAAAAAAGGGTGAGTGAACCAATGACATGTAAAGGTGAACCAATGACCAGAATGAATGAACCCATTTAATTCTTATTTAAAGTAATTAAAAAACTAAAATTACGGTTCACATCTACGGCCCTAAATGCGAACTCCTTTGAAAACATTTAATGTTTTCCGACAGCACAAAGTGTTTTCTTGTCAAGTCTAATGACATAAGACTTACCTATACATTGTATAAGAACGTATACGTAACTTCTTCTTTTTTTTAGTATCTAGTCGAATATACAAACCATCTAATAATATTATTATTAATACACATATTATGGTTAATACACGCATCTATCTATTTTTCATACCTCATACCTCAATGCTCAACGACCAACAGGACCTCCTCCCTTCCATCCATAGGAATGTAACCCTCATAGCACACGTAGCTTTGCGTTGCACCCTCATGCGTTGTAGCTTTCTGTTGTTTGCTTACAACGTTGCTCTCCTGTCTCGGTGAACGGACTATAGAACTGAATGACTCAAAACGGCCAAAAATTAAGTTGTGCCATGTTGCTCTGACAACGACGATAAATAATTTAATTATAATTATTATAATACACGCGTATTATGCTGTTAACATACCCCAACAATCACGTCCATAGGCATTGAGAACCCATCGTGCTTTTCCTTGAGAGCTTGTTTTATTAAAACATCGGTGTAGCATTCTGGTTCAAAATTAGGATCTGAAATAACATAAATTCCTGTCACAAAATTGGTCATTTACATCACCACCAAATAACACCCCATCGTAAGTACCTTCAGGGTCCTGGTGACATTTCGCCAAAATGGACTTTCTACATTCGAACAACTAAAAGAGAAAGGTCTTCATCACGTTTATATTGCTGAAACTGATTAAATATTTACTTAAATTTTGAGTTAACTCACTTTTTCCCCAAACTGACATATTTTGTTTTGCAGTGATGTCAACTCTCTCTTCGTTTTTGAGAAATGAAAGAGCCAACTTATTTTATATTGGACGTTGAGGACTAATTCGTACCACGTTGTTGATATCCTGAAAAAAAAAAAAAAAAAAAAAACTAATTTGAAAGATTTGTAGCCATGTTAGTTACAATTGGATGGTTCCACTTACATGCTTCCCCACTTGAGGTCAAACCCTAGCAGTTTTGCATGAGTGCTGTCCATCCCCATGAAGGCCTCTGAAGAGCAAAATGGTTAGATTATGGTCTGCAATACATCATATCCCTGCAGTGATGCCATGTTGGTACGTACCAAATGCGATATCGAGCGTCCATCGTTGCATAAACGGGTGAACGTCGAAGGTCCCTTCGACGTTACTGAGCGACTCGCAAAGTTCTTCGCTTTTTGCAACCAGGACGTCATAATGATGGTCCACAACCGTGTTCGACTGCAGAAACTTATTTAGAGGCCTTTTCAGTACACTCCACCCGACTCCTGAAAGAAAATGTTACCTACGTGTAGTTTAAAGACAAGCCAGTCGCCAGAGGGTTTGATTCGTGCACGAAATGGTGTAGAAGCTTTTATTTTTTAAATTGTTGTCATGGATCTGAACAGCAGAATATCAAAAATGGTACCAAACATTTTGCTGGGAGAACTTTTGGTGGGCACAAAATCTCGATTTTCCGTACCATTTTCTCCATTTTGTCACCTATAACTCGAAAACTAAGCTTCTCAAAGAAAACGTTTCGGAGACAAAGTTGAAGGGCATAAAATTCTGCGTCGAATGACCTCCTTACACGTAAGAATCGGTTCAACCTCACGAGAAAACAAAATCCCGCGATTTGGCAAAGGCGGAAAAAACGCCCGGCGTCAAAAAGTCGAAACCCTAATAATCCTTCAAAAGCCCTTCTTGGAGCCCCATGAACAGGATTCTTCGTTCAAGAATACTTCAAAAATGACACCCCACTCGATATCATAGCCTAAATCTTCAAAAAACCCTCCCTTAGCCCCTTTTTGGCCCCACGGGTTTTTGGACGATCGGGATGAAAACCTAAACCTAAATGGTCAACCGAGTAGGTAGGTATTACCGATGTCGAATTTCAGATTAAAAAAACACATCCTTTGCCATAACGGCCCATACGATGGACGGACATTTCATTTTTTGGAATCTACCTACTCATAATTGTGAAACGTGTAAGAACAAACGACGGGTCGATCACCGTCGCGAATACATATTGATGGCGTCATATGATAACCTCGTATCTCAATTTTTGGCCTTTTTTTTTTTTTGCATTTTCTGAATGAAATCCTCGTATCTCATCGGCCAGTATTTGAATGTTGGCGGAATGGCATTTTTCTGCCCTCTAGCGCCCTCTTTGATAACCAATTTTCCGTAGTTACGAGGTTATCATTTTTAGAACAACCAGATATACGAGGTTATCATATTATGATAAATATAATATTTGGCGTATTTCTGGTTGTTCTATGATGATAACCTCGTAACTAGAAATAAAATCGGGTCTGCAATATTTATTTTAGTTTCTATGGCTACAAGGAAGTTAAAATACTTCGAGAGGTAGTCCATTGAGACAAATGGACGGTTGATGCAATAAAAATCAACATTTCTGACGTCATAATCAGTTTTTTGTTTCCCCTGAAAAGTTTGGTTTTTCTGAGATACGAGGTTATCATATGACGCCAAAATGACATTTATTAAGTGTTTTATAACAACTAGGTATAAAAAACCAAAAACATACCTAATTGGTGAACTCACGTATAATTTGGAGCGCACCCCGTTTGCGGAAATCATTACGGGATGGTGTCGGAGAGGGCGACCTGTTTGCGGAATACGATTGCGTAAAAGTGTTCGGTTCGGTGTGGAGCGTTTGGAGACCTTTGACTCGTTGATCAGATAATTTGTCGCAGGAGGTGATGAGCAACAGAAAAATACCGCACATTTTGGAGCGATGTAAAGGAATTATGCCTGTACCCCTTGAAAAAAGAACCTAAAATCACGAATGGAACCACATGGACTTTGGAAAAGCCGCTCACAATGCCGTGAAAAGTGAATGCCCTACAACTGAGATTTATGGATGTAATTTCCACTTACACCAAGCATGGTTTCGATCTATCCAGAAAAATAAGGTGCCTCTTCGTCACTATCGGCGCAAGACGGACTCACCTACATACCACATGACATAGTGTATAACGCATTCACGACCATAATGCAACAGGTCCCCAAAGAAGGCATGTCATTTAGCTATTACGTGCTAACCAAAAGGTCAAAAGTTGGGAGAAATACCTTGAAGACCGTGACATAATGCTGTACTTCACAAAAATTTCTCACTTCACGGAAGTACAAGTAGCGGACGCTGAATAAAAATAAGTTGGACTTGACGCAGTGATCTTCCACATCACGAAGATGGTGAGAACATTAACATTTAATGTTGATTAAAAATGTTTTAGATTATTAAAAATTTTTTAGGAAATTTTTAATCAATTTCCGCAAACATCACTCGAGCACTTTTCGTCCGAGCAGATTCGGGCAGTTTCCCCTCTTGACAATCTGTGTTTTCGGTTTTCTGGCAGAATCCTCGTTCCACCTTTTCGGGAAGTTTTGAGGATCAGATTTTTGGAGAGTTTTGAAACGAGGCCCCCATCTCCCCAAATTTCCAGGGAGGGCGATTCGGACAGTTTCCTGGTCGGACAGTTTCCCCCCATCCCTCCTCTTTGGGGATTGAAAAATGAGGGAATCCTATTTTTCAGCCAAGTTGGAAGAAATTGCCGGTTTTTGACGGTTGGGTCTGGCTAAACGGCTGAACCGATTATAATGTGTAAGGGGATCATTCGACGCAGAGTTGTATGCTCTTCAACTTTGAATCCAAAAGGTTTTTCTCTGCGATACTCAGTTTTTGAGATAAAGGTGAACAACTGGAAAATGTCCGAAAAAATCGAGGTTTTTTGGCCGCCAAAAGTTCTCCTAGCAGAAGTCTTGCTACCATTTTTGATATTTTGTTGTTCAGACCCATAAAGAGTCGATTTCAAAAAATAAGAGCTTCTAGTCCATTTCTTGCGCGAGTCTCTCTCCCCCCCCCCCCCCCCCCACATCAATCCTTTGGCGACTGGCCTAAGAGGGAAATCCACCACTTCCGCCATTAGGTCTCAATGTTACGAGTACCATTTCTAGAAAATGGGCCGTCCATCAATTGGTTCACATAGCCGTAAATTTCGGAGTCCTTTCCATTGAATTTGGGGCTGTTGAGGATGCGCTGCAACACAATTTGGAGGTCATCATTGGCGGGAAGTTATATTAATTCAGAGTGAGAACGTACCTCGTTGAGTCTAGCGTCAGCAACCACAATAATCAACTTTGGCCCAAACCATAAACTCGTCGCTTGGTAAGGGAAATCCTTTATAGATGCCATCATGCTGCTTAGTTTTACAAATAGATCTAAAACATTGTTTTAACTATGAAATTCATGCAGGAGGTACATTGTAGCATATAGAAACGGTTTAAAATTCGCACTATCAATCACTTCAGTAGTTTTCGTCGGCTCACCTTGCATGTTGGACACAAACGCAAATTTCCAGGCCCCATGATGCTATCGGTATGTTGGTAGTCCCTTCAATGCGGTCCTTGGACAGGGCGGAGTACAAGCAGTACAACACCAGACTCAAACTGGTAACCGCCAAAGACACGACGAAGAGGTCCATCTTTAACTGTGGATGATAGCACACTGCGGATCGAATCGTTCTATGTATAATATATAATGTGCTATATTATAGCAGGTTCACCTTAATTCGGTATTTAGGTAATTCAAGGATACCAAACAACGCAATTTTCGCCGACCTCAACGGCCCCAGCAATTTCCTCAAAGCTCAACGTCCTACGTGTTATGTCTATTGTCATCGTTATTAGCTTCGAAACACCGTAGTTACGTTTTGCTTCCGAGTCTGCGAAGCAGCTGAAGCCTTGTGTTCACTTTCGGGAGAAAAAAAATTGTTGCTGTCCGAATTCAAAATTTCCACTCGCATTTTGCGTTTCATAGCCTACTGAACAAATTTGGTTCCATGTCTGTCGGTCTGTGGGTCTGTCGGTCTGTCCGCATTTCCTTGTTACAGCTATAATTTCCACAATTTTGAATGAATTTAGCTCAAATTTTGAGGGATTATGCGGATCAGGCTCCTTGAGGTCTCATACGAATTTCATCACAATTGAATCAGCGGTACGCTCTGCGCATGCGCTAACGTGAAATTCTTGAAACAGGCATAACTTTCTCAATTTTGTTCGGATTTCAATAAAATTTTCAGGAATTGTGTGGGTATAGCCCTAGATGGTTCTCTATCAGTTTCATCACGATTGCATCAGTGGTACTCCCTGCGCATGCACGAACGTAATTTTCTTGTTACAGTTGTTACGTTCATTTTGAACTTGGCACGAGGAAGCTCATGTGCCATTGCCTTGGCAGTGTATTTTTCGAATCAATTATCTTGAAGATAAATCTGAATCCCAAAGGAATCTTTGCTAATGAGGCCTTGGCGATTGCCCTTTGCCGGTCTATGATTTCTCTGTTAACCATTCTAGTCACCGCATTCATCATTGTCTTTGTGAGAAACCCATTGTGATTTTGAAAAAATCTTAGTACTGTGTAAGTTAACTCAAATTTGTTTACAGGTAGAATTCAAGTGTAATTAAGTATGGAGGGTGCACCCTGGTAGAGAGAATTGTATCGAAGTTATTATAGATACCAGTGAAGACCTGGTGATTGAAAGCTACGCTGTTATTCCATTCCAGCCTGTAATTACATCATTTATTAATAAAACATAACCGTCTCGCTTGATCCCTGCCTGGGAGAAATATCTCTTCAGAACCGCCCCTGAGGTCAGAGGGATTCTTAACCCCTCAACATTCCTTTATTTTTCGGGTCCGGCCCGCGTGGCAACACCAGACCGGACCCGAAAATTTTTAAAGAAAAAAAAAAAAAAAAAAAGAATTAGGGGTTAAGAATAAAAAAAAAAAAAGAGACGATTTAAGACGAAATAGTCTATTTCCACGACAAAACCTTACATTATGTTAAGAATCCCTCTGACCTCAGGGGCGGTTCTGAATAGATATTTCTCCCAGGCAGGGATCAAGCGAGACGGTTATTTAATAGTTATGTTTTATTAATAAATGATGTTTACCTTATTCCAAGGCTGGAATTAAAGTGACAGCAGCTTTCAATCACCAGGTCTTCACTGGTATAATAACTTCGATACAATTCTCTCTACCAGGGTGCACCCTCCATACGCAATAACACTTGAATTCTACCTGTAAACAAATTTGAGTTAACTTACACAGTACTAAGATTTTTACAAAGTCACAATGGGTTTCTCACAAAGACAATGATGAATGCGGTGACTAGAATGGTTAACAGAGAAATCATAGACCGGGCAATCGCCAAGGCCTCATTAGCAAAGATTCGTTAGAAGACTCAGATTCATGTTCACGATAAATAATTCAAAAACGCTGCAAATTTTACACAAGGGTTTATTATTTATTGATATAGGTTACTTGTGCAAAAATTATTTCTGTGTCAATGAAAAAAAAAATTTGGAAAATGTATTTTTTTTTTTTTTTTTTTTTTTTTCAAAATTCTTTATTTTTTCTCGAAAAATATTTAACCTTCTGGGATTCTTCAAAAATCCCATGTTTAGCCCCATGAAAGCACTATAGATCGCCACAGTGAAATCGGATCGTTCCGGGACCCCCGAAAATGGAAGTCCATTAACAATTTATTTGGTTGATTAATTCAGTACAATGGTAGTTCATTTTACAACGTAATTGGCATTATAGGCGGCCGGGGACTGTAGAGTGCCCTCTAATCTTCACCAGGTGATGGGGGGAATGGATCCTCCCCAAGAGGCGTTGCGTTCTCCTCGTCAACCGAAAACAGGGACGACTGCACATTAGTACATTAAATGTCAACACATTAGTACAAATTTTGTCGACAGCGTACCGCAGATAGGGTACAGAACAAACATACTGACCTCACGGGGGCTGAGAAGAAGGACCAGGGCCGTGGAGAGAAAAAAAATGTTTCCTATAGGTAATATAGGAAAAATTTTCATACAACATCAATAGACAAATCAATATTATTGATCTGTCCCTTTTCCCATTTTGCCTCTCCTCCCCCCTTTTTTACAAAAAAAAAAAAAAAATTCTCAAGAAAATCCGGGCCCCCCTACGAAGGCCGGGCCCGGGGGCAACGGGACAAGTGCCCCCCCCCCCTCTCTCTCTCTCTCTACGGGGCTGATGTTGACCCTTAGGCCAATCAACAGGCTCTCCTCAGCCAATTTGTTGACGAGCTGCTGCAGACCCTCTTGAGAGTCGGCTATAAGGATGGAGTCATCTGCATACCGGCTATTGTTGACGAACACACCATTTACCTTGATGCCAAGCTCCACCTCAGGGAGGGAAGCAAAATGCTTGTTCCATGTAAGTATTGTACAGCAACGAAGATAGGATGCAGCCCTGTCGGACCCCTCTCTGAATGTCGAATTCATCCGTCGTTGAACCATCTGGGAGCTTCACCGCTGCCCTCTGGTTCCAATACAAGGCCTCAATAATTCGGATGTCCTTCTCATCAAATCCGATCCGTTTGAGAGACTCGACCATTCTGCCATGCTGGACACTATCGAAGGCCTTTTCATAGTTCAGAAAACGCAGCCACACATCTTTACGGTAGTCCAGACAGTTTTGCGTGAGGACCTCGAGACTTAAAACCGCCTCACGAGTACCAAAACAAGATCTGAACCCGAGTTGGGTCTCACCGCAGTGGCCCTCACATCTCCGATACAGTTGACAATGCAGTATACGCAAGAATATCTTCAGTAGGTGGCTCATTAACGAAATGGGTCAGTGATCCCTGCACATAGCAGCAAATGGGTTCACTAGTTTTTAAATGCAAATGAATAGTATTGAGCTTTGAGTATTGATCTCCATCGTGAGATATTGTCTGCATCATATAGTCACAGTATACAACATTTTTATGGCCAGTGGCAATGATTTAACCTAATGTGATGTTTGTCTAGTGTCCTACGACTATTTTTTTTTTAATGTACTGCTTCCTCGAAGAAAAAAAAATCTGGCCACCCAAATTATAAGTGACTAAAGGTCTACTGTAGACCTTTAGGTAAGTAACTTACCTCTTCACTTCGGCTCTTTCCGTCTGAATCGTGTTTGTTTGGGTGCTTGAGAACAGTTTTATCTCAATTTCAATTAGTTCCTTTGAACTTTGGCCTGGGGGGTTTTGACCGGGAATATGGGTCATTGGCCCCACTGTTGGACGCTTCGAAGGGGGGGGGGGCACACGCGAGGGGGGGCTTGCCGGACTCCAGAGTTCAGTTCACCACGAATTCTAACGTTCAAGCGGCGACCTGATTTGTCTGATTGTTAACACAAAACAGAAGGTCTGGAAAGGAATAAAAAATAGTTCGGCAAAATTACATAAAAGGGTCAGTGGTTTACGAAACCGTTGGCTCTGCTACCATGTGATAATCCCAGGGGATTATACCGGGAAAATAATATACCAATCAGCAGGAACAAAATTTGTTCCCTTATTTAATAAGGAAGTATATTTAACTCACCGCTATTGGGAGGGGCTGGTTTATCTGGGCGAGGAGGCGTCCGATAAGAGACTGTCCCACAGTCCCCGTCTGCTCTCCCCTCCAGGTCGTGGGGAGAGAAGGGGACCGTTTCCATGATAACCTCACAATATTTGCTATGTGTAGTTCATCTAGACTGTTATAATACGTCGATACGATGAAAGAAAAGAAAGAAGATAAGGAACTCTAGATAGACACAACTGATGGATACCCAATAATACCGCAACCCGTACTTTGGTCCCCTATAGCCTATAGGCTATAGGTGGTTTTCTCGATACATAAAATTCGATTTATTTTCGATTGTGAAGAAGAAGAAGGTCAGCTGATTTCGGGGAGTTTCCAGACGGTGGCCATATTGAATCACTGCTGTGGTTTTATTCAGTAGTTTTTGCTTAAGTTATGTGAAATGTCTGGGCGTAAATTCAACCCGAATTATTGTTGTAAGCTTTCCTGGGACGATTTGAAGAGATATGTAGTGAAGGTGGGTTTATGCGGCGGTGATCCTTATGAAGAGATAGTGGATTTTACCACTCCTCCACAGGTGATGCCAGATGTTTCCCACCAGGATTCCAATCGAAATTGTATTGCACCCACGCCTTTTAAAATTTATGGAATTGGACCAATAGTTCTTGAGCTACAGCCGAAAACGCTCTGAAAAATGTGCTTCTGCTGTCTTCAGGTCTTCAACTAAAATGTTCACATTTTGGAAAAATTTGCCTATTTTCAAAGTACCATAACTCTGGAACTAATTGACCTACATAGCTCCGGTTGGGCTTTAATTTTCACGTATTTAATGCTATTTAAAAACTCATGAGTTTTTGTCGGACAATGCATGTTTATTACATATAGGTAGAGCAAAAACTGAAGTAAGGCCGAAAAAATCGCGGTTTTTCTTGTGCTATGCGCAGCTTTTGGGAAGTTGCAAAATTATACACCACCCTAATGAGTTCGAAAAACATACTAAAAACGCTGCAAATTTTACACAAGGGTTTATTATTCTTTGATATAGTTTACTTGTGCAGAAATTTAATTTTGTCCTTGAAAAAAATATTAAAACTTTTTTCAAAACCTTTATTTTTAACTCGAAAAATATTTAACCTCCTGGGATCCTTCAAAAATCCCATTATTAGCCCCATGAAAGTCCTGTAGATCGCCACAGTGAAATTGGATCGTTCCGGGACCCCCAAAACTGGATTCTACGTCCAAAAATACTTCGAAAACGACATCTAACTCCATCCCATAACTCAAAGCATTAAAAAAACCTCCTATAGCCCCATTTTAGCCCCATAGCGCCCCCTGGTTTGGGCGATCGGACTGAAAACCTTGCGAGAACAACTAGATGGTAAACCGAGTATTTTGCCAAAATTGCAGATTAAAAAAAAATTCTTACTGCCCAAAACGCCCTGGACGGCGTACGGCGGACGGACATTTCGGATTTAGAATGTAGACCTCTTGAAACGGATAATGTCATAATTTGACATTATCCGTTTCAATAGGTTAAATTTAATTTTGAGGCCGATCCGAGTCGTCGACCCCCGTCGCGAAAACATAGGTGTATTATTCCAAGAATAATAATCCAAAAAGCAGAGATACATCTCGTTTTGGGAATTTAGCGATTTTTAGTGTCGATTTTGACTGGTCTACATTGTGGACTACTTGGTACGATCAGGTACTGTGACATGATGTGAACTCCAACGAAAGGCCATCCATTCTAATTATAATATATTAATAATATGCTCCTACTCAGTCAAATCACGTTATATCTATTTCTGTTTGAAATTGAAGCAAGATCATCAGTGATAATCACTGATTCGGCCCAACCGTGGATTTCAAGCAATGTCACCCATAATCACTAAAAATCTAATTTACTAGACACTAACCTGTGATGATTTCATCAGATGAATGAACATTTAATGTCGATTACACAGTTTGACGGTGATTCCACTCAACTTCTTTCCCGTCAAATTTCTATTGGTAGGGGATAGCCACATCTTTTGGAAGACAGCTCAGTTCTCTTACACTGGTGCTTGATGACAGCTGGGAGGCTTAACGACCTCACTTGCTCCCCAACCCGATACGTCTTATTACATCCCACAACAACACAAGCAGGCATTTAGACGTTTAATATGGCAAAGGACGATAAATTCCAGTAAAAGATGCAGGTAAAAATTCAACCCACCCACGCACAGAAGAAGTGGTTGAGAGTGAGATAACGTGGGAGATAAGCGTTATCAGAGTCGTTTTCGGCCATATTGCCTTTTTATAATTTTTATAGTCCCGAAATTTCATCCCATGAGGATCACACATGTACCAGCATCGGGGAATAAAATAAAACTCAGTCTATCTTCTAACATTCCAGTTACTTCTCCCTTCTCCATGTGATACAAAATGGCCGACACTCAGGGGAGGCCTTTCGATTCGATTATTTTCAGCACATCGATAGCCTGTGACGTCACGAGAAAACCTTATAGGGTTTGGGATATATTCTTGACTTTTAGGTACCTATGTCGGTACCTAGGTAGATAGCTACTTTTCAAGATCCACGGGGTTGGCTTGGCGTTTGTTTGTTCGAGTTATTACAACTCTCCAGCCTGAACGGTTAAAGATAGGGAGATGCGGTTTTTTCCATCGTGATCTCAGGTATTCGATAAAAAGTTTTGAATAGTGTCCCTTAAATTGTCCTAAAGTGTCCCGGGTGAAGCCCTGAATCGCCTTTTCCAATTAGACGTTTCTGTAATATGACATATTACATTGTAATATGTATACCGTGTGGATACGCTGACCATGTGTCGCCTTTTCAAATTAGGCGTTTCTCGGTCGGCTGACCCAGGTGCTGCAATTAAACTCGATCCCATAGCTGAAACTCTTCAAAAACGCTTCCATAGCCCCTTTTTAGCACCACAGAGCACCGCGGGTTTGTGCGATCGGACTGAAAACCTGGAGAGGGAAGGAAGTAAATCCTAGATATACCTGTAGTGAACACACACTTTAATTTTTAACCAGGGTGGGTCGGGTGATGTTTGAATAGCGGAAGCGTTTACATTAAACTTCAAGTCAAAAGGAGCTCCATCACCCACCATGGGATTCCAACCCGTGACCTCTACATCGGCATTCAGGGGTGCGATATTTTCCTTTCAATTCAATGGAATATTGGTTTGAATTCAGCTAGTTAAGTAGGTACATTGCTTGATGTTGGCTGGTCGAGCCTGCTCTGGCACTAGTTGGCAGCCCTTGGAGAGATGTGTAGTTGGTACCCCTTTGCTGACTCCAACATAAGTAGGTAGTTGTACTCCATCTCTTCGAATTTCATCGCAGTTGTGAAGTGAAACCTCCTCAGAAGGATCGATAGAAGTACTTTAGCTTGAATTGCAGCGATCGTTTGCCCTTTAAGTGACATCGTCATTAGAACACATTGGTGAGAATATCATAACGGAACTGTCATCTTGAACCTTATATTACTGCTGTTACCTGGACAAATTCGAGCGCCGGCACTGAAGGGTAAAAAAGCTCCTTTTGGTCTTTTGGATACATTTTCAGGAAGAAAATGTTCAGGATAGAACTCTTTGTGTTTCTCCCAGTATTCAGGCGATGTATGGGTGTCATGAAAATTCACGAACACACTTGATCCCTTAGGAAAAACCAAGCCTTCTGCAATGATTATGACATGGTGGTGGTTCAGAGATAGGGTTCAAAACAGTGCGTTACTTAGGTATGTACGCTGAAGTTAGGCATGTCCTCACCAACAGCACATTTGGCGTTGGCTTCCCTAACAACCGCTGGAACGCTAACGTGCCTGAGTGTTTCCTGGTACACCATCCACAAGTAGCCCATTTGAGTAGTCTCTTCGTTCGTGGGAGCTCTCAATGTGTCTCCCATGATGTTCACTTGCTCTTGGTACGCTTTCTCTTGGTACTCGGGGTGCATTGCCAAGAACAGAAGTGCAGATGACAAGGCTATCGAATTGGTGTCGTAGGCCTGGTCAACAAGCAATTATTGTTAAGGAAGTTGGTTACTGTGGGACACCCCGTACATCAGATGTTGGGCGTATACGTACATGAGTCTGTGACTGACCCAAAACTGCTCTGAACACGACGATATAATATCATATTATTATAATACACGCATACTATTATTATGCTGTTTACATACCGCAACAATAAAGTCCGAAGGCATTGAGAACCCATCATGCATTTCATTGAGAACTTTTTTTATTACAACATCGGTGTAGCATTCTGGTTCAAAATTAGGGTCTGAAATAACAAAAATTCCTGTCACAAAATGGGTCATTGTGGTTTTACATCACCACCAAATAACACCCCATCTTAAGTAACTACCTTCAGGGTCGTGGTGATATTTCGCCAAAATGGACTTTCTACATTCGAACAACTAAAAGAGAAAGGTCTTCATTACGTTTAATAAACGTAATATAAATTACGCAATATATTGCTGAAATTGATTAAATATTTACTTAAATTTTGAGTTAACTCACTTTTTCCCCAAACTGACATATTTTGTTTTGCAGTGATGTCAACTCTCTCTTCATTTTTGTGAAATGAAAGAGCCAACTTATTTTATATTGGACGTTGAGGACTAATTCGTACCACGTTGTTGATATCCTGAAAAAAAAAAAAAATTACTGCTTAAAGCCTTTGGCTAAAATTTAAGAAACATGCTTTGCCTAATAACGTTGCCAAGCAAAATTTTGTGACATATCGCCGTCACCGAAAAAAACGGGACACTTTTTGCCAGTTAGCTCAAGGCTAAAAATGTACAATGTACAAAAAAAAAAACTAATTTGAAAGATTTGTAGCCATGTTAGTTTCAAATGGATGGTTCCACTTACATGCTTGCCCACTTGAGGTCAAACCCTAGCAGTTTCGCATGAGTGCTGTCCATCCCCATGAAGGCCTCTGAAGAGCAACGTGGTTAGATTATGGTCTGCAATACATCATAATATGCCTGATATTATCCCTGCAGTGATGCCATTTTGGTACGTAGGTACCAAAAGTGATATCGAGCGTCCATCGTTGCATAAACGGGAGAACGTCGAATTTTCCTTCGACTTTACTGAGCGACTCGCAAAGTTCTTCGCTTTTCGCAACCATGACGTCATAATGATGGTCCACAACCGTGTTCGACTGCAGAAACTTATTTAGAGCCCTTCTCAGTACACGCCACCCGTCTCCTGAAGGAAAATGTTACGTGTAGTTTAAAGACAGGCCAGTCGCCGGAGGGTTTGATTCGTGCACGAATTGGTGTAGAAGCTTTTATTTGTTTAAATTGTGGGTACGGGTCAGAACAGCAGAATATCAAAAATGGTAGCGAAAATTTTGCTGGGAGAACTTTTGGTGTTCTCGATTAATAAAGAATAATAAACCAAAAAATCTCGATTTTGGTTTATTATTCTTGGAATAATACACCTATGTGATCGCGACGGAGGTCGACGACTCGGATCGGCCTCAAAAATTTGACATTACCCGTTTCAAGAGATCTACATTCTAAATCCGAAATTTAGTAGGAATTTTTTTAAAAATCTGAAATTCTGAAAAAATACTTGGTATACCATGGTATACTAGATGCATCTAGTTGTGCCCGCAAGGTTTTCAGTCCGATCGCCAAAACCCATGGGGCGCTATGGGGCTAAAATGGGGCTATGGGAGGGGGTTTTTGATGGCTTTAAGCTATGGGGTCGAGTTAGGTGTCGTTTTCGAAGTATTTTTGGACTTAGAATCCATTTTTTGGGGTCCCGGAACGATCCGATTTCACTGTGGGGATCTATAGGGCTTTCATGGGGCTAAAAATGGGATTTTTGAAGGATCCCAGGAGGTTAAATATTTTTCGAGTGTAAAATAAAGAATTTTCGAAACATTTTTGGGACAAAAAATCCACAAAAAAAAATTTTTTTTCTAAAGTAGGTAGGGGAGAGTAGGGTATAGTGGGGTTGCGTATGAAGTGGGGTACCCTTTGGTATGGGCCACAGAAAGTCCGTGATTATGCTTCAATTGCATCAGACTTTTTATGGAAGTTAGGCTAACTGTTAGCCTAACTACCATAAAAAGTCTGATGCAATTGAAGCAGGTTACCTGTTACAGGTGATCTAAACTGTGTACCAATTTGGACGTATTTGAGGCGTAATCACCTGATCTATGGGGAAAATACAGGAGAGTACCCCACTTCTTACGCAACCCCACTATACCCTACTCTCCCCTACCTACCTATAAAAATCCAAAAAAAAAAAATTTTTTTAAATTTTTTCATTGACAGAATTAAATTTCTGCACAAGTAACCTATATCAAAGAATAATAAACCCTTGTGTAAAATTAGCACCGTTTTTTCGGACATTTTCCATTTTGTCACCTATAACTCGAAAACTAAGCATCTCAAGAAAACGTTTCGGGAACAAGGTTGAAGGGCACACAATTCTGCGTCGAATGACCTCCTTACACGTAAGAATTGGTGTAGGATCCCACACTCTGCCGGGCGTGAAGTGTGTACCTACGTGTTGACTTCGTGTTCCTAACATTAATTTGTCCCTAATTAATGTGTTATGTGGGTGGGGGAAAGCCTCTGGCGTCATATCCAGGATTTCGTCCTGTTGTCTTTGGAGGAACAGGAAGGGAGTACTTGAACGTATTCTTCTGGGGCCTGACACAAAGTGTTGTGATCGGCAGCACCAGGGAATGACGTCGAAGCAGAATGGGTCCTCCCGCTATGCCCAGCCTGACTAAATGAGTCTAGACAGACTGGGATGCGTGGGAGGCCGGAAGGGAATCCAGTCGCAGCCTCCAATGATATCGAGGAGTTGATTACATTAGAGGCGCGGTGTTCCGAATCCACACTTGCTGCAAGAAGGTCCTGAGCTACCATAATCGAATTGTCGGCAGAAGTGGCATCGTTTCCAGCTGGCACAAACGATTTGTCGACAATGGCGTCCTGCGCTACAACCCCACGTGAAATGGTAGAGTCCGGTAGACCGGTTTCTCTTCCCGAATGACTGTGGGTCGAGAGTCCTGGTCAGCGGACTCGTCAGAAAGTGTGTGTATATCCATAAAGCACTTGGTGCTAAACGGTGGTCCGGTTAAACAGATAAATTGATATTAATATTATGTCCGACCCACCCACAGAGTAACAGAGAGCAAACCCGGAGAGGACCCACCGGAGAATGGCTTCGGCGGCGCCTCCCGTGAGGCGGGTGAGAACTGCGCCACCCGTTCTTAGATCTTAGATTACTCCGAGTGAATTGTCAGCAGGAGTGGCATCATTCCCTAATTGAGCCTTACGAAGGGTTGAACTCCCGGCTGCCACGAGCGAAGTGTCGGCAATGGCGCCCTGGGCTACAACCCCACGCGAAACAATACATGGGTCCGCTGGACTGGCTTCTCTTTCCGAAATACTGTCGGATTGAGAGTCCTGGTCAGCGGACGTGCGAGAAAGTGTGTTGGTGATATACATAAAGCACTGGCACTAAATGGTGGTCTGATTGACAGATAATGAAGTCGAGATATTAAGCCAGACCCACGTAAGGGGTAGCTCCCTTACGGGATGGAGAATGGCGGGTCTGATGATCGGCGTCGCCTCCCGTGAGGCGGGTGAGAAGCTGTGCCGTTCGTTCTTAGATCAACGTGGGTGCCGCTAGAGTGCGCGGGCGGCCACAATCGGTTCTGCCGTTTAGCCACAACCAAGCGTAAAAATGCTGCAAATTTTACACGAGGGTTTATTATTCTTTGATATAGGTTACTTGTGCAAAAATTTTATTCTGTGTCAATGAACAAAAATTTGAAAAAATTTCAATATTTTTTTTCGTTTTTTTACTTGAAAAATATTTGACCTCCTGGGATCCTTCAAAAATCCCATTTGTTGTCCCATGAAAGCCCTATAGATCACAACAGTGAGATCGGATCGTTGCGGTACCCCGAAAAATGGATTCTACGTCCAAAAATACTTCGAAAACGACACCTAACTCGATCCCATAGCCAAAAACCTTCTAAAAACCCCTCTCGTAGCCCCATTTTAGCCCCATAGCGCCCCAGGGTTTGGGCGATCGGGCTGAAAACCTTGCGGGCACAACTAGATGGTAAACCAAATATTTTGTATAAATTTCAGATTAAAAAGAAAAAATGCCTACTGCCCAAAACGGCCTGGACGGCATCGGACGGACATTTCGGGCTACAATGTAGACCTTTTGAAACGGATAATGTCACATTTTGTGGCCGACCCGAGTCGTCGATCTCCGTCGCGATCACATAGGTGTATTATTCCAAGAGTAATAAACCAAAATAAGAGCTTCTACACCATTTCTTGCGCGAGTCCCCCCCCCCCCCCCCCCCCACACATGAATCCTTTGGCGACTGCCCTAACAGGGAAATCCACTACTTCGGCCATTAGGTCTCAATGTTTGGAGTACCATTTCTGGAAAATACGCCGTCCGTCAATTGGTTCACATAGCCGTAAATTTCGGAGTCCTTTCCATTTAATTTGGGGCTGTTGAGGATGCGCTGCAACACAATTTGGAGGTCATCATTGGCGGACAGTTATATTAATTCAGAATGAGAGAACTTACCTCGTTGAGTTTAGCGTCAGCAACTCCAATAACCAACTTTGGCCCAACCCAGAAACTCGACGCTTTGTAAGGGAAATCCTTTAAAGTTGCCATCATGCTGTCTAGTTTTACGTATAGATCTAAAACGTTGTTTTAACTATGAAATTCATGCAGGAGGTACATTGTAGCTGATAGAAACGGTTTAAAATTCGCATTATCACTTTCAGTAGTTTTCGTCGGCTCACCTTGCACGTTGGACACAAACGCAAATTTCCAGGCGTTGCCCACGATGGGCAATGTTGGTCTGGCCCCTGATGCTATCGGTATGTTGGTAGTCCCATCAAGGCGGTCCTTGGATAAGGCAGAGAACAAGCAGTACAAAACCAAACTCAAACTGGTAATCACCAAAGACACGACGAAGAGGTCCATCTTTAACTGTGGATGTTAGCACACTGCGGGTCGAATCGACCTATTACATAACAGGTTCACCTCAATTCACCGAACAGATAAATTCAAGGATAACTGCAACTCGACCAGACGCGAGAGGGGAGCACCCATCTCTACCGGGCTCATCAATTCCAAAGGAAAAATCCTCCCGTTATGTAATAATTACATAACAATTTCATCGAGCTGATTTTATGAAGTCCTTGAACGCGTGGAAATGGAGAAAATGCCGAAATTGCTCCTAGTGGACCCAAACGTGTGGAATCTGGGTTTGCACCATCTTGGGAGGCGAGCTTAGGTTTTGGTGGCTCAAAACCCGCGATTTTTGTCTCCCTTTTATTGGTTTTTGGACATTTTCACCCAGAAGGAAGCGTCTGACAAAAAAAAGTTATACCAACCTGTTTTGAAGAGGACAAAATTTGCCGTCGATTGAGTGCCCTATCGACCCAATCCGGGCCGTTTAGCCGATACCGAACGTCATAGATGTGCATTTTTTTCCAAAATGGGTTAAAAGTGAGTTATAAGCCACTTTCAACCCCCAAATCATCACGAATCACCTATATGATACTATCATATTTTTATGTCAACTTCGCATGGAATATTGACGTAAAAATGCCAAAAATGCACTGTTTCGCGCTCAACTGGTGCTAGCCCGGATTTCCAGCGGAGCGTTTCTCACCGTCTCTAAATATTCTATTCTAGTCCAGGAGCCAGAGCGTTATCATTTTAGGAAAAGGTTTGATGCTTTTTTCCGAAAGAAACCACCCTCCTGAGTACAGAGAGCTTTGTCTGTCAGCCCAGATCGGGGGGATTAAACAATGGTGACCATAAATAGAATACCAAAATTAGCGGTTTCTGCACTGATTTCAGGATGCTTGGCGTTTTGAAAATGCATTCTCCTATCCTAGAAATACAAGTTTTCAGAAGTCTGCCACCCCTAATCCGGCGTTAACCCTTTTTGGCAGACTCAATTTGAAAAATGGCAGTTTTTCCTTTAAAATTACATGTACTTTAGGATGGATGATTTTTCAATACATCAAAATATGTGTCATTTGAAACATATTCGACGTTGTCTGCCTCCCTTAATCCGTTGCTAACCCTCGGCAGACTCAATTTGAAAAATTGTAATTTTTTTAACTTAAATTCAATTTAATTTAGGACGATTGAAATTGTTTGGGGTCAAAGTATACTTTATTGCAAGATTTATCGACCTGGTCTGCCATCGAAAAGCTGTTGTTAACACCTGGCAGACTCAATTTGAAAAGTGGCCATTTCTAAGTTTAAATTCAATTTAATTTAGGACGTTTGAAATTTTGGCTCATGATTGGTACGCTCCAGTAGAGATAAAAAACTTTGTCTGCCTTCAATAATCCGTTTTTTTTTTTCTTTCTGTTATTACGATATATATATTTTTTTTTAACTTCGCGAAAATATTTATTGAGCATAATTAAAAAAGAAACGAGCCGGTATCAGGGCCTTCGTTTTGGAGAGAGGCCAACCTCGCCGTCGAAAATTGCTCTGATCGCCTTCACTCGTAGAATCTAGCCGCTGATATTTGATCAATCCATTCGTTGTTGCTACCGGAGAAAGAGTCGAAGTCGTAGGATCATGGTGTGTTCAATCAACGAAGTTGGAGCCCCAGCTGCAGCGCCGCCCCACCGTCAAAGCCTAGCAGGTCATCAGCGCTCCTCCATCTCTGCCGAGTCCCCCTCAAGCACATGGAGGCTGCGCGTACGATGGCAAACGTTAATCGTGCCCTGTGCCACCCCTTGACGATCCTCTGGTGCCGCTTCCATTTGTCTGCCAGCCGTTCACCTAGGACATCGACGAACCGGTTCATCTGGGGTGCCAAAAGTCCATCCACTGTGCTGACCAGAGGGGTGAATGAACAATGGCGATCTTGCCACGCAGTTAGATACTTCTGTTTCTTCTCTTCCTCTGCCGAAGCCACTGGGAAACATAAGAGGGAAACATAAGAGGGTGCATGAGCGGAGGTGTGTTTCTGGTCGGGAAACATAAGAGGGTGCATCAGTGACTACGACACGGACGTCAAATAATGCGTCCCTCTGTGGTTCCCACACCCCACGGCAGGCAAGATCCCCTCTCAAACCAGGAGTAGTGTTTGAAGCAGCCACAATCACTGGCTCTTTGCAGCAATCCGTTGCTAACCATTGGCAGACAAGGAATTTCCCCCAAATTGAAATTTTTGGTCGAAAATTCAACATATTTTAGGATGCTTCAAATTTGAGCACATCATTCTAGAATGCCCAGACAACATTTTAAACCTTGTCTGCCAGCAATATACCGTTGCTTTAGTAGGCAGAACACTTCTAGTCCAGGTCCTTTGTACTTGAAAAGGGGGTCGTGCGGGAAGGTGGTGGGGTAGTTTTGATTTTTTGGTATGTTGTTAGGACCCATGAGAGTAGTCTTTGACCAAGTTATCAATTAAAAAACCTTGTGCCGGCTTGGGGGTTAGCGAAAAACCACGATTTTTTCGGCCATTTTTCACATTTTGCTGAAAAGGTCTGTGAAGAAAGCATCTTACGACCAAAGACACTATATTCATTCTTAAACTAGACAATATTTGCTACGATTTGATACCAACCGCAGCTCTCTACGGTAAATGGTTTCCGAGATACAGGTTGTTGAAAAATAGCTATATTTTGCAAAATGTGCAAATTTTACAAAAACGTGTTTCTTTGTTAAATATCGCCTGAAATATGCATCCTAGCAAAAAGTCATAAGCGATGAAGTTTTAGTATATTTAATTAGCTTTAATATGGGACCAACCGGAGGTGTGTACCATCATTAGTTACTGAGATAATGACGAATGTCGTAAGTGGGTTTTGGGAGAAGTGAAGCTGTTAGGCCAGTCATATAAAACATCCGAACCTACCTTAATTGTGGTAAACCTAATTTTTTTTATTTTACGGCTCACCTAGATAGTATAAATCTAGATTTGCAACCCTCGTAAAGTTCATCATCAGGCGATACTGCCGAAAACCACGAAATATTTGCATTATTTTCAGTTTTTCGCCCAAAAAGCACCAAAGAAAGCTTCTGACGAAGATCTGCACCCCAATCACTTTGAAAGTACATACAATTACCTACAATTTGAGTGGTACCGGAGCTCGGTAGCTTTAGTAGTTCCCCAGATACAGCCCCTAAAAGACGAGCTATTTTTTCCAAAAAGTAAAAATTTTAACTTTTGTCTATTCCGGAGCGATTTATTGGCCAAAGTACTAATCCTACGAAAAAACCATCGAAAATAAAGTTGTAGTAAATATTATTACCTTCATTTTAAGACCAGAGTGATGCCCGTAGGTATGATAGTACGTACGAAACGAATTTAAAACAAAGTAAGAAACACCCAATCTGACACCGCGCGAAGAGCGGAAGCACGTTTTTCAGAACGTTTTCGGTTGTAGCTCAGGAACTATTGGTCCGATTCCGAATTTCTTTTTTTCTCGTGAAAGCTGATTAAATTCCCCGTCGCAGCTATTCCGTGTGAAATTTCGATTTGAGCTTTGATAAGGGAGGGAAAGAAGCAATTTTTCTGAAAAACGTGGTCGTAGATGGTCAAATTTCTTGTTTCCACACTTTTCGACGAATACTAACGGCACTTTTAGGGGACAGGGTAGCCCCGTGGACTAAGGCGTCAGCGAGACGCCTGTTTACAATCAGTCGGAGCGCTGATCAGCCTGGTTCGAATCCGGGGAAGAACGCCAATGTTTGACCAAAAGTCAATTATGTGTTGTAATACCTGTCTTGTCGGTTGACAATTCACCTCTGAACGTTGGAACGTTTATGTGAATCCTAGCAGAGGCTCCTGTGACGAAGGCGGCCGAGACATCCGTCTTCAACACACAAGATCGAGGGATCGCATGAACGAACCTCTCTTGGGACCTCGAACCGGGATAAAAATCTGGTGGACCGGTAAAAAAAACATTGTCTTCGTTTGCTGAGAACGTTAAACTAGCCACAGCAATCTACGACTGAGGGGGGGGGGGGGGGGGGGGGAGCTGGGGGCCGCCGACCCGGCTTGTTGATGGACCTACAGTCGTAGTGATAAGTCTTGTATTAGGGATTGGACCTCGACCACCAAAAGGCAAATAGAGTCATCGGTACCATATCAGTGAACAATGTGTCGTCCGGGCGTAAGTTCAAGGTGAGACTCCGTTGATTACCTGATAGGTAAACATCGTAGTCTCTCCTCTGGTTGGTAGCCGTTCCCACAAATCTTTTAACGGCACTTTTGTTGTTTCAATAGACATGCAATGTGCCGTTATGTACTTATATAAAATTTAATCAGCTTTGCGAATAGAAAAAGAAAGGTAAGATCGGACAAACCGTTCCCGGGTTATAAGCAAAAATGAGCAAAGAAACACGGTTTGATCGAAATTTGCCACTTCTTTGCCGTGCCTGCCCCTCCCTTATCAAAGCTCAAATAAGAATTTCACACGGAATAGCTGCAATAGAGAATTTCATCAGCTTTCACTAGAAAAAAATAAATTTGGAATCGGGCCAACAGTTCCTGAGCTACAACCGAAAACGTTCTGAAAAACGTGCTTCCGCTCTTCGCGCGGTGTCAGATTGGGCGTTTCTTACTTTGTTTTAAATTCGTTTCGTACGTACTATCATACCTACGGGCATCACTCTGGTCTTAAAATGAAGGTAATAATATTTACTACAACTTTATTTTCGATGTTTTTTTTTTTTTGTAGGATTAGTACTTTGGCCAATAAATCGCTCCGGAATAGACAAAAGTAAAAATTTTACTTTTTGGAAAAAATAGCTCGTCTTTTAGGGGCTGTATCTGAGGAACTACTAAAGCTACCAAGCTCCGGTACCACTCAAATTGTAGGTAATTGTATGTACTTTCAAAGTGATCGGGGTGCAGATCTTCGTCAGAAACTTTCTTTGGTGCTTTTTGGGCGAACAACTGAAAATAATGCAAACTATAATGAATAATGAAATGAATGAAATAATGAAAACTGTGGCATCTGATGTCGCAGCTACCTCCAGGTATTTTAGAGTTGAGGGATCGGGTACAAGTAAAGCTACCTCTCGTAAAGCCTGTCCCAACTCAAGATGGGCATATTTTGGTTTATTATTCTTGGAATAATACACCTATGTTTTCGCGACGGGGGTCGACGACTCCGAACGGGCTCAAAATTTGACATTATCCGTTTCAAGAGGTCTACATTCTAAATCCGAAATGTCCGTCCGCCGTACGCCGTCCGCCGTCCAGGCCGTTTTGGGCAGTAGGAATTTTTTAAAAAATCTGAAATTTCGGCAAAATACTTGGTTTACTATCTAGTTGTGCCCGCAAGGTTTTCAGTCCGATCGCCCAAACCCGTGGGGCGCTATGGGGCTATAATGGGGCTACGGGAGGGGTTTTTTGAAGGCTTTTAGCTATGGGATCGAGTTAGGTGTCGTTTTCGAAGTATTTTTGGACGTAGAATCCATTTTTTGGGGTCCCGGAACGATCCTATTTCACTGGGGCGATCTTTAGGGCATTCGTGGGGCTAAAAATAGGATTTTTGAAAGATCCCAGGATGTTAAATATTTTTCGAGTAAAAAATACAGAATTTTTGAAAAAACACATTTTTGAACTAAAAAATCCAAAAAAAATTATTTTTTTTTAGATAAAAATCCAAAAAAAAATTTTTTTAAATTTTTTTATTGACCGAATTAAATTTCTGCACAAGTAACGTATATCAAAGAATAATAAACCCTTGTGTAAAATTTGCAGCGTTTTTTCTTTTTGATTGGCGGCGATTTTTCTCAGGTTTCTTCTGGTTTCTTTCTCCTTTTCCTCTTTCTTCTTTATTCTTATTTTTTTCTTACCAATGGAATATTGGTTTGAATTCGGCTTACAGTACATTGCTTGATGTTGGCTGATCGAGCCTGCTCTGACACTAGTTGGCAGCCCTTGGAGAGATGTGTAGCGGGTACCCCTTTGCTGACTCCAACATAAGTAGCATGTTGTACTCCATGTCTTCGAATTTCATCGCAGTTGTGAAGTGAAACCTCCTCAGAAGGATCGATAGAAGTACTTTAGCTTGAATTGCAGCGAACGTTTTTCCTTTAAGTGACATCGTCATTAGAACACATTGGTGAGGATATCATAACGGAATTTCTGTCATCTTGAACCTTATATTACTGCTGTTACCTGGACAAGCTCGAGCGCCGGCACTGAAGGGTAAAAAAGCTCCTTTTGGTCTTTTGTATACGTTTTCAGGAAGAAAATGTTCAGGATAGAACTCTTTGTGTTTCTCCCAGTATTCAGGCGATGTATGGGTGTCATGAAAATCCACGTACACACTTGATCCCTTAGGAAAAACCAAGCCTTCTGCAAAGATTACGCATGGTGGTGGTTCAGATATTGTGGTGGTTCAGAGATAGGGTTGCTTCCAGTGGCGGCTCGTGCGTGAAGGTTCAACTGTTGAACTTCAACATCAAAATGTAATACCTACTTACTGCCGTATAACATACTCGTATTACCTAGTTAATACACACCCAAATGAATAGTCGTAGTAGGTCTGCTGACCAGGAACCTTTAGCTAGAAGGCTTATTTTAAAAGAAAAATACATCCGGCTCACTTTTCCCGTCCCTACATGTATGCGCCCATGCGTTTCATTTCCAATCTGTCTTGTAAGGTGGAGTGCCAAAGGCAATGTTCTTGCGACGGGTAACAGTATTCACCTCTCGAAAATCACGCACACAATAACAAATTCAACGACTAGAAAATTATTACTACCAAAAGGAGGCGAAACTAGACAAGAAAAATTTACCAAAACAACCTGGCAACACGCTTGTAAGGAAAGTTATTTCCAGCAATGTGTTCATAAACCCCTACGATTATATGTTAGAGCAATGATTGCTCTATCTCCAATCGTTTTGATATATTTCAGGAGGATTTGACGATTACAATCCGAATTCACTGAGACTAATATCCGTTTTCCCCTACAAAAAGTCCCCTTCCCGTAAAAATTTGTTTTGTCAACACTGCTGTGCAACTGTTTCTTCTGTTTTTCGTACCCGCTCCTAACCTTCGTACCTGTGGAAATAACAGAATCTGATAACACTGGTCACTCCCCAGCCGAATGGAACTGTTATCAAAAATAGTAAGAACTTGTTACCAACTTGCATCAACAGTGACGCTATGGGAAGCTGATTTGATGATAGGTAAATGAAATGTTTCTCTCCTCTCGCTCACTCTAACCTTTCCTCTCTCTCTCACTATCTTTGGGGGTTCTCTGAACCACTGAACCCCTGCACGAGCCGCCACTGGTTGCTTCAAAACAGTGCGTTACTTAGGTATGTACGCTGAAGTTAGGCTTGTCCTCACCAACAACAGATTTGACGTTGGGTTCCCTAACAATGGTTGGAACGCCAACGTGCCTGAGTGTTTCCTGGTACACCATCCACAAGTAGCCCATTGGAGTAGTCTCTTCATTCGTGGGAGCTCTCAATGTGTCTCCCATGATGTTCACTTGCTCTTGGTACGCTTTCTCTTGGTACTCGGGGTGCATTGCCAAGAACAGAAGGGCAGATGACAAGGCTATCGAATTGGTGTCATAGGCCTGGTCAACAAGCAATTATTGTTAAGGAAGTTGGTTACGGTGGGACACCTCGATGTTGGGCGTGTACGTACATGAGTTTGTGTTCCTAAATTTTATTTTGGTTCATCAATTATTGATTTGTGTTGTTTGGCTGAAGGCCAGTAGCGTCATGTCTACAATTTCGCCGCCAGGTGTTTTGGAAGAATTTGAAGGGAGTGTGGGAACATTCCTGACCAGGGTATGCAAAGTTCGCGATCTGCGTGGACCTGGTGGAAGTTGCAGCCACAGTAAAGGAAGATCTGCATGCTCCAATACCTGATGTGTCAGGCAGAGTTAGGCGTAGTTCAACTAAATTTTCAACTAACAACTATTAGTTGTTAGTTGAAACTCAACTAACAACTAAAAGTTTAGTGCGCCGCAGAACAGCTGGGAGTGGGACTCAAGTCGGGGATTGAAAGGGCTGTGCACGCAGTGACAGAATTGTTTGAGGAGAACAGTGACGTGGGACTGCTATTGGTAGGCGCAAAGAATGCATTCAACTCCATTAGCAGACCTCTGGCCCTTTGGAACTCCCGAGTCCTGTGGCCAAGGTGCTCCCGTTTTCTGTTTAATACATATAGGGGGTTCCCACAGACTTTGTTCCGCCAAAGCGAGTCCTCGTTGTTGAGTATGGAGGGGACGACTCAGGGTGACCCACTGGGTATGATGATGTTTGCAGTTGGGACGCTTCCGTTAATCCGCCAGCTAAAAAGCACGCAGTGGACTCAGAGCTGGTAGGCAGATGACGCTGCCTGTATTGGTTCTCTGCAGAACTTGAAACATTGGCTGAGTCTATTACAACAGGAAGGCCCGAAGTGGGGCTACTTCCCTGAACCCCTCAAAAGCTACCTAGTAATAAAGCCGGGTATGGAAGAGGAGGCAGACCGGCTATTCCCTGACCTTCATAAGGTTTATTCTCATCGCTTCCTGGGCGGTTTCGTTGGCCCTCTCGTGGACAGACAAACATACGTCCGAGATAAGGTGACGGCATGGGTAAATTGCACACTAAAAATGGCAGAGGCAGCTGAACAGAGTCCACAAGCAGTGCACTCAGCTTTCACCTTGTCACTGCAGAGGGAATGGGCGTACGTCCAGCGGGTCATAAAGGATAGCGGCCAATTATTTGGTCCTCTACAGGAAACAATCAAGACGCATCTTGTGCCTGCTCTGTTCGGGAGGGACATCCCGCCATACCTTCTCGATCTCATGGAAATGCCTGCTCGGAATGGGGGTCTTGCCATAGACAACCCTGAGGGTCAGGCCGGCCAAGCCTTCGCCAACTCCAGACACGCCACTGCTCTCCTAGTCGACGCAATTAAGCATGGGACGGACTTTCAACTGTTCAATTATGAAGACCAAGTCAGCCGAATCTTAAGGGGTGCTCGCTAGAGGGGAGGCTCTACTTTCTGCTTTGCCTTCCCAGCAGCAACATACAGTTCAGCGAACCAGGTGTGCATCACAGTGGTTAACCATTGTTCCTTCAGCCGCTGACGATTGCGACCTTTCAGCCACTCAGTTCCAGGACGCATTGGCAATTCGTTATGGGCTAGAACCCAAGGGCCTGCCGGAGCTGTGCGACGGCTGTGGGGAAAAGATGCACCTCAATCATGCCCTTAACTGTAAGACTGGGGGGCAGGTAAAGCGAGGGCATGACCAAATAAGAGACATCTGCGCCGGCATGGCAAGCATGGCTTGGAACGGCGTTTTGACTGAGCCGGTTCTCCGTGAAAGTGACGGCCGCAACCCAGCTCTCATCGCAGACTTGGTGGTTCCGGGGGCGTGGCATAGGGAGAGACTTGCGTTTTTCGACAATCGCGTAATCAACGCTGACGCAGTTTCCTATGCCCGCCTTGACTGGCCCCAAGTTTCCCGCCATGCAGAAGCGGCCAAACACGCCAAATATGACAAAGCAGCGGAAGACATGAGAGCATCATTCAATCCACTAGTCTGTTCATGCGATGGGTCACTTGGGACGGAGTTCCAGCGGTTCCTCAAGCAGCTTGCCACTGTTCTCTCGGAAAAGTGGTCTCGCCCGTACTCTCAAGTAGCTGCCTGGGTTCGGGTCAAGACTCAGTTTGCAGTGATCCGAGCCGTCGCCATGAGACTGCGGGGGACTCGGCAGAAGTTTCGTTGTCTGGGGTTGGAGGATGGCGCCGGACTCCAGGTTTGGGACGGCGAGTAAGTAAAGGCTGAACCTCCGGGTGACACCGAACCTTTCGGAAAACCACTACGAAGTCATCGGGGTCATTGGCGTTTTCGTTGTGGGTGACGCGACACACGGGTTCCGGGTCGAATGGGCCGGCTTCTGTCTGCTCATTACTTCAACCGAGAACTACTTTCACCGGAAAGAACGAGCCAACAGAAACAGGCTCTTGTTGATGCGTGAGCGCTCGGACGTCAAGCAATCCCGGAGAGATAATTTCGTCTTGTAATCTGGTCGGCGATCAACGCTTCATCCCTCGTCATTTTCCTCTTTCACGTTAGAATTACTTAGTTCGATATTATAAAATACAATATACATTATTAAAAAAAAAAAACTAAAAGTTTAGTTGTTAGTTGAAAGGCTCAACTAAAATTTTGAACTAAATTAGTTGTAGTTGTGAGTAGGGATTGCAATCCCGGGATCCCGGGATCCCGGTCGATTTTTGCCAATTTGAAATCCCGGGATTCGTGGAGTCAATCCCGGGATCCCGGGGTTCGAGAATTAATTGCACCTCGCACGTAAATTGCTCAAGTCTTGTCGGGAAAAATCTTTTAACAACGGACAATAATTCGAAGGCTAAGTGAAAGTGCTCTAAGATGAAAACTGTAAGTCCCCTGAAGAAAGGATTCGGAAATCTATGAACCAGCCGGTGCCGGTGCCGAAAATACGAAAAGATTTATCGACCACAATTAAAAAAGAAACGAGCCTGTTCAAAAATGGAGGCAGCCGAGGCCACCATTTGGATTTAGTATACAAAAAAAGGGGGCTTAGAACGGAAAAATAGACACGTTCTAATTTTTTTTAAATGTTGTCAGGGACGGTACCAGCTTCGAAACCCTTGTGCTAAATGCTGGATGCTCGAAAAACCGCGAAATTTTCGGATTTTTTTTTTTTTTTTTTTTTTTCAGTTCTTGGTTTTCAGTTTTAAAAATGTGCGCCCTAACGAAAAAGTCACTGTATACTTTTTTCAAGTAGACAAGATTTGCTACCGTTTGAGCGCAACGGCAGCTTTCTAGGACCAATGGGCCCCGAGATTAACCCTCTTCAAACATTGACCATTTTCCCCCAAATGTTAGAAATCGTGGTTTTATCCTTCTTCAGTACGGAATATCGGCTATAATATTCATCCCACGAGGAAAGTTATGAGGAATGAAATTGTGGAGCAGTGATTCAGCTTCAATTTAAGCACAACCAGAACACGTAGGACTATCCCACAGACCTCCGTAGAAGCTGAGAGGGCCTTTTGAGTAGCAGGACTAGTTTCGACAAAGCTAAGAAGCAAATTGGCTGATCCAACTTTGAGTGCTTTCTAAGATCCAACATTATGATTTCTAAAAGCACATTTTTTGAGTACATAAGTGAAATTTTTCCTTCATGAGAGAAGTAATATTTTATATAATTTACAATTAATGTAAATAAACAAGTTTACAATTTACAATTAATGTAAATAAACAAGTTTTTCGTCGTTTTAAATCAATTTTTTCACGTTCAAACAAAAATCATCAATCCCGGGATTAATCCCGGGATCCCGGGATTGCCTCAGAAAAATCCCGGGATTGCCTCAGAAAAATCCCGGGATTGCCTCAGAAAAATCCCGGGATCCCGGGATTCAGAAAAACGTTCGGGATTGCAATCCCTAGTTGTGAGTGCAACTACAACTAAACTAGTTGTAGTTGTGAGTGCAACTACAACTAATTTAGTTGAAAAAGTTAGTTGTGACCTTCAACTAAAACTTTAGTTGTTAACTGTAGTTGTACGTATAATAACTAACAACTAAAAAAAAAGGTTAAAAAAATTTTGTCAAAATTTTTTGTCATTTTTTTTCGGAAATTTTTTTTTTTTTTCAAAAAAAATTTTTTTTTCAAAACAGTTTTCAAAAAACATTTTCCGAAAAAATTTTTTTTGAAAAAAAAATCTTTGAAAAATGTTTTCGAAAAAATATTTCAATTTCAAAATTTTTGTTCACTCTTTTTTTAGTTGTTAGTTGTTAGTTGTTGTACGTACAATTACAGTTAACAACTAAAGTTTTAGTTGAAGGTCTCAACTAACTTTCTCAACTGAATTAGTTATAGTTTCACTCACAACTACAATTAGTTTAGTTGAATATTTAAGTTGAGCCTTTCAATCAACAACTAAACTTTTAGTTGTAGTTGAGGTTTAGTTCGAATAATTTAGTTGTATTTGTTAGTTGTTAGTTGCAGTTGGTTTTTGCCCAACTCTGGTGTCAGGATATTGTGGAGATTTGTAATCTTCGGAAGGGAGCTGAGGGGAAGCCAATACTCTACACCATGGAGGAAAGAAATTTCTTTCCTCCATGACTCTACACAAGGAGTCATGGGCGATACCGTTTCTCCCAGAGCCCATAGTTTTACATATCTATGGTCTACTTCTAAATCCTCGTAACTAAAATTACTAATTACTAATCTTTGTACTAAATTTTAGTACGAGGATTAGAAAGTATACCTTCGAGGATTTAGAAGTAGACCATCGTTCAGGATTAACAATTACATGAGCCCATCATTCAATTTTAGAAAAAAACCATAAACAAGCAACAAAAGATTATTAATTTCAATCCTTTTAGGAATTTATTTCACAGCCCATATGGCCGATCTCCCAGCTCCATCAGACTTGTCGTTAAAAGGTGCCAGGCAACACACCCATACGTCGGGACCATTCCCGCTGGTTCAGCTTCCTCAAGTAAAAGTCATTGGAGGAGACCTGGTCAGCGGGTCTGATCATATAAATAATGACTGTGTTCAGACATAGTTCTGATGTTCTGAATAGATGAACAGTAAAACTTTCTGCCATTGAATGGCAGATTAATAGCAGAATTGCCGTGGGTCTTCCTAGGGGACGGCAGAGCCGCTCGCGGGAGAAGAAGGTTCACGTTGCAGCGCCAATGCAGCGCTTCCTGCTCCTCCCGCTGGAACCAACTCTGGCGGGCTGGCGATATTGCGTGATAATTGTGGGTAATAGAGAGTTTTTGCAGACCCTTCCACCGATCGGTAGGAGGAAATCCGTAGTACGAATCTGTAAGGAAAGGGGGAGTGCGCATGCGCGAGGACAAATCGGTAAGGAATCTGTAGCAGTAGGCGGTACGAATCCTTATTCCTACGGGTTACCAAATCTGTATAGAAATCTGTATGAAAAGCAACATAACCTGAAGCTTGTGTAACCCCGTTGTAACCTCAAGATGTTTTCTTGTAAACAAACGGGCTTGTATTCTGCTTTGTTATTTTTTGTTCTCAGTTCGCTTTGTTCTCTTCTGTTTTATTCTGTTCTACACTCGATGGATGAATTGGAAATTTTTATTCCACCCATTTCCTCTTCACAAAAAACGCTGCAAATTTTACACAAGGGTTTATTATTCTGTGATATAGGTTACTTGTACAGACACTTAATTCTGTCAATAAAAAAAATTTAAAAATTTTTTTTTGATTTTTATATTTTAAAAAAAAATTTTTTGGGGGGATTTTTTTTTTCAAAAATGTGCTTTTTCAAAAATTCTTTAATTTTTACTCGAAAAATATTTAACTTCTTGGGATCCTTCAAAAATCCCATTTTTAGCCCCATGAAAGCCCTATAGAACGCCACAGTGAAATCGGATCGTTCCGGGACCCCCAAAAATGGATTCTACGTCCAAAAATACTTCGAAAACGACACCTAACTCGATCCCATAGCTAAAAGCCTTCAAAACACCCCTCCTGTAGCCCCATTTTAGCCCCATAGCGCCCCACGGGTTCGGGCGATCGGACTGAAAACCTTGCGGGCACAACTAGATGGTAAACCAAGTATTTTGCCAAAATTTCAGATTTTAAAAAAAATTCCTACTGCCCAAAACGGCCTGGACGGCGTACGGCGGACGGCGGACGGCGGACGGCGGACGGACATTTCGGATTTTGAATGTAGACCTCTTGAAACGGATAATGTCAAATTTTGAGGCCGATCGGAGTCGTCGACCCGCGTCGCGAAAACATAGGTGTATTATTCCAAGAATAATAAACCAAAAACGAGTGGCAGTAGGAGTCCTCGTAGGACTTGTAATAAGTAGGGCTGCCAGACGTCCTCTTTTTTCCGGACATGTCCTCTTTTTCACACCCTGTCCGGGCGTCCTCTCTTTTTTCATTTTTCGGGCAAATGTCCTCTTTTTTTAAAAATCTCTCATTTTCTGAAATTACCTCGAAATTACCTGAAAATCGTTTGGGCTACCTACCTATCTGGAACAGCCTGCTTAGAAAAAATCTTGTTCTTGTTAAACCTATGCCCATCGTGGGCGTTGACATCGAATACAGGCAGCTTCTTCGCCACTCCAAATCCCGTTGGTTATCGTTGTTTCCCTGCATAAATCGTGTGCTTCAAATGTATGAACCTCTGGCGTCGTATTTTATGTCTCAGAGCATTACCCTCCTATCCTAATAAAAAATCTGTTTGAATAGCCAGAAAATGAAAGTGACTTGTGGTTTCTACATTCATTAATGTTTTCTTTCAATGAAAAGATTAAAAAATTGGAAGCCAAACATAACTCAGTTTTGGAGGTGCTAGCTTCGTTGGAGGAAGTCGAAGATTTTCTGACTGAAAGACTGAAGGAGAAATTTCTCCCTAAATCTAATTTCTCACTAAATTTAAAGCCATGAACTGCAGTCAAAGATGGTGTGAATATTTCCATCTTGTCGACCAATCAGAGAAACACTCACAGCTTCTCAGATTGTGCCAAATTGTTTTCGCATTCCTGCCCATAATGCCAACGTCGAGAGAATATTAAATATTCTCATTCCATCAGAGAAAATTTTTCTCTGATGAACTCTCAGTGGATGAGAGGAACTGACTACATGTCCCCACAGTAAAGGTTTTTCATCAATCAGATGGATGATGGTTTGTTACCTACCTAATCGGGTATTATAATAATATCTACTTCAAGTTTTTAGTTTCAACATTCAACATATTATTCCATACGGATTCGTAAGGAATCTGTAGTGGGGTGGTTGAGGTGGTTAGCTTCCAGACATGTTCGGCCTAGACAGCCCATACGGATTTCCTGCTACGGATTCGTGGAAAGGTCTGCAAAAACTCTCTATTATCTCCCCGATTCCCTAAATACAGTTACAATACGGCAAAACTACTTACTATATGGGGTATTGCACGTCGAAGGTTGAACTACAAAAATAAAAGTTCTCCGAAATGAACCACTTTTGAATATGATGTACCTACCCCTAGGTGAGAAAAATTTTTCCACGAATTTGCAGACCGATTCGTCGCGTTCTTGCCACTGCACAGGCAGTCAAAGATTGCGACATAGGCAGGTTTGCGTTCACTTCGCTGACTGCTACCGCACTTATTCCGGCATAAAAAAAAAAAGAACATCCCCAGTGTTTTGGAAAGAGAAAAACTTCCTATTTTCTGTGGTGTAACCTTATTCTCAATCAAAATTTTATTTCACCTCGAAAATCGAGTTTGAAAACTTAAAAATTAGTTTTCTCCCATTTGGGCATTTTTAATATTTTTATTTTTTGCCTAAGACAAGGCATACCTACACCTGTTAAAAGGGCATCATGGGATACCAAGTCGTTAAGTGTCTGGAAAAAAGAAATCACTGATTTATGAGGAAAAAGATGTTTTATTTTTTCAACTTCACCAGTTTTTCCATGGTTGCATTGGGTCGCATCCTTTTTCTACGAGAACTCTGACTGCAATGGACTTCATCTGCTAGTTATTAACTCCACGGGAAAACGGGTGTATGTTGGATATCGGTTTCGAGCTGTCCCAACTGAGCACTGGAATTTGGTGCACAGGTTTTTGGAGACCTCCACGAATTTTGGGACTTTGTTTAGTGGGGGGGTTCTTCTTTTGGGGTTCCAACGTGTCCATCGATGCTACTCACCCACTGGTTGACCCACGCGTAGGCGAGCGAAGCGAGCCGGAGCGGCTTGTATTTTTATATTAGATATAAATATTTTCAAAATCTATTTTTCAACTCCTACAATTCAAATTGTCTCATTTTGTAGGCATTATAACCTTTTCTATGAGGTCCATATTGCTTTAGTTAGGTAAATGGTAAAGTGAGTTTCACGTTGAAATTTTTGGCCTCTTGGGCCTGACATGACGGAGCGCTAATTTATTGATGAATTACTTTAACCCAGCTACTTCTTATTCCCAAAATTTCCATGGTCTTCAACGGGATTTGAACCCACTGTTGGCCTCAACAGAATGCAGCGAGTAGGTAGTAGCTTACGCCCAGAACCACACGGCTAATCCGGCCGCCTACGTGAAATATAATTTCGATTGAAAATAAGGTTACACCACAGAAAAGAGGAAGCTTTTGTCTTTCCAAAACACTGGCGATGTTATTTTCTTTTTTTATGGCGGAATCAGTGCGGTAGCAGCCGGCTAAGTGAACCCAAACCTGCCTATGTCGCAAACTTTGACTGCCTGAGCAGCGGCAAGAACGCGACGAATCGGCCTGCAAATTTGTGATAAACATTTCTCACCTAGGGGTACAACATAATATTATTCCAAAAAGATTAATTTAGGAGAAATGTTACTATTATTTTTCAAGGGTGGATCCAGGATTTTTCTGAGGGGGGGGGGGGGGGGGGTGGGCGGAAATGATTGAATGATAGATACCCCCAAACCAAAAAAGTGTTCCAGGTGACCCCCCCCCCGGGGAAATGTTCAAATATTGAGCCTTGGGCTTGGATAGTTGCATTTGGGCTATATTTATCCCTACGTATTAGTAGACTAGTAGCGAGAAGAGGAAAAAGCTCCTTCAAGATATAGTGAAGCACATTTTCCTCTGAGTCAAAGTTTAGCTGTTTAGCTATTTCTACAACCTGTACTGACGACCTGTACAATTGAAGAGTATTTATCGTTTTGTTATAGTTCCTTCTAGTGTGAGTGATTTGTTTCTGCTAACCAAATATGTCATCCAAATCATTTCGCAGTAAGTTCGTTTGCCCTATCTTTGGAGTGTTGACAAAGTTCAATGAGAACAGCTTATCTACTTATGAACAGACGATGAAGCATTATTTGTTGGTTGAGAAGGAACTGCGTGAATTAGAAAATAATAAGGACCCATCTGTGAAAGCCATCTGCCAAATCGTCGTCAGGGACTTGAGAAGAGTGAGGGATAAAGCTTCGATACCAGTGGTGGGTGAACAAGAAATTGGTCGCTTGATACAGAACTATCATCAAAAATACAAAAAGTTACAAAAAATCCCGAAATTGAGAGCAGAGAGGAATGGGGAGATCAAGGCGTTTGTAGCACACGCCAAAATGACCCTCTTTGACGTGGCCTTTTGCAAGTGCATAGATTTCCAGTCTTGCGAGTGCAAACAAAAAGTACCCATTGCTGAACGGGCGTTTTTGATTGATCAGAGGCAGGAAAGAATGATGATGATTGGGGGAGTAGATAAAAATACTACGAAAATTCTAAAACGTCGATTTGAGAGACAAGTGGAGAGAGAAGGGCGCGCCTCAACATCAAAATTCTCACCCAGAGAACATCATCTTGGCAATGCTGCACGATGAGAAGGGTAGGTACCCGTTCGTGAACTCGCTGTCCAGAGAATCCAGGATGCCAGAAGGTTTGGAGGGACTGCTGATATTCGAAAGTTCGATGTTCCTCAGTTGGATTTCAACGCTGACGAATATTATACCATGGTTTCATTTGAAGATAATACAGAGGAACCTCCATCTACGATCAATTTAAGCGATGTTGAGCTGGGGGAAATTGCCCAAAATGGCATCAAAATGGATATTGCTGCAGTTCCGTACGGAACGGTATGGCACGTGCCATTCCCAGGCAGTTGAGAGGCACATAAAATTGGTAACCGAGGCTTCTACTTCAGTTTGCGGTGAAACCAATAGAGATGGGTTTATAAGGACCCGCAAAAAATCCCGGAAGCAAATTCCACGATTTGAGACAAAGCGTCATTTTTTCAATGGTGGTGACCAACCTCAGGATAATGCTCCACAACAATGAGTTATTTTTAAAATGATTTTTCAAGCCATTTTACCACGATTTGTTGGTCAGAAATAATAGAATTCTTTAATTTTCGCGCTTTTTCATTTTTTACGCAAACCTAAAACTTTTAACGATTTGTGCCACCTCAAGATGACCGAATTTCGGCCACAAATTTTTACACAATCATTTTCAACCAATTTCGCCACTATTCCAGGGTCAGGGTTTCTCCGGTTCTCAAACTTTTTTTTCGGCCGTTTTCACTCCGCCCTATTCACTATAGGTACCCCTGTTGCTTGTCGTCCTGACACCTTCTCGGCACAGTGATGAACGCAGCGCAGCCACCACACAACACACAGACATTTAATCAAATTTATGTTGAGTACTTCTCTTCAAATTTAGGCGATTATAAAATTTTAAATCTCATATATTTTCTCGTTGAGGGGGGGGGGGGGCCCCCGCGCCCCCCTCTGGATCCGCCACTGTTATTTTTGTAGTTCAACCTTCGACCTGGAAGGCACCATATCGTCGTTGTCAGATGGCACACCTGCACACCAGCAACATGGCACACCTGCATTTTGGCTAAAATCCATGAGGGACAAAATACTGATTTGGAACGTCGAACATGATAAAACTGACCATCTCAAAATGGGCAACATGGCACTACATCAAGAGGTACTTTTCGGCAATCTATATATGACATTAAATCATCCTAGAAACGAAGAAAAACGCTGCAAATTTTACACAAGGGTTTATTATTCTTTGATATGAGTCATTCTCAGCAAAACGTAAATTTATTGTGCTTGTTTGAAAATATTTCTGATGTCATTTTTTCGGCCCAGTTTTTTTGTCGTACTATCCATGGATACTCAAAGAAAAAAAGTTACCAGCAGCGCACCAGCAAGCTTATTTTTTAAATTAAAAATAATTTTAAAAAATGGGTGAGTGAACCAATGACATGTAAAGGTGAACCAATGACCAGAATGAATGAACCCATTTAATTCTTATTTAAAGTAATTAAAAACCTAAAATTACGGTTCACATCTACGGTCCTAAATGCGAACTCCTTTGAAAACATTTAATGTTTTCCGACAGCACAAAGTGTTTTCTTGTCAAGTCTTATGTATAAGTACGCATACGTAACTTCTTCTTTTTTTTAGTATCTAGTGGAATATATAAACCATCTAATCTAATCTAATAATATTATTATTAATACACATATTATGGTTAATACACGCATCTATCTATTTTTCATCCCTCATACCTCAATGCTCAACGACCAACAGGACCTCCTCCTTCCATCCATAGGAATGCAACCCTCATAGCACAAGTAATATGCGTTATAGCTTTCTGTTGTTTGCTCACAACGTTGCTCTCCTGTCTCGGTGAACGGACTATAGAACTGAATGACTCAAAACGGCCAAAAATTAAGTTGTGCCATGTTGCTCTGACAACGACGATAAATTATAATACACGCATATTATGCTGTTCACATACCCCAACAATAACGTCCATAGGCATTGAGAACCCATCATGCTTTTCCTTGAGAGCTTGTTTTATTAAAACATCGGTGTAGCATTCTGGTTCAAAATTAGGGTCTGAAATATCATAAATTCCTGTCACAAAATGGGTCATTTACATCACCACCAAATAACACCCCATCTTAAGTACCTTCAGGGTCCTGGTGACATTTCGCCAAAATGGACTTTCTACATTCGAACAACTAAAAGAGAAAGGTCTTCATCACGTTTATATTGCTGAAATTGATTAAATATTTACTTAAATTTTGAGTTAACTCACTTTTTCCCCAAACTGACATATTTTGTTTTGCAGTGATGTCAACTCTCTCTTCGTTTTTGAGAAATGAAAGAGCCAACTTATTTTATATTGGACGTTGAGGACTAATTCGTACCACGTTGTTGATATCCTGAAAAAAAAAAAACTAATTTGAAAGATTTGTAGCCATGTTAGTTACAGTTGGATGGTTCGACTTACATGCTTCCCCACTTGAGGTCAAACCCTAGCAGTTTCGCATGAGTACTGTCCATCCCCATGAAGGCCTCTGAAGAGCAACGTGGTTAGATTATGGTCTGCAATATGTACATCATATCCCTGCAGTGATGCCATTTTGGTACGTACCAAATGCGATATCGAGCGTCCATCGTTGCATAAACGGGTGAACGTCGAAGGTCCCTTCGACGTTACTGAGCGACTCGCAAAGTTCTTCGCTTTTTGCAACTAGGACGTCATAATGATGGTCCACAACCGTGTTCGACTGCAGAAACTTATTTAGAGGCCTTTTCAGTACACTCCACCCGACTCCTGAAAGAATATGTTACCTACGTGTAGTTTAAAGACAAGCCAGTCGCCAGAGGGTTTGATTCGTGCACGAAATGGTGTAGAAGCTTTTATTTTTTAAATTGTTGTTATGGGTCTGAACAGCAGAATTACAAAAATGGTACCAAACATTTTGCTGGGAGAACTTTTGGTGGGCACAAAATCTCGATTTTTCGGACCATTTTGCTTCCGAGTCTGCGAAGCAGCGGAAGCCTTGTGTTCACTTTCGGGAGAAAAAAAATTTTTGTTGTCCGAATTTAAAATTTCCACTCGCATTTTGCGTTTCATAGCCTACTGAACGAATTTGGTTCCGTGTCTGTCGGTCTGTGGGTCTGTGGGTCTGTGGGTCTGTGGGTCTGTCCGCATTTCCTTGTTACAGCCATAATTTCCACAATTTTGAATGGATTTAGCTCAAATTTTGAGGGATTATGCGGATCAGGCTCCTTGAGGTCCCATACGAATTTCAGCACAATTGAATCAGCGGTACGCTCTGCGCATGCGCTAACGTGAAATTCTTGAAACAGGCATAACTTTCTCAATTTTGATCGGATTTCAATCAAATTTTCAGGAATTGTGTGCGTATAGCTCTAGATGGTACCCTGTCAGTTTCATCACTATTCAATCAGCGGTACGCTCAGCGCATGCGCGAACGTAATTTCCTTGCCACAGCCATAACTCCTACAATTTTGATCGGATTTCAATCAAATTTTCAGGAATTGTGTGCGTATAGCCCTAGATGGTTCCTATCAGTTTCATCACGATTGAATCAGTGGTACTCCCTGCGCATGCGCGAACGTAATTTATATATATATATACTTGAAACTCTCGAGAAATTCAAAAATGATGTACGTTCTGAGATAGGTTGAGCGCCCTCAAGGATTTTTTCCGTTTTCCCCTCCTTCAACCCCCTCTCCTTCCCTAAAGAAGGGAAGGAGTGGGGATTTCAGCCAATATTGATCCGATTTTGATGAAATTTTCAGGGATTACGCGGGTTGTGCCGTAGATGATTACCCAGGCTTTGGGTAAAAAATTGAATCAGCGGTACGCTCTGCGCATGCGCTAACGTGAAATTCTTGAAACAGGCATAACTTCCACAATTTTGATCGGATTTCAATCAAATTTTCAGGACTTGCGTGCGTATAGCTCTACATGGTCCCCTATCAGTTTCATTAAGATTGAATCAGGGGTACGCTCAGCGCATTTTATGATGGTGTCACTTTGATTGTAACGAGGAAGCTGCTGTGCCATCTCCTTGGCATTTTCCATTTTGTCACCTATAACTCAAAAACTAAGCATCTCAAAGAAAACGTTTCGGAGACAAAGTTGAAGGGCATAAAATTCTGCGTCGAATGACCTCCTTACACGTAAGAATCGGTTCAACCTCACGAAAAATAAAGCCCGCGATTTGGCAAAGGCGGATAAAACGCCCGGCGTCAAAAAGTCGAAACCCTAATAATCCTTCAAAAGCCCTTCTTGGAGCCCCATGAACAGGATTCTTCGTTCAAGAATACTTCAAAAATGACACCCCACTCGATATCATAGCCTAAATCTTCAAAAAACCCTCTCTTAGCCCCTTTTTGGCCCCACGGGTTTTTGGACGATCGGGATGAAAACCTAAACCTAAATGGTCAACCGAGTAGGTAGGTATTACCGATGTCGAATTTCAGATTTAAAAAACACATCCTTTGCCATAACGGCCCATACGATCGACGGACATTTCATTTTTTGGAATCTACCTACTCATAATGTGAAACGTGTAAGAACAAACGACGGGTCGATCACCGTCGCGAATACATATTGATGGCGTCATATGATAACCTCGTATCTCAATTTTTGGCCTTTTTTTTTTTTTTGCATTTTCTGAATGAAATCCTCGTATCTCATCGGCCAGTATTTGAATGTTGGCGAAATGGCATTTTTCTGCCCTCTAGCGCCCTCTTTGATAACCAATTTTCCGTAGTTACGAGGTTATCATTTTTAGAACAACCAGATATACGAGGTTATCATATGATAAATATAATATTTGGCGTATTTCTGGTTGTTCTATGATGATAACCTCGTAACTAGAAATAAAATCGGGTCTGCAATATTTATTTTAGTTTCTATGGCTACAAGGAAGTTAAAATACTTCGAGAGGTAGTCCATTGAGACAAATGGACGGTTGATGCAATAAAAATCAACATTTCTGACGTCATAATCAGTTTTTTGTTTCCCCTGAAAAGTTTGGTTTTTCTGAGATACGAGGTTATCATATGACGCCAAAATGACATTTATTAAGTGTTTTATAACAACTAGGTATAAAAAACCAAAAACATACCTAATTGGTGAACTCACGTATAATTTGGAGCGCACCCCGTTTGCGGAAATCATTACGGGATGGTGTCGGAGAGGGCGACCTGTTTGCGGAATACGATTGCGTAAAAGTCTTCGGTTCGGTGTGGAGCGTTTGGAGACCTTTGACTCGTTGATCAGATAATTTGTCGCAGGAGGTGATGAGCAACAGAAAAATACCGCACATTTTGGAGCGATGTAAAGAAATTATGCCTGTACCCCTTGAAAAAAGAACCTAAAATCACGAATGGAACCACATGGACTTTGGAAAAGCCGCTCACAATGCCGTGAAAAGTGAATGCCCTACAACTGAGATTTATGGATGTAATTTCCACTTACACCAAGCATGGTTTCGATCTATCCAGAAAAATAAGGTGCCTCTTCGTCACTATCGGCGCAAGACGGACTCACCTACATACCACATGACATAGTGTATAACGCATTCACGACCATAATGCAACAGGTCCCCAAAGAAGGCATGTCATTTAGCTATTACGTGCTAACCAAAAGGTCAAAAGTTGGGAGAAATACCTTGAAGACCGTGACATAATGCTGTACTTCACAAAAATTTCTCACTTCACGGAAGTACAAGTAGCGGACGCTGAATAAAAATAAGTTGGACTTGACGCAGTGATCTTCCACATCACGAAGATGGTGAGAACATTAACATTTAATGTTGATTAAAAATGTTTTAGATTATTAAAAATTTTTTAGGAAACTTTTAATCAATTTCCGCAAACATCACTCGAGCACTTTTCGTCCGAGCAGATTCGGGCAGTTTCCCCTCTTGACAATCTGTGTTTTCGGTTTTCTGGCAGAATCCTCGTTCCACCTTTTCGGGGAGTTTTGAGGATCAGATTTTTGGAGAGTTTTGAAACGAGGCCCCCATCTCCCCAAATTTCCAGGGAGGGCGATTCGGACAGTTTCCTGGTCGGACAGTTTCCCCCCATCCCGCCTCTTTGGGGATTGAAAAATGAGGGAATCCTATTTTTCAGCCAAGTTGGAAGAAATTGCCGGTTTTTGACGGTTGGGTCTGGCTAAACGGCTGAACCGATTATAATGTGTAAGGGGATCATTCGACGCAGAGTTGTATGCTCTTCAACTTTGAATCCAAAAGGTTTTTCTCTGCGATACTCAGTTTTTGAGATAAAGGTGAACAACTGGAAAATGTCCGAAAAAATCGAGGTTTTTTGGCCGCCAAAAGTTCTCCTAGCAGAAGTCTTGCTACCATTTTTGATATTTTGTTGTTCAGACCCATAAAGAGTCGATTTCAAAAAATAAGAGCTTCTAGTCCATTTCTTGCGCGAGTCTCTCTCCCCCCCCCCCCCCCCCCCCCCCACATCAATCCTTTGGCGACTGGCCTAAGAGGGAAATCCACCACTTCCGCCATTAGGTCTCAATGTTACGAGTACCATTTCTAGAAAATGGGCCGTCCATCAATTGGTTCACATAGCCGTAAATTTCGGAGTCCTTTCCATTGAATTTGGGGCTGTTGAGGATGCGCTGCAACACAATTTGGAGGTCATCATTGGCGGGAAGTTATATTAATTCAGAGTGAGAACGTACCTCGTTGAGTCTAGCGTCAGCAACCACAATAATCAACTTTGGCCCAAACCATAAACTCGTCGCTTGGTAAGGGAAATCCTTTATAGATGCCATCATGCTGCTTAGTTTTACAAATAGATCTAAAACATTGTTTTAACTATGAAATTCATGCAGGAGGTACATTGTAGCATATAGAAACGGTTTAAAATTCGCACTATCAATCACTTCAGTAGTTTTCGTCGGCTCACCTTGCATGTTGGACACAAACGCAAATTTCCAGGCGATGCCCAAGAAGGGCAATGATGGCCTGCCCCATGATGCTATCGGTATGTTGGTAGTCCCTTCAATGCGGTCCTTGGACAGGGCGGAGTACAAGCAGTACAACACCAGACTCAAACTGGTAACCGCCAAAGACACGACGAAGAGGTCCATCTTTAACTGTGGATGATAGCACACTGCGGATCGAATCGTTCTATGTATAATATATAATGTGCTATATTATAGCAGGTTCACCTTAATTCGGTATTTAGGTAATTCAAGGATACCAAACAACGCAATTTTCGCCGACCTCAACGGCCCCAGCAATTTCCTCAAAGCTCAACGTCCTACGTGTTATGTCTATTGTCATCGTTATTAGCTTCGAAACACCGTAGTTACGTTTTGCTTCCGAGTCTGCGAAGCAGCTGAAGCCTTGTGTTCACTTTCGGGAGAAAAAAAATTGTTGCTGTCCGAATTCAAAATTTCCACTCGCATTTTGCGTTTCATAGCCTACTGAACAAATTTGGTTCCATGTCTGTCGGTCTGTGGGTCTGTCGGTCTGTCCGCATTTCCTTGTTACAGCTATAATTTCCACAATTTTGAATGAATTTAGCTCAAATTTTGAGGGATTATGCGGATCAGGCTCCTTGAGGTCTCATACGAATTTCATCACAATTGAATCAGCGGTACGCTCTGCGCATGCGCTAACGTGAAATTCTTGAAACAGGCATAACTTTCTCAATTTTGTTCGGATTTCAATAAAATTTTCAGGAATTGTGTGGGTATAGCCCTAGATGGTTCTCTATCAGTTTCATCACGATTGCATCAGTGGTACTCCCTGCGCATGCACGAACGTAATTTTCTTGTTACAGTTGTTACGTTCATTTTGAACTTGGCACGAGGAAGCTCATGTGCCATTGCCTTGGCAGTGTATTTTTCGAATCAATTATCTTGAAGATAAATCTGAATCCCAAAGGAATCTTTGCTAATGAGGCCTTGGCGATTGCCCTTTGCCGGTCTATGATTTCTCTGTTAACCATTCTAGTCACCGCATTCATCATTGTCTTTGTGAGAAACCCATTGTGATTTTGAAAAAATCTTAGTACTGTGTAAGTTAACTCAAATTTGTTTACAGGTAGAATTCAAGTGTAATTAAGTATGGAGGGTGCACCCTGGTAGAGAGAATTGTATCGAAGTTATTATAGGTACCAGTGAAGACCTGGTGATTGAAAGCTACGCTGTTATTCCATTCCAGCCTGTAATTACATCATTTATTAATAAAACATAACCGTCTCGCTTGATCCCTGCCTGGGAGAAATATCTCTTCAGAACCGCCCCTGAGGTCAGAGGGATTCTTAACCCCTCAACATTCCTTTATTTTTCGGGTCCGGCCCGCGTGGCAACACCAGACCGGACCCGAAAATTTTTAAAGAAAAAAAAAAAAAAAAAAGAATTAGGGGTTAAGAATAAAAAAAAAAAAGAGACGATTTAAGACGAAATAGTCTATTTCCACGACAAAACCTTACATTATGTTAAGAATCCCTCTGACCTCAGGGGCGGTTCTGAATAGATATTTCTCCCAGGCAGGGATCAAGCGAGACGGTTATTTAATAGTTATGTTTTATTAATAAATGATGTTTACCTTATTCCAAGGCTGGAATTAAAGTGACAGCAGCTTTCAATCACCAGGTCTTCACTGGTATAATAACTTCGATACAATTCTCTCTACCAGGGTGCACCCTCCATACGCAATAACACTTGAATTCTACCTGTAAACAAATTTGAGTTAACTTACACAGTACTAATCACAGAAAAGATAGGAATACATGTTTTTGAAATTTTTTTGGAAAAAGGTAACGATTTTGATTCCTGGTTATCGGGGAAATTACTGTTTCCCCAACAATTGGTTGATTTTACAAAGTAAATATCAGGAGAAGCCTCACGGAAAAAACATTAATATCAATTTTTTTTTTTCCAAAAGTATTTTCTTAATGACAGAACTAATTTTTACCAAATTAACCTATATAAAAGAATAATCAACCCTTGTGTATAATTTGCAGCGTTTTTCTTCACCCGAGCCACTTCTGCCGCCTTTGCCGCCACCCAAGCCGCTCCTGGCTCCTTCAATAAAATATTTTCCGAGTAAAAAAAAAATTGAAATTTTTTCTTTTTAATTTTTTTATTGACACAGATTTAATTTTCGTACAAGTAACCTACATCAAATGTAAATGTATCACCCCTGAAGAATACCCGGGAAATTCTCCCAAAAGTCTCCCAACCAGCCAACATCAAGCAATGTACTAAACTAGCCGAATTCATACACATATTCAATTGAATTGAAAGGAAAATACCTCACCCCGAAAGTTTAGAATTTATGTCCTCAGGAGATTGTAAGGTCCATGTGTTATTTTGAGTATGATTGAATGAATGAATGATGAATGAATGAATGAATGATAAGGTTTATTTGTAAATGCCTTCCGGCGATACAAAGTTAAAACAAAACAGTAATAGGTACAGGTAATTCAATAACTAAAATGTCACAACGTAAATCGCTACAATGATATAACTTGATTAGTCACAACAAAAGTACAATTGCTACAGTAATGCAGCTTAGTTAGTCACTTCAATATAATTAGTATAAAAAACCTTCATTAAGGAAAAAAGCCCTAGTTCTAATGCAGTTTACTAAGAAGCAATACATTTTTTTACAAGATAATAAATCATTAAAAGAGAGCAGAGAGGCCAAGTCATGGTGGGACAAATCGCTGAGAAGAAAAAATGAGAACCGTTCGCCACGAATCACAGGGCATTGACACATGAAATGGAGGATTGAATCTTGGGCCTCCAGATTACACATCGGGCACTCTTCGGAGTTATTGAATTTGGCAACAAAGCCTGGGGTGCACAGTTTGGCAAAATAATTCCCTGACAGCCTTGCTTGAGCCAGGAGTCTCTTTGTCTGAATACCCAAGTCAGAGTTCAGATAAAAAGGTAGCTCACCGTCTGCAGGCGAGTACATCCTGTAGATCTCATTGAACGAGGATGCTGCTACCCGCTCCCTGTCATTGTTTTTCCAAAACGAGTCAATGTTTTTAATGAAGCGAGTCAGGTTGAAGTCGGTGGGGTTCTGAGACACCCAGGCTTGACCTTCACCAAATTTAGTGAAGGTAACCGACATTTGGGATGCCCAGTTGTACTTTGGCTCGGACGTCACTTCATTCAGAGCGATGAGACGACGAAGACACAACTTAGGGTATCTGGTGTCGTCCATGCCACACAGCTTGAGCCACCAGCCCGCAGCAAGCTTCATAATCCTTACTTCCAAGTGGACAAGAGCAAGCTCTACACGCACAAGGTAGTCCGGGGTGTTATTGGGCAGAAAAAGTAAAGACTTATAAGCTCTGACTTGGATTTTGTCCAGGACACTACACAGAGTGACACCCCACGACTCAGCAGCATACAGAGAAGCCGTAAGAACCAATTTTGAGTATGATTTCTTATTCCATTGAACAAAATATGTATTCATCTTGGATCCAAGTCACTTCCAGTCGAAATATTCACTCACGTTCAAGATGAAATTCAAATTCAAAAGGTCCAAAAGTTAGTCCCTCACTTGTCCCACGTCACGAATCCCCTGCTTTGAGTGTGAATAATACTCATGTGAGTGATAGTAGCACTATTTCATTAACATAATATGTATAATATGTTAATTTAATTAACATAATATGTATAATTTGTTAATTTCATTAACATAGTATGTATAATATGTTAATGAAATGGTGCTACTATCACTCACATGAGTATTATTCACACTCAAAGCAGGGGATTCGTGACGTGGGACAAGTGAGGGACTAACTTTTGGACCTTTTGAATTTGAATTTCATCTTGAACGTGAGTGAATATTTCGACTGGAAGTGACTTGGATCCAAGGTGAATACATATTTTGTTTAATGGAATAAGAAATCATCCTCAAAATAACACACGGACCTCACAATCACCTGAGGACATAAATTCTAAACTTTTGGGGTGCGATATTTTCCTTTCAATTCAATGGAATATTGGTTTGAATTCAGCTAGTTCAGTTCATTGCTTGATGTTGGCTGATCGAGCCTGCTCTGGCACTAGTTGGCAGCCCTTGGAGAGATCTGAACTGGGTACCCCTTTGCTGACTCCAACATGAATAGGTAGTTGTACTCCATGTCTTCGAATTTCATCGCAGTAGTGAAGTGAAACCTCCTCAGAAGGATCGATAGAAGTACTTTAGCTTGAATTGCAGCGATCGTTTGTCCTTTAAGTGACATCGTCATTAGAACACATTGGTGCGGATATCATAAAGGATGTATTGCAACCTTATAATATTATTACTGCTGTTACCTGGACAAACTCGAGCGCCGGCACTGAAGGGTAAGAAAGCTCCTTTTGGTCTTTTGGATAAGTTTTCCCGAAGAAAATGTTCAGGATAGAACTCTTTGTGTTTCTCCCAGTATTCAGGCGATGTATGGGTGTCATGAAAATTCACCATCACACTTGATCCCTTAGGAAAAACCAAGCCATCTGCAAAGATTATGACATGGTGGTTCAGAGATGGAGTTGCTTCAAAACATTGCGTTACTTATGTAGCTTGAAGGCAGACTTGTCCTCACCAACAACAGTTTTGGTGTTGACTTCCCTAACAACCGCTGGAATGCTGACGTGCCTGAGTGTTTCCTGGTACACCATCCACAAGTAGCCCATTTGAGCAGTCTCTTCGTTCGTGGGAGCTCTCAATGTGTCTCCCATGATGTTCACTTGCTCTTGGTACGCTTTCTCTTGGTACTCGGGGTGCATTGCCAAGAACAGAAGGGCAGATGACAAGGCTATCGAATTGGTGTCATAGGCCTGGTCAACAAGCAATAATTATTATTGTTAAGGAAGTTGGTTACTGTGGGACACCCCGTACATTGGATGTTGGGCGTGTACGTACATGAGTTTGTGACTGACTCAAAACTGCTCTGACGACGACGATATAATATTATATTATTATAATACACTAATATTATGCTGTTCACATACCGCAACAATAAAGTCCATAGGCATTGAGAACCCATCATGCTTTTCCTTGAGAGCTTGTTTTATTACAAAATCGGTGTAGCATTCTGGTTCAAAATTAGGGTCTGAAATAACATAAATTCCTGTCACAAAATGGGTCATTGTGGTTTTACATCACCACCAAATAACACCCCATCGTAAGTAACTACCTTCAGGGTCGTGGTGATATTTCGCCGAAATGACTTTCTACATTCGAACAACTAAAAGAGAAAGGTCTTGATTACGTTTATATTGCTGAAATTGATTAAATATTTACTTAAATTTTGAGTTAGCTCACTTTTTCCCCAAAATGACATATTTTGTTTTGCAGTGATGTCAACTCTTTCTTCGTTTTTGAGAAATGAAAGAGCCAACTTATTTTTTGATGGACGTTCATGATTAATGTAAACCACATAGTTGATATCCTGAAAAACAGCAATACAAATTGATTTTTTTCAACTTTTCGATTATTTTGGGCGAAAATCGATAAATCGATTAAAAATCTAAAACAAAACATCTACCAAAAATATCGATGCTTTGAAAAACAATCAACCAAAAACAATCGATGTTTCGAAAAATCGATTTTTTTTCAAACCTACACTTAATGGGGAGTTGGCATTGTTTTTTTTCTATTTTTTTCTGAAAGTACTCGCTGAGAATGTAGGGAAAACAGTAGTCAGCCGCCTGAAATCGTTTCCAGAAAATTCAAATAATTTAACGAAAATTACGGCGTTTGAAAAACCTGGGCCATGGAGGGAGCGTGACGTCACGTCCTCAATACAGCTGAAGAGCGTCGTCGATAGTGTTTTGTTCTTGACAGGTGAGGGGTTTGTTCCGCCCAGTGTTGCTATTCCACTGCTCATCACTTAATAAAATTCAAGTGAGCCGTAAATCCTTCTGATAAGGCTTTAAACTTCAAGTATCATGTATTATAATTAAAAGTTAATTATGTTTTCCGTCGTATCAAGTTATAATTGCTATAAATTCATCTTATAAGCTGACGACACTAGCGCTCATGGTGAGAGATTCACTGGAACTGTGACGTCATGTCCTCAAACAGTGACTGGTGGGAAACGCCAGCCGATTCAAACTGTGCGTTTCGTTTTTTCGTTATATCTCCTACAATGATTTTTTTTCGTTGGTATTGGAGTCTGTGCACGTAACGTTTTAGCGATATTATTGAATGGTAGGGAAGATTTCTAAATCTAAAATCAATGCCAACTCCCCATTGTAGGCCTCTGTGAGGTCTGTGAGGTCTGCGCGTTCAGACCTAGCTCTGTAGACCTTACCTGAGGGGACCTGGCGGGTTTAGTCACTTCGCGGCCTTCCGACAAGAAGGTACTTACTTAGTGGGATTTTTTTTTTTTTTTAATTTCAGCCCAATTCAATTGACTTCCGCTCAACATAATGTGATATTATCGTCCGGGAGAGTCACTACTTGAAATTTTGAAAAAAAAAATCAAAATGATCTGATGTTTTGAACCCTAGAAATGCTTGCAACACATTGGGACATTTTATTTCTTTAGCCCCCCCCCCCCCCCCCCCCATCACCACCCTTTCTCTTACCCTTGTATCTCTACCCACTGCTTCATTTTGGCGTTTTCTCAAAGTGGTTTCTAACGTGGAAACTAATAAGAACAAAACAAGCGTCATTGTTTACTGCATCCATTAATAACATCAATAAATATAAAATGGCGACATAAATACCAAGAACAAGTACGAAAGAAATGCGTGATAAAGCGAGAGCTATCCAACGATTGGTGAACGATTTTTGTACGATGATAACTGGCGGAGGGTTAAAGTTCCGTAGCAATGAATCGGTTGTACGTGAAAATCACTTGAAATTTTTCATAACGCTTTCTTCGTCACACCGTCACTGTCACACTTTTTGAGTTATGTGCCATAGTAAAGACATAAAATGTCAAAACAAAATTACTGCTTAAGTAAAGCCTTTGTCTAAAATTTAAGAAACACGGGACATGCTTTGCCTAGTAACGTTGCCATGAAAAGTTTCGTGACATATCCCCGTCACCCAAAAAACGGGACACTTTTTGCCAGTTAGCTCAAGGGTAAAACATGTACAATTTTAACCCGCCATCCGGATGTTGTTATGCATTCCCTAACGCAATTCATGGTTTTTGACCCCCTGTTTGAACTGGACCGCGCTGAGGGTCATCAGCTCGATTATCTTCCTAACTTTAGCCCCTTTAGAGTTACCGACAGTTAGCTAATCCGTGCGATGACTTTTCCTTTTTGACACATTTCCAGTTTTGAGTCATTTACAAGTTGTCTCGTGACCTTAGCTTTCCGAAACCTTTCTGAGAGATATTTATTTACCAAAATAATCCATTCGTCCTTGATTTGAAACAGCATGATATAGTCAAAATCGCAAGTTCAAGCACTGGTGGTAATAAAAAAAATGTAAATATATATTTTTTGGTTACATACCTATATTGAAATCGATAATGTACTTAATGGGATAATATTATTTATTGCTGTAAATAACTAATGATATTGTAAAATAGCAGCCTAAAATACTGTTTACAAATAATTATCATTCTGGTGATGGAATAAAATCGTTGTATTCGGAAAAAAAGGCTCAAAACTTTTGCCCCCCCCCCCCCCTTCATTATTGATAATTGTATTAAAGGGTTAAATTATGGTAGTGAAAGATTCTGAAGTTCTTAAAAATGGTAATCTGCGTTTACAATTACGTAAAATAGGGTCAATTTATGACGATTTCACATAGCTTTTGATTATCCCCCTCTCCTCATAAATGACACAATCATGTAAATTTACATGATTGAATGAAAATTATAAACGCTATCTGAAATGTTAAGGTGAAGATACTGGAACATAGTGACTCAAGTTTCATGCTCATACATCAATTTTTTACGGAGATTTTCAATCGAGAAGCCGAAAAAAGTGGTGTTAGGGATTCCCTCGCAACATCCGCTTTAGTCCATTTCCAACTAACATCACCATGGCGGGTTAAAAAAAAAAAAAAAAAAAAAAAAAACAATTTGAAAGATTTATAGCCATGTTAGTTACAATTGGATGGTTCGACTTACATGCTTCCCCACTTGGGGTCAAACCCTAGCAGTTTCGCATGAGTGCTGTCCATCCCCATGAAGGCCTCTGAAGAGCAACGTGGTTAGATTATGTTCTGCAATAGGTACATCATATCCCTGCAGTGATGCCATTTTGGTACGTACCAAAAGTGATATCGAGCGCCCATCGTTGCACAAACGGGAGAACGTCGACTGTTCCTGAGACGTAACTGAGCGACTCGCAAATTTCTTCGCTTTTTGCAACCATTACGTCATAATGATGGTCCACAACCGTGTTTGACTGGAGAAACTTATTTAGAGGCCTTCTCAGTACACTCCACCCGACTCCTGAAAGAATATGTTACGTGTTACGTGTAGTTTAAGGGGGCGTGGGAGCAAAGCTGTAACAAATCCTGAGCCAAGAGATGGCGCTGACGGTTGCGGGGATTTACAAGTCGACCGACTGGTGGCGGAAATAATAACTAAATGAACCACCAGATGGGTTCCTCGGCGGAGTGTCGTGTTATTTCCCCGAAATGATCAGCTCTGTGGTACATTCCCCACCGCTTAATAAACATATCGGGTGTACTATGTACCAACGTAAGGTCTATGTGTTAAGCCAAAGTGGACTTTATTGTTTACCTTTCGCCGCTAGAAAGGACTAGAGACTACCCATACACCTGACTCCCAATCCGCGCATGCGCAATCGCACTTTTTTATCGGTAATGTTTCGATGTTCGATCTTCGTTTCGATGTTCCATCACCTTCGATTATCGTCACGGCCATGTTATGCCAGACAGTGAGGCGGTTTCCTATTTTGAACTGCTCCCATGTAGATACACTGTGAATAACGAATCACATCTAGCCTCTCTGATCAAGAGGTTTCATTCCAAATCCAAAATGTCAACTCGACCGGGGCGCCTAGAAGTTATTTTCCTTTTGACCCCAAATTATATTCCGTTTATTATATTCGGTTTATTTGTGCGAGGTGTTGTCGGATTTCGGGGCTGTCCAAAAAGGCGTCCAGACACTCGAAGCGCGAGCAGAGGATCGACTGTGGTGTAGTGGAAATCAAAAGCGAGGCAAGTTCATGTGGCTAAAAATGGGATTTTTGAAGGATCCCTATGTAATCGCGACGGAGGTCGACGACTCGGATCGGCCTCAAAATTTGACATTATCAGTTTCAAGAGGTGTCCTGTTTACATTTACCCCCGAGCCTCTGGGGTAAATGTAAACACTCTGGGGTAAATGTAAACAGGCTCTGGTTTCGCCCCTAATGTAATTATGGTAAAAAACTTGGTGGGGTCTGACTCAGCAGATGCCATAGTTTCACAAGAAACTGTTTGATAACTTATTTGGAGTTAAATAAAGAGTCGAGGAGAACTTGAACAGGAAACATTGAAATTTTGTTTACATTTACCCCACTTTACCCTATGGGCTTTCATGGGGCTAAAAATGGGATTTTTGAAGGATCCCAGCGGGTTAAATATTTTCCGAGTAAAAAACAAAGAATTTGAAAAAGAAAATGAAAAAACCGCCCTCCATTGTTTCAAGAGGCGGGTTTTGGAAGTTAAGGCAACATCGATTGAAACGCGTAGCGAACAATCGATCTTTCTCATAACGCATCGATTACCGATAAAAAAGTGCGATTGCGCATGCGCGGATTGGGAGTCAGGTGTAGGTATAGTCTCTAGTCTAGAAAGGGAGATACCTACCTCACACTTTCTGACAACCCTACTAAATAATTCAGTAGTTGAATTATCGAATTAATCAAATAATTATTATTGAATTATTTAGGAGGGGTAGGTAGTATGTAGGAGAAAATTTTTTTTAAATGAAACATTACATCGTCTTTTGAAACTTTTTCGTCTGTCTGTTGCATGACGCGTGACGCCGAACGTCAGTGAGCTATTTATTGAGACTCAAACATAATAATATTATTTTAATATTAAAATTCTTAATGTTATATAATAGGTATATATATAATATAATAGGTATAATATCAGGGTGGCCGCCAAGCTGGGAAAAATTAATTCCCTGACTTTTCCCTGACTTTTCCATGCAAAAATACCTAATTTCCAGACCCGAAATTATTCAAAATCTGAGATTTTAATAATTGAATTATTAATAATAATAATTTAATCTGACATTTTATTAATTCTGATAATTTTAATCGCTTGAATTTTTTTTTTGTTATTGAAAGTTGATTAGAAAATACATAAATTTTTACACCAAACAATTAAAACCCAGGGAAAGTAGATAAGTAAACTGCGTTTTAAAAACTATTTATTTGACAAAAATAGTAACACTTGAAAAATAAAAACGCTGCAAATTTTACACAAGGGTTTATTATTCTTTGATATACGTTACTTGTGTAGAAATTTAATTCTGTAAATGAATAAATTTAAAAAAAATTTTTTTTTTGGATTTTTATCTCGAAAAAATTTTTTTTTTTGATTTTTGTTGTCCTAGAATGTGTTTTTTTCCAAAATTCTGTATTTTTTACTCGAAAAATATTCAACATCCTGGGATCCTTCACAAATCCCATGTTTACCCCAAGAAAGCCCTAAAGATCGCCCCAGTGTAATCGGATCGTTCCGGGGCCCCAAAAAAGGGATTCTACGCCCAAAAATACTTCGAAAACGACACCTAACTCGATATTATAGCTAAAAGCCATCAAAAAAACACTCCCGTAGCCCCATTATAGCCCCATAGCGCCCCACGGGTTTGGGCGATCGGACTGAAAACCTTGCGGGCACAACTAGATGGTAAACCAAGTATTTTGTCAAAATTTCAGATTTTTAAAAAAATTCCGAAGTTTTGAGGGTCAATGAAGGACTCGATGGGTTTGAAGCGTTGTAATCATTAAGAACTTCATACAGTTTTGACAGGTTCGACGAGCGCTTTCGCTATATATAGCATCTTCAGGTCTAAAAATAGGAAGACAACCTGTTAGAGCAGGGAGGCGACTAAGCATCATTAAATTTATTCTAAGAATTATGTTACCAGTTAGGAGTTGGTATTCGTACTGGTAACGTAATTCTTAAAATAAATTTAATGATGCTTAGTCGCCTCCCTGCTCTAACAGGTTGTCTTCCTATTTTTAGACCTGAAGATGCTATATATAGCGAAAGCGCTCGTCGAACCTGTCAAAACTGTATGAAGTTCTTAATGATTACAACGCTTCAAACCCATCGAGTCCTTCATTGACCCTCAAAACTTCGTTGCCCATAAACGGCAGATAATGGACTCCATAAGCTTTAACGTAAAAAAATTCCTACTGCCCAAAACGGCCTGGACGGCGGACGGCGTACGGCGGACGGACATTTCGGATTTAGAATGTAGACCTCTTGAAACGGATAATGTCAAATTTTGAGCCCGATCGGAGTCGTCGACCCGCGTCGCGAAAACATAGGTGTATTATTCCAAGAATAATAAACCAAAACCAATAGAATAATTTATACCTTAATTGGAACTTGGTTGTATCCATATGACATGGAATTACTAGGATGGGATCTATTACATCTAGTCACATTGTTGCATATTACAGAGATGAATTAAATATATTTAAAAGACTAGTTAGATACCTTTAGGTACCTACCTACGGTTTTAGAGAGCCCGACTGCCTAGTCACAACCACAATCAGAGATCACAATTTTCCCTACTTCCCCATCAGTTTTAACGGATTTCCCGATAATTTCTCCGTACATTTTTTCTAGCTAAAAATAATTTTCGATAAGCCAGATTCTGCGAATAAAAGCAGGGTTCGGGTACGTACCCGAACAGAAAAAAATCTTTTTAATTAACTAGTAATGATTACAAGGACAGAGATCTCGAACCAAAATACCAAGTGAAAGATTGATAGGTTACTTCGTGGGTGAAGTGGAACATTCCATTATGAAGAGAGGGATATTGGTGCATGAAGTGGGACTTTTCATCGTGTGAATGGGGATATTATATCTGTAACGGGAATTCCGCCAACTCATTGAACTTGTGCGGGCAACATGGATGAAGAGTGAGGGGAAAACAAACCCGGCAAAGTCGCTCCCACCAAAATTCAAAAATTATCATCATTTTCGGGACGGAAGAGAGAGACAAACTTGACACCAAACAAAATTCGTATTTTAATACAATTTTTGATTTTTTTTTTTTTTTTTTTTTTTTAATCAAAAATTTTTCCCTGACTTTTGACCGATTTCCCTGACTTTTCCCTGACTTTTCCTGAAATTTTTCATTCCCTGACTTTTCCAGGTTTTCCCTGACTTTTCCAGATGGCGGCCACCCTGAATATAATATAATATTATATAACATTAAGATTGATGAAGCGATTTTTATACCTACCCTTAATGGGATAATAATCCGACAATTTTTAGTAAAATGTCCATAATGTGAAGAAAAGTTTCACTTTTACCGAGCTTTCATAAAAACACACAACCAGTTTTTTTATTATTACCTACCTATTATTTTTTTATTTTTTCAACAAATTTTTTCAAAAATTTTCTATTTTTCGCTAGAAAAATATTTAAGCTCCAGGGATCCTTCAAAAATCCCATTTTTAGCCCCATGAATCCGGGGCCCCCGAAAATGGATTCTACGTCCACAAATACTTCGAAAACGACACCTAACTCAATCCCATAGCTAAAAGCCTTCAAAAAACCCTTCCCATAGCCCCGTTTTAGCCCCATAGCGCCCCACAGGTTTGGGCGATCAGGCTGAAAACCTTGTGGGCACAACTAGATGGTAAACCAAGTATTTTGTCAAAATTTCAGATTTAAAAAAAATTCCTACCGCCCCAAACGGCCCGGACGACGGAAGGACATTTCGGATTTAGAATGTAACGGATAATGAATCTTGAAACGGATAATGTCAAATTTTGAGGCCGATCGGAGTCGTCGACCTCCGTCGCGAAAGCATGTATTATTGTATTATTCCAAGAATAATGAACCAAAAATAGAAATGCCCTTTTCCCGCTGAAATCGCTACAAGGTACTGTCTTCCTACCGATCCCTTTAGTCTGAAATTTTTATCTTAGGTACCTACCTCAAATTTTGCTCTCATTATTTTATCTGGAATATTTCAAAGAGACGTGGTTCGATTTTAAGAAGAAAGGTCAATATTTGAGCTACCTATGTCCCGACGACAAAATTTTACCATTTAAAAACGCTGCAAATTTTACACAAGGGTTTATTATTCTTTGATATAGGATACTTGTGCAGAAATTTAACTCTGTCAATGAAGAGAATTTAAAATTGTTTAAAATTTTTATTTTTGTATTAAAAAAAAATTGGGATCTTTTCCAACTTTTTTTGTTTTTTACTTGAAAAATGTTTGACCTCTTGGGATCCATCAAAAATCTAATTTGTAGCCCCATGAAAGCCCTACATATCGCAACAGTGAAATCGGATTGTTATGGTACCCCAAAAAATGGAGTACGCCCAAAAATACTTCGAAAACGACACCTGACTCGATCCCATAGCCAAAAGCCTTTTAAAAAAAACCTCCCGTAGCCCCATTTTAGCCCCATAGAGCCCCATGGGTTTGGGCGATCGGGCTGAAACCTTGCGGGCACAACTAGATGGTAAACCAAGTACCTACCTATTTTGTCAAAATTTCAGAGAGTGCGAGTCCCTTGACCATGTGCCTCCTTTTTAAAAACCAAAGTTTTCGGATCATTTTCAAAGCGTTACCCAGTAGGTACGAATAGGAAAAATAGAAATGCCTTCTTCCCGCAGAAATTGCTAGGCACTACCTACTCTCTTTCTACCGATCCCTTGAGTCTGAATTTTTTATCTTAGGTACCTCAAATTTTGCTCTCATTATTTTATCGGGAATATTTCATTGAGACGTGGTTCGATTTTAAGAAGAGAGGTCAACCTTTTCAGCCTCAGATACTCAGATTCTCCTGTATTAATTTCGAGCGACTTTTTCGAGATCCGGAGAGATCAATCTCAAATCATTTGGAACAAATAAGTTTAAAAAAATAAAAATAACGTAGAAAAATCTGCTTTCCTGAATGGCGAAAAATGGAAGTCTTTGCCTGCCCCTAGTGGAGTAGGTAACTGGTGAATGGGCGTAAACGGCAGCCATCAGCATGAATAATTCATTGATCAATTCATTGGTCAAATGAAATCACTACAAAAATAAGTTATATCTATATAACTTATTACCAGTCTACCTAAAACGGTTACGTGAAAAATGAAACCCAGGACACCATCCACTAATACCTACCTACGTTTTGAAGTAGATAGGTACGGCGTTCAGGGCCTTAAAGGCTATTTTCGCATAGGTAAATGTCCCATAGAGCGTATAAAATGTATAACATAAACGTAATAATAATTATTACACTCAATTACTGAGCTAGAACAAAAGTAGAGACTGGTCAGCGGGTCGAAAAGTGATTGGTGGATCGGGCGGCCCGACTCCGGCCACACAAGGAGGAAAGAGGTGAAAAAAGTAACTTGACGTTCACCCCACACCTGTAGTCCCCCACCTTGCACCCCGAAATCGACAGTGGCGCGGTCATGCGGTGTGTAGGTACTCTTCCTTCCCTGTTATCGGTCTTCGTTATCATTTATCTCGTTATATTTCACCTTTTCCGCCTTCATCGAAGACTCCAAGTTTCTTTTAGGATTGAGAAATTAATGACCTTCTCTTGAACAGTTTTCTAACTTTCCGGGGTGCTTTGGACATTGGACCACTACGCACTGGATCACTGTTGCCTGTCAAATAATGTTTCAAGTGGCGTTTCAAAATTCGAATTAGGGTATCCACTTCAGGGAATGGATTCCTCTATTGACCGTTTCCAAGCAATAAATTCCGCTTCTTTCTTGAAGGTCTTGCGTTCTACTCTTAACTCGAATTCATGTTTCTGTTGGAGATGTGTTTCAAACACGTAGATGCTTAAAAAAAAAACGCTCCAAATTTTACACAAGGGTTTATTATTCTTTGATATAGGTACGTTACTTGTGCAGAAATTTAATTTTGTCAATGAAAAAAAAATTTAAAATTTTTTTTGTGGATTTTTGTTTAAAAAAAATTATTTTGGATTTTTTTTTTTTTTTTTTTTCAAAAAATTGTTTTCAACATTTTTTTGTTGTTTTTTACTTGAAAAATATTTGACCTCCTGGGATCCTTCAAAAATCCTGTTTTTAGCCCCATGAAAGCTCTATAGATCGGAACAGTGAAATCGGATCGCTGCGGGACCCCAAAAAATGAATTCTACGTCCAAAAATACTTCGAAAACGACACCTGACTCGATACCATAGCCAAAAGCCTTCAAAACCCCCCTTCTGTAGCCCCATTTTAGCCCCATAGCGCCCCACGGGTTTGGGCGATCGGGCTGAAAACCTTGCGGGCACAACTAGATGGTAAACCGAGTATTTTGTCAAAATTTCAGATTTTAAAAAAAATTCCTACTGCCCAAAACGGCCCGGACGGCGGACGGCGTATAGTGGACGGACATTTCGGATTTTGAATGTAGACCTCTTGAAACGGATAATGTCAAATTTTGAGGCCGATCGGAGTAGTCGACCCCCGTCGCGAAAACAGGTGTATTATTCCAAGAATAATAAACCAAAAGTCGCAGCTCAGGTTGCTAGCAAAGTTCCCTTTGAAAACTTAACCATTGAACCTGGATCAAAGAATAATAAACGCTTGTGTAAAATTTGCAGCGTTTGTTAGTGATTTTTGATCGCTAGACAAGCTACCGACTTTTTTCGTAATCTACTGAATTTATGTGAACGATCTACGGAAAAGAGGTTTCTTGAGTTGGCATCCCTGAGTTTGCGGGTTTGATTTGCCGACGGGGTGGGGGACTACAGGTGTGGGGTGAACGTCAAGTAAAAAAACTATGGTTGTTGAGATGTAAACATTAGAGGGCAAAGAGCACAGAGTAACAGAGAGCAAAGAGCCTAGCGACCTCCCGGTGTGGGGAGGGCGGTGAGGGGGGTCGCCTGGTAGCTCCCCCCCTGGGTGGGTAGGAGGGGGTCGCAAGTCACGCTTGCGGGAAGAATTTCAGCCTCCTCACAAAAGTCACGTTGCCGAGTTCTACCACCAGGTTTGCTCATTGACGGGTGGATTTTTGAAAGTCAAAATTTCCAAAATTTTTGAGGTATAGCTTCTTGAGCATGAAAATACAGACCCAAAAAATTTTATTTAAAAAAAATCGGAGCACTATAGCGCCAGTAAATCCAGGAAAACGGGCAAAAAACGGGTTTTTCCGGGAAAACCAGAAGAAAATGTGTGATATTGCCCAATTTTGGTGGTATAGCTTCTCAAGGACCTCGATCTGAATGGAATGAGCCTTGAATCATCTAAATCGGTTCAGTTTTACGGAAATCATTCCAGGAAAACGATTTCAGGGTACTCCCGCGCCCCCTTAAAGACAGGCCAGTCGCCAGAGTTTAATTCGTGCAAGAAATGGTGTAGAGGATTTTATTTGTTTAAATTGTTGTTATAACAACAATTTAAACAAATACCCATAAATGGGTCTGAACAGCAGTATATCAAAAATGGTAGCAAAAATTTTGCTGTGAGAACTTTTGGTGGCCAAAAAATCTCGATTTTGGTTTATTATTCTTGGAATAATATACCCATGTGATCCTTATGTGATGTTCCGGGACCCCCAAAAATGGATTCTACGTCCAAAAATACTTCGAAAACGACACCTTACTCGATCCCATAGCTAAAAGCCTTTAAAAAAAACCTTCCCTTAGCCACATAGCGCCCCACGGGTTTGGGCGGACGGACCTTCGGATTTAGAATGTAGGTAGACCTATTGAAACGGATAATGCTAAATTTTGAGGCCGATCCGAGTCGTCGATCTCCGTCGCGATCACATAGGTGTATTATTCCAAGAATAATAAACCAAAATAAGAGCTTCTACACCATTTCTTGCGTGAGACCCCCCCCCCCCCCCCCCCCAACCTCCCACATCAATCCTTTGGCGACTGGCCTTAGAGGGAAATCCACTATTTCCGCCATTAGGTCTCAATGTTACGAGTACCATTTCTGGAAAATACGCCGTCCATCAATTGGTTCACAGAGCCGTAAGTTTCGGAGTCCTTTCCATTGAATTTGGGGCTGTTGAGGATGCCCTGCAACACAATTTGGAGCTCATCATTGGCGCACAGTTATATTAATTCAGAGTGAGAGAACGTACCTCGTTGAGTCTAGCGTCAGCCACGGCAATAATCAACTTTGGCCCAAGCCAGAAACTCGACGCTTTGTAAGGGAAATCCTTTATAGTTGCCATGAAGCTGTCTAGTATTACCAATAGATCTAAAACATTGTTTTAACTATGAAATAGATGCAGGAGGTACTTTGTAGCAGATTGAAACGGTTTAAAATTCGCATTATCAATCACTTTCAGTAGTTTTCGTCGGCTCACCTTGCATGTTGTACACAAACGCAAATATCCAGGCGTTGCCCACGAGAGGCAATGTTGGCCTGGCCCCTGATGCTATCGGTATGTTGGTAGTCCCTTCAAGGCGGTCCTTGGACATTGCGGAGAACAAGCAGTACAAAACCAGACTCAAACTGGTAACCGCCAAAGACACGACGAAGGGGTCCATCTTTAACTGTGGATGATAGCACACTGCGGATTGAATCGTTCTATGTAGTTATATAGCAGGTTCAGCTTAAGTTACTGAACAGGTGATTCAAGGATAACAATAGGTAACACGACCAGGGGCGAGACGTGGGATTCTTACCAAGCAACTTTTACACAAGGGTCAATTAGAATACAATCAACTCAAATAAGAACGCTGCAAATTTTACGCAAGGTGTTCATTCGATATCGATGAAAATCGAAAAACGCATTGGCTAAAAGTTGCCACCCCTGTCGTCCCCCCCACCGCAAGCGGAAGCTGGTGGACGCCATTGATAATTCGCCCAAGATCGCGCGTGGAAGTTGGTTCCCGGTCCCCCAAAACCTGGTAAAAGTGCCGTGTTCGTCGCCCAGCTCGCTCGGAAATCCAACCCAAAACTCCACCCGGCACCAGGGTCCTCAACTTCTTCAACCTCAGGTACGTGGCAACTCAATTTGAATAGTCAGTGCGTTCAACCTTTTCCCTAAATACAGTCCACTCCGTTTGTCAGATTCTCAGGAAGAGAAACCCACACTCTGTGGGTCCTTTCAGATTACCATTTTGGTTTCTTCGAGCCGGATTTTGAACCCTTTAGCTTCAATCGGCTATAATTGAACGCCCACTATAAATTTTGGTTGCTAAAACTACCTTTGGGAATCGCAAAATCGTCCTTTCCAGACCTACCCAGGGCAAAGTTCACCCGGTCATTGAGGTTTCCTACTCTTGCTCAGTTCGGTGCTCCCTTACAATAAGTTGTACGATCACCCCCAACTAATGCCCCGAGTCCGAAATACCGCTACCGACTAGTGAATTTGCCATTTTTACTCGCAGTGCCGTGGGTTGCCAACTAGGAATCGACAATAAATACTTGCGTAGCGAACGAAGTAATAACCTGTTGCCATCCGGTGTTGTTGTCGTTTGGTGTGCCGTTGTTCCAGCATTTCCGTCATCCCTTTGGAGTCCCGAAGCCCGAAGCGAAATAATCGAAGAGGACGCAAATAAATAAAGGCTTTCGAACATTCGCAGATAAATTATCCCTGTGTCTGAAATTCGCTAATCTATTTTATTTCTCACACCGGATTGGCACTCCATAAGCTTGTTCATGCTGTACAGATTATGAGCTTTGGCTGAGTACAGGGCACTCCTACGCAAGTTGAACCCAATCTGATTGTTTTGGTACAATTTGTAGAAGACCGGGAGGTTCCGGGATCAAGCTTGTAATTCCGTACCATTAATCCCCTGCGCTCACGATATTTTACCCCTCATCTGGCAACTCACTGTTCGCACCCTCTGTAAGGCCTATTACGGACAGACGGTCGTCTCTTCGTTGCGAGGGAAATTCTGCTGACGGATCGGCAAGTTGGCCGTTCTGGGTTTAATCAACAGTTGTCGTGACCCCGGCGAAGAGTGATAATATTCCGGCGATCTGACCGAAATATTTTCGTGAAATTGAATTTAATACGCTCTTTAAGATTGAGTTGTCGTGACCCCGGCGAAGAGTGATAATATTCCGGCGATCTGACCGAAATATTTTCGTGAAATTGAATTTAATACGCTCTTTAACATTGAGTTCTTGGGTGACCAGTTACCACAATAATACACTGTGATATTATTTGCTCGTTGTAAGGCAGGTTGGTACCGTTTTGTGTGGCAAAACCTTGTACGTAAGTCTTATTCGTAGCGTTGTGTATTGTTGTTAATTTCTCCGTTCGTGTGCGTTAATAGTGTTGTTTAAAATGGGTGTAATTGATGACCTTCAGTTTATGATCAAAACTTTGATCGCTCAGGTGACTAGAATTTCTGCCGTCGCGGACAAATGCGAAGCCGATCCGTCCCGACGTAATAAGGCGTTGTTGAAGGTGATGGCCGAAAAGTTGGATAATATGTTTGAATCATTCCACGATAACATTGGTAAGGTAGCCAGTTATAATGCTAGGCATAACATCGACGAGAATATTGAGGAGTTGTATGTAAGGGTATTTGAGGACGAATTTTACAAATGTAAGGCTGTAGTTGCACTTCACTTCGAAGAGTCTAGTGCTGAACCCCCGCTTAATTTATCAGGTAGTTCGCGTCGTGGCGCCACACCGCAAGTCCAGTTACCCAAAATTAAATTACCGGAATTTAGTGGCATTATCACTGAATGGCAAAACTTCTCAGATATTTTTAATGCGACGGTACATCGTAACGAGTCCCTATCGAATATTCAGCGTCATGTTTATTTACGCTCCGCATTATCAGGAGAAGCTTTAGCGTTAGTCAATAACCTACCCCTCACTGATGCTAATTACCCGGTCTGTTGGGATACCCTGCTCAGACGCTATGATAACACGCATCTTTTAACGAACACGCACCTTGAGACATTATTCTCGTTGCCTAATACCTCCCATAACCCTGTGCATATCCGGGCCTTGGCAGGAAAAATTATTGAGGCAACTGGAGCGTTAACGGCTATGGAATATGAGGTCGAAGGGTGGGCAGTTCCCTTGTTATTTGTCTTCTGCAAGAAGTTGCCTAGTCATATGAGAGAACAATGGGAAGAGAGGGTCCTGACTGAGCCTGCACCGTCGATCAGGATGTTCATAGATTTCCTCGGTGAACAAGCTAGAATCTTAGAGGCGGCCCATCCGATTCACGAAACCAGTTCCACAAGGAAACCTACCACAGGCACTAGCTCACAGAATAAGGCCAAGGGTGTCAAATCGTTTGCTGTTTCTACGGCAGCATCAGGTTGTGCCAAATGTTCGGCGGATCATGACCTGGCCCATTGCGGCAGTTTTCGTCGTGATCAGGTCCCAGACAGGATTAGATTCGTCAAATCTCAGAGTCTATGCCTGGCTTGTCTATTGCCCGGCCACTTTGCGGATAAATGTGTCCGGAAGAGTCCTTGCTGCAAGCATTGTTCAGGAAACCATCATTCCCTCCTCCATTTGGACCGCACGCCCAGCGATGAGTCATCAAGACCTCAAGACCAATCGCCACCAAACCCACCTCAGTCGTCAGCAGTAACTGCAAGCCATGATTCCAGTAGTCCTGTAAAATCAATGGCAATTGTCACCGCGTCGTCGATGTGTGAGGTTATTGTTGCAACGGCCATTGCCCAAGTGTTGGACCGACATGGACGCTATCAAGATGTCCGCGTCCTTATTGACCCCGGCAGTGAAGCCTCCTTCATAGCCCGCTCATGTCTCCTCCGCCTTGGTCTGGCACCCTCCCCCACCGATGTCCCGGTCCTTGGCATGGGCCAGACTTCTCTGGGAATTTGTCGTGAAAAGGTGGAATGCAAGTTCCGGCCCGCCCAAACGATCGAACTCATCGTTTCGGCCTTAGTTGTGGACTCCATCACCGACACTCCATCGTCCATATTGCCACCCTTGGCCCCTGAACGACTCGTTGGTAAGAAACTTGCCGACCCAAGTTACTTCAGGCCTGCCCCGGTGGATATTCTCCTGGGCGCCGAATGGTTCGGTTACGCAATGGTTGGTGAACCCCAGCGTGGACCTCCCGGCTCTCCCAGTTTAATAGAAAGCATCTGGGGCCATTGTTTGATAGGTCGACATGGCCCAGCTGCAGCAAAGGCTCGAAGCCTCCCCATATCCGAAACAGACGATCTGGGGAGCCTCCGCCATCGGTTCTGGAAATTTGAGGAACCTTCGTGTGCTCCCATCCTCCGTCAGGAAGACCCGGATCGCGAGCAACTGTACACTGACATGGTGCGACGACAGTCTAATGGCCGATACGTGGTATCCCTGCCATTCCTGCCTGAGGCCCCAAAGCTTGGTGACAGCCGGCAATTGGCCCTTCGCCGATATTTTAAGCCGGAGAAAACGTTCAACGGGAATAGGATGCTCAAGCAAGAATATTCGAAGTTTTTAGCCGACTACCTTGAGCAGAGTCATCTGCATAGAGCATCCACTCTCATCGAAGACACGTATATGGACGATGTGGTTACGTCTGTTCCAACCGTCCTAGACGCCCTGCGGTGGCAAGAGCAGCTGGTGAAGTTAATGGAAAGGGGACAGTTCGAACTCCGAAAATGGAGGAGCAACTCATTGGAAGTCCTGAAAGATATACCCGTCAAGCACCAGGCCAACCGAGCTGGCGTCCAAGGATTTGAGTCTAGCATGGAGCCAACGGCCAAGATATTAGGCCTAGCCTGGCGAACGTCCCATGACTCCTTTGGATATCACGTTTCAAGCACAGTCCCTCATGTGATGAAGCAACTCATCTCATTAGAGGTAGAAAAAATATTTGATCCCCGCGGCTTCGTCTGCCCAGTTGGGTTTGTTGGAAACTGCTTGCTGCGAGCTTTGAGGGAAAAGAGATTGGACTGGGATGACCCTCCACCTAATGACTTGTGTGAGAGATGGCGCCGTCTTCAAGACGCGCTCCCTGTACTCAACAAATTTCGGCTCCCTCGTTGTCCCCATTGGGATGAGGCAGCCCGAGTTCAACTACACGGGTCCTCCCATGCTTCTGAGCCTGGTTATGCCAGGGTGGCAGATTCAAGATGTGACTTCCCGACCGGGGAAGTAAGCTTGTCCCGTATATTGGCCAAAGGCAAGGTTGCCACTGTTAAGGGCCGCTCCCTTTCTCGTCTTGAATTGTGTGGAGTCGTGCTGGTGACACGACTGCTTCGGCGAGTGAAAGCGCTCCGGAAACAGCACAAACACTTTGAATCCCCAGTCATCTGGTCGGATTCACCTGTCGCTCTACACTGGGTAAAGTTCCCACCCCATAGATGGGAGCTGCTCCGTCCATGGACCGTTTCCACGGCCCAGTCAGTCTGGCATCGTTGGCCTCCAGATCACCTAAAGACGCTGCAGCGACGCCACGAGTGGTCGCAGTCGACCCCTAGTTTAGAAGAAGGGATACTAGTCCTCATCAAAGACGACCGCACACTGTGTGGCCGATGTCCAAACTGCCAATGGAGTCGTGAGGCGGCCACAGTCAAAGTGTGCCCCCTTCCGATTAATTAGTTATTTGTACATAATTCCGTTGTTATGTAGTCGTGGTGTGTCAACCTCCTTTCCGTTGGGCCAAGTCCTTGCCCCTTACCATAAAGGTCTCTACCATGGACCCCGGTCAGAGCATTTCCCTCCCTATCCTCCCCTGGGGGGTCCTTCTCACTCCAAGCATAGGCACACCACGCCTTGTTAATTAGTTTGTAGTTCCTACTAATTTGTTAGTTGTTTTGATACTAACCTCGTTTGATATTTCTTTATTAACCTAATGGTTAATAACTATATAATTATTATATTTATAATGTACCAACCTGTCACTGGCACCCAGGCCATTCACTAGTCGGTAGCAAATTCCCAAAGGTAGAATCTCCATTTGAGATTTAGGAAATCCTAGATATTCCTAGGTGGGCAGGATGTTCATTCGATATCGATGAAAATCGAAAAACGCATTGGCTAAAAGTTGCCACCCCTGTCGTCCCCCCCACCGCAAGCGGAAGCTGGTGGACGCCATTGATAATTCGCCCAAGATCGCGCGTGGAAGTTGGTTCCCGGTCCCCCAAAACCTGGTAAAAGTGCCGTGTTCGTCGCCCAGCTCGCTCGGAAATCCAACCCAAAACTCCACCCGGCACCAGGGTCCTCAACTTCTTCAACCTCAGGTACGTGGCAACTCAATTTGAATAGTCAGTGCGTTCAACCTTTTCCCTAAATACAGTCCACTCCGTTTGTCAGATTCTCAGGAAGAGAAACCCACACTCTGTGGGTCCTTTCAGATTACCACAAGGGTTTATTATTCTTGAATGAATGAATGATAAGGTTTATTTGTAAAGGCCTTCCGGCGATACAAAGTTAAAACAAAACAGTAATAGGTACAGGTAATTCAATAACTAAAATGACACAACGTAAATCGCTACAATGATATAACTTAATTAGTCACAACAAAAGTACAATTGCTACAGTAATACAACTTAATTAGTCACTTCAGTATAATTAGTCACAGAAATATAATTAGTATAAAAAACCTTCATTAAGAAAAAAAGCCCTAGTTCTAATACAGTTTACTAAGAAGCAATTCATTTTTTGCAGATTATGGAGATCGATCCGAATGTGTTAACTCGTCTGTCGTATCGAGCTTTTCGAAAGCTAGGCGAAAGAGTGATGAAATTTCGTTTGACCCAAATCCCGATACGACAGACGAATACATTTTTTTACAAGATAATAAATCATTAAAGGAGAGCAGAGAAGCCAAGTCATGGTGGGACAAATCGCTGAGAAGAAAAACGCTGAAAATTTTACACAAGGGTTTATTATTCTTTGATATTTGATATAGGTTAGTTTCGCAAAAATTGTTTCTGTGTCAAAAGAAAAAATGTTGGGGAAAAAAAAATTTTTGGATTTTTTTTTTTCAAAAAAATTTATTTTTGGATTTTTTTTCAAAAATTCTTTATTCTTTACTCGAAAAATTATTAACCTCCTGGGATCCTTCAAAAATCCCATTTTTAGCCCCATGAAAGCCCTATAGATCGAAACGATCGCTGCGGGACCCCAAAAAATGGATTCTACGTCCAAAAATACTTCGAAAACGACTCCTGACTCGATCCCATAGCCAAAACCCTTCAAAAACCACCTTCTGTAGCCCCATTTTAGCCCCATAGCGCCCCACGGGTTTGGGCGATCGGGCTGAAAACCTTGCGGGCACAACTAGATGGTAAACCAAGTATTTTGTCGAAATTTCAGATTTTTAAAAAAATGCCTACTGCCCAAAACGGCCCGGACGGCGGACGGCGGACGGACATTTCGGATTTTGAATGTAGACCTCTTGAAACGGATAATTTCAAATTTTGAGGCCGATCGGAGTCGTCGACCCACGTCGCGAAAACATTTTTTTTTTTTTTATTTATTTAAGTAACGTAAGAAGGTTCGCCGAGTACGTTTTTAAAAACACTTTTATTCACAAATCGGACACGGATAGACAATACTGGATAGACAATGTCGGATGAAGATCGAACAAATACTCCTAACACCACACAGAGCGAGACTAGAAGTGTCCTCTGTGGATGTTTGCGAAGTAATGAACTGCCTGTGCAAAAGGGGGCTCGTCTTTTATATCGCACTGAGCTGCTGAGTCAGCTAAGATCAGCAGCTCAGTGTGTTTAGGTAGGAAAGGGGTACCTATGAAATAGGTAACTCCTCCCCTCCGAGAACAAATTTTGGGGGAAATGGGAACGTTACAGTGAGGCAGAACGTTGCAATGAGGCACAAAATTGGAATAAGATACAGGAAGATATTCGTAGGTTACAGTTGTACAATACGCCAAATTGACGGATACAGAAAGATATTAGAAGATTTGACGATTAGACAATATGCCAATACCACAGTAATAGGAATGTTGTAATTAGTAAGACAATGGTACACTAATAAAACGTTACAATGGGATAGAATTCCACGAAATGTGAGGGAGATACAGATAGATAGGGGATCATACAAGCATTACAAACAAAACGGTAAAGTATAGTAGGGTTACAGAATATGTCGTACAATAACGGAACTTAGACAAAAAAAAAAGTGTAGTAACTGGAACACACAGGTCAATGATAGTGTCATTATTGCGGGGTGACATCAAGGGAACGGCGATACCGCATGTAGTTGAAGGCGGTGTATGACACGAGCGCGATAAGAAGGATGTACAGGGTGAGGGTCCATAAACTCGGAGTTACAAGTGACGAGAATGACAAGCGGGTAATGGGGGTCCTAGGATTTAGGGGGACCGAGGACAGGTCGAGGTTTCGGAGGTGTAGCATGTCAGACGGGGGTTGGGAAGTGGAGGTTGGTACCACATGGTCTACATCAAAGATCAGAGGGGTACCAAAGGAGTCATGGTGGGATGCCAAAAGGGTCCTATTGTGGTAGGAGATGTTCGTACGGTTCGGCGAAAGGAGGTACACGCCCCGGAGGGAACGTGATTCGATTCCGAGATCAGATGTGATGGTGATCGTGTCACCGAAGGGAAAGACCAGTAGGTACCGGTTGACGTTCGGGAGGAAGGCGGCGTAGTTTTGGGGGATAGTTAATTGCGTGTAAGTGCAATGAAGTGTGGCCTTGGTCCGAAGGAAGGTCGTCTCGCAGGTAGACGTGTGGTCACTGATCAGGTGACCCGGACACAGGAAGAGGGAGGGGCTGGACGGGCAAAGGTCGCGCAATGCTTTAGTCACACCTTGGGCATGAAGGAAATAACGTGTAGTAGGGAGGATAGTGAAGTACTCATCGTTGATTTTGGTAGGAAGAGATTCTAGAGAATAAAGGTCGTACTGCAGGGATTCCGTTAGGGGGATGTCTAGAAAGTAAATTAGTTCATCAGCGCCAACCGCGCATTGAACTTTAATGTGGGATTGTATGTCAAATAGGTCTTTGCCGGAGTGGGCGGGTATGCGGTTGCCATAAAACTCGCTGAGACGGTCCAGCTCTGTTCGAAGAGACGGGAGGTCGAGTATGGTAGGGTGTAGTTTCCCTAACTCGCAAAAAACGAGGGAGGATTCAATGTCTTGGACGATAGATAGTAGGATGTTAAGGGAGAATTGGGAGTGTTCCAGTAAATCGTTGACGGAACGTTGTCCAGCTACTATGAACTTGAGGGATTCGATTTCCTTGCGTAATTGTTCGTTGTTGTGGTTGATTGTAAGCATCGTCTTGTTGAGGTTTTCCTCAAAAGCTAGGTTGATGGAGTACTGGGAATCGACTTGAGTTTGGAGTGACTCCTGATCCCTGCGCAAATGGGTAATGATGTCGTCATATTTTTGTTCGTCAATTGCATCGAGGTTTCCCGTGATGAACTTGACTAAGGATCCGAGGCCGTTGATGAGACCGCGTCTGGGTCGTGGGCGGCGTTCACTGGGGAGTCTGAGGTTACTTAATTTCGTTTCTACAATAGCAAGGGTGTAGTTGATCGTGCTAGCGAGCATGGAAGTTTTGTCCAATTGTTGGTTGTCTGAACCTACAAGTGTTTGTAGGATGCGATCGTAATGTGAATGGATGGTTACAATCTGTCTGGACAGTTCTTCGAAGTTGTAGTAGTGCGTGAGGGTGTGATAACCCGTAAGTAGCCTTGCGGGTTTGAGTCTAATTGGAAGGAGTCCAGTATTTTCTGTCAGGTTGAGTAAGTCGGCTGAGGAGGCGCGGGAGAGGAGCTGGGAGGTTATAGCAATCAGTACGACGAGGAGCATTTTGTGCGTTCGCACTGGTTCGCACCGTACGATCGTGAGGTTGGCTGGGACTCGTGAGGTTGGCTGGGACTCGTGAACGTGTGGTCCACTAGTCGAGGTCCACTGGCGGCACAAACACAGTAATCCACCGGCGAACGATAACTGTACGGTCACAGAACTCCGATCGCGTCGAAACTCGCGAACTCGCGAAAATTACGAAAAGTTCGCGGATCCTGTACGGAGGACTTAATCGACTGCGCCAGTAACGTAAGAAGGTTCGCCGAGTACGTTTTTAAAAACACTTTTATTCACAAATCGGACACGGATAGACAATACTGGATAGACAATGTCGGATGAAGATCGAACAAATACTCCTAACACCACACAGAGCGAGACTAGAAGTGTTCTCTGTGGATGTTTGCGAAGTAATGAACTGCCTGTGCAAAGGGGGCTCGTCTTTTATATCGCACTGAGCTGCTGAGTCAGCTAAGATCAGCAGCTCAGTGTGTTTAGGTAGGAAAGGGGTACCTATGAAATAGGTAACTTTTATTTATTTATTGAGAAACGGGCAGAGCCCAATTATACAAAAGTAATACATACACTCGTAGGCAGAAACATATAAATCACTAAGTATCGTAGACAAAATTTGTCTATTTAATGGAAACACAACCGAATCGATGCATATATAATTATGAATGGAGACCTAAATTACAAATAAATGGAAGTAAATGAAATGAACTTTATGGCGATCGGTAACACAGATAAAGAAGTCAAGAAGAAAGGAAAAATTCGTGGAGCGTACGTTTGAGGTGAGTAGGAGAGTAGGAGAAGAAGTCAAGATATGGTGGGGAGGAGGTGAGAAGGTTGGCAAGACGGGGGAGGCGACAAAGCGTACGGTGGTAGAGGTAATTGGTTGGCGAAAAGGGAACGTTGAAGGGGTGGGCAAAACGCGACGAGGGGCGCGGGGCTCGCAGACCAATTGAGCGGAGAAGTTCGGGAGAATTGATGCGACCGTGAAGAAGTGCGTGGAGAAAAACCAAATCAGCTGACTGGCGGCGGTCGACAGGCCTCAGCAGATGGAACCGAGTAGAGAGAGCAGAGTAGTTAATCTCAGTGCGAGGAATGCCCAACTTATAGCCCAGGTACCGCAAGAATGCCCGATGCACACGCTCCACCTGCTCAATGTGACAACTATAGAAAGGGCTCCACACCACCGACCCATACTCCAGGACAGGCAGCACGAGAGAGCGATAGAGGGTCACTAGAGCAGGGGCCTCGGTAAATTCCCTCGTGTTTCGCCTAAGGAACCCAAGGGCTCGCATACCGCGCAGGGCGACCTGGGATACGTGGTCAGAGAAGGTAAGCTGGGCGTCAAGCAAGATCCCAAGGTCACGAACTGAGGACTGACGAACAAGAGAAGCCCCGTCGAGTTGGTAGTTGCAAATGATAGGCTCGACAGTGCGGTGGAAGGTGGTGACCGAACACTTTGATGGGTTTAGCTTAAGGCCGTTTTGGCAACACCAAAGGGACAAAGTGTCGAGACAGTCCTGGAGGGGGGAACAATCAGACAAGTTGCGGATGGGACAAAAAATCTTGAGGTCGTCGGCATAGATAAGGTGGGAACACTGAGTGAGGGCAGCCCCGACACTATTCATAACAAGGTTGAAAAGTAGTGGGCCAAGGTGCGAGCCCTGAGGAACCCCCGAAGAGGCAGCGAAAGAACGCGAGAGGGAGCTGTTCATTCGAACGGTCAGCTCACGATCAGACAAGTAATCGCCAAACCATCCCAGCAAAGGACCGTACACCCCCAGGCCAGCCAGAACACGAAGAATCACGCTATGAGGAAGCTTATCAAAGGCCTTTGTAAAATCAGTTGAGATCACATCGACCTGGTAACCCCCTCCGAAAGCCCCCAGCACAAAATCCTGGAAAAGCACCAGGTTCGTCACGGTTGATCGTCCCTTCACGAATCCATGCTGCTCAGGAGCGATGATGGAAGTTAAGACAGGGGAAATCCGATGGACGACAAGCTTCTCAAAGGTTTTGGGAATGGTCGAAAGAGAGCTGATGGGGCGGTAGTTGCTGACGTCAGACCGATCACCCTTCTTGAAGATAGGGGTAACAAAGGCTGTCTTCCAGCAGGCTGGAAACTGCCCTGCAGCCAAAGAAGCATTGAAGAGAGTGGTGAGAGGGGGAGCAAGAGTGGCCGCACAGGCTCGTAAGAGCACGGGGGGGCACGCCATCGGGACCGGGTCCCTTGGATGGATCAAGGTCAAGCAGTGCTTGGCGGACCTCAGCAACACAGAGTGACAGTTTGCCGAGTGAGATTGCATCAGGGAAAGCGATCGAAGGAGACAGGTGCTGATCAGGCTCGTAAACTGACGAAAAATGACTTGCAAACAGATTGGCAATGGCATGGGGGTCATCAGCGAAAGTCCCAGAGAGGTGCATGCTTTGAGGGGGAGCGGAGGACCCATTATGATAATTGACATAATTCCAAAAAGCTTTAGGGTCAGTGACTATTGATTCCTGGACAGACGATAAGTAATGTCTATAACAGGCCTTAGACTCTGCCTTGCATTTAGCACGCAGATGAGAAAATGAAACATAGTCCTCCTCCAAGCCAGTGCTCTTGTAACGTGAATGAGCATAATTTTTGCGACGTACGAGCGAAATGAGACTGGGGGGAAACCATTTGGGGAAAGAAAAGGAAAAGGTGCGGGTCATAGGGACGAACAAGGAGATGGCCTCGGAGAGAGTTTTATAGAAACTGGAAACAGCGTCAAACAATGGAAGGGTCTCACAAGCAGACCAGTCTTGCGTGGAGAGATATTGGTTTAAGGAGTCATAATCACCCCGCTTAAAATTATAGGTGAATTGCCTGGATGGGCCGAGACGAGGAGAGGCAGAGGTCAGGGTAGCAACGAAAATAAGGGTTGGATGGGCAACATCTTCAGGCACAAGGGGCTCGCCACCCCTAACAACTAGGTCATCAACAGAAGAGAAGAGCAGATCCAAGACATTCCCGTGGGCATTGGGGAGGTGGTTATACTGACGCAAGTTGAGTTGTTGAACTGACTCGAAAACAGCATAGGCCTTAGAGTGGGCTGGGCAGAAGGGCTCATTGTTGTTCCAGGAAAGCGCCGAAATCCCAGGTAAGTTATAATCGCCGACGAGCACAACTTTAAAATTCGGGTAAGCGGACATGATAGACTCCAGCTCCTCAAAGTGGCTATGGTATGATGATAAGGGAGTGTAAGATGGTAAATAGACTGTTCCAATTATGAGATGAAGATCAGGCAGGATTACAAACAATTGTTCAACGGAATCAGCAGAGGGATGGAGAGAAGAGCGAAAGCGATTTGAAACTGCTATTAGGACCCCGCCACCAGTCAGCTTGAAATGATTATTTGCCGGTGAACGGTCTGTGCGGAAGATACAGTAATTAGAAAGGCGCAGCTCGGAAGAGTCAATGTCAGGATGGAGCCAGGTTTCAGTAAGGACAAGTATATCAGGTGAAAGATGGGGCGCTTGGTGATGGAGGTGAGGAAACTTGGTATTAAGGCCACGTACATTTTGGTAAAGGAAAGTTAATGAGGAGACTGATCTGATGGTGGCTGGGAGTTTTTTGATGATCTAGGCTGAGTGGAAGGCCGGATACGTGTGATCTGAGGAACGCCTGAGATGTATTTAATGGTGAGATCATTCTCACCACCCGCAATCCTGCGCTTGAGCTCAAGGCGAAGACGGTCAAGATGTTGATATTGAGCCGGGGTACGGTCAGCAGACATGGAGAAGAGCTGTGGGTTCTGGGAACGGTTGGCAGAAAGGAGAGCAGAGACTGATCCAGGAGAGTCCAGGGTAACCAATAATGCACGGGGCTTGTCTCCTGTAGGGGCTCTTCCCAAGCGGCGAAAGCGACGAACCACTGTTTCGAATACCATGCCAAGCTTAGGTATGGCGTCAGAGAGGAAAGCACGATCTCCATCATGAGAGGCAGAAGGACTGGACTCCTGAACACCGAAGAACAGCACATTGGAATACCTGCGTTGGCGCTTGTGTAACTCACGCATTATTTCATCAGTAGCGGTGATAAGGGATTCAGATGAACGCGAGCAGCAATCCATACGACTGGCTGAGGCGGAAGCGCCGCTCGAAGAGGGGGCATCAGTGGAAAGCTTTGCAGATTCAAAGTCACTCCTCAAGGCCTGCAAGTCAGCGATACACTGGGCTCCCTGGGCCTCAAGAGTGGCAATACGATTCTCAAAAATCCCAAGCTGGTCCTTAATGGTTTCCTGGAGGGTGAGCTGCAATGTTTTAGTTAGCTTCTCAATTGATGAGTCGAAGTCAGATTTGGTTAGGAAGTGGCTGAGATCGGGCGATGAAGACCGTTGCTTGCATTGTGCACACTTCCATGATGAGAGAGCACTCTTAGAGAGCTTCCGAAAATTAGTTTCAGTTAGCCCGGCACAGCCGAAATGCTGCTTGGACCCGCAGACAGTACAGCAGATAGAATCCTCTTTAAGGAGAGAGTCCATAGGTGTATTATTCCAAGAATAATAAACCAAAAACGCTGCAAATTTTACACAAGGGTTTATTATTCTTTGATATACGTTACTTGTGCAGAAATTTAATTCTGTCAATGAAAAAATTTAAAAAATTTTTTTTTTTTGGATTTTAATCTAAAAAAAATTTTTTTTATTATTATTATTTTTTTTTTCAAAAATGTTTCTTTTTCAAAAATTCTTTATTTTTTACTCGAAAAAAATTTAACATCCTTGGATCCTTCAAAAATCCCATTTTTAGCACCATGAAAGCCCTAAAGATCGTCCCAGTGACATCGGATCGTTCCGGGACCCCAAAAAATGGATTCTACGTCCAAAAATACTTCGAAAACGACACCTAACTCGATCCCATAGCTCAAAGCCTTCAAAACACCCCTCCCGTAGCCCCATTATAGCCCCATAGCGCCCCACGGGTTTGGGCGATCGGACTGAAAACCTTGCGGGCACAACTAGATGGTAAACCAAGTATTTTGTCAAAATTTCAGATTTTTAAAAAAATTCCTACTGCCCAAAACGGCCTGGACGGCGGACGGCGGACGGACATTTCGGATTTAGAATGTAGACCTCTTGAAACGGATAATGTCAAATTTTGAGCCCGATCGGAGTCGTCGACCCGCGTCGCGAAAACATAGGTGTATTATTCCAAGAATAATAAACCAAAAGAGAACCGCTCGCCACGAACCACAGGGCGGATTCAAATGGAGGATTGAATATTGGGCCTCCAAATTACACATCAGGCACTCTTCGGAATTATTGAATTTGCAACAAAGCCTGGAGTGCACAGTTTGGCAAAATAATTCCCTGACAGCCTTGCTTGAGCCAGGAGTCTCTTTGTCTGAATACCCAAGTCAGAGTTCAGATAAAAAGGTAGCTCACCGTCTGCAGGTGAGTACATCCTGTAGATCTCATTGAACGAGGATGCTGCTACCCGCTCCCTGTCATTGTTTTTCCAAAACGAGTCAATGTTTTTAACGAAGCGAGTCAGGTTGAAGTCGGTGGGGTTCTGAGACACCCAGGCTTGACCTTCACCAAATTTAGTGAAGGTAACCGACATTTGGGATGCCCAGTTGTACTTAGGCTCGGACGTCACTTCATTCAGAGCGATGAGACGACGAAGACACAACTTAGGGTATCTGGTGTCTTCCATGCCACACAGCTTGAGCCACCAGCCCGCAGCAAGCTTCTTAATCTTTACTTCCAAGTGGGCAAGAGCAAGCTCTACACGCACAAGGTAGTCCGGGGTGTTATTGGGCAGAAAAAGTAAAGACTTATGTTATTATTTCTGTGTCAATGAAAAAAAAAATTTGGAAAATGTATTTTTTTTTTTTTTTTTTTTTTTTTTCAAAATTCTTTATTTTTTCTCGAAAAATATTTAACCTTCTGGGATTCTTCAAAAATCCCATGTTTAGCCCCATGAAAGCACTATAGATCGCCACAGTGAAATCGGATCGTTCCGGGACCCCCGAAAATGGAAGTCCATTAACAATTTATTTGGTTGATTAATTCAGTACAATGGTAGTTCATTTTACAACGTAATTGGCATTATAGGCGGCCGGGGACTGTAGAGTGCCCTCTAATCTTCACCAGGTGATGGGGGGAATGGATCCTCCCCAAGAGGCGTTGCGTTCTCCTCGTCAACCGAAAACAGGGACGACTGCACATTAGTACATTAAATGTCAACACATTAGTACAAATTTTGTCGACAGCGTACCGCAGATAGGGTACAGAACAAACATACTGACCTCACGGGGGCTGAGAAGAAGGACCAGGGCCGTGGAGAGAAAAAAAATGTTTCCTATAGGTAATATAGGAAAAATTTTCATACAACATCAATAGACAAATCAATATTATTGATCTGTCCCTTTTCCCATTTTGCCTCTCCTCCCCCCTTTTTTACAAAAAAAAAAAAAAAAATTCTCAAGAAAATCCGGGCCCCCCTACGAAGGCCGGGCCCGGGGGCAACGGGACAAGTGCCCCCCCCCCCTCTCTCTCTCTCTCTACGGGGCTGATGTTGACCCTTAGGCCAATCAACAGGCTCTCCTCAGCCAATTTGTTGACGAGCTGCTGCAGACCCTCTTGAGAGTCGGCTATAAGGATGGAGTCATCTGCATACCGGCTATTGTTGACGAACACACCATTTACCTTGATGCCAAGCTCCACCTCAGGGAGGGAAGCAAAATGCTTGTTCCATGTAAGTATTGTACAGCAACGAAGATAGGATGCAGCCCTGTCGGACCCCTCTCTGAATGTCGAATTCATCCGTCGTTGAACCATCTGGGAGCTTCACCGCTGCCCTCTGGTTCCAATACAAGGCCTCAATAATTCGGATGTCCTTCTCATCAAATCCGATCCGTTTGAGAGACTCGACCATTCTGCCATGCTGGACACTATCGAAGGCCTTTTCATAGTTCAGAAAACGCAGCCACACATCTTTACGGTAGTCCAGACAGTTTTGCGTGAGGACCTCGAGACTTAAAACCGCCTCACGCGTACCAAAACAAGATCTGAACCCGAGTTGGGTCTCACCGCAGTGGCCCTCACATCTCCGATACAGTTGACAATGCAGTATACGCAAGAATATCTTCAGTAGGTGGCTCATTAACGAAATGGGTCAGTGATCCCTGCACATAGCAGCAAATGGGTTCACTAGTTTTTAAATGCAAATGAATAGTATTGAGCTTTGAGTATTGATCTCCATCGTGAGATATTGTCTGCATCATATAGTCACAGTATACAACATTTTTATGGCCAGTGGCAATGATTTAACCTAATGTGATGTTTGTCTAGTGTCCTACGACTATTTTTTTTTTAATGTACTGCTTCCTCGAAGAAAAAAAAATCTGGCCACCCTAATTATAAGTGACTAAAGGTCTACTGTAGACCTTTAGGTAAGTAACTTACCTCTTCACTTCGGCTCTTTCCGTCTGAATCGTGTTTGTTTGGGTGCTTGAGAACAGTTTTATCTCAATTTCAATTAGTTCCTTTGAACTTTGGCCTGGGGGGTTTTGACCGGGAATATGGGTCATTGGCCCCACTGTTGGACGCTTCGAAGGGGGGGGGGGGGGCGCACACGCGAGGGGGGGCTTGCCGGACTCCAGAGTTCAGTTCACCACGAATTCTAACGTTCAAGCGGCGACCTGATTTGTCTGATTGTTAACACAAAACAGAAGGTCTGGAAAGGAATAAAAAATAGTTCGGCAAAATTACATAAAAGGGTCAGTGGTTTACGAAACCGTTGGCTCTGCTACCATGTGATAATCCCAGGGGATTATACCGGGAAAATAATATACCAATCAGCAGGAACAAAATTTGTTCCCTTATTTAATAAGGAAGTATATTTAACTCACCGCTATTGGGAGGGGCTGGTTTATCTGGGCGAGGAGGCGTCCGATAAGAGACTGTCCCACAGTCCACGTCTGCTCACCCTTCCAGGTCGTGGGGAGGGAAGGGGGCCTTCCAGGTCGTGGGGAGGGAAGGGGGCCGTTTCCATGATAACCTCACAATATTTGCTCTGTGTAGTTCATCTAGACTGTTATAATTCGTCGATGCGATGAAAGAAAAGAAAGAAGATAAGGAACTCTAGATAGACACAACTGATGGATACCCAATAATACCGCAACCCGTACTTTGGTCCCCTATAATTTGGGATAATATCCCAAATTATTATATTCTTATTATATCCCAAATATATTATATTCTTGACTTTTAGGTACCTAGGTAGGTAGCTACTTGTCAAGATCCACGGGGTTGGCTTGGCGTTTGTTTGTTCGAGTTATTATTATTGTTACTTTCAGTTCTCTCTCAGATTCCGACGAGGAAACATACCAGAGCGCGAGCATTGTTATATAAACATTCTGTGGTAATCCCTTCGGTGCGACGGTGGACTCACGGGCATCGCTGCGTGAACTCGCTGTGACCGACGATGGCTGAGACTCCGGCTAAAGAAACCCCTAGAAAAACTACGGTGACTTTTGAAGAATGGACTCACAGTATCACCAAGCAAATAACGGCAAACCACCAAGCGTTTACGCAATTCTGCGCTGATGATAGAGCCAAGGTAACGAAAAAGGCGTATGAACAGCTTTCCATTTATTTCAACAACCTCTTATCGGCAACAAATGAACTGACTCGGCAAGTGCACGTTTACTATGGTCAATATCAAGCTATAAAAGAAGCACATAAGATCACCTGCAACTCCATAGAGGCTAATACTATTAACATTTTGGACCTCATTTCTAGGGATAAAACCCCTGAGTCGGTAACCTTTGCAAACATAGTGAAAACCAGGCAGATGGAAAAACCAGTCAAAATTGATAACAGTGTGGCAATTTACCCGCAAGATAAAAGTTCGGGGAAAAAATCAGACGAAATTAAGCAGGAAATTAAGGCGGTTCTCAACCCTGTGGATGAGGGCGTTAAGATCACTTCGGTCAGGAGTTTAGGCAAAAACGGGATATTAATTAGAGGTGCGGAAAAGCAGGATGTCAAGAAAATTTTGGAGAACCGAAGCTATAAGATATTGGCCTTATTGCGTCTTTGCCAACAAAAAAACTGCCTCGGCTGGCCATTTATGGAGTCCCATCAGCGTTAACTGATGAGGAAATAAAAAAAAGTCTCATTAAACTTAATCAACTGGAAGAAAATGAAATAAACGAGCAACTGAAACTGGCGTTCAAATTTGGGAAAAGATATGGGCTGATGACTAACTGGGTTGTAGAAGTGAGCCCTAATCTTCGGAAGAAGATGCTAAAATTGGGGAAAGTATTTTTGGCATGGAGTTCGTGCAGAGTCGAGGACTACATTAGGATAGCGAGATGTTTCCGGTGCTCTGGACTAAATCACGTACAGAAATATTGCACCGCCCTCTCTCCTCGATGTGGGCACTGCTCGGAAAATCATGAAACTAGAGAGTGTGGGAAAAAGAATCTCCAGCGTCCTGCGTAAACTGCAAGCATTACGGACTTAAACATGACCACGCGGCTAATGACAAAACTTGCCCAAGTCTAGCTAATGCAATACAGGGACTTTTAAACCGCACGGATTATCATGGGCAGTAATGAGAACACTCTAGAACCTGGTGACTCTCCATTTGAGTGTGAAAATGTCAATGATCTCAACTCGTTTTTCTCGACAGCCAAGCTGTCGGTCTGGACTTTGAACATTCGAAGCATCCAGGCAAATTTTGACCAACTTGTTTGCTACCTCCACCAGCTGACCTTCAAACCAAAGGTGATCGCCCTCACGGAAATCTGGTACCTACTCGGAAAACTGTGACTACTCAGCATTATACAAGCGTCAGGGCTACGACCTCCACTCATCGACGGCTACGATAAACAAAGCGTGCGGTGTGATTGTTACATAGCCCAAGACGCAAACATCGACCGGTTGCAAGAATACGAGATTCATGGAGTATCAACAATCGGTTCAACAACATCGGCATCAACAATAATAATCATAATTGCCTCACACTAAACTAACTTGCCAAATCATTTTTCTGTATCGTTGCACACATTAATCGGGAGATAATGAGGCCTGGACAGGTCCCTGACCTATAGGCCTAGACTTAAGTATTGGGAATGTACTCAAAACAATTTGGAATACGAACGAATTGTAAATGTATATCTGTAAACATTTGTGAATAAATTGAATTGAATTGAATTATTACAACTCTCCAGCCTAAACGGTTAAAGATAGGGAGATGCGGTTTTTCCATCGTGATCTCAGGTATTCGATAAAAAGTTTTGAATAGTGTCCCTTAAATTGTCCTAAAGTGTCCCGGGTGAAGCCCTGAATCGCCTTTTCCAATTAGACGTTTCTGTAATATGACATATTACATTGTAATATGTATACCGTGTGGATACGCTGACCATGTGTCGCCTTTTCAAATTAGGCGTTTCTCGGTCGGCTGACCCAGGTGCTGCAATTTAACTCGATCCCATAGCTGAAACTCTTCAAAAACGCTTCCATAGCCCCTTTTTAGCACCACAGAGCACCGCGGGTTTGTGCGATCGGACTGAAAACCTGGAGAGGGAAGGAAGTAAATCCTAGATATACCTACCTGTAATGAACACACACTTTAATTTTTAACCTGGATGGGTCGGGTGATGTTTGAATAGCGGAAGCGTTTACATTAAACTTCAAGTCAAAAGGAGCTCCATCACCCAGCATGGGTTTCCAACCCATGACCTCTACATCAGCATTCAGGGGTGCGATATTTTCCTTTCAATTCAATGGAATATTGGTTTGAATTCAGCTGGTTAAGTACATTGCTTGATGTTGGCTGGTCGAGCCTGCTCTGGCACTAGTTGGCAGCCCTTGGAGAGATGTGTAGTGGGTACCCCTTTGCTGACTCCAACATAAGTAGCAAGTTGTACTCCATGTCTTCGAATTTCATCGCAGTTGTGAAGTGAAACCTCCTCAGAAGGATCGATAGAAGTACTTTAGCTTGAATTGCAGCGATCGTTTGCCCTTTAAGTGACATCGTCATTAGAACACATTGGTGTGGATATCATAAAAGATGTATTGCAACTTTATAATATTATTACTGCTGTTACCTGGACAAGCTCGAGCGCCGGCACTGAAGGGTAAAAAAGCTCCTTTTGGTCTTTTGGATACGTTTTCAGGAAGAAAATGTTCAGGATAGAACTCTTTGTGTTTCTCCCAGTATTCAGGCGATGTATGGGTGTCATGCAAATTCACGTACACACTTGATCCCTTAGGAAAAACCAAGCCTTCTGCAAAGATTATGACATGGTGGTGGTTCAGAGATAGGGTTGCTTCAAAACATTGCGTTACTTATGTACGCTGAAGTTAGGCATGTCCTCACCAACAACAGATTGCGCGTTGACTTCCCTAGAAACCGCTAGAACGCCAACGTGCCTGAGTGTTTCCTGGTACACCATCCACAAGTAGCCCATTTGAGTAGTCTCTTCGTTCGTGGGAGCTCTCAATGTGTCTCCCATGATGTTCACTTGCTCTTGGTACGCTTTCTCTTGGTACTCGGGGTGCATTGCCAAGAACAGAAGGGCAGATGACAAGGCTATCGAATTGGTGTCATAGGCCTGGTCAACAAGCAATAATTATTATTGTTAAGGAAGTTGGTTACTGTGGGACACCCCGTATATCGGATGTTGGGCGTGTGCGTACATGAGTTTGTGTTCCTAAATTCTATCTTGGTTCATCAATTGATTTGTGTTGTTTGATGGAAGGCCAGTAGCGTCATGTCTACAATTTCGCCGCCAGGTGTTTTGGAAGAATGTGAAGGGAGTGTGGGAACATTCCTGACCAGGGTATGCAAAGTTTGCGATCTGCGTGGACCTGGTGGAAGTTGCAGCCACAGTAAAGGAAGATCTGCATGCTCCAATACCTGATGTGTCATGATACTGTGGAGATTTGTAATCTTCGGAAGGGAGCTGAGGAGAAGCCAATACTCTACACGAGGGTCGTGGCCGATAGGTATCGTTTCTCTCAGAGCCCGCAGTTTTACCAGGTGCAGCGTGTACAGCTACCTCAGAAGTGTCACCAAAGGTGGCCTTGTCTGACCCGGCTCCATCAAATGATTTGTAGTTGGAAGATGCCAGGCAACACGTCCATACGTCGGGACCATTCCCGCTGGTTCAGCTTCCTCGAACGAAATGTCATTGGAGGAGACCTGGTCAGCGGGTTTGATCACATAAAAATTACTGTGTTCAGAAATAGTTCTGATGTTCTGAATAAATGAACAGTAAAACATACTGCCATTTAAAGGAAGATTAATAGCAGAATTGCCGTGGGTCTTCTTAGGGGACGGCAGAGCCGCTCGCGGGAGAAGAAGGTTCACGTTGCAGCGCGACTGCAGCGCTTCCTGCTCCTCCCGCCGGAACCAACTCTGGCGGGCTGGCGATATTGCGAGATAATTGTGGGTAAAATCTCCCAGATTTCTACATACAGTTACAATATGGCAAAACTACATACTATATGGGGCATTCCACGTCAGAGGTTGGACTGCAAAAATAACAGTTCTCCGAAATGAACCATTTTTGAATACCTATTTTGTACCCCTAGGGGCCGGTTTTTGAAACCATAGTCAAATCGCCGCAAACGAGTGGTTTGGTGACCACCGTCAAACGCGATTTTACAGCCGCTATTTTGTCGGCGTTTTTAGAACCATAGTCAGCGTTCCGACAGCTGACCACGCCGCTAAAATTTTGGCGCCTTGAATATTTTCCCTAGGTGAAATTTTTTCGTCATTGCGGGTTTTGACAACTCATTTGTGAGGAAGGAGTTCACATTTCCCGCTTCTTCTGCCTTCAACATGTCATTATTTTGAGCGTTATTTGAGCGAAAAAAGTAAACAATTATCTCCATCTCTTTCTACCACTCCGCACCCTCCGCACCCTCCGCGCCGCGGAGTCCGCGGCGGGCCGTCTCGTCAGTCAGTTGTTCCTCGTCAACCAATGAAAGCGGTGGTCACGGCTCCGTAAAAATTTGACCCCAGGGTCCTGCTGTGGTTACCGTTTCGTAAAAATAGCGGCCCGTAAAACGGAAACTAAGGTTCAAAAAACGCTTTTTCCGTTTTACAGCCGTCAGACTCGTCTTTTACGGCCGTCAGAGTTAACTATGGTTTCAAAAACCGGCCCTAGGTGAGAAAACATTTTCCACGAATTTGCAGACCGATTCGTCGCGTTCTTGCCACTGCACAGGCAGTCAAAGATTGCGAAATAGGCAGGTTTGCGTTCACTTCGCCAGCTGCTACCTCACTTATTCCGCCATCAAAAAAATAATGACGCCAGCGTTTTGGAAAGAGAAGAACTTCCTATTTCAATCAAAATTCTATTTCACCTCAAAAACTTAAATTTGACAACTTAAAAATGAGTTTTCTCCCATTTGGGCATTTTTAATATTTTTATTTTTTGCCTTAGACAAGGCATACACCTGTTAAAAGGGCATCATGGGATACCAAGTCGTTAAGTGTCTGGAAAAAAAAAGAAATCACTGATTTATGAGGAAAAGATGTTTTATTTTTTCAACTTTACCAGTTTTTCCATGGTTGCATTGTGTCGCATCCTTTTTCTACGAGAACTCGGACTGCAATGGACTTCTTCTGCTAGTCATTAGCTTTCCAGATTGCACCAAGTGTTCCGCGTATCCTCAACCGCTAGAGATAGAGAGATGAGGCCAAAAAGTGTGGACTCCACAGGAAAACGGATGTATGTTGGATATCGGTTTCGAGCTGTCCCAACTGAGCACTGGAATTAGGTGCACAGGTTCTTGGAGACTTCCGCGAATTTAGGAACTTTGTTTAGTTGGGGGGGGGGGGGGGGGGGGTTGTTTATTTGGGGTTCCAAAGTGTCCATCGATGCTAGTCACCCACTGGGGGAGCCCCCTGCTCCGTGCGTCCCCCTAGGCGAGCGAAGCGAGCCGGAGCGGCTAGTATTTTTATGTTTCAAATTCTCTTTTTCAACTCTTACATTTCGAATTGTCTCATTTTGTAGGCATTATAACCTTTTCTATGAGGTCCATATTGCTTTAGTTAGGTTAAGGGTAAAGCGAGTTTAGTTAAGACTTTTGGCCTCTTGGGCCTGACATGGCGGAGCGCTGAATTATTGATGAATAACCTTAACCCCGCTGCTCTTTTATTCCCAAAATTTCCATGGTCTTCAACGGGATTTGAACCCACTGTTGGCCTCAACAGAATGCAGCGAGTAGGTAGGTAGTAGCTTACGCCCAGAACCACACGGCTAATCCGGCCGCCTACGTGAAATATAATTTTGATTGAAAATAAGGTTACACTACAGAAAAGAGGAAGCTTTTATCTTTCCAAAACACTGGCGTTGTTATTTTCTTTTTTTATGGCGGAATAAGTGCGGTAGCAGGCGGCGAAGTGAACCCAAAACTGCCTATTCCGCTAACTTTGACAGCCTGAGCAGTGGCAAGAACGCGACGAATCGGCCTGCAAATTTGTCATAAATATTTCTCACCTAGGGGTACAACAATGTTGTCATTATGTCATAATATTTTTCAAAATAGGTTAATTTCGGAGAAATATTACTATCAGTTTTGTAGTTCAACCTTCGACGTGGAATGCACTATATAGTCGTTGTCAGATGGCACACCTGCACACCAGCAACATGGCACACCTGCATTTAGGCTACTTTCCAGGAGAGACAAAAAACTGATATGGAACGTCGAACATGACAAAACCGACCATCTCAAAATGGGCAACATGGCACTACTTCAAGAGGTACTTTTCGGCAACTATATGACAATAAATCATCCTATAAACGAAGAAATCTTTGCAAATTTTACACAAGGGTTTATTATGCTTTGATATATCAAGGATCCCATTTGTAGCCCCATGAAAGCCCTACAGATCGCGACAGTGAAATCGGATCGTTCCGGGACCCCAAAAAATGGATTCTACGTCGAATAGGTAATACTTCAAAAACGACAACACCTAACTCGATCCAATAGCCAAAAGCCTTCAAAAACCCCTCCCGTAGCCCCATTTTAGCCCCATAGCGCCCCACGGGTTTGGGCGATCGGGCTGAAAACCTTGCGGGCACAACTAGATCATAAACCGGTATTTTGTCAAAATTTCAGATTAAAAAAAATTCTTACTGCCCAAAACGGCCCGGACGGCGTATGGCGGACGGACGTTCCGGTTTTGGAATCTAGACCTTTTGAAACGGATACTGTCAAATTTTGAGGCTGATCGGAGTCGTTAACCTCCGTCGCGATTACATAGGTGTATTAGGTATTCCAAGAATAATAAACCAAAACTGGCAGTAGCGGCAGTTGTGCCATGTTGATATCCAGAAGTTGTACGTCGTTGTCAATAGCGACGAAACTAGTGGTCCAATCAGAGAAAGGATAATATCCGGATATTATCACCACTCAATCCGGCGCAAAACTTTGAATCTATAGTCCGTTCACTGAGAGCGGAGAGCAGGCGTCAGGTATACTAAGCCACCAATGTCGCCAGATGTCATGCGGTGCTCGCCGCGCACCGAGCCGATGCACAGCACCCCACCCACATGTGTGGAGGGGTGCTCGGGGTTGCTCGTGCATCGGGTGCTCGTGCTCGTGTTCGGGGATGCTACGACTGGTGTCGGTTTTTTACCCACTTCAAAGGAGACGAATATTCGCCTTGTACTTAGAACCCTGCCCGCTCCACATATGCGGCTTGCCCGGGTGTGCGCGTCGGGCATTTTTCTCGGAATTTCCCCCCACTCTCTCTCTTCACCTCGTTTGTTTTGTTTAGCACATTCATTGTTCCAACGTGGAAGAAGATTAATGTTTTTGTGCGCGTTGTGATTTTTATTTATTTAATTTAATTTAGTTTTATTGATTTATTTTTTTCACTGAATTTTTCCACTATGTATTGGCCAAACGAAGTTGTATTACAATTCATCGAGGCCTAGGAAGTGGAACAATTAATCTGAGATGCCTCTCATCCGAACACAAAAATAGGAACTACATTCACGACGCATGGCGATTGGATAGAAAGTACACCGTGGCAGAGCTTAAAAAAAAGAAAGACTCTTATGGCATCCTTTCGGGCATATATGTGAATTTCACATTGTGAAAAGACCGTCCTCCATCGCGAGCAACTGGCAGGTGCTCGCCTCCCTCCCGGAAAGAGCTCCGAGCAAGGCGAATACCGAATGTGTGGAGGAGCGTCCCGAATACCGAGGTGAATAACTAGGTGCTCGGGGAGTTGCGCGGTGCTCGGCTCGCTCGGTGAGCACCCGCATGTGTGGAGCCGGCTTGATAGTCCGGGCCCCGCCCTTCTTGTCACATTCTCTATTACTCGTATCAAGTTATCAACCATCAAAGTGTTTTCTTGTCAAGTCTTATACGTAACTTCTTCTTCTTTTTTTTTTGTTTTGTTTTTAGTATCTAGTAGAATACAAACCATTTAATACGGTTACTGAGGACGACAATATATTCTAATACACGCGCATTATGATGTTCACGTACCCCAATAATAACGTCCATGGGCATTGAGAACCCATCGTGCTTTTCCTTGAGAGCTTGTTTTATTACAACATCGGTGTAGCATTCTGGTTCGAAATTAGGGTCTGAAATAACAACAATTCCTGTCACAAAATTGGTCATTTACATCACCACCAAATAACACCCCATCTAAAGTACCTTCAGGGTCCTGGTGACATTTCGCCAAAATGGACTTTCTACATTCGTACAACTAAAAGAGAAAGGTCTTCATTACGTTTATATTGCTGAAATTGATTAAATATTTACTTAAATTTTGAGTTAACTCACTTTTTCCCCAAACTGACATATTTTGTTTTGCAGTGATGTCAACTCTCTCTTCGTTTTTGAGAAATTAAAGAACCAACTTATTTTATATTGGACGTTGATGACTAATTTGAACCACATTGTTGAGATCCTGAAAAAAAAACTCATTTGAAAGATTTGTAGTCATGTTAGTTACAATTGGATGGTTCCACTTACATGCTTCCCCACTCGAGGTCAAACCCTAGCAGTTTCGCATGAGTGCTGTCCATCCCCATGAAGGCCTCTGAAGAGCAACGTGGTTAGATTATGGTCTGCAATATGTACATCATATCCCTGCAGTGATGCCATTTTGGTACGTACCAAAAGCGATATCGAGCGCCCATCGTTGCATAAACGGGAGAACGTCGAATGTTCCTTCGACGTTACTGAGCGACTCGCAAAGTTCTTCGCTTTTTGCAACCATGACGTCATAATGATGGTCCACAACCGTGTTCGACTGGAGAAACTTATTTAGAGGCCTTCTCAGAACACTCCACCCGTCTCCTGAAAGAAAATGTTACGTGTTACGTGTAGTTTATAGACAGGCCAGTCGCCAGAGGGTTTGATTCGTGCAAGAAATTGTTTTTATGGGTCTGAACAGCAGAATATCAAAAATGGTAGCGAACATTTTGCTGGGAGAACTTTTGGTGGCCAAGAAATCTCGATTTTTTCGGACATTTTCCATTTTGTGGCCTATAACTCGAAAACTAAGTATCTCAAAGAAAACGTTTCGGGAACAAAGTTGAAGGGCATAAAGTTCTGCGTCGAATGACCTCCTTACACGTAAGAATCGGTTCTGCCGTTTAGTCACAACCAAGCGTAAAAAATAAGCAGTTTTTTCCAACTTGGAAAAATGGGATTCGCTCATGTTTCAACCTGTAAGTTATGAACGGCTAATGCAAATGAATTGGCTCAAAATATACCTATGTTGTAGACTCTACTGCAGAGCATCAAATTACGAATTAAGGGAGCACCTTCAAAAAAATACTTCCAACTGAGAAAACGAATTTAAACCAAAATAATAGGGATGGGCGTTTCGGTTTCTTTTAAGAAATGAAACGAAACAGTTTTTTCGTAGAATGAAACTGTTTCGGGGAAACTGTTTCAAAATAACAGTTTCAGCGTCAATGCGTTTCGAAAGAACTGAAGCAGGCTTGCATAACAACAACAGAAACAGAAACCGAAACGGTTTCGTCGTGCCTCAGACTGCTTCCTGTTTCGGGGAAACTGTTTCAAAATAACAGTTTCAGCGTCAATGCGTTTCGAAAGAACTGAAGCAGGCTTGCACAACAATAACAGAAACAGAAACCGAAACCGTTTCGGTTTCTGTTTCTGTTATTGTTGTGCAATGTGTTTCGGCGAAACGGTTTCGTCGCGCCTCAGACTGCTTCTTGTTCTCCTCAGCTCAAGCTGTTGCGAAACCGTTTCGTTTTCTAAGGGGGTTTCTTTTCATTTCGTCTGAGTCTATTTTTAGTATTTTTATTTATTCTTTGTGGGCGTTTCAAGAACTTTGGAGAAGAGAAAGATTACCTACCGTAATATGGTAGTTTATAATTTAAAAAAAGAAAAGAATTGGGAGTAGGTACCTAGGTAACGAAAATAGGCATTTTCAAATTTAGGCATTATTCTCTCTATCAATATGACGGAATGGTTCTCGACTAGACAGTATAGAAAAATTTAATAGCGTTCTTTCTTTCTTTCAAAAATTAGGTATAATAGAAAATTAGAAATAGAATAAACGTGAAAAAAATATCTCTTAAATTGAATATTTATATTCACTATAAATGTCTCATCAACGTATTATCGCAGCAATTCTGATGCGACTTAATTTACGACTATCTATGGTAGCACCATAAAAATCAGAGCTGTTTCATGAAACTGAAAATCACAACCAAAAATATTAGGAAGGTGAAGATAGACTAAAGAATAATTATTAGAGAACAATCTTCACATCACCACTATTCATTAGGTATTTTGACGACAGTAGGTATTTTGACGACAGTATCCTACACCGTCGGATCGTATAAATTTTCGTTTTAACTTTCCGAGCCAATGATAACGATTTAACATGATAAGCTCAAGCTCGGGCAGCACCAAAATACCAACCCTGAGTTGCAGTTAGAACGACCCAAACATCCGTAGAATTACAGTCGAAATCATTGCAACCACAGTACTTTGTCGTGATGAGGATAGTTTTACTTATATACCCTGCTGTGGTATGACGATCTGAAAAGTCTGTGGAAACAGGTAAAATCTGGAAGACAGCTGTTCTGTTGGCAACCTTGGTGGTTGCATGAAACGAAACCGAAACAGGGAAAAGAGCCGTTCCCGTTCGCAATGGCTACTCGTTTTTTGAAACAGCTATTCCAGATTAAGTGAAACTGTTTCAACGTTTCTTCTCGTGAAACTGTTTCGTCGAAACTGTTTCGCGTTTTTTTCCCATCCCTACAAAATAATATTTTGGTTTAAATTCGTTTTCTCAGTATTTAATATATTCATATTTAATATGAAACGCGTTTTTGAAAAACATTTCGGCTGTAGCGCAGAAACAATTGGTCGATTCCAATTTTTTTTTTTTTTTTTTTTCTTGTGAAAGCTGAATAAATTCCTCATCACAGCTGTTCTATGTGAAATTTTTATTTGAGCTTTGATAAGGGAGGGGCAGGCATGGCGAAATTTGGCATTTGGCAATTTTCCCGCTGAATACATATTTGAGGAGGCATTTTACGGGGGTTTCCTGAGATCTCCGGGGAAATCCTATTATCAATTCTGAAACGAAATTCATTCAGCTTTTGCGTGGGGGAAGCTTATGGTTGAAAAAACACGAAACCCCAAATAGGCGCTTCCACACATCAAGTCTGATTTATATATGAAATTTCATCGAAATCGGGCTATCCCGAGATCCGCTCGGGCGTTTAGAATCGAGAAGTTTCGTTCAATTGCCCACGTTTACGCTCTGCCCTGAGAACGCGCAACGGGTGTCTCGCCGAGACACTCGTCTGAGACAGTCTCGGACGTAGAAGTTAACCTTGAATCCGAATCCAGAATCAAAAATTTCAAAACCCGGTCCAAAAAATGAAGTTGCGCGCGTCGCACGGGATTTTAATATGGCCTATATTGTGACGGCAGTGGACAATTTTTACACAAGGGTTTATTATTCTTTGATGTAGGTTACATGGGCAGAAATTTAATTCTGTGTCGATGAAAAAAAAAAAAAAAGATTTTTATATTTCTTTTTTTTAAATCTTTTTATTTTTTATTGTTTATTTTTTTTTTTGTTTTTTAGTTGGAAAATATTTGACCTCCTGGGATCCATCAAAAATCTCATTTGTAGCCCCTTGAAAGCCCTATAGATCGCATCAGTGAAATCGGATCGTTCCGGGGCCCCCAAAAATTTCATTTTAGCCCCATAGCGCCCCACGGGTTTGGGCGAACGGGCTGAAAGCCTTGCGTGCACAACTAGATGGTAAACCGAGTATTTTGTCAAAATTTTAGATTAAAAAAAAATTCCTACTGCCCAAAACGGCTCGGACGGCGTACGGCGTACGGACATTTCGGTTTTTGAATCTATATCTCTTATCCGTTTCGATAATGTCAAATTTTGAGGCCGATCCGAGTCGTCGACCTCCGTCGCGATCACATAGATGTATTATTCCATGAATAATAAACCAAAATAAGAGCTTCTAGACCATTTCTTGCGCGAGTATCCCCCCCACCTCATATCAATCCTTTGGCGACTGGCCTAAGAGGGAAATCCACCACTTCCGCCATTAGGTCTCAATGTTACGAGTAGGTACCATTTCTGGAAAATACGCCGTCCGCCAATTGGTTCCCATAGCCGTAAAATTCGGAGCCCTTTCCTTTGCATTTGGGGCTGTTGAGGATGCGCTGCAACACAATTTGGAGGTCATCATTGGCGGACAGTTATATTAATTCAGAGTGAGAGAACGTACCTCGTTGAGTCTAGCGTCAGCAACCCCAATAACCAACTTTGGCCCAAGCCAGAAACTCGACGCTTTGTAAGGGAAATCTTTTATAGTTGCCATCATGCTGTCTAGTATTACAAATAGATCTAAAACATTGTTTTAACTATGAAATTCATGCAGGAGGTACATTGTAGCAGATAGAAACGGTTTAAAATTCGCACTATCAATCACTTCAGTAGTTTTCGTCGGCTCACCTTGCATGTTGGACACAAACGCAAATTTCCAGGCGTTGCCCACGAGGGGCAATGTTGGCCTGGCCCCTGATCCTATCGGTATGTTGGTAGTCCCTTCAAGGCGGTCCTTGGACAAGGCGGAGAACAAGCAGTACAAAACCAAACTCAAACTGGTAATCACCAAAGACATGGACACGACGAACAGGTACATCTTTAACTGTGGATGATAGCACACTGCGGATTGAATCGACCTATTTATATAGCAGGTTCAGCTTAAGTTACTGAACAGGTGTTTCAAGGATAACAATAGGTAACACGACCAGGGGCGAGACGTGGGATTATTACCAAGCAACTTTTACACAAGGGTCAATTAGAATACAATCAACTCAAATAAGAACGCGGAAATTTTACACAAGGGTTTATTATTCCTTGATATAGGTTAATTGTACAGACATTTAATTCTGTCAATGAAAAAATTAAAAAAAATTTTTGCTTCCGAGTCTGCGAAGCAGCGGAAGCCTTGTGTTCACTTTCGGGAGAAAAAAAATTTTTGTTGTCCGAATTCAAAATTTCCACTCGCATTTTGCGTTTCATAGCCTACTGAACAAAATTTTTCGTTTCCGAAATCCCAACATGACATAATTGTTTTTGGCAGCTGTTCAGGAGAACGAAAAAACTGTTTCATTTCCTGTCCATCCAACTTGGCATAATTACATGCTCCCACATTACCTACAACATAGCACCATTGCATGTGCACTCTTTCTGGGTGTACTGCGTTGATTCTGGCATTCCAGGCCAAAGAGTAATAAGGGATCATCATTCAGAAAGTATCTAATTAGGTGGTTAAAAAAGAAGTTTGAATATTCATCACCAAATAATAGCTTGAGAAGAGGAAAACTTACCAAGCCTCCGCCAGAACCTATTCCAAAAAAAAAAATTTTGGGGGGGGGGGGGGGGGGATTTTTTTTCTTTTCAAAAATGTGTTTTTTCAAAAATTCTTTAATTTTTACTCGAACAATATTTAACCTCTTGGGATCCTTCAAAATATTTTTGACCCTTGAAAACCCTATAGAACGCCACAGTGAAATCGGATCGTTCCGGGACCCCCAAAAATGGATTCTACGTCCAAAAATACTTCGAAAACGACATCTAACTCGATCCCATAGCTAAAAGCCTTAAAAAAAAAAACCTACCGTAGCCCCATTTTAGCCCCAGAGCGCCCCACGGGTTTGGGCGATCGGACTGAAAACCTTGCGGGCACAACTAGATGGCAAACCAAGTATTTTATCCAAATTTCAGATTTAAAAAAAATTCCAACTGCCCAAAACGGCCCGGACGGCGGACGGCGGATGGACATTTCGGATTTTGGAATCTAGACCTCTTGAAACGGATAATGTCACATTTTGAGGCCAATCGGAGTCGTCGAACCCCGTCGCGAAAACATAGGTGTATTATTCCAAGAACAATAAACCAAAAGGCCCCCAAAAGCCGGGGGTCAAGGGGGGGGGGGGGGGGGGGGTGCAGACGCGTATGTCCCACTTGCGTACGCACTATTTTAGTGTCATTTTTTCCCACTTGCGTACGGCAGAGCAGGAGAGAGTCCCACTTGCGTACACCTACCGTCCCCTCACAATTAGCCGTAATGTGAGCCATTAGCGCAACCCAGGAGACACCACGTGGAGTTGGCTCACGACGTCTCCCAATGTCATCACCATAGTAGTCCAGTAACCTTGTCTGAAATGGGGGGTACCTTGCGTCAAATCCGGAAGTTCTGATTTTTTGCTCACTTGCTTATGATGTTGGCCCAATGACTATTCCAAGTTCGTGACCTCGAGCGCTGAACGCAACCTTTTCAAAAATCAAAAAAACCGTGAATTTTTCGACTTTACTTCAGTTTTAGGTGATTTTAACCCTGAAGGACTAGTTTTTTGACAATACCTTCGCAAAACCTTTTTAAAGTAGACTAAATTTGCTACAATTTGAGACCCAAACTGTCTCTGTAGACCCAACAGTTTTTGAGAAACGGCTATTTAGAATAGGTGAATTTTTTCAAATTTGTCAATTTTTAGCAATTTTTGTTTGTTCCGAGTGAATTTTGATCCTGTTTCTTCCAAAAATCCCCCCCCCCCACTATTATATGCCAGTGGATTCTGAAGAGGTTTGGAGGGGTCAACCCATTTGTTTACCAACAGCACAGAGGTCTAATCCAATGAGGTGGTTAGGGAGAACAAACGACTCCTCTGCTGATGTACCAAAGGTACAAAGGTGGCAGTTGTGAGAGCAAAGTGAGATGATTTTGGTTTATTATTCTTGGAATAATACACCTATGTTTTCGCGACGGGGGTCGACGACTCCGATAGGCCTCAAAATTTGACCGTATCCGTTTCAAGAGGTCTAAAATCCAAAACCGATAATATCATATTATGTCCGTCAGCCGTCCGGGCCGTTTTGGGCAGTAGGAATTTCCATCTAGTTGTGCCCGCAAGGTTTTCAGTCCGATCGCCCAAACTCGTGGGGCGCTATGGGGCTAAGATGGGGCTGTGGGAGGAGTTTTTTTTTAAGGCTTTTAGCTATGGGATCGAGTTAGGTGTCGTTTTCGAAGTATTTTTGGACGTAGAATCCATTTTCGAGGGTCCCAGAACGATCTGAATTCACTGTGGCGATCTATAGGGCTTTCATGGGGCTCAAAATGGGATTTTTGAAAGATTCCAGGAGGTTAAATATTTTTCGAGCAAAAAATAAATAATTTTTGAAAAAAAAAATTCTTTTCTCAAAAATTGTTTCCATTGACAGAAAACATTTTTGCACAAGTATCCTACCTATATCAAAGAATAATAAACTGCACAAAACGGCTCGGACTGCTACTGTTCACCAGGGTACGGACTTGTGCGTCGTTGGGATCGGAGGGTGTTATATTAGAGAGTTATTAGAGAGTTTTTGCAGACCCTTCCACCGATCGGTAGGAGGAAATCCGTAGTACGAATCAGTAAGGAAAGGGGGAGTGCGCATGCGCGAGGACAAATCGGTAAGGAATCTGTAGCAGTAGGCGGTAAGAATCCTTATTCCTACGGGTTACCAAATCTGTATAGAAATCAGTATGAAAAGCAACATAACCTGACGCTTGTGTAACCCCGTTGTAACCTCAAGATGTTTTCTTGTAAACCATGGAGGAGAAAGAAATTTCCTTCCTCCATGCTTGTAAACAAACGGGCTTGGATTCTGCTTTGTTATTTTTTGTTCTCAGTTCGCTTTGTTCTCTTCTGTTTTATTCTGTTCTACACTCGATGGATGAATTGGAAATTTTTATTCCACCCATTTCCTCTTCACAAAAAAACGAGTGGCAGTAGGAGTCCTCGTAGGACTTGTAATAAGTAGGGCTGCCAGACGTCCTCTTTTTTCCGGACATGTCCTCTTTTTCACACCCTGTCCGGGCGTCCTCTCTTTTTTCATTTTTCGGGAAAATGTCCTCTTTTTTTAAAAATCTCTCATTTTCTGAAATTACCTCGAAATTACCTGAAAATCGTTTGGGCTACCTACCTATCTGGAACAGCCTGCTTAGAAAAAATATTGTTCTTGTTAAACCTATGTCCATCGTGGGCGTTGACATCGAATACAGGCAGCTTCTTCGCCACTCCAAATCCCGTTGGTTGTCGTTGTTTCCCTGCATAAATCGTGTGCTTCAAATGTCGTATTTTATGTCTCAGAGCAACCCTCCTATCCTAATAAAAAAAATCTGTTTGAAAAGCCAGAAAATGAAAGTGACTTGTGGTTTCTACACTCATTAATGTTTTCTTTCAATGAAAAGATTAAAAAATTGGAAGCCAAACATAACTCAGTTTTGGAGGTGCTAGCTTCGTTGGAGGTAGTCGAAGATATTCTGACTGAAGGACTGAAGGAGAAATTTCTCCCTAAATCTAATTTCTCACTAAATTTAAAGCCATGAACTGCAGTCAAAGATGGTGTTAATATTTCCATCTTGTCGACCAATCAGAGAAACACTCACAGCTTCTCAAATTGTGCCAAATTGTTTTCGCCATTCCTGCCCATAATGCCAACGTCGAGAGAATATTAAATATTCTCATTCCATGAGAGAAAATTTTTCTCTGATGAACTCTCAGTGGATGAGAGGAACTGACTACATGTCCCCACAGTAAAGGTTTTTCATCAATCAGATGGATGATGGTTTGTTACCTACCTAATCGGGTATTATAATATGTTGAATGTTGAAACTAAAAACTTGAAGTAGATACTATTCCTATTAGAATTAGATCAATTTCTATAATATAATATAGTATGTGCATTTTGTATATTATAGGTACGTTATATATCTTGATGTCCTTTTTTTCCTTTTCTCTCATCTGGCAACCCTAGAATTAAGAAATACTTGTGAAACACTCAAACGCAACAAGTCAAAACTTCACGGCGACCATTTTTTTTTGTTGGATTTTCATCCATTTTCCTCTTCACAAAAAACCGAGTGGCAGTAGGAGTCCTCGTACTTGTAATAAGAAAATTTCTTATTACAAGTATTTAATACTTGTGAAATACTCAAACGCAACAAGTCAAAACTTCACGGCGACCATTTTTTCTTGAGGTATGTGAGAGTGAAAACAACGTGCGCGTCACTTTAGTAGTCGATTTTTCCATATGGATCCGTAAGGAATCTGTAGTGGGGTGGTTGAGGTGGTTAGCTTCCAGTCATGTTCGGCCTAGACAGCACATACGGATTTCCTGCTACGGATTCGTGGAAAGGTCTGCAAAAACTCTCTATTGCAGACCCTTCCACCGATCGGTAGGAGGAAATCCGTAGTAAGGAAAGGGGGAGTGCGCATGCGCGAGGACAAATCGGTAAGGAATCTGTAGCAGTAGGCGGTAAGAATCCTTATTCCTACTGGTTGCCAAATCTGTATAGAAATCAGGATGAAAAGCAACATAACCTGACGCTTGTGTAACCCCGTTGTAACCTCAAGATGTTTTCTTGTAAACAAACGGGCTTGGATTCTGCTTTGTTATTTTTTGTTCTCAGTTCGCTTTGTTCTCTTCTGTTTTATTCTGTTCTACACTCGATGGATGAATTGGAAATTTTTATTCCACCCATTTCCTCTTCACAAAAAAACGAGTGGCAGTCGGAGTCCTCGTAGGACTTGTAATAAGTAGGGCTGCCAGACGTCCTCTTTTTTCCGGACATGTCCTCTTTTTCACACCCTGTCCGGGCGTCCTCTCTTTTTTCATTTTTCGGGCAAATGTCCTCTTTTTTTAAAAATCTCATTTTCTGAAATTACCTCGAAATTACCTGAAAATCGTTTGGGCTACCTACCTATCTGGAACAGCCTGCTTAGAAAAAATCTTGTTCTTGTTAAACCTATGTCCATCGTGGGCGTTGACTTCGAATACAGGCAGCTTCTTCGCCACTCCAAATCCCGTTGGTTGTCGTTGTTTCCCTGCATAAATCGTGTGCTTCAAATGTCGTATTTTATGTCTCAGAGCAACCCTCCTATCCTAATAAAAAATCTGTTTGAAAAGCCAGAAAATGAAAGTGACTTGTGGTTTCTACACTCATTAATGTTTTCTTTCAATGAAAAGATTAAAAAATTGGAAGCCAAACATAACTCAGTTTTGGAGGTGCTAGCTTCGTTGGAGGTAGTCGAAGATTTTCTGACTGAAGGACTGAAGGAGAAATTTCTCCCTAAATCTAATTTCTCACTAAATTTAAAGCCATGAACTGCAGTCAAAGATGGTGTGAATATTTCCATCTTGTCGACCAATCAGAGAAACACTCACAGCTTCTCAAATTGTGCCAAATTGTTTTCGCCATTCCTGCCCATAATGCCAACGTCGAGAGAATATTAAATATTCTCATTCCATCAGAGAAAATTTTTCTCTGATGAACTCTCAGTGGATGAGAGGAACTGACTACATGTCCCCACAGTAAAGGTTTTTCGTCAATCAGATGGATGATGGTTTGTTACCTACCTAATCGGGTATTATAATATGTTGAATGTTGAAACTAAAAACGTGAAGTAGATTCTATTCCTATTAGAATTAGATCATTTTCTATAATATAATATTATATTTTCTATAATATAATAATTATATATTTTCTATAATATAATATTATTATATTTTCTATAATATTATTACATTTTCTATAATATAATCTATATTATTATATTATAGAAAATGATCTAATTCTAATAGGAATAGAATCTACTTCAAGTTTTTAGTTTCAACATTCAACATATTATAATACCCGATTAGGTAGGTAACAAACCATCATCCATCTGATTGATGAAAAACCTTTACCTTATAATTATATTTTAATATAGTATGTGCATTTTGTATATTATACGTTATATATCTTGATGTCCTTTTTTTCCTTTTCTCTCATCTGGCAACCCTAGTAATAAGAAATACTTGTGAAACACTCAAACGCAACAAGTCAAAACTTCACGGCTACCATTTTTTTTTTTTTTTTTTTTTGGATTTTCATCCATTTTCCTCTTCACAAAAAACCGAGTGGCAGTAGGAGTCCTCGTACTTGTAATAAGAAAATTTCTTATTACAAGTATTTAATACTTGTGAAATACTCAAACGCAACAAGTCAAAACTTCACGGCGACCATTTTTTCTTGAGGTATGTGAGAGTGAAAACAACGTGCGCGTCACTTTAGTAGTCAATTTTTCCATACGGATCCGTAAGGAATCTGTAGTGGGGTGGTTGAGGTGGTTAGCTTCCAGACATGTTCGGCCTAGACAGCCCATACGGATTTCCTGCTACGGATTCGTGGAAAGGTCTGCAAAAACTCTCTATTATAACGGAAGTTTCAAGATCGTGCGTACGGCGTCGGTAGTCCAAATCTCGTGATAATGAAATCCTGCGAAACGTGGTCAGCCATTTAAACACTGATCGGTAAACAAGTTGTCCCTGGCTGAATGGCATTTCTCGAACTCCGACTGTGTGATGTTTTCCTGAGCCAAAGAGAACAGAGGGAGGTAACTCCTTATGCTTGTCAATTTTGTATTTAAACTTCAATTTCAATTTATTTATCGACAAGAATAAATGGATATCGTTTTCAGAAATTAACATGTAGGTACCTACAATATTTTTTCCCGTCCACCAACATAATAAGATCTTACGAACGATCTGGTTGCTGGTGGAGCCACTCTCAGTCAATAACAAATCTAGACTAGATACCTACTTCAAATTGCAGAACTAAAATTAATAAAACCGTAAACGTACCTACCTAGTGTTTTTACTACAAATGCTATGTACCTACCTGCAACTCAAATTTTCCAGAAATTAAATTCTCTTATCTTAAACAATACCAGCTTCGCACGAAAAATCAAATTCCCATCCATCAACGATGCACCCGTGGCAACCCGTGCAACTTAATTTTTCATAGTAACAACGCTTGTTGGTTTCTAGTTGTGAAGTATCGAATTCCCGTCTATCACCAATATAATTATTATATGCGGCCCATAGCAACCCATCAACTCAAAATGAAATTACCTAGTACCTATGAGACAACTTGAAGGCTCGCAAAAAATACTCGTACCCTCCTACCGACGATCTTCGAATAACTTGCGAACGGGTTATCGCACAGACATCGTTTTGCAGTCGTTGAAATCAGCGTGATAAGCTCGTTTCAACCGATGCCAAAAGTTGTACCGGGTTTCGGCCTTTCGAAAATTTTCCTAGCAATCCCTAGTAACGACGCTATTAGACCAGGCTTTTCGTCGCCAACCCTCGACGAAATTGGTTCAGCCGTTCGGCAGTTTACTGGGCACATACATACATACATACATACATACAGAAAGAGAATTTTATATAATAGTAATAGATAGATATAATATAGATAGATAGATTAGTATAGATAGATCGATAGATAACCTGCTTAAAATGATTAACCTCTCAAAAACTTGAGGATTAATTTTACAAGCACAAAGGAAACTCCATCCTCGGCGCCCCTCTCCCAGCTTGAATATTTTTCTCTTTATACGCCCTATTATTAAATAAGGATTTATTGTATATAACATGACGATTTATCGTATATAACTTGACATCATAGAAATAATCACAACAATATAATAATTATTTGTTTTTGAAATAACAACAATACTCCTTGAATTTATGAAATGCGTTGAATTCAGCTATAATTTCCCCTCCCCTCCCATCATCCCCCTCCTCACAACCAACCCCAACTTGTCTAGTTATGTATTTCACACCACAAATAATCATGTACTGAGTGAAGGACGATGCAGGGAATCGCGAAAAGAACAATTCAATGGACTGTCATGGCGTTGTTAGAGGCCTATGCGTAAAAACGCTGCAAATTTTACACAAGGGTTTATTATTCTGTGATATAGGTTACTTGTACAGACATTTAATTCTGTCAATAAAAAAAATTAAAAAATTTTTTTTTTGATTTTTACTTTTGGGGGGATTTTTTTTCAAAAATGTGTTTTTTCAAAAATTCTTTAATTTTTACTCGAAAAATATTTAACTTCTTGGGATCCTTCAAAAATCCCATTTTTAGCCCCATGAAAGCCCTATAGAACGCCACAGTGAAATCAGATCGTTCCGGGACCCCCAAAAATGGATTCTACGTCCAAAAATACTTCGAAAACGACACCTAACTCGATCCCATAGCTAAAAGCCTTCAAAACACCCCTCCTGTAGCCCCATTTTAGCCCCATAGCGCCCCACGGGTTTGGGCGATCGGACTGAAAACCTTGCGGGCACAACTAGATGGTAAACCAAGTATTTTGCCAAAATTTCAGATTTTTTAAAAAATTCCTACTGCCCAAAACGGCCCGAACGGCGGACGGCGGACGGACATTTCGGATTTTGAATGTAGACCTCTTGAAACGGATAATGTCAAATTTTGAGGCCGATAGGAGTCGTCGACCCGCGTCGCGAAAACATAGGTGTATTATTCCAAGAATAATAAACCAAAAGTCACATTTTCTTACATATATCACGACCGACCCACAGAATTCTCAATAACCTCGATTCTGTTGGTTATAGCAAAAATATTATCGAAACAAAAGTTGGTCGCAATTAAATTATCTACAGAATGAGACCAACTACAGGTTTCTAGCCCAAACGGTACTCGAGTTACAAACGAAAAACCGAACATTTTTCCAAATGTGTGCAGTTTCTTCGAACTTCAAATGCGATGTGGCGCCATTTATACTTATCCGATCGACCTAAAACTTTGCCAAACTCATTTTCTCGCCCAACTGCACCATTTGGGGGGTTGAGAGTGATTAAATTCGAACCTTGGTTTTTTATTGCCACCCTAGTGAACACACACTTTAATTGTTAACCTGGGTCGGGTGATGTTTGAATAGCGAAAGCGTTTATATTAAACTTCAAGTCAAAGGGAGGTCTATCACCCACCATGGGATTTGAACCCATGACCTCTACGTCGGCAGACAGATAACAGTCCCCCAGGCTGCCACTGTGCTACCGGAGGCCCCAAATATTATATAATAACTGTAGTGTGCGAGGAGGGGCGGTTCGGCTGGCGTTGAAGGAGCCGAGAGCAAAGCATATCTAGGCCGAGAGCGGCTTGGGTGGGGGCAAAGGCGCCAGAAGTGATTCGGGTTGCCCTGCTCAGCATTGAAGGCGCCGGGGCCGTTCAGTGAGTCGAGGTGAAAGCTTACAAGCGTACAAGTACTTTCGTGGGTGAAACGAACAGAGGGACGAGCTGAGTCTTACAGTTGTATGTTCAAATCCTCATTAGAAGCCAAAGAAAGGGACGAGCTGGGTATAGTTGTACATACTCAAATCCTCATCAACTACTGTCGAAGCCAAAGAGAACTGAGTCGATCATTGGCAAATTTGTCGAGTGAGCTGTTTTCTTCTTCTTTGTCGGAATGCTGAAAGAAAAACGCTGAAAATTTTACACAAGGGTTTACTATTCTTTGTTATTTGTTAACTTGACAAAAATTAATTCTGCGTCATTAAGAAAATACTTTTGGAAAAAATATATATATAATATATATTATGTAGGTACATAGGTATTTAATTTTTTTTTTCTTTGATATATTTGGACAGATGTGGGACACAAAACTACAAAAACGGACATTCGGAAATGAAAAAAGACATTCTGAAACGTACCTATATCTAATGTCAAATTTGGAGGCCGATCAGAAAATTCGACTCCGCCGCGATTACATATTCCATATACCCATTCCAGCCATTCTCTACAGCTGGGTGGGTGTGTTGTAGAAGGGAGAACTAGCTGAAAGAAGCCCCTCATGAAGGCCAGTAAGAAAAAAGTTTCTCTCACCAAAATTTGATCGAAGCAGACATATACACCCAGCTGTAGAGAATGCTCTGACTCCACACTCGTGGGTGGAATCGTCAAACGAAATGTATACCTAATATACTCCAGTGCATAATATTATTATGCAAACTGGAGGTAGCGCACCCTCTTTCCCCTCAGATGGGTTAGATAGTATCTGGATCATATATAGGATCCTAGATTCCCCGAAAATAGCAAAAATATTGTGAACTACAGCACAAGAGGCATGAGGAGGACTTGTATGAATCACAGGCAATGAGAATGTGATTTACAGTGTGTGCAGGCTGTGATTCACACCACAGAAAACGCGGCTTTTGATTTATTATTCTTGGAATAATACACTTATGTTTTCGCGAGGGGGTCGACGACTCCGATCGGCCTCAAAATTTGACATTATCCGTTTCAAGAGGTCTCGATTCCAAAACCGAAATGTTCTTCCGCCGTCCGAGCCGTTTTGGGCGGTAGGAATTTTTTTTAATTTGAAATTATGACAAAATTCTTGGTTTACCATCTAGTTGTGCCCGCAAGGTTTTCAGCCCGATTGCCCAAACCCGTGGGGCGCTATGGGGCTAAAATGGGGCTACAGGAGGGTTTTTTTGAAAGCTTTTGTCTACGGGATCGAGTCAGGTGTCGTTTTCGAAGAATTTTTGGACGTAGAATCCATTTTTTGTGATCCCGGAACGATCCGATTTCACTGTTGCGATCTATTGGGCTTTCATGGGGCTACAAATGGGATCTTTTAAGGATCCCAAGAGGTTTATTATTTTTCGAGTAAAAAATGAAAAATTTTTGAAAAAAAAAAAAAATCCCAAAAAAATTTTCCAAATTTTTTTCATTGACAGAATTTAATTTTTGCGCACGTAGGTAACCTACATCAAAGAATAATAAACCCTTGTGTGAAATGTGCAGCCACCCAAGTCGCTCACGGCTCCTTCAATAATATTTTCCGAGTAAAAAAAAATTGAAAATTTGTTTTAAATTTTTTTTATTGACGGATTTCATTTTCGTACAAGTAACCTTTATCAAATAATAATAAACCCTAGTGTAAAATGTGCATTTTTTTTTTTTTTTTTTTTTTTTTTTTTTTTTTTTTTTTTTAATGTGAGGGACTAACGTGCAAACCAGGGGACACAGGTGTTCAAGGCTGCTGATTCTTTTGTAGACCACTAGGGAGGATGCTTGCCGGCTAAAGTGATGCGGAGAACTAAGTTAAGAGCACCAGTTATTGGCCACTTAAGGGAATTCCGCAACGTACAAAACCTATTAAAAGTTATATTCATTTCTTTCACTGGTTTTTGAAAAGGAAAACATCTAACGAATGCGATCCGATGTCAATTTTGGCCGACTTTTTTGTTAAAATTCCTGTTTTTTAACGATTTTTGCGAAAAGTAAATTGCACCAGTTATTGGCCACCATTTTCCGTCTGTCCGTCCGTCCATTCAATCCGGCCTTCTTATTAGTTCTTTTTTTAAACCCTGGTGCACTCATAATGATCCCCAGGATGCACAGATTCCTCCTATGCAAGAGATTTCTTACCCATCCGCTTTGGTCTGCCGCCTACATGGCACTATTCGGTTGCCAGTGTTTGGGAAGAGGGATCATTCAGTCATAAAAACTAGCACCTTTGGTTTATTATTCTTGGAATAATACACCTATATGATCGCGACGGAGGTCGACGACTCCGATCGGCCTCAAAATTTGACATTACCCGTTTCAAGAGGTCTTGGTCAGTAGGATATTTTTGTAAATCTGAAATTTTGACAAAATGCTCGGTTTACCATCTAGTTGTGCCCGCAAGGTTTTCAGCCCAATCGCCCAAACCCGTGGGGCGCTATGGGGCTAAAATGGGGCTACGGGAGGGTTTTTTTAAGGCTTTGGGCTATGGGATCGAGCCAGGTGTCGTTTTCGAAGTATTTTTGGACGTAGAATCCATTTTTTGGGGTCCCCGAACGATCCGATTTCACTGTGGGGATCTACATGGCTTTCATGGGGCTAAAAATGGGATTTTTGAAGGATCCCAGATCAAATACTTTTCGAGTAAAAAACAAAAACGTTTTTTGAAAACATTATTTTCCAAACTTTTTTTGTTGACACAGACTCTTGCATAAGTAACCTGTATCACAGAATAATAAACCCTTGTGTAAAATTTGCAGCGTTTTTCTTAACGTCTTTTAATAAAAATACATTATTCAAATAATTCGTATTTCTTTATTCATAACATCAGACTTTTGATTTTTTTGTTACAGTTTAAAAAACCATAAAAACCCACCCCTTAAAACCCATTTTTATCATAATCCCTTAATTAAACACAGCTCAAAATTATCAAATTACAGTTTAAAATAAAAATGTATCAATCAAAAAAGAGAACAATAAAAAAAATGCAATTAAAAAACTTTGTTTATCACACACCCTTATTAAAACACAGCTCAAAATTATCAAATCACGTTTTTAAATAGAATAGTCTCAATCAGTCTTCCATTCCTTGTGAGAGTTCATTGCATTATAATGCCCCCAATCTGTTCCATTGTAATTCCTTCGTCACACGTAGGTAATATGGAAGAGGCGATCACAGAATCTGTCAAAGAAAAACTGTGGCATCTGATGTCGCAGCTACCTCTACGTATTTTAGAGTTGAGGGATCGGGTACAAGTAAAGCTACCTCTCGTAAAGCCTGTCCCAACTCAAGATGGGCATATTTTTTCTTTTTGATTGGCGGCGATTTTTCTCAGGTTTCTTCTGGTTTCTTTCTCTTTTTCCTCTTTCTTCTTTATTCTTATTTTTCTGACCTTTCGGAGCAATCTAGTGTATAAAAAGGAGAACTGGTATTAGGCACACACCTCGGACACGACTCGGAAAAAACACACATCAACCATATATGCCAATGATTGGAACATTAAGCATTACAAACGTCTGGTTTCCAGGCGTTGGCCACCGGCTCAGAATGGTTCACTGAAAAAGACGTCTGTTTCATACTTTTCGTATCAGTTATTGGCCACGTCAATAATATTGTTAAAATTCATCCAAAACCAAAAAAAACCTACATGAATCGATAAAGGAATTACTACAGATTGCGCTCAAATCCAAAAAAGTGATTTTGAACGGGATTGAACCCTCTAAAAAACCTTTCGAATGAGGTGATGTTTGCTTACCGTTTTCGTAAGAAACAGCCCTTTCTGCGTCAAAGGCTGTACTGAGGCCGGTATTTTGTCAACTCAGGAGTTTACAACTGGTTATAAAATTAATTTTGCCACATCACAGCCATCTAGATTAGTTACTTGACGCGAGAAAAATAGTCATACGATTTCAGAGGCATTCGGGTTTTAGAAAACTGAGTTAAAAAAATGGGTGGCCAATAACTGGGGGGTGGCCAATAACTGGTGCTCTTACCCTATGCGAAGTCACATATGTAAATGAAATGGTGCTACTATCACTCACATGAGTATTATTCAAACTCAAAGCAGGGGATTCGTGACGTGGGACAAGTGAGGGACTAACTTTTGGACCTTTTGAATTTGAATTTCATCTCGAACTGAGTGATTTCGACTGGAAGTGTCTTGGATCCAAGGTGAATACATATTTTGTTCAATGGAATAAGAAATCATACTCAAAATAACACACGGACATTACAATCACCTGAGGACATAAATTCTAAACTTTTGGGATGCGATATTTTCCTTTCAATTCAATGGAATATTGGTTTGAATTCAGCTAGTTCAGTACATTGCTTGATGTTGGCTGGTCGAGCCTGCTCTGGCACTAGTTGGCAGCCCTTGGAGAGATGTGTAGTGGGTACCCCTTTGCTGACTCCAACATAAGTAGCAAGTTGTACTCCATGTCTTCGAATTTCATCGCAGTTGTGAAGTGAAACCTCCTCAGAAGGATCGATAGAAGTACTTTAGCTTGAATTGCAGCGAACGTTTTTCCTTTAAGTGACATCGTCATTAGAACACATTGGTGAGGATATCATAACGGAACTTCTGTCATCTTGAACCTTATATTACTGCTGTTACCTGGACAAACTCGAGCGCCGGCACTGAAGGGTAAAAATGCTCCTTTTGGTCTTTTGGATACGTTTTCAGGAAGAAAATGTTCAGGATAGAACTCTTTGTGTTTCTCCCAGTATTCAGGCGATGTATGGGTGTCATGAAAATTCACGAACACACTTGATCCCTTAGGAAAAACCAAGCCTTCTGCAAAGATTACGCATGGTGGTGGTTCAGATATTGTGGTGGTTCAGAGATAGGGTTGCTTCCAGTGGCGGCTCGTGCTATGTACAAGAGGGGGTTCAACTGTTGAACTTCAACATCAAAATGTAATACCTACTTACTGCCGTATAACATACTCGTATTACCTAGTTAATACACACCCGAATGTATAGTCGTAGTAGGTCTGCTGAACAGGAACCTTTAGCTAGAAGGCTTATTTTAAAAGAAAAATACATCCGGCTCACTTTTCCCGTCCCTACATGTATGCGCCCATGCGTTTCATTTCCAATCTGTCTTGTAAGGTGGAGTGCCAAAGGCAATGTTCTTGCGACGGGTAACAGTATTCACCTCTCGAAAATCACGCACACAATAACAAATTCAACGACTAGAAAAATAATTATTATTACTACCAAAAGGAGGCGAAACTAGACAAGAAGAATTTATCAAAACAACCTGGCAACACGCTTGTAAGGAAAGCAGTGCCCTCAGGGCACTAGACTAGTGCCACTAGTTGCCAGTAAAACTTCCCTCACAGACAAATCCCCTTTCTTTTTCTTCTCTGTTATTTCCAGCAAAGTGTTCAAAAACCCCTACGATTATATCTTAGAGCAATGATTGCTCTATCTCCAATTGTTTTATTTCAGGAGGATTTGACGATTACAATCCGAATTCACTGAGACTAATATCCGTTTTCCCCTACAAAAAGTCTTCCCGTAAAAATGTGTTTTGTCAACACTGCTGTGCAACTGTTTCTTCTGTTTTTCGTACCCGCTCCTAACCTTCGTACCTGTGGAAATAACAGAATCTGATAACACTATCTGATAGGGGCTGCATATGGGGCCAGCGATTGCATCCATTATAATTTCGCCCAGTCACGTGACCTTTCCTAACCCCCCCCCCCCCCCCCACATCATTCTTTGGTTTGACGAGGTTCTATCTCTTCGATGAACCCAAGTTCTGACGTCACTCCCCAGCCGAATGGAACTGTTATCAAAAATAGTAAGAACTTGTTACCAACTTGCATCAACAGTGACACTATGGGAAGCTGATTTGATAATAGGTAAATTAAATGTTTCTCTCCTCTCGCTCACTCTAACCTTTCCTCTCTCTCTCACTATCTTTGGGGGGTTCTCTGAACCACTGAACCCCTGCACGAGCCGCCACTGGTTGCTTCAAAACAGTGCGTTACTTAGGTATCTACGCTGAAGTTAGGCTTGTCCTCACCAACAACAGATTTGACGTTGGGTTCCCTAGCAATGGTTGGAACGCCAACGTGCCTGAGTGTTTCCTGGTACACCATCCACAAGCAGCTCATTTGATTAGTCTCTTCGTTCGTGGGAGCTCTCAATGTGTCTCCCATGATGTTCACTTGCTCTTGGTACGCTTTCTCTTGGTACTCCGGGTGCATTGCCAAGAACAGAAGGGCAGATGACAAGGCTACCGAATTGGTATCATAGGCCTGGTCAACAAGCAATTATTGTTAAGGAAGTTGGTTACGGTGGGACAGCTCGTACATAAGATGTTGGGCGTGTACGTACATGAGTTTGTGTTCCTAAATTTTATTTTGGTTCATCAATTATTGATTTGTGTTGTTTAGCGGAAGGCCAGTAGCGTCATGTCTACAATTTCGCCGGCAGTTGTTTTGGAAGAATGTGAAGGGAGTGTGGGAACATTCCTGACCAGGGTATGCAAAGTTCGCGATCTGCGTGGACCTGGTAGAAGTTGCAGCCACAGTAAAGGAAGATCTGCATACTCCAATACCTGATGTGTCAGGATACTGTGGAGATTTGTAATCTTCGGAAGGGAGCTGAGGAGAAGCCAATACTCTACACCATGGAGGAAAGAAGGTTTCTTTCCTCCATGACTCTACACAAGGAGTCATGGCCGATACCGTTTCTCCCAGAGCCCGTAGTTTTACATATGGTCTACTTCTAAATCCTCGTAACTAAAATTACTAATTACTAATCCTTGTACTAAATTTTAAATTTAGTACGAGGATTAGAAAGTGTACCTTCGAGGATTTAGAAGTAGACCATCGTTCAGGATTAACAATTACATGAGCCCATCATTCAATTTTAGAAAAAAAAACCATAAACAAGCAACAAAAGATTATTAATTTCAATCCTTCTAGGAATTTATTTCACAGCCCATATGGCCGATCTCCCAGCTCCATCAGACTTGTCGTTAAAAGGTGCCAGGCAACACACCCATACGTCGGGACCATTCCCGCTGGTTAAGCTTCCTCGAATGAAATGCCGTTAGAGGAGACCTGGTCAGCGGGTATGAACACATAAATAATAACTGTGTTCAGACATAGTTCTGATGTTCTGAATAAATGAACAGTAAAACTTTCTGCCAGTTAATGGCAAATTAATAGCAGAATTGCCGTGGGTCTTCCTAGGGGACGGCAGAGCCGCTCGCGGGAGAAGAAGGTTCACGTTGTAGCGCGACTGCAGCGCTTCCTGCTCCTCCCGCCGGAACCAACTCTGGCGGGCTGGCGATATTGCGTGATAATTGTGGGTAATATCTCCCAGATTCCCTAAATACAGTTACAATTCGGCAAAACTACTTACTATATGGGGTATTGCACGTCGAAGGTTGAACTACAAAAATAAAAGTTCTCCGAAATGAACCACTTTGAATATGTTGTAACTTACCTACCCCTAGTTGAGAAAAATTTTTCCACGAATTTGCCGACCGATTCGTCGCGTTCTTGCCACTGCACAGGCAGTCAAAGATTGCGAAATAGGCAGGTTTGCGTTCACATCGCTGACTGCTACCGCACTTATTCCGCCATAATAAAAAAAACAAAAAAAAACATCGCTAGTGTTTTGGAAAGAGAAAAACTTCCTCTTTTCTGTGGTGTAACCTTATTCTCAATCGAAATTCTATTTCACCTCAAAAATCAAATTTGAAAACTTAAAAATTAGTTTTCTCCCATTTGGGCATTTTTAATATTTTTATTTTTTGCCTAAGACATGGCATAAACCTGTTAAAAGGGCATCATGGGATACCAAGTCGTTAAGTGTCTGGAAAAAAAAGAAATCACTGATTTATGAGGAAAAAGATGTTTTATTTTTTCATTTTTACCAGTTTTTCCATGGTTGCATTGTGTCGCATCCTATTTCTACGAGAACTCGGACTGCAATGGACTTCATCTGCTAGTCATTAGCTTTCCAGATTGCACCAAGTGTTCCACGTATCCTAAACCGCTAGAGATAGAGAGATGCGGTCAAAAAGTGTGAACTCCACGGGAAAACGGGTGTATGTTGGATATCGGTTTCGAGCTGTCCCAACTGAGCACTGGAATTTGGTGCACAGGTTCTTGGAGACTTCCGCGAATTTAGGAACCTTGTTTAGTTGGGGGGGGGTTGTTCATTTGAGGTTCCAACGTGTACATCGATGCTACTCACCCACTGGTTGACCGACGCGTAGGCGAGCGAAGCGAGCCGGAGCGGCTTGTATTTTTATATTAGATATAAATATTTTCAAAATCTATTTTTCAACTCTTACAAGTCAAATTGTCTCATTTTGTAGGCATTTTAACCTTTTCTATGCGGTCCATATTGCTTTAGTTAGGTAAATGGTAAAGTGAGTTTTAAGTTGAGATTTTTGGCCTCTTGGGCCTGACATGACGGAGCGCTAATTTATTGATGAATTACTTTAACCCAGCTACTTTTTATTCCCAAAATTTCCATGGTCTTCAACGGGATTTGAACCCACTGTTGGCCTCAACAGAATGCAGCGAGTAGGTAGTGGCTTACGCCCAGAACCACACGGCTAATCCGGCCGCCTGCTTTAGTTAGGTACGTGAAATATAATTTCGATTGAAAATTAGGCTACAAAACAGAAAAGAGGAAGCTTTTATCTTTCCAAAACACTGGCGATGTTATTTTCTTTTTTATGGCGGAATAAGTGCGGTAGCAGCCGGCGAAGTGAACCCAAACCTGCCTATTCCGCAAACTTTGAAAGCCTGAGCAGCGGCAAGAACGCAACGATTCGGCCTGCAAATTTGTGATAAATTTTTTCTCACCTAGGGGTACAAAATAATATTATTCAAAAAAGGTTAATTTCGGAGAAATTTTACTATGTAATATTTTTGTAGTTCAACCTTCGACGTGGAATGCACTATAATATATTATATTATAATACACGCGTATTATGCTGTTCACATACCCCAACAATCACGTCCATAGGCATTGAGAACCCATCGTGCTTTTCCTTGAGAGCTTGTTTTATTAAAACATCGGTGTAGCATTCTGGTTCAAAATCAGGGTCTGAAATAACATAAATTCCTGTCACAAAATGGGTCATTGTAGTTTTACATCACCACCAAATAACACCCCATCGTAAGTACCTTCAGGGTCGTGGTGATATTTCGCCAAAATGGACTTTCTACATTCGAACAACTAAAAGAGAAAAGTCTTCATTACGTTTATATTGCTGAAATTGATTAAATATTTACTTAAATTTTGAGTTACTCACTTTTTCCCCAAACTGACATATTTTGTTTTGCAGTGATGTCAACTCTCTCTTCGTTTTTGAGAAATGAAAGAGCCAACTTATTTTATAATGGACGTTAATGGCTAATTTGTACCATGTTGTTGATATCCTGAAAAAAAAAAAAAAAAACTAATTTGAAAGATTTGTAGCCATGTTAGTTACAGTTGGATGGTTCCACTTACATGCTTCCCCACTTGGGGTCAAACCCTAGCAGTTTCGCATGAGTGCTGTCCATCCCCATGAAGGCCTCTGAAGAGCAACGTGGTTAGATTATGGTCTGCAATAGGTACATCATATCCCTGCAGTGATGCCATTTTGGTACGTACCAAATGCGATATCGAGCGTCCATCGTTGCATAAACGGGTGAACGTCGAAGGTCCCTTCGACGTTACTGAGCGACTCGCAAAGTTCTTCGCTTTTTGCAACCAGGACGTCATAATGATGGTCCACAACCGCGTTCGACTGCAGAAACTTATTCAGAGGCCTTCTCAGTACACTCCACCCGACTCCTGAAAGAAAATGTTACGTGTTACGTGTAGTTTAAAGACAAGCCAGTCGCCAGAGGGTTTGATTCGTGCACAAAATGGTGTAGGAGCTTTTATTTTGGTTTATTATTCTTGGAATAATACACCTATGTTTTCGCGACGCGGGTCGACGACTCCGATCGGGCTCAAAATTTGACATTATCCGTTTCAAGTGGTCTACATTCAAAATCCGAAATGTCCGTCCGCCGTACGACGTACGCCGTCCGCCGTCCAGGCCGTTTTGGGCAGTAGGAATTTTTTTAAAAATCTGAAATTTTGACAAAATACTCGGTTTACCATCTAGTTGTGCCCGCAAGGTTTTCAGCCCGATCGCCCAAACCCGTGGGGCGCTCTGGGGCTAAAATGGGGCTACAGAAGGTGGTTTTTGAAGGCTTTTGGCTATGGGATCGAGTCAGGTGTCGTTTTCGAAGTATTTTTGGACGTAGAATCCATTTTTTGGGGTCCTGGAACGATCCGATTTCACTGTGGCGATCTATAGGGCTTTCATGGAGCTAAAAATGGGATTTTTGAAGGATCCCAAGAAGTTAAATATCTTTCGAGTAAAAATTAAAGAATTTTTGAAAAAACACATTTTTGAACAAAAAATCGCCTCAAAAAATTTTTTTTGAAATATGAAAATCCAAAAAAAAAATTTTTTAAATTTTTTTTATTGACAGAATTAAATTTCTGTACAAGTAACCTATATCAAAGAATAATAAACTCTTGTGTAAAATTTGCAGCGTTTTTAAATTGTTGTTATGGGTCTGAACAGCGGAATATCAAAAATGGTACCAAACATTTTGCTGGGAGAACTTTTGGGGGGCACAAAATCTCGATTTTTCGGACCATTTTTTCCATTTTGTCACCTATATCTCGAAAACTAAGCATCTCAAAGAAAACGTTTCGGAGACAAAGTTGAAGGGCATAAAATTCTGCGTCGAATTGCCGGTTTTTGACGGTTGGGTCTGGCTAAACGGCTGAACCGATTATAATATGTAAGGGGATCATTCGACGCAGAGTTGTATGCTCTTCAACTTTGTATCCGAAAGGTTTTTCTCTGCGATACTCAGTTTTTGAGATAAAGGTGAACAACTGGAAAATGTCCGAAAAAATCGAGGTTTTTTGGCCGCCAAAAGTTCTCCTAGCCTTGCTACCATTTTTGATATTTTTTTTGTTCAGATCCATAAAGAGACGATTTCAAAAAATAAGAGCTTCTAAGTAGTCCATTTCTTGCGCGAGTCTCTCCCCCCCCCCCCCCCCCCATCATCTATCCTTTGGCGACTGGCCTAAGAGGGAAATCCACCAGTTCCGCCATTAGGTCTCAATGTTACGAGTACCATTTCTAGAAAATGGGCCGTCCATCAATTGGTTCACATAGCCGTATATTTCGGAGTCCTTTCCATTGAATTTGGGGCTGTTGAGGATGCGCTGCAACACAATTTGGAGGTCATCATTGGCGGACAGTAACTGTTGTATTAATTCAGAGTGAGAACGTACCTCGTTGAGTCTAGCGTCAGCAACCACAATAATCAACTTTGGCCCAAGCCAGAAACTCGTCGCTTGGTAAGGGAAATCCTTTATAGATGCCATCATGCTGCTTAGTTTTACCAATAGGTCTAAAACATTGTTTTAACTATGAAATTCATGCAGGAGGTACATTGTAGCAGGTAGAAACGGTTTAAAATTCGCACTATCAATCACTTCAGTAGTTTACGTCGGCTCACCTTGCATGTTGGACACAAACGCAAATTTCCAGGCAATGCCCAAGAAGGGCACTGATGGCCTGCCCCATGATGCTATCGGTATGTTGGTAGTCCCTTCAAGGCGGTCCTTGGATAGGGCGTAGAACAAGCTGTACAACACCAGACTCAAACTGGTAACCGCCAAAGACACGACGAAGAGGTCCATCTGTAACTGTGGATGATAGCACACTGCGGGTCGAATCGACCTATTACATAACAGGTTCACCTTAATTCACGGAACAGATAAATTCAAGGATAACTGCAACTCGACCAGACGCGAGAGGCGAGCACCCATCTCTTCCGGGTTCATCAATTCCAAAGGAAAAATCCTCCCGTTATGTAATTGAGATAGGGTGAAGTAGGGTAATTGTGTATGCGTTACTGGTGCCGATTGTCTGAAGAAAGTTCAAAATACTTATTTGGTAGATCAGCCTCGTATGTCTTGCTGATCGTGTCATACGAGCGCGGATATTAGGTAAACAAGTCTCTTGCGTAATCTTAGGGGGCAAGTCAAAACTGTTTGCCTAGGGGGCGAGTCGATGTGTTGAAAACAAATTGTGAACAATAGGATGGGGGCGAGTTGATCGAGAGCCCAGGCAGAGATCAAGCGAGACGGTTATTTAATAGTTATGTTTTATTAATAAATGATGTTTACCTTATTCCAAGGCTGGAATTAAAGTGACAGCAGCTTTCAATCACCAGGTCTTCACTGGTATAATAACTTCGATACATTTCTCTCTACCAGGGTGCACCCTTCATACGATACATCACTTGAATTTTCACCTGCAATCAAACTTGAGTTAACTTACACGGTACTAACGGCAACGAGTTTTACAATATCACAACGGGTTTCTTACAGAGACAATGATGAATGCGGTGACTAGAATGGTTAACAGAGAAATCACACAACGGCACAGGGCAATCGCCAAGGCCTCATTAGCAAAGATTCGTTAGAAGACTCAGAAATTCTCAAAAATTTTTTGAGGCGATTTTTTGTTCAAAAATGTGTTTTTTCAAAAATTCTTTATTTTTTCTCGAAAAATATTTAACCTTCTGGGATTCTTCAAAAATCCCATGTTTAGCCCCATGAAAGCACTATAGATCGCCACAGTGAAATCGGATCGTTCCAGGACCCCCGAAAATGGAAGTCCATTAACAATTTATTTGGTTGATTAATTCAGTACAACGGTATTTCATTTTACAACGTAATTGGCATTATAGGCGGCCGGGGAATGTAGAGTGCCCTCTAATCTTCACCAGCTGATGGGGGGAATGGATCCTCCCCAAGAGGCGTTGCGTTCTCCTCGTCAACCGAAAACAGAGACGACAGCACATTAGTACATTAAATGTACAAATTTTGTCGACAGCGTACCGCAGATAGGGTACAGAACAAACATACTGACCTCACGGGGGCTCCAGGAGAATAGGCCATACACGAGCAGAAATCCGCGGCAGATTTGGCGTTTTTAAACGATATCCGTGGGAAATATCTGGGCATTAGTGGGCGTTGAAAAGACGAAATATAAGTAAATCGGCTAAGCGATGTCTGCGAGAGTTCAAATCTGGCAGACGGAAATCGGGCGTCCCCCCCCCCTAACATGCAGATTTCTCGGAAGCGATGTCGGTGGTTCTGAGAACTGTTCGATTCGGATCGGGCAGAGTCCCTTAACGTTCAGATGTTCTCCCTTGAGATCCTCCTTATCTCTCCTTATCTCCTTTATCGGTGTTTTTGCGTGGTGCGTTTTGTCAAAAAATGGATAAAAAATAGTCCCCGAATACCTGATGGGCGGAATAATTGGGATTTCCTAATTTTTTTTTTTTTTTTTTGGAAATCGCGATTTTGGGTTTTCTCACTTCAAATTCTAGCATGATTTTTCAACAGCCATTTGGGCATCAGGAGGTTAAGATAGACCCTTCTGGTAAGTTAAACAGTTTTCCGGACGGATTTACGTTTAAACTGAGCTGCTATGAGGAAAAACGGTTTGGGTAGGCGGAAATTGGCTCACTTACCAGAACCTCAGGACGAGTTTCAGAAACGTGGTCACCAACTTCATGTGTCCGAAGTTTCTTCTTTCCGAAACCCAAGAGTTCTCCCAAACTTGTATTATTTTGCCTTAGTCATTTTATAGGTAGGTACCTAGGTACCTACTGAAAAACGCTGCAAATTTTACACAAGGGTTTATTATTCTTTTATATACGTTACTTGTGCAGAAATTTAATTCTGTCAATGAAAAAATAAAGAAATAAAATTTTTTTTTTGGATTTTTATCTCAAAAAATTTTTTTTTGGATTTTTTGTTCAAAAATGTTTATTTTTCAAAAATGCTGTATTTTTTACTCGAAAAATATTTAACATCCTGGGATCCTTCAAAAATCCCATTTTTAGCCCCACGAATGCCCTAAAGATCGCCCCAGTGAAATCGGATCGTTCCGGGACCCCAAAAGATGGATTCTACGTCCAAAAATACATCGAAAACGACACCTAACTCGATCCCATAGCTAAAAGCCTTCAAAAAAACCCTTCCGTAGCCCCATTATAGCCCCACAGCGCCCCACGGGTTTGGGCGATCGGACTGAAAACCTTGCGGGCACAACTAGATGGTAAACCAAGTATTTTGCCGACATTTAAGATTTTTTTAAAAATTCCTACTGCCCAAAACGGCCTGGACGGCGGACGGCGTACGGCGGACGGTCATTTCGGATTTAGAATGTAGACCTCCTGAAACGGATAATGTCAAATTTTGAGCCCGATCGGAGTCGTCGACCCCCGTCGCGAAAACATAGGTGTATTATTCCAAGAATAATAAACCAAAACGCTGCAAATTTTACATAAGGGTTTATTATTCTTTGATATAGGTTAGTTGCGCAAAAATTATTACTGTGTCAAAAGAAAACGCTGCAAATTTTACACAAGGGTTTATTATTCTGTGATATAGGTTACTTGTATAGACAGTTAATTCTGTCAATAAAAAAAATTAAAAAAATTTTTTTTTTTTGGATTTTCATATTTCAAAAAAAATTTTTTGGGGGGATTTTTTTTTTCAAAAAGATGGATTCTACGTCCAAAAATACATCGAAAACGACACCTAACTCGATCCCATAGCTAAAAGCCTTCAAAACACCCCTCCTGTAGCCCCATTTTAGCCCCATAGCGCCCCACGGGTTTGGGCGATCGGACTGAAAACCTTGCGGGCACAACTAGATGGTAAACCAAGTATTTTGCCAAAATTTCAGATTTTTAAAAAAAATTCCTACTACCCAAAACGGCCCGGACGGCGGACGGCGTACGGCGGACGGCGGACGGCGGACGGCGGACGGACATTTCGGATTTTGAATGTAGACCTCTTGAAACGGATAATGTCAAATTTTGAGCCCGATCGGAGTCGTCGACCCGCGTCGCGAAAACATAGGTGTATTATTCCAAGAATAATAAACCAAAAATGTTGGACAAAAAAAATCTGTTTTTTTTTTTTAATTTTTTTTTCAAAAAAAATTTTTTTTGGATTTAAAAAAAAATTGTTTTTTCAAAAATTCTTTATTCTTTACTCGAAAAATATTTAACCTCCTGGGATCCTTCAAAAATCCCATTTTTAGCCCCACGAAAGCCCTATAGATCGCAACAGTGAAATCGGATCGCTGCGGGACCCCAAAAAATGGATTCTACGTCCAAAAATACTTCGAAAACGACACCTGACTCGATCCCATAGTCAAAAGCCTTCAAAAACCCCCTTCTGTAGTCCCATTTTAGCCCCAGAGCGCCCCACGGGTTTGGGCGATCGGACTGAAAACCTTGCGGGCACAACTAGATGGTAAACCGAGTATTTTGTCAAAATTTCAGATTTTTAAAAAAATTCCTACTGCCAAAAACGGCCTGGACGGCGGACGGCGGACGGCGGACGGACATTTCGGTTTTGGAATCTAGACCACTTGAAACGGATAATGTCAAATTTTGAGGCCGATCGTCCTCTTCGCAGCCCATTCCAGGATGAAGGAGGGAAGCAGTTGTTGGTGCCTCGTATTTCGCTGTTTTCGTCTGCCGGAGCGTATCCATCGGGAAGGCAGTGCTGTTGGTAGAAATAGCTACTTCGGCCATGTTCTCTCTCTTCACAATTATCAGGTCTTAGTCTTCGTTCTCATATTCTGATGAGAGTCTCCGACCACACCTGCCATCCCTTGCGTCGGGAGTATTCACTGAAAAGGGCGCATACCGCGTTGTGGCGTTTACACCGTGCAGGGCAAATTTGGAGGACGTGGTTTGCCGTTTCTCGTTGTCCGCATCCTTCGCGACAACGGTCATCTGGTCATCCGTGCTCGTAGGGGTATTCCTGCTGAGAACGTCTTGAGTGCTGCTAGGGTCCTCCACACGGGTGCTCGGTCGTCGTCGCCACGCACCCATGCCGTTGACTGTCGGACGTGTCTGGCAATTTTCATATCGGCGCCATCGGTGGTCCCATGCCAAGCCAACGCTCGTGAGTGGCGTCTTTCCTGTTCAGTGGAGGTATTCTCCTCGTTTTCCTCGCGGAATAGCACGTTTCGGGTATCACCAATTCGAGTTTTTTTCAACTCGGGTATAAGGGTTGCGAACTCCATGATTCTTATTCCTCCATCCGCCACCGCTGCATAGAAGAAGGCATTTGGGAGGTCGTGGGGGAGTTTTAGGAACGTGCGAAGTATGGTACGTATCCTCACGTCGAGCCACCGGAGCTGCTTCTTTGTCACTTCTGTCAAGACTAATCCATGGAGTAGAGAGGGCTGCCAGCTTTGAGAAATAAATTTTAAAAAATCACGAAAAATGTATATTACAGGGGCGCCCCCCCCCCCTCCCCCCTCAACGAGAAAATATATGAGATTTAAAATTTTATAATCGCCTAAATTTGAAGAGAAGTACTCAACATAAATTTGATTTAATGTATGTGTGTCGTGTGGTGGCTGCGCTGCGTTCATCACTGTGCCGAGAAGGTGTCAGGACGACAAGCAACAGGGGTACCTATAGTGAATAGGGCGGAGTGAAAACGGCCGAAAAAAAAGTTTGAGAACCGGAGAAACCCTGACCCTGGAATAGTGGCGAAATTGGTTGAAAATGATTGTGTAAAAATTTGTGGCCGAAATTCGGTCATCTTGAGGTGGCACAAATCGTTCAAAGTTTTAGGTTTGCGTAAAAAATGAAAAAGCGCGAAAATTAAAGAATTTTATTATTTCTGACCAACAAATCGTGGTAAAATGGCTTGAAAAATCATTTTAAAAATAACTCATTGTTGTGGAGCATTATCCTGAGGTTGGTCACCACCATTGAAAAAATGACGCTTTGTCTCAAATCGTGGAATTTGCTTCCGGGATTTTTTGCGGGTCCTTATAAACCCATCTCTATTGGTTTCACCGCAAACTGAAGTAGAGGCCTCGGTTACCAATTTTATGTGCCTCTCAACTGCCTGGGAATGGCACGTGCCATACCGTTCCGTACGGAACTGCAGCAATATCCATTTTGATGCCATTTTGGGCAATTTCCCCCAGCTCAACATCGCTTAAATTGATCGTAGATGGAGGTTCCTCTGTATTATCTTCAAATGAAACCATGGTATAATATTCGTCAGCGTTGAAATCCAACTGAGGAACATCGAACTTTCGAATATCAGCAGTCCCTCCAAACCTTCTGGCATCCTGGATTCTCTGGACAGCGAGTTCACGAACGGGTACCTACCCTCTCATCGTGCAGCATTGCCAAGATGATGTTCTCTGGGTGAGAATTTTGATGTTGAGGCGCGCCCTTCTCTCTCCACTTGTCTCTCAAATCGACGTTTTAGAATTTTCGTAGTATTTTTATCTACTCCCCCAATCATCATCATTCTTTCCTGCCTCTGATCAATCAAAAACGCCCGTTCAGCAATGGTTACTTTTTGTTTGCACTCGCAAGACTGGAAATCTACGCACTTGCAAAAGGCCACGTCAAAGAGGGTCATTTTGGCGTGTGCTACAAACGCCTTGATCTCCCCATTCCTCTCTGCTCTCAATTTCGGGATTTTTTGTAACTTTTTGTATTTTTGATGATAGTTCTGTATCAAGCGACCAATTTCTTGTTCACCCACCACTTGTATCGAAGCTTTATCCCTCACTCTTCTCAAGTCCCTGACGACGATTTGGCAGATGGCTTTCACAGATGGGTCCTTATTATTTTCTAATTCACGCAGTTCCTTCTCAACCAACAAATAATGCTTCATCGTCTGTTCATAAGTAGGTAAGCTGTTCTCATTGAACTTTGTCAACACTCCAAAGATAGGGCAAACGAACTTACTGCGAAATGATTTGGATGACATATTTGGTTAGCAGAAACAAATCACACTAGAAGGAACTATAACAAAACGATAAATACTCTTCAACTGTACAGGTCGTCAGTACAGGTTGTAGAAATAGCTAAACAGCTAAACTTTGACTCAGAGGAAAAATGTGCTTTACTGAATCTTGAAGCAGCTTTTTCCTCTTCTCGCTACTAGTCTACTAATGCGTAGGGATAAATATAGCCCAAATGCAACTATCCAAGCCCAAGGCTCAATATTTGAAAATTTTCCCGGGGGGGGGGGGGGGGGTCGCCTGGAACACTTTTTTGTTTTGGGGGTATCTAGCATTCAATCATTTTCCGCCCCCCCCCCCCCTCATAAAAATCCTGGATCCGCCCTTGGTATATTATTCTAAAATTGTAAAGGAATACTGACTTTAATGGAATGATATCATAGCTGCTCATACCTTGTTGAGGGAAATTTGAAGCAGATTCGAAATCGGCTGACATTTTGTCGAAGAGGAACGTCAGATCTTCAGTGGCTTGCGATTATAAGTAGGGTGGCCAGATATACTGCTTTTTGCAGTACAGTACTGCTTTAAGGTATGTGATACTGCTGTACACTGAGACCCTTGTGTACACCTGAAATGTACTGCTTTTTGAAACTAGTAGAGTTGGCGAAGTTGTGGATTCCTGTCCATCTCCGGATGTTTGCGGCCAATCCCACGTCTTCCCTTTATCTTCCCTTCCAGAACCAACCGCTGGAAAGTGCAACGATCTCCTCTGAAGACGTGGCTGAGGTATCTTAACTTCCGCCGTTTCACATCCTTTAAGAGCTGATGATCCTCAAGGCCGGCGCGGCGCAGAACCTCTGTGTTCCTTACCCTCTGGACTCATGAGATCCGAAACATCCTTCGGAGGCACCACATCTCAAAAGCCTCCAGGCGATTCACAGCGGCAATCTTAATTGTCCACGTCCCAACGCCGTAGAGCAGGACCGACCAATTGTAGCACCAAAGCGTACGATAGCGAATGCTGAAGCTAAGATGCTTATCACAGAAGAATGATTTCATCCGGATAAACGCCGCTCTGGCCTGCTCAATCCTGGCGCGAATTTCAACCTCGGGATTCCATTTCTCGTTCACGATTACTCCAAGATACTTGAAATTCTGAACGCGTTCCAATGAGACGTCCCCAGCTTTGATCTGCCCTGCACGGAACTCGTTGCCACGCACAACCACCATCCATTTGGTCTTAGAGATGTTGACCAGGGCCGTGGAGAGAAAAAAATGTTTCCTATAGGTAATATAGGAAAAATTTTCATACAACATCAATAGACAACAATATTATTGATCTGTCCCTTTTCCCATTTTGCCTCTCCTCCCCCCTTTTTTTACAAAAAAAAAAAATTCTCAAGAAAATCCGGGCCCCCCTACGAAGGCCGGGCCCGGGGGCAACGGGACAAGTGCCCCCCCCCCCCCCTCTCTACGGGGCTGATGTTGACCCTTAGGCCAATCAACAGGCTCTCCTCAGCCAATTTGTTGACGAGCTGCTGCAGACCCTCTTGAGAGTCGGCTATAAGGATGGAGTCATCTGCATACCGGATATTGTTGACGAACACACCATTTACCTTGATGCCATGGCTTGCAAGCTCCACCTCAGGGAGGAAAGCTAAATGCTTGTTCCATGTAAGTATTGTACAGCAACGAAGATAGGATGCAGCCCTGTCGGACCCCTCTCTGAATGTCGAATTCATCCGTCGTTGAACCATCTGGGAGCTTCACCGCTGCCCTCTGGTTCCAATTCAAGGCCTCAATAATTCGGATGTCCTTCTCATCAACTCCGATCCGTTTGAGAGACTCGACCATTCTGCCATGCTGGACACTATCGAAGGCCTTTTCATAGTTCAGAAAACGCAGCCACACATCTTTACGGTAGTCCAGACAGTTTTGCGTGAGGACCTCGAGACTTAAAACCGCCTCACGAGTACCAAAACAAGATCTGAACCCGAGTTGGGTCTCACCGCAGTGGCCCTCACATCTCCGATACAGTTGACAATGCAGTATACGCAAGAATATCTTCAGTTGGTAGCTCATTAACGAAATGGGTCAGTGATCCCTGCACATAGCAGCAAATGGGTTCACTAGTTTTTAAATGCAAATGAATAGTATTGAGCTTTGAGTATTGATCTCCATCGTGAGATATTGTCTGCATCATATAGTCACAGTATACAACATTTTTATGGCCAGTGGCAATGATTTAACCTGATGTAATGTTTGTCTAGTGTCCTACGACTATTTTTTTAATGTACTGCTTCCTCGAAGAAAAAAAAATCTGACCACCCTAATTATAAGTGACTAAAGGTCTACTGTAGACCTTTAGGTAAGTAACTTACCTCTTCACTTCGGCTCTTTCCGTCTGAATCGTGTTTGTTTGGGTGCTTGAGAACAGTTTTATCTCGATTTCAATTAGTTCCTTTGAACTTTGGCCTGGGGGGTTTTGACCGCGAATATGGGTCACTGGCCCCACTGTTGGACGCTGCGAAGGGGGGGGGGGGGGGGGCACACGCGAGGGGGGGCTTGCCGGACTCCAGAGTTCAGTTCACCACGAATTCTAACGTTCAAGCGGCGACCTGATTTGTCTGATTGTTAACACAAAACAGAAGGTCTGGAAAGGAATAAAAAATAGTTCGGCAAAATTACATAAAAGGGTCAGTGGTTTACGAAACCGTTGGCTCTGCTACCATGTGATAATCCCAGGGGATTATACCGGGAAAATAATATACCAATCAGCAGGAACAAAATTTGTTCCCGTATTTAATAAGGAAGTATATTTAACTCACCGCTATTGGGAGGGGCTGGTTTATCTGGGCGAGGAAGCGTCCGATAAGAGACTGTCCCCCAGTCCATGTCTGCTCTCCCCACCCCTCAAGGGTGGGAGGAGGGAGGGAAGGGGACCGTTTCCATGATAACCTCACAATATTTGCTCTGTATAGTTCATCTAGACTGTTATAATAAGGGTATTCACGGTCGAGGTTAACGAGTTTCTTGCGACCTCTTGCGACTTCTTGCGACCTCCGTGGAAACTTTCTTCTCTTGGGATCCATTGCGTCAAACCCAATTTAGGAAAAAACTTTAAAAAAAAAAACAGGAAGAAACCCCAAACGAAAACAGAAAACACCAGAACAACAGAAAACACCGGTAGGCGGCCATTTTGAAAGATCGCAAGAAAACTGATAACACTGATAACTTGGTTGCTGTCGACGTTCTCCACACCTCTGACTCAGTTACGTTAACATGGCTGATAACTCACTTTGATAACATCTTTTCCACGGATTGTCTCCACGTTCTCCACGTTCTCCACGTTTAACCCGTTAAGAGGGGGCTGCCAAAACAGCGCCATGTCCTGCGGCGTGAAAAGCTTCAACTAGCCAAGTTTGACTAAGTGGGCAACTGAAAAAAAAATCTGGTAACGTTGTCCTGAATGTTGGGGGGGATTGAGCTCCCTTTGCGAAACCGTCTCATCAGACCGTCTTTGACTACCTGAGTGACCCTCTTCATTGTGCAATAAACGGCACTTATACAAAGAGAGATTCGGTTTGCACCGCTCGATAGCCAAAACCTAAGTCCCGTCGGGCTGAAAACCTTGCGTGCACAGCTAGAAAGAGAATCGGAATTCATTTTGTTAAAATTAAAACAACCATTGAGATGATGGTATTGATCTCAATACCTTTTGAATATTACACACTTTTTATATTATATTGCAGAATTATTTGAAATTAGTTGAATAGGTACATTATACCGACGAAATCACGCTGCGTGTTTCACGCATGAAAATGAATCATTAAATGATTGCCAAAGGTACATGACATGTCAAAGGTACACTGTACATGGAAGTTCTAGTCACTGGGGCCACCTTCGTCGCAAATCATATGAAAATCGTACATTGTACGACATCACAACTAGATCGTAAACCGTATAAATACAAAATTTTGCCAAAATTTCAGATTAGATATCTTACTCTGACGGTTCCTTGTTGGAATGATAAAATATATTAAATAAAGAGTCAGAAAGGCAAACCGATTGAAATATTTCTCATAGTTTGTTGAAATCAGAGTATTTTTAACTTTCGAGCAAAGTACATCCACTCGGTTCTCATTTGCCCAGTTGGGTTACGCCCACTGCATCCTACTGCATCGCAAGCATAGCTTCACCACGTGTGCTTTTTTCAGATTTTAAAATGACATGATACATTGTATTAGTAGAGTTGTTACAGGTTTTTGGTTTGGGGAGCCGAATGGGTGTCGTTTTCCGAGTAATTTTGGCACATGATCCATTCATCCCTCCGAAAACTTTAAAAGAAAAAAAAATCGAATAATTGAATTATTCATTTTAATTGATAATATCAATTTAAAAAAATAATTCAATTATTAAATAAAATTTATTTTGGTTTATTATTCTTGGAATAATACACCTATGTTTTCGCGACGGGGGTCGACGACTCCGATCGGCCTCAAAATTTGACATTAACCGTTTCAAGAGGTCAAGATTTCAAATCCGAATTGTCCGTCCTTCGTCCGGGCCGTTTTGGGCAGTAGGAATTTTTTTTTAAATCTGAAATTTTGACAAAATACTTGGTTTACCATCTAGTTGTGCCCGCAAGGTTTTTCAGTCCGATCGCCCAAACCCGTGGGGCGCTCTGGGGCTATAATGGGGCTACAGGAGGGGTGTTTTGAAGGCTTTTAGCTATGGGATCGAGTTAGGTGTCGTTTTCGAAGTGTTTTTGGACGTAGAATCCATTTTTTGGGGTCCCGGAACGATCCGATTTCACTGGGGCGATCTTTAGGGCTTTCATGGGGCTAAAAATGGGATTTTTGAAGGATCCCAGGATGTTAAATATTTTTCGAGTAACAGAATTTTTGAAAAAACACTCTTTTGGACAAAAAAATCCAAAAAAAAAAAAATGTTTTTGAGATAAAAATCCAAAAAAAAAATTTTTCATTTTTTTCATTGACAGAATTAAATTTCTGCACAAGTAACGTATATCAAAGAATAATAAACCCTTGTGTAAAATTTGCAGCGTTTTAATATTTAATATAGTATTATAATAATCTATTATATTACCTATTATACTATTATGCCTATTATCATAATATATTACATTACCTATTTATTACTTTTTTAAATAATTTATATGAAAAAATAATAAACTCTTGTGTAAAATTTGCAGCGTTTTTCCGAAAAACATCCGTTTTACGCCGGTAAAATCAGTTAGCTCTAAAAATTTCCTGATACCTACCTGTTTGCATGTAGTTAACTGAAATTTTGGGCTTAGGCTAGAAACAATGAAAAGGAGAGTTCTCCGTTGTCAAGGAAAAATAAAACATCATTGACCTAACATAATTGATAAACATAATAGGTAATTATTGACAGTTAGTTAGGTACCTACATCAATAATTGATGTAGGTACCTAACTAACTGTTAATAATTACCTATTATGTTCAATAATTATCATTGATGTAGGTACCTACCTAACTAGCTGTTCGTGAACAACCTTCCTAGTTACCAGGGCCGTAGTTACCACGGGCCAGGGCCCAGTGCCCCAGGGCCCCCGACGGCAAAGGGGCCCCTTCCCGAAGACCACCAGAAACCCCCAATGGTAAGGTTGCCGAGCGTGGTTGAGGTTGGTGGCCTCTAGCGTAGAATCCCCAGAACTTCCTCGACGCCCGCTACTCTTCGGACATTCGAAAACCCATCAAATTGCGCATGCATCATCCCGCTCACAGAACTTCGCGAAAAATCAACGGATTTTATCGTTTGAACACTTGAATTAAAGCGTGAAATGTAAGGAAGACAACGGTCGAGGCGGATTTTCGATAACTCATCTTCCAACCAAGCAATGGTCACTTGAAGAGAGCAACACCCTTAGACGTAACTTTGTTGATGAATTGCAGCTTCCAGTGACATTTCGCTCCAAAAACGCCTCGACGGATCGCTAGACACTAGTCTCACTTGAAGATTAAAAAAAAATCATGAAAATCGGTGCATAATTCGAGGATTTATGATGGCGGGAGAATAACGTTGATTCCTTATGGGAGCAGAAAACATGGCCGACACGGGAGCCCGCTCTTAACTCATCGACAACGGCCCGACCGTGAAGACCCTTATTACGTCGATACGATGAAAGAAAAGAAAGAAGATAAGGAACTCTAGATAGACACAACTGATGGATACCCAATAATACCGCAACCCGTACTTTGGTCCCCTATAATTTGGGATATATTCTTGACTTTTAGGTACCTAGGTAGGTAGCTACTTTTCAAGATCCACGGGGTTGGCTCGGCGTTTGTTTGTTCGAGTTATTACAACTCTCCAGCCTAAACGGTTAAAGATAGGGAGATGCGGTTTTTTCCATCGTGATCTCAGGTATTCGATAAAAAGTTTTGAATAGTGTCCCTTAAATTGTCCTAAAGTGTCCCGGGTGAAGCCCTGAATCGCCTTTTCCAATTAGACGTTTCTGTAATATGACATATTACATTGTAATATGTATACCGTGTGGATACGCTGACCATGTGTCGCCTTTTCAAATTAGGCGTTTCTCGGTCGGCTGACCCAGGTGCTGCAATTTAACTCGATCCCATAGCTGAAACTCTTCAAAAACGCTTCCATAGCCCCTTTTTAGCACCACAGAGCACCGCGGGTTTGTGCGATCGGACTGAAAACCTGGAGAGGGAAGGAAGTAAATCCTAGATATACCTGTAGTGAACACACACTTTAATTTTTAACCTGGGTGGGTCGGGTGATGTTTGAATAGCGGAAGCGTTTACATTAAACTTCAAGTCAAAAGGAGCTCCATCACCCACCATGGGTTTCCAAACCATGACCTCTACATCGGCATTCAGGGGTGCGATATTTTCCTTTCAATTCAATGGAATATTGGTTTGAATTCGGCTAGTTTAGTACATTATTTGATGTTGGCTGGTCGAGCCTGCTCTGGCACTAGTTGGCAGCCCTTGGAGAGATCTGTAGTGGGTACCCCTTTGCTGACTCCAACATAAGTAGGTAGTTGTACTCCATGTCTTCGAATTCCATCGCAGTTGTGAAGTAAAACCTCCTCAGAAGGATCGATAGAAGTACTTTAGCTTGAATTGCAGCGATCGTTTGCCCTTTAAGTGACATCGTCATTAGAACACATTGGTGCGGATATCATAAAGGATGTATTGCAACCTTATAATATTATTACTGCTGTTACCTGGACAAACTCGAGCGCCGGCACTGAAGGGTAAAAAAGCTCCTTTTGGTCTTTTGGATACGTTTTCAGGAAGAAAATGTTCAGGATAGAACTCTTTGTGTTTCTCCCAGTATTCAGGCGATGTATGGGTGACATGCAAATTCACGTACACACTTGATCCCTTAGGAAAAACCAAGCCTTCTGCAAAGATTATGACATGGTGGTTGTTCAGATATTGTGGTGGTTCAGAGATAGGGCTGCTTCAAAACAGTGCGTTACTTATGTACGCTGAAGTTAGGCATGTCCTCACCAACAACAGATTGGGCGTTGACTTCCCTAAAAATCCCTGGAACGCTAATGTGCCTGAGTGTTTCCTGGTACACCATCCACAAGTAGCCCATTTGAGTAGTCTCTTCGTTCGTGGGAGCTCTCAATGTGTCTCCCATGATGTTCACTTGCTCTTGGTATGCTTTCTCTTGGTACTCGGGGTGCATTGCCAAGAACAGAAGGGCAGATGACAAGGCTACCGAATTGGTGTCATAGGCCTGGTGAACAAGCAATAATTATTATTGTTAAGGAAGTTGGTTACTGTGGGACACTCCGTACATCGGATTTTGGGCGTGTTCTTACATGTATTTTGGTTCATCAATTGATTTGTGTTGTGTTTGGCGGAAGGCCAGTAGCGTCATGTCTACAATTTCGCCGCCAGGTGTTTTGGAAGAATATGAAGGGAGTGTGGGAACATTCCTGACCAGGGTATGCAAAGTTCGCGATCTGCGTGGACCTGGTGGAAGTTGCCAGCCACAGTAAAGGAAGATCTGCATGCTCCAATACCTGATGTGTCAGGATGTGTCAGGATACTGTGGAATAAAACTCTGTTTTTGCTTAGACGTTTAGGCAGGGCCGTGCCACAGTCTGTCCTTCTTATAGCATACCATAGTTTATTCGTGTCAACCATGTCTTATGGTTTGGTACTATGGGGAGGCGCAGCTGGAGTAGACAAAATACTCCTTTTACAAAAAAAAAAAAGCTGTGCGGATACTTGCTCGAGCAAAATTCGATGACCATGCCAAGCCGATTTTCATTAAATTGGGACTGCTCACAGTTTATTCCCTGTACGTGTATCAAGCGGATTGCCTTACACACAAACCAAAAAGCTCCTTACACATTAGGGGGGATGTCCACGAATACAATACCCGGCAACGGGATCAACTGGACGTTCCATTTGCGAGGCTCGCTAGTACACAACGTACTCACGGTCACCAGGGGATCAATTTCTATAATCACCTCCCTGCTGCCTGGCGTGATCTTCCTTTATCGAAATTCTCACATAATGTCCTCGAGGTTTTCAAAAAAGAGCCCTTTTACAAAATTGAGGAGTTTTATGATACGGTGTTTGTTTGACCTGTTTTTATTGTATCTATGTTTAAAATTTGACTAAAATTTAGTAATGTACATTTACATTTAATGTAATGTTGTTTTTACTGTGTCCTTGTTTAAAATTTGACTAATGTAATGTTGTTTTTACTGTTTATTCGTTTAAAATTTGACTAAATGTAGGCACTATTAGGGTTGCTTTTTTACTGATGACAAGTTGAATATTGACATGATTCTTCATTTATAACGATGTTTTGAAAATTAGTTGTAGTATTTACTGACAATTGCAATGTCTGTACAAAGAGATAACTGCAAATAAAGAGAATTGAATTGAATTGAAGATTTTTAATCTTCAGGAGGGAGCTGAGGGGAAGCCAATACTCTACACGAGGAGTCGTGGCCGATACCGTTTCTCCCAGAGCCCGCAGTTTTACCCGGTGCAGCGTGTACAGCTACCTCAGAAGTGTCACCAAAGGTGGCCTTGTCTGACCCGGTCTTACATGTGGCCCAGCTGCATCAAACGATTTGTCGTTAAAAGTTGCCCGGCAACACACCCATACGTCGGGACCATTCTCGCTGGTTCAGCTTCCTCGAATGAAACGTCATTAGAGGAGACCTGGTCAGCGGGTTTGATCACATGAAAATTACTGTGTTCAGACATAGTTCTGATGTTCTGAATAAATGAACAGTACGACTTAATGTCATTTAAAGGAAGATTAATAGTAGAATTACCGTGGGTCTTCTTAGGGGACGGCAGAGCCGCTCGCGGGAGAAGAAGGTTCACGTTGCAGCGCGACTGCAGCGCTTCATGCTCCTCCCGCCGGAACCAACTCTGGCGGGATGGCGATATTGCGAGATAATTGTGGGTAAAATCTCCCAGATTTCTACATACAGTTACAATATGGCAAAACTACATACTACCTATATGGGGCATTCCACGTCAGAGATTGGACTACGAAAATAAAAGTTCTCCGAAATGAACCATTTTTGAATACCTATTTTGTACCCCTAGGTGAGAAAACATCTTCCACGAATTCGCAGACCGATGCGTTGCGTTCTTGCCACTGCACAGGCAGTCAAAGATTGCGAAATAGGCAGGTTTGCGTTCACTTCGCCGGCTGCTACCGCACTTATTCCGCCATCAAAAAAATTAACGAGGCCAGCGTTTTGGAAAGAGAAGAACTTCCTATTTGATGTGGTGTAACCTTATTTTCAATCAAAATTCTATTCCACCTCAAAAACTTAAGTTTGACAACTTGTTTTGACAAAATGAGTTTTCTCCCATTTGGGCATTTTTAATATTTTTATTTTTTAACAGGACCTCCTCCTTCCATCCATAGGAATGCACCCCTCATAGCACAAGTAATATGCGTTGTAGCTTTCTGTTGTTTGCTTACAACGTTGCTCTCCTGTCTCAGTGAACGAACTATAGAACTGCATCTGACTCAAAACAGCTCTGACGACGACGACATATTATAATACACGCATATTATGCTGTTCACATACCGCAAGAATAAAGTCCATAGGCATTGAGAACCCATCGTGCTTTTCCTTGAGAGCTTGTTTTATTACAACATCGGTGTAGCATTCTGGTTCAAAATTAGGGTCTGAAATAACATAAATTCCTGTCACAAAATGGGTCATTTACATCACCACCAAATAACACCCCATCGTAAGTACCTTCAGGGTCCTGGTGACATTTCGCCAAAATGGACTTTCTACATTCGAACAACTAAAAGAGAAAGGTCTTGATTACGTTTATATTGCTGAAATTGATTAAATATTTACTTAAATTTTGAGTTAACTCACTTTTTCCCCAAACTGACATATTTTGTTTTGCAGTGATGTCACCTCTCTCTTCGTTTTTGAGAAATGAAACAACCAACTTAATTTATATTGGACGTTGATGACTAATTTAAACCATATTGTTGTGATCCTGAAAAAAACTAATTTTTAAGATTTGTAGCCATGTTAGTTACAGTTGGATGGTTCCACTTACATGCTTCCCCACTCGAGGTCAAACCCTAGCAGTTTCGCATGAGTGCTGTCCATCCCCATGAAGGTCTCTGAAGAGCAACGTGGTTAGATTATGGTCTGCAATACATCATATCCCTGCAGTGATGCCAATTTGTTACGTACCGAAAGTGATATCGAGCGCCCATCGTTGCATAAACGGGAGAAGGTCGACTGTTCCTGAGACGTTACTGAGCGACTCGCAAAGTTCTTCGCTTATTGCAACCAGGACGTCATAATGATGGTCCACAATCGTGTTCGACTGCATAAACCTATTTAGAGGCCTTCTCAGAACACTCCACCCGTCTCCTGAAAGAAAATGTTACGTGTTACGTGTAGTTTAAAGTCAGGTCAGTCGCCAGAGGGTTTGATTCGTGCAAGAAATTGTTGTTACGGGTTTGAACAGCAGAATACAAAAATGGTAGCAATAATTTTGTAGGGAGAACTTTTGGTGGCCAAAAAACACGGACATTTTCCATTTTGTCACCTATAACTCAAAAACTAAGCATCTCAAAGAAAACGTTTCCAGAACAAAGTTGAAGGGCATAAAATTCTGCGTCGAATGACCTCCTTACACGTAAGAATCGGTTCTGCCGTTTAGCCACAACCAAGCGTAAAAAATATGCAGTTTTTTCCAACTTGGAAAAATGGGATTCGCCCATGTTTCAACCCCTGTAAGTTATGAACGGCTAATGCAAATGAATTGGCTCAAAATGTAGAATCTACAACAGAGCATCAAATTACTAATTAAGGGAGCACCTTCAAAAAAAATACTTCCAACTGAGAAAACGAATTTAAACCAAAATATGAAACGCCCAATCTGAAACCGCTCGGTTCTCAAAAAAAAAAAAACACGTTTTTGAAAAAATTTTCGGCTGGAGCGCGGAAACTATTGGTCGATTCCAAATGTCTTTTTTTCTCGTGAAAGCTGAATACATTCCTCATCACAGCTGTTCTATGTGAAATTTTTATTTGAGCTTTGATAAAGGAGGGGCAGGCATGGCGAAAATTGGCATTTGGCAATTTTCCCCGCTGAATACATATTTGAGGAGGCATTTTACGGGGTTTTCCTGAGATCTCCGGGAAAATCCTAATATCAATTCTGAAACGAAATTTAATCAGCTTTTGCATGGGGGAAGTTTTTGGTTGGAAAAACACGAAACCCCGCTCGGGCGTTTAGAATCGAGAAGTTTCGTTCAATTGCCCACGTTTACGCTCTGCCCAGAGAACGCGCGACGGGTGTCTCGCCGAGTCACTCGTCTGAGACAGTCTCGTACGTAGAATTTAACATTGAATCCGAATCCAGAATCAAAATGTCAAAACCCGGTTCAAAAAATGAAGTTGCGCGCGTCGCGCGGGATTTTATAATGGCCTATATTGGGCCGGCAGTGGAAAATTTTTACACAAGGGTTTATTATTCTTTGATGTAAGTAGGTTACATGTGCAGGAATTTAATTCTGTCGATAAAAAAAAAAATTTGTATATATCAAATTTTTTGTTTAAATCTTTTTTCAACGTTTTATTTGTTTATTAGTTGAAAAATATTTGACCTCCTGGGATCCATCAAAAATCTCATTTGTAGCCCCTATAGATCGCAACAGTGAAATCGGATCGTTCCCGGACCCCCAAAAATTTTATTTTAGCCCCATAGCGCCCCACGGGTTTGGGCGATCGGGCTGAAAACCTTGCGGGCACAACTAGATGGTAAACCGAGTATTTTGTCAAAATTTCAGATTTAAAAAAATTCCTACTGCCCAGTACGGCGGAGAGACATTTCGGTTTTGGAATCTAGACCTCTTATCCGTTTCGATAATGTCAAATTTTGAGGCCGATCCGAGTCGTCGACCTCCGTCGCGATCACATAGATGTATTATTCCAAGAATAATAAACCAAAATAAGAGCTTCTACACCATTTCTTGCGCGAGTCCCCCCCCCCCCCCCCCCCATCAATCCTTTGGCGACTGGCCTAACAGGGGAATCCACTACTTCGGCCATTAGGTCTCAATGTTTGGAGTACCATTTCTGGAAAATACGCCGTCCGTCAATTGGTTCGCATAGCCGTAAATTTCGGAGTCCTTTCCTTTGAATTTGGGGCTGTTGAGAATGCGCTGCAACACAATTTGAAGGTCATCATTGGCCGACATTTATATTAATTCAGAGCGAGAGAACGTACCTCGTTGAGTCTAGCGTCAGCAACATCAATAATCAACTTTGGCCCAAGCCAGAAACTCGACGCTTTGTAAGGGAAATCCTTTATAGTTGCCATGAAGCCGTCTAGTATTACCAATAGATCTGAAACATTGTTTTAAAGTTAAAAATTGCTGATTCTCAGCAAAAGGGCAAATTTAGTGTCCCTGGCCTGTCATGCAGCGAGAAGTTGAGTTTTTGGGTTCTGGCTTTTAAAATATCTTTACCTTTACTCTGCTCTAGCAGAATATGTACCAAAAGTAAGGCCTGCTTACTAATTCATACCTTTTTTTGGAGCGTAAAGCACGCATTTTCTGATTACCGTGGTTGTCCCTACCTCATATTCACGGATCCTCACTTGTGAAAATGACATCCTTACCATACCTATGACATTTTGCTTCCGAGTCTGCGAAGCAGCGGAAGCCTTGTGTTCACTTTCGGGAGAAAAAAAAAATTTTTGTTTTCCGAATTCAAAATTTCCACTCGCATTTTGCGTTTCATAGCCTACTGAACAAATTTGGTTCTGTGTCTGTCGGTCTGTGGGTCTGTGGGTCTGTCGGTCTGTCCGCATTTCCTTGTTACAGCCATAATTTCCACAATTTTGAATGAATTTAGCTCAAATTTTGAGGGATTATGCGGATAGGGCTCCTTGAGGTCCCATACGAATTTCATCACAATTGAATCAGCGGTACGCTTTTCGCTTTTCTTTCTTGTTTCTTTCTTCATGGAGTGAAGGTTTCTCACTGGTACCTATCCCATGTATTCTCGGCCCTGGAGGGAAAGCAGCACACATCACTCAACCTTTTTGATCTTTCAAAGGCTTTTGACCTGGTGCCAAACAACTTACTTTTGAAAAAGTTGCAACATTATGGTTTCAGTAATCAAAAGATCTCGTTCTTCAAGAGCTTCCTGGAGGGTTGGTCCCAGGTTGTTTACCATAATGGTGTCGCATCAGAGGAAGTGATGATCCCTTGTGGTGTCAAGCAGGGTAGTATCCTCAGCCCCTGCTTGTTCCTCTTGTACATCAATGACTTGGCTGACCAGTTTTTGGATCCTAATGATATCTTCCTTTTTGCCGATGATATATCGACCGTTGCGAGGGGATCTTCTCGGGAGGAGATGAACCGTAGCTTGCTGGGGAACTCCTCAATTATTGAGAAGTGCTGCTCAGCTAATTCCCTCGTCCTGAACAAGAATAAGACTCAAAGTCTAGAACTAGGCCTCAACCGACGTCTGGATGGGTCGGTTAACTTCTTGGGTTTAATGGTTGATAACCGTCTTTCATGGCTATCACACATTCAAGCGCTTTTGCCAAAATTGTCGTCCTGCATCTACATGATTAGGAGATTGAGGGGCGTTGTGTCTGATGCAGTTCTTCGTTCGGTATATCATGCATGCTTTGCAAGCAGGTCCAGTTACTGTATCATTGCATGGGGAAATTCCAGTCATGCCATCAGGGTCTTCAGGCTCCAGAAGCGGGTGATCAGGATAATTGCCGGACTCTCTTGGAATGAAAGTTGTCGGGGCACTTTTGTGCGTCTGGGTATTCAAACCATTCCCAGTTCCTATGTTTTGGCGGCTCTGAACACAGTCAAGTCATGCTTGTCAACCCTCCCCATGGTTTCCGATGTTCATGAGCATTACACCCACTCCCGAGGGAACCTTGCCATTCCATTTACCCGTCTCAGTGTGGCGTTGAGGAATAACCCAATTCAAGTAGGTTCTCGTCTTTTCAATGCCCTGCCAAATCATATACAACAGCTCCCTGATAGATCCTTTAATAACGTAATAAAATCACATCTTCTCAAAGCCGAACTCTACTCTTTGGAGGAGTTTTTCGGTATTTCATGGAGCGATGTGTCTTGAGTTGAGTGGATCGTGGATGGGGAAGCCTTGTCTCATCTGTTGACATGTTTCTACTTACGTCCTGAGTTGTTTTAGTTTGTTTATATGACCACACCTATCATGTACCATTGTTTTCTTTTGCCTCGTACCATGCAATTGCCTGATGTACCTATTTCGTGTTTGTACCAACTCATTTTTGACGTTTGCTGTGTCATATTGGCCTCTGCAAATAAAAAACCTTGATTTGATTTGATTTGATTTGATTCTGTGTCAAAAGAAAAACAAGCCATCAATTGAATTGAATAGATGAGCGCAACCTTTTTGTTATTACGATATATTTAATGAGCGAGAGAAACTAAGAAACAGTAGGTATCTAGCGACCAAACTATGCCACACAACACATCATCCACGTGATGCTCATTACGTAAACAACTGCACCCTAACGACCGATGCGTAATAAAACCTTATGCCGATCAGAGGTAACGAACGGCTCAGGCTGCAAAAATCGTTTTGGAGTCGTTGGAATCAGCCTGAAAAGCTCATTCCATAGACCCTTGTACCAACGAAATCGGACAAAAACTTCCGTCCCCCTTTTGAGGCCTCCTTAGTTACACATCAGAGATAAACAACTTTCGTCGTGAAGGACCTCCCGAAAACCGATGAAGGGGATGAGGGAGGGAAAATCAAGGTAGCCTATAACCACCCCCCGAACTCGCTGATGACAATGAGACCACCCTCATGAAAATCTGTTGAGCCGCTCGGGCGTGATGCTCTGTACACAAACAAACAAACAAAAAAAAACATACATGTCGAGGAGGTGAGCGCACCTTTCCATTTTTTGGAAAAAGGTTGCGCTAAAAAGTTGGAAAAAAAATTTTTGGATTTTTTTTTTCAAAAAAAATTGATTTTTGGATTTTTTTTTTTTCGAAAAAAATTGTTTTTTAAAAAATTCTTTATTCTTTACTCGAAAAATATTTAACCTCCTGGGATCCATCAAAAATCCCATTTTTAGCCCTATGAAAGCCCTATAGATCGCAACAGTGAAATCGGATCGCTGCGGGACCCCAAAAAATGGATTCTACGTCCAAAAATACTTCGATAACGACACCTGACTCGATCCCATAGCCAAAAGCCTTCAAAAACCACCTTCTGTAGCCCCATTTTAGCCCCATAGCGCCCCACGGGTTTGGGCGATCGGGCTGAAAACCTTGCGGGCACAACTAGATGGCAAACCAAGTATTTTGTCGAAATTTCAGATTTTTAAAAATTTCCTACTACCCAAAACGGCCTGGACGGCGTACGGCGGACGGCGGACGGACATTTCGGATTTTGAATGTAGACCTCTTGAAACGGATAATGTCAAATTTTGAGGCCGATCGGAGTCGTCGACCCGCGTCGCGAAAACATAGGTGTATTATTCCAAGAATAATAAACCAAAAGTACCCCCATTCGCCCTGATGCGGGGAAGTTTCCTATCGTGTACTGGCAGCTCTGTTCTTGAACCTTGCCCTGAAACCGGCGGGCTAACATTCATCACATGGACATAGGAGCTCGATGAGAACTGCGTCGCAGATGCGTATTTTTATTCACGTGATTACCATGGTATCATGTTTTCCCTCCAAGGCTCTAATCAATATTTTTCCAAACCCATTTATTTTCAACCCCTTGAAGTGTAGTTAGCATCCATGTTTTAGTTTTTGCAAACAAGTATTTCCTAGGCTGTGCAGAAGACCTTGAAGTGTGATTTCTGATTACCATGTATCAATCTCTGTGATTACCATGGACAAAACACAAATCTGAGCCTCCCTTCCGTCTGCGGTCCAGACCGTTTCGGGCAGTAGAAATTTTTTTTTAAATCTGAAATTTTGACAAAATACTTGGTTTACCATCTAGTTGAGGCAGTAAGGTTTTCAGCTCGATCGCCCTAACCCGTGGGGCGCTGTGGGGCTAAAAAGAGGCTACGGGAGGGGTTTTTGAAGGTTTTCGGCTGTGAGGTCGAGTTAGGTGTCGTTTTCGAAGTAGTTTTGGACGTAGAATCCATTTTTTTGGGTCCCAGGACGATCCGATTTCACCGTGGGGATCTTGGGGGCTACAAATGGGATTTTTGAGGATCCTAGTAGGTCAAATGAGGTGTCGTTTTCCGAGTAATTTTGGACGTATTATCCATTTTTCGGGGTTCCACATTCATCTACAAACTTTTCAAGAAAAAAAAAAAAAAAACCAATAGGGACCTACCAACCTAGGGTAGGTACCTATTTTAATTAATATAATTTTAATTAAATTTTTTTTATACAGGTAGAATTACTTTTTGGATAATTTATATCGAATTATAACAATTTGTCTGGATCGTTTGTGCACTGTTAACGGTAAAAGGTGATTTTTCTGGCGTTCAAAAATAAGTTCAAGGCGCCTAGAAATAAAAAATACGATTTTTGGGAAAAAATTTCCCCTTTTCGTCACAAGCCCTGCCCACCCCCTCTAGTTCAACAACCCCATAGTAATAATACGACATTAGCTAACAAGCATCTTCAATCTATGTACCTAATTGGTGAAATGTTAAAATTTAACTATTTAATTGTGTAATTATTACCTTGGTATAAGAAATCTTAAATTTAAAATTTTCTGGGTGGATAGTGGAATTTGATCTCAACTGAGCAATTTATAGTTATCTCCAGCTGTCAGAGAATCTCCCTGATTTTTTTCAAATTTTTCTACCAACTTTATGATCTGGTCATTTTCAACCTTCGAAATTTGCCCTTTTGTTGAGAATCACATCATCAGTAACTGATCTATTAGAACTGTTCTAACTATGAAATTCATGCAGGAGGTACATTGTAGCAGATAGAAACGGTTTAAAATTCGCACTATCAATCACTTCAGTAGTTTTCGTCGGCTCACCTCGCATGTTGGACACAAACGCAAATATCCAGGCGTTGCCCACGAGGGACAATGTTGGCCTGGCCCCTGATGCTATCGGTATGTTGGTAGTCCCTTCAAGGCGGTCCTTGGATAAGGCGGAGAACAAGCTGTACAACACCAGACTCAAACTCGTAACTACCAAAGACACGACGAAGAGGTCCATCTTTAACTGTGGATGATAGCCCACTGCGGATTGAATCGACCTATTTATATAGCAGGTTCAGCTTAAGTTACTGAACAGGTGTTTCAAGGATAACAATAGGTACCACGACCAGGGGCGAGACGTGGGATTATTACCAAGCAACTTTTACACAAGGGTCAATTAGAATACAATCAACTCAAATAAGAACGCTACAAATTTTACACAAGGGTTTATTATTCTTTGATATAGGTTAATTGTACAGACATTTAATTCTGTCATTGAAAAAATTAAAAAAAAAAATTTTTTTTGTTATACCAAAATGCTATTCCAAAAAAAAAAAATTTAGGAGGGGAGGGGGGGATTTTTTTCTTTTCAAAAATGTGTTTTTTCAAAAATTCTTTAATTTTTACTCGATAAATATTTAACCTCTTTGGATCCTTCAAAAATTTTTTGACCCTTGAAAACTCTATAGAACGCCACAGTGAAATCGGATCGTTCCGGGACCCCCAAAAATGGATTCTACGTCCAAAAATACTTCGAAAACGATACCTTACTCGATCCCATAGACAAAAGCCGTAAAAAATAAAAACCTCCTGTAGCTCCATTTTAGCCCCATAGCGCCCCACGGGTTTGGGCGATCGGACTGAAAACCTTGCGGGCACAACTAGATGGCAAACCAAGTATTTTGTCCAAATTTCAGATTTAAAAAAAATTAGGTGTCGTTTTCGAAGTATTTTTGAACGTAGAATCCATTTTCGAGGGTCCCAGAACGATCCGATTTAACTGGGGCGATCTATAGGGCTTTCATGGGACTAAAAATGGGATTTTTGAAGGATCCCAGGAGGTTAAATATTTTTCGAGCAAAAAATTAAGAATTTTTGAAAAAAAATTCCAAAATTCCAAAAAAAAGTTTTTTGAATAAAAAACCCCAAAAAAAAATTTCTTTTCTCAAAAATTGTTTCCATTGACAGAAAACATTTTTGCACAAGTATCCTACCTATATCAAAGAATAATAAACTGCACAAAACGGCTCGGGCTGCTACTGTTCACCAGGGTACGGACTTGTGCGTCGTTGGGATCGGAGGGTGTTATATTATAACGGAAGTTTCAAGATCGTGCGTACGGCGTCGGTAGTCCAAATCTCGTGATAATGAAATCCTACGAAACGTGGTCAGCCATTCAAACACTGATCGGTAAACAAGTTGTCCCTGGCTGAATGGCATTTCTCGAACTCCGACTGTGTGATGTTTTCCTGAGCCAAAGAGAACAAAGGGAGGTAACTCTTTATGCTTGTCAATTTTGTATTTAAACTTTAATTTCAATTTATTTATTGACAAGAATAAATGGATATCATTTTCAGAAATTAACATGTACCTACTATATTTTAATGAAATCACTTATCATGGAAACGTGTTTAAATGAAGAAATACGGAGTTAATTATGAAAATAGCTTTTACTAGAGCACCAGATAAACATTACAAAAGGACAGACGCACACGCCAGGTTGATACCGAGTAGTGACGTCATAAGTATTAGACCAGGGGTTCCCAACCTTTTTTTACCTCCCCCCCCCCCCCTTTGTTCTATGTAATTATACTCTCCCCCTCCTTAAAAATGCTAAGTATAAGTATAATCATGGTATATTTTTAATGAGTAAATTCAAATTCAAACGGAACTTTTTATTTGTTGTTGTATTCATGTTGACAAACACTCACGCTCCAGCCTACCTAAATAATTAGGAATGGAAGCGTTTCTGGATTTTTTTTTTTTTTTAATCGATAGAAGACGTCCAAATACTACGAATGGGGTTAAAACACAAACTGCAAGCTCGTATGAATTTATAAAATTTATGGAAAAATGTCTATTTGAATTTTGGCGGAAACCCGAGGTCAGCTCCTATTGGTCGAAGAGTTTGCCACCATTACAAAACTAAAAACTAGATTAAGATTAAGTTAATTTATATCACAAATAAGTGGAGTCAATAAGCATGATCACATTCACACCAAAGCGAACACAGCCATTTTCGCGTAACTCCAGTGTCATCAGAGCCAAATGCCAAGAAAAAATCGACCTGCACTCTGGTGTTTTTTGATTGGAAACCGGAACCACTATAGGTGACGTCACGTTAAATGATTATAAACTACGTGAAAGACTTTTTGTCAGTTTTTGGGCCTTGATCGCGCCTCCCCTGGAGACCCTTCACGCCCCCCCAAGGGGGGCGTGCCCCCCAGGTTGGGAATCCCTGTATTCGACCTTACAGTACATATACCTTAAGTAGTGTAGTGGTGGGTATGCATAATTATTTTTAACATAATATGTTAAAGAAATATTATTTTTAGAGAAAATATTATTTTCTCCCGTCCACCAACATAATAAGATCTTAGAACGATCTGGTTGCTGGTGGAGCCACTCTCAGTCAAAAACAAAACTAGACTACATACCTATTTCAAATTGCAGAACTAAAATTAATAAAACCGTAAATGTACCTACCTAGTGTTTTTACTACAAATGCTATGTACCTACCCGAACTCAAATTTTCCAGAAATTAAATTCTCTTATCTTAAACAATACCAGCTTCGCACGAAACATCAAATTCCCGTCCATCAACGATGCACCCGTGGCAACCCGTCGACTTAATTTTTCATAGTAACAACGCTTGTTGGTTTCTCGTAGTGAAGTATCGAATTCCCGTCTATCACCAATATAATTATTATATGCGGCCCATAGCAACCCATCAACTCAAAATGAAATTACCTAGTACCTATTAGACAAATCGAAGGCTCGCAAAAAATACTCGTACCCACCTACCGGAGATCTTCGAATAACTTGCGAACGGGTTATCGCACAGAAATCGTTTTGCAGTCGTTGAAATCAGCGTGAAAAGCTCGTTTCAACCGATGCCAAAAGTTGTACCGGGTTTCGGCCTTTCGAAAAATTTTCCTAGCAATCCCTAGTAGGTAACGACGCTATTTGACCCGGCTTTTCGTCGCCAACCCGCGACGAAATTGGTTCAGCCGTTCGGCAGTTTACTGGGCACATACATACATACAGAAAGAGAATTTTATATAATAGTAATAGATAGATAGATTAGTATAGATAGATCGATAGATAACCTGCTTAAAATGATTAACCTCTCAAAAACTTGAGGATTAATTTTACAAGCACAAAGGAAACTCCATCCTCGGCGCCCCTCTCCCAGCTTGAATATTTTTCTCTTTATACGCCCTATTATTAAATAAGGATTTATTGTATATAACATGACGATTTATTGATATATAACATGACATCATAGAAATAATCACAACATTATAATAATTATTTGTTTTTGAAATAACAACAATACTCCTTGAACTTATGAAATGCGTTGAATTCAGCTGTAATTTCCCCTCCCTTCCCATCATCCCCCTCCTCCCAACCAACCCCAAGTTGTCTAGTTATGTATTTCACACCACAAATAATTATGTACTGAGTGAAGGACGATGCTGGGAATCGCGAAAAGAACAATTCAATGGACTTGTTAGAGGCGTTGTTAGAGGCCTATGCGTAAAAAGTCACATTTTCTTACATTTATCACGACTGACCCACAGAATTCTCAATAACCTCGATTCTGTTGGTTATAGCAAAAATATTATCGAAACAAAAGTTGGTCGCAATTAAATTATCTACAGAATGAGACCAACTACAGGTTTCTAGCCCAAACGTTACTCGAGTTACAAACGAAAAACTGAACATTTTTCGAACATTTGCAGTTTCTTCAAACTTCAAATGCGATGTGGCGCCATTTATACTTATCCGATCGACCTAAAACTTTGCCAAACTAATTTTCTCGCCCAACTGCACCATTTGGGGGGTTGAGAGTGATTAAATTCGAACTTTGGTTTTTTATTGCCAACCTAGTGAACACACACTTTAATTGTTAACCTGGGTCGGGTGATGTTTGAATAGCGAAATCGTTTATATTAAACTTCAAGTCAAAGGGAGCTCCATCACCCACCATGGGATTCGAACCCATGACCTCTACGTCGGCAGACAGATAACACTCCCCCAGGCTGCCACTGCGCTACCGGATGCCCCAATATTATTATAATTATATAATTATTTTATAATAACTTTAGTGTGCGAGGAGGGGCGGTGCCAGGGGCGGTTCGGCTGGCGTTGAAGGAGCCGAGAGCAAAGACATAATAAAGACGAATATTATTCGGGTTGCCCTGCTCAGCATTGAAGGCGCCGGGGCCGTTCAGTGAGTCGAGGTGAAAGCTTACAAGTACTTTCGTGGGTGAAACGAACAGAGGGACGAGCTGAGTCTTACAGTTGTATGTTCGAATCCTCATTAGAAGCCAAAGAAAGGGACGAGCTGAGTATAGTTGTACATATGTTCGTCCTCAAATCCTCATCAACTACTGTCGAAGCCAAAGAGAACTGAGGTCGATCGTTGGCAACTTTGTCGAGTGAGCTGTTTTCTTCTTTGTCGGAATGCTGAAAGAAAAACGCTGAAAATTTTACACAAGGGTTTTCTATTCTTTTATATTTGTTAATTTGGCAAAAATAAATTCTGCGTCATTAAGAAAATACTTTTGGAAAAAAAATAATATATGTAGGTAGGTATTTAATTTCTTTTTGGTTTATTATTCTTGGAATAATACACCTATGTTTTCGCGACGGGGGTCGACGACTCCGATCGGGCTCAAAATTTGACATTATCCGTTTCAAGAGGTCTACATTCTAAATCCGAAATGTCCGTCCGCCGTCCGCCGTACGCCGTCCGCCGTCCAGGCCTTTTTGGGCAGTAGGAATTTTTTTAAAAATCTGAAATTTCGACAAAATACTTGGTTTACCATCTAGTTGTGCCCGCAAGGTTTTCAGTCCGATCGCCCAAACCCGTGGGGCGCTATGGGGCTATAGTGGGGCTACGGGAGGGGTTTATTGAAGGCTTTTAGCTATGGGATCGAGTTAGGTGTCGTTTTCGAAGTATTTTTGGACGTAGAATCCATTTTTTGGGGTCCCGGAACGATCCGATTTCACTGGGGCGATGTTTAGGGCATTCGTGGGGCTAAAAATGGGATTTTTGAAGGATCCCAGGATGTTAAATATTTTTCGAGTAAAAAATACAGAGTTTTTGAAAAAACACATTTTTGAACAAAAAAAACCAAAAAAAATTTTTTTTGAGATAAAAATCAAAAAATTTTTTTTTTTTTTCAATTTTTTCATTGACAGAATTAAATTTCTGCACAAGTAACGTATATCAAAGAATAATAAACCCTTGTGTAAAATTTGCAGCGTTTTTTCTTTGATATATTTGGACAGACATGGGACACAAAACTACAAAAACGGACATTCGGGGAAAAAAAAAGACATTCTGAAAGGTACCTACCTATATAGATATAGGTAGGTACCTTTCAGAATGTCTTTTTTTTCCCAAATTTGACATTAGATCTAAGAGGCCGATCAGAAATTTCGACTCCGTCGCGATTACATAATATGTAATGGGTGGAATATTATTCCACCCATTCCAGCCATTCTCTGCAGCTGGGTGGGTGTGCCATCAGAAGGGAGAACTAGCTGAAAGAAGCCCCACATGAAGGCCAGTAAGTTAAAAGTTTCTCTCACCAAAATTTGATCGAAGCAGACATATATATACCCAGCTGTAGAGAATGCTCTGACTCCACACTCGTGGGTGGAATCGTCAAACGAAATGTATACCTAATATACTCCAGTGCATATTATGCAAACTGTAGGTAGCGCACCCTCTTTCCCCTCAGATAGGTTAGATAGTATCTGGATCATAGATAGGATCCTAGATTCCCCGAAAATAGCAAAAATATTGTTAACTGCAGCAAAAGAGGCATGAGGAGGACTTGTATGAATCACAGGCGATGAGAATGTGATTTACAGTGTGCAGGCTGTGATTCACACTACAGAAAACGCGGCTTTTGACGCGGCGAGGGGGTCGACGACTCCGATCGGCCTCAAAATTTGACATTATCCGTTTCAAGAGGTCTAGATTCCAAAACCGAAATTTACTTCCGCCGTCCGAGCCGTTTTGGGCGGTAGGAATTTTTTTTTAAATCTGAAATTATGACAAAATTCTTGGTTTACCATCTAGTTGTGCCCGCAAGGTTTTCAGCCCGATCGCCCAAACCCGTGGGGCGCTATGGGGCTAAAATGGGGCTACAGGAGGGTTTTTTTGAAGGCTTTTGTCTACGGGATCGAGTCAGGTGTCGTTTTCGAAGAATTTTTGGACGTAGAATCCATTTTTTGTGATCCCGGAACGATCCGATTTCACTGTTGCGATCTATTGGGCTTTCATGGGGCTACAAATGGGATCTTTTAAGGATCCCAAGAGGTTAAATATTTTTCGAGTAAAAAATGAAAAATTTTTGAGAAAAAAAAATCCAAAAAAAATTTTCCAAATTTTTTCATTGACAGAATTTAATTTTTGCGCACTTAGATAACCTACATCAAAGAATAATAAACCCTTGTGTGAAATTTGCAGCGTTTATTTCCTTTCCGAGTGTCCGTTTTTGGAGTTTTGTGTCCCACGTCTGTCCAAAACTAGACATTTAATGTCTCACGGAAAAAACATTAATATTTATATATTTTTTTTCCAAAAGTATTTTCTTAATGACAGAACTAATTTTTGCCAAATTAACCTATATAAAAGAATAATCAACCCTTGTGTATAATTTGCAGCGTTTTTCTTCACCCGAGCCACTTCTGCCGCCTTTGCCGCCACCCAAGCCGCTCCCGGCTCCTTCAATAAAATATTTTCCGAGTAAAAAAAATTGAAATTTTTTCTTTTAAATTTTTTTATTGACACAGATTTAATTTTCGTACAAGTAACCTACATCAAATGTAAATGTATCACCCCTGAAGAATACCTGGGAAATTCTCCCAAAAGTCTCCCAACCAGCCAACATCAAGCAATGTACTAAACTAGCCGAATTCATACACATATTCAATTGAATTGAAAGGAAAATATCTCACCCTGAAAGTATAGAATTTATGTCCTCAGGAGATTGTAAGGTCCGTGTGTTATTTTGAGTATGATTTCTTATTCCATTGAACAAAATATGTTTCACCTTGGATCCCAGACACTTCCAGTCGAAATCACTCAGTTCGAGATGAAATTCAAATTCAAAAGGTCCAAAAGTTAGTCCCTCACTTGTCCCACGTCACGAATCCCCTGCTTTGAGTGTGAATAATACTCATGTGAGTGACAGTAGCACCATTTCATTTACATAATATGTATAATATGTTAATTTCATTAACATAATATGTATAAAATGTTAATGAAATAGTGCTAATATCACTCACATGAGTATTATTCACACTCAAAGCAGGGGACTCGTGAAATGGGACAAGTGAGGGACTAACTTTTGGACCTTTTGAATTTGAATTTCATCTCGAACTGAGTGATTTCGACTGGAAGTGTCTGGGATCCAAGGTGAATACATATTTTGTTCAATGGAATAAGAAGTCATACTCAAAATAACACACTGACCTTACAATCTCCTGAGGACATAAATTCTAAACTTTCGGGGTGCGATATTTTCCTTTCAATTCAATGGAATATTGGTTTGAATTCAGCTAGTTTAGTACATTGCTTGATGTTGGCTGGTCGAGCCTGCTCTGGCACTAGTTGGCAGCCCTTGGAGAGATATGTAGTGGGTACCCCTTTGTTGACTCCAACATAAGTGCGTACTTGTACTCCATGTCTTCGAATTTCATCGCAGTAGTGAAGTGAAACCTCCTCAGAAGGATCGATAGAAGTACTTTAGCTTGAATGACAGCGATCGTTTGTCCTTTAAGTGACATCGTCATTAGAACACATTGGTGAGGATATCATAACGGAACTTCTGTCATCTTGAACCTTATATTACTGCTGTTACCTGGACAAACTCGAGCGCCGGCACTGAAGGGTAAAAAAGCTCCTTTTGGTCTTTTGGATACGTTTTCAGGAAGAAAATGTTCAGGATAGAACTCTTTGTGTTTCTCCCAGTATTCAGGCGATGTATGGGTGGCTTTTAAATTCACGTACACACTTGATCCCTTAGGAAAAACCAAGCCTTCTGCAAAGATTATGACATGGTGGTGGTTCATAATATGAAAATATATTATATTGTGGTGGTTCAGAGATAGGGTTGCTTCAAAACATTGCGTTACTTATAGACGCTGAAGTTAGGCATGTCCTCACCAACAACAAGTTTGGCGTTGGCTTCCCTAACAATCCCTGGAGCGCCAACGTGTCTGATTGTTTCCTGGAACACCATCCACAAGTAGCCCATTTGAGTAGTCTCTTCGTTCGTGGGAGCTCTCAATGTGCGTCCCATGATGTTCACTTGCTCTTGGTATGCTTTCTCTTGGTACTCGGGGTGCATTGCCAAGAACAGAAGGGCAGATGACAAGGCTACCGTATTGGTGTCATAGGCCTGGTCAACAAGCAATAATTATTATTGTTAAGGAAGTTGGTTACTGTGGGACACTCCGTACATCGGATGATGGACGTGTACGTACATGAGTTTGTGTTCCTAAATTTTATTTTTGTTCATCAATTGATTTGTGTTGTTTGGCGGAAGGCCAGTAGCGTCATATCTACAATTTCGCCCCAGGTGTTTTGGATGAATGTGAAGGGAGTGTGAGAACATTCCTGACCAGGGTATGCAATGTTCGCGATCTGCGTGGACCTGGTGGAAGTGGCCAGCCACAGTAAAGGAAGATCTGCATGCACCAATACCTGATGTGTCAGGATACTGTGGAGATTTGTAATCTTCGGAAGGGAGCTGAGGGGAAGCCAATCCTCTACACGAGGAGTCGTGGCCGATACCGTTTCTCCCAGCGTGTACAGCTACCTCAGAAGTGTCACCAAAGGTGGCCTTGTCTGATCCAGTCTTACATGAGGCCGATCTCCCGGCTCCATCAAACGATTTGTCGTTAGAAGTTGCCAGGCAACACACCCATACGTTGGGACCACTCCCGCTGGTTAAGCTTCCTCGAATGAAATGTCATTGGAGGAGACCTGTTCAGCGGGTTTGATCGCATAAAATAAACTGTGTTCGGACATAGTTCTGATGTTATTAATAAATGAACAGTAAAACTTACTGCCATTTAATGGCAGATTAATAGCAGAATTGCCGTGGGTCTTGCTAGGGGACGGCAGAGCCGCTCGCAGGAGAAGAAGGTTCACGTAGTTGCAGCGCTTCCTGCACCTCCCGCCGGAACCAACTCTGGCGGGCTGGCGATATTACGAGATAATTGTGGGTAATATCTCCCAGATTCCCTACATGAAGTTACAATACGGCAAAACTACATAATATTCGATACATAGTAAAAGTGCAAAACCTAGTAAGTCCACTTTTTCGTGAAAATAAGGATTTGAGCTCTCTGCAACTTTCTTGAGCCGTTGATCCATTGTGTGAAGCCAGATTTCATTGTTTTGATTTCATTACTTCTCTATTCGGGTGTGCAATAACCGTAAGTCGAAACCTCCCAAAGGTGTTGCAAAAACTCGTAAATCCTGTGTTTTGCCGCTACATTCGAGTGTCCTTCACAATGGTGAGTGTTTTACTATTTTTCTGAGTTCTCTTACCCTTATGATTTATTGTATATCGAGTATAAATAGCTTATCAGCTGCTTAACAATCCAAAGACTGTAATAAAGACAGTTTTTGACAACTACATTGGTAATTTCTTGGTGTTGCAGACTTACGAGGTTTTGAGCAACCACTGGTTTTCTTGTTGCTGAAGACTTAAGAGATTTTGAGCAGCCTACCTACACAGCTTCGGAACCTTCACATTAATAATAATACCTAATAATAATAATAATAGTTGATGGTGATGTTGACCGTTTCAATTAATGTTGTTGGAAACTTGTTGAGGGTCAGTCAAATAAGACGAGATTGTTTTGCCGACGTTTCAAGAGATATATTCTCCTATCATCAGGGCCTAATGAAATGAACAAAACACGAATTTACACTTTGAATTTAACAATTGATGAAACTATATGATAAATTTACAAAACTTAAGAAATTTACTTACAAGTGCAGGAAAAAGGGCAGCACACGATGTGAGCCGTCGTCGTACAAATATACTAAATAATATGTAGGATGCAGACATACAGAAGGAACTGACAATTTTCGATGGTGGGGGTTGATTTTTTTTTTTCCTTTAGAAAGTGGTAAACAGAACTCAAAGGATGCCGACTTTTTGTAAGGTTTGAGGGGTGGTCGGTGAGCAGGTAATTAGGCGTTAACGGTTTCATGTCGGCGGTCTCCCTTTGTGGATTAAGTCAGAGTAACATTTACTGAGGTGATTGACATCTGTTCTGAAGTTAACTGTTTGATGTTTGTTGCGTTCAATATGGATCATTTCCAACATCTCCCGCTTGAAAAGGATGGGTTCTTTACCAATGATCTTGGCTTTATTAAATTGAAATTTATGTCCAGCCTCCCTAGAATGGATAGTCAAGGCGGTGGACGTGGGTTTTACTGGACCAGAGCTCTCTTTTTCATGAGTATTGATACGCTTTGACATGAAATTTGCAGTATGGCCAATATAGCGTTTGGGACAATTTTGTTGACATGGGATGTCGTAAATTATATTGTTCTGTTTGTGATGAGGGATGGGGTCTTTGGTTTTAGTGAAAAGAGTTCCTACAGTTTTTTGGTTTTTAAAGGCAAGCTGAGCAGAATCAGAATCAAAAATCTTGGAAAGTTTTTCCGATACCCCCCGTGCATATGGGGTAGAGCAATACCTACGGGGTTGTCGTAAATTTTGTGGTCTAGTGAGGCTAGCTGAATGTTGGGTAATGATTTTATTGATTAAAGAATTAGGATAGCCATTCTTAGTAAGAACAGTACGGAGACGTTCATGATTTTTTTGGTGAAACTGGGGGGAGCTGAGTTTGACAATTCGATCTAAAATATTTTTGATGGTATTGATTTTGTGTTTGTATGGTTGGGCTGATTTATAATGAATAATCCTACCGGAATTTTGAGGTTTAGTGTACCAATCAGTTTCAATATTTCCATCGGGGTTTCTAATTAAGAGGGTGTCAAGGAATGGAATGGATTGGAACTCATTTTCACTTTCTATGGTGAAATGTAGACGTGGGTGAAATTTGTTAAATTTTGATAGAATGATGTGTTCTGAATTTTGAGGTATAGCTGTTATTGTGTCATCCATGAATTTGAAAATAAAGGGTAACTGGAAAGGCAATTTGGGGATGACGTTATCAAATACTATGTCCAAACAGAGCTCAGCCAGTTTTGGGGCAATGGGCGACCCCATGCTAGTGCCAAAAATTTGTAAATAATGTTTATTATTGAATTGAAAATACCCATTTTTTGTACAAAGGTTGAAGAGTTTTAGAAAATTGCGTTTAGGGATACGGGTATATCGTTTGATTTTAGACCAATTATCTACAATTAACTGAGTAATAATTTCTATAGGGGCATTGGTAAAGAGACTGGCGACATCCAACGATATCAGCCTATATCCATCAGGTACCTTTACTTGGTCTATTTTACTTACGAATCTTACGGTCTATTTTAATTACGAACGAGGCCAATAGACTCAAAAACTGCCATTCAAAGTTAGAAATTAATAAAAGATTTAACAAAGCCAAGAAATTCATAACAGACCACAGTGACGAAATCGTCGTATACCTAAGGTATACCTTTACTTGGTCTATTTTACTTTTAAACTCAAAGGAGTCTTTGAGAGTGTACCTGGATCGTGGAAAGCTGTCGTTAAGAATATCGCTGAGAAATTTTGAAATTTTATAATGTGGGGAGTTTGCTAATATAGTCGGATTTATCAAGAATAATGGTCTGGTTTGTTTTATCAGTCCTCGTGACGACGATTTCGTCACTGTGGTCTGTTATGAATTTCTTGGCTTTGTTAAATCTTTTATTAATTTCTAACTTTGAATGGCAGTTTTTGAGTCTATTGGCCTCGTTCGTAATTAAAATAGACCGTAAGATTCGTAAGTAAAATAGACCAAGTAAAGGTACCTGATGGATATAGGCTGATATCGTTGGATGTCGCCAGTCTCTTTACCAATGCCCCTATAGAAATTATTACTCAGTTAATTGTAGATAATTGGTCTAAAATCAAACGATATACCCGTATCCCTAAACGCAATTTTCTAAAACTCTTCAACCTTTGTACAAAAAATGGGTATTTTCAATTCAATAATAAACATTATTTACAAATTTTTGGCACTAGCATGGGGTCGCCCATTGCCCCAAAACTGGCTGAGCTCTGTTTGGACATAGTATTTGATAACGTCATCCCCAAATTGCCTTTCCAGTTACCCTTTATTTTCAAATTCATGGATGACACAATAACAGCTATACCTCAAAATTCAGAACACATCATTCTATCAAAATTTAACAAATTTCACCCACGTCTACATTTCACCATAGAAAGTGAAAATGAGTTCCAATCCATTCCATTCCTTGACACCCTCTTAATTAGAAACCCCGATGGAAATATTGAAACTGATTGGTACACTAAACCTCAAAATTCCGGTAGGATTATTCATTATAAATCAGCCCAACCATACAAACACAAAATCAATACCATCAAAAATATTTTAGATCGAATTGTCAAACTCAGCTCCCCCCAGTTTCACCAAAAAAATCATGAACGTCTCCGTACTGTTCTTACTAAGAATGGCTATCCTAATTCTTTAATCAATAAAATCATTACCCAACATTCAGCTAGCCTCACTAGACCACAAAATTTACGACAACCCCGTAGGTATTGCTCTACCCCATATGTACGGGGGGGTATCGGAAAAACTTTCCAAGATTTTTGATTCTGATTCTGCTCAGCTTGCCTTTAAAAACCAAAAAACTGTAGGAACTCTTTTCACTAAAACCAAAGACCCCATCCCTCATCACAAACAGAACAATATAATTTACGACATCCCATGTCAACAAAATTGTCCCAAACGCTATATTGGCCATACTGCAAATTTCATGTCAAAGCGTATCAATACTCATGAAAAAGAGAGCTCTGGTCCAGTAAAACCCACGTCCACCGCCTTGACTATCCATTCTAGGGAGGCTGGACATAAATTTCAATTTAATAAAGCCAAGATCATTGGTAAAGAACCCATCCTTTTCAAGCGGGAGATGTTGGAAATGATCCATATTGAACGCAACAAACATCAAACAGTTAACTTCAGAACAGATGTCAATCACCTCAGTAAATGTTACTCTGACTTAATCCACAAAGGGAGACCGCCGACATGAAACCGTTAACGCCTAATTACCTGCTCACCGACCACCCCTCAAACCTTACAAAAAGTCGGCATCCTTTGAGTTCTGTTTACCACTTTCTAAAGGAAAAAAAAAAATCAACCCCCACCATCGAAAATTGTCAGTTCCTTCTGTATGTCTGCATCCTACATATTATTTAGTATATTTGTACGACGACGGCTCACATCGTGTGCTGCCCTTTTTCCTGCACTTGTAAGTAAATTTCTTAAGTTTTGTAAATTTATCATATAGTTTCATCAATTGTTAAATTCAAAGTGTAAATTCGTGTTTTGTTCATTTCATTAGGCCCTGATGATAGGAGAATATATCTCTTGAAACGTCGGCAAAACAATCTCGTCTTATTTGACTGACCCTCAACAAGTTTCCAACAACAATAATAATAATTATAATAATAATTGTCGGCATCCCAGTTCCGCGATGCACTCTCCTTGAGGTATGGTCGCACACCTGCAAACCTCCCAACCGTTTGTGATGGGTGTGGGCAAGTGTTTGATGTGAACCATGCCCTCAACAGTAAAAAAGGGGGTCTCGTTAAACGAGGCCATGACGAGGTACGAGATGTGGTGGTTGGCCTGGGCGAAATGGCTTGGGGTGGCGCGACCATTGAACCAATCATGAGAGACAGTACCGACGGTCACAGTGCTCTAGTGGCCGACATACATATAAACGGTGTCTGGGAAGGTGGGAGGCCAGCGTTTTTTGATAATCGCATTGTAAATGCTGACGCTGCCTCTCATCTTTCCCGGGAGTGGCCGCAAGTCGCCCAAAGTGCCGCCAACGAAAAGCACAGAAAGTATGACCGGGCGGCTGAGGATCTCAGAGGGTCGTTCACACCTCTTGTATGTTCATGCGATGGTGCCCTCCACTGTGAATTCGACGCCTTTCTCAGGAGAGCGGCCTATAAACTGGCGGAGAAGTGGGATAGACCGTACTCCCAAGTGGTTGGGTGGGCTCGAGTTCGAGTCCAGTTCGCCTTCATAAGGGCAGTTTCCCTTCGGCTAAGAGGAGCTCGGCGGAAGGTGAGAAGCCTGGGACTGGAGGACGGAGCTGGACTTCCTAATGTGGATTCCACGCTGGACTGAAGCGGGGATTGTTCGCGTAGTTATTGTTGCTGGTTTCGTTGTTGTAGATTTTCACTCTTTTCATTACCTAATAAATAAAAAATAATGATAAAAAAAAAAAAAAAAAAAAATTTAATAACTCCTCCCTTCCCCAAAAATTAGTTCTGCAAACAAAAGTAATAATAATAATAATTATTATTATTATTTTTATCATAACCTCAGTTCGGAATCAGATCAGATACCCCTGCAAGGTAACATCTATCCATCCAAACAATCCATTTATTCTTTACCTAATAACGTAATAATATTGGTTTAATTACATAGGTAATCAGGTTCAATAAACTTTCCCCAAATTACACAATAAATACACCTTTTTAATTGAAATCGGACCATTCGTGAACAAATCCCCCCCTCACACACAATCCCTATACTCATGTGCACCAAATTTTAGTACCCCCATCCTGATTGGTCAGGGATGGTACAAAAACGTTTCTCATATCAAACCTAAATTGCCTACTAAACTACATTAGAATTGGGTTAACAAATCCCCCACCCCCCTCTGATTCCTCAGACGACTACTGCACATTTTCGTATTTTCGCTCCTAAATCGAAAACGGTAGGTCCTAAAGGAAAATGACTCGTACGAAAAATGAAGCTCACAATATTTGCGACAAAAGTATCCCCATTCATTATTCACGTACCTATAATAGTTTAGGAGATATTATAGCTTGAAAGTGGATAAAAATTCAAAAACCCGCTTTTCTTTTTGTTTTTTTGCTCACAACGCCTGAACGATGCATCCTAGCCTGTGGACACTAGTATATCATCAGAACTAGATTAAATTTGCTATAGTTTGAGCGCAGGTGTTGGAAATAAATAATAGAAGTTAATTAGACTGAAGAGGAAAAAACTTCACTTGGTTATGACTTTGTCGAACTGACCACTGAGCGGCTTGTCCTGATGACTTTGATATGAGAAAGATGAAAATACAACACTTTGCTCTCTTGAAAAACTGTCAGGAAGAAAACTGAATTTTATTTCTTACATTCGAAATCAACTGTTGCTTGTTGGTTATAATAACTAATAGAAGTTATTTCCAACATACTCCCGCGCGAGGAGATTAGCGGCGAAGCCGTTTCGGGTTCCTCGTCCCTGGCACCTTCTAGTAGATGAACTCAAGAACGTGGCTACACTGAGGTAGGTTAGAGGACGACAGTTCATCAGCATCTCACAATCGCATATCAGCGTCATGAGCTCTTCCGCGTCGAGCCGAGCTTTACGCAACGTCTTCTTCAAATGCTTCACGTTGTTCCACTCCTGTACTGTGAGACGCTCCCTCGAACACGACTGGAGCGTTCTCGACACTCTGAGGATGATCTTGATTCTGTCTGTTCGCGACAACGTGAGTCTCGCCGCCGCTTGTCTTCGGTCTGCTTCTTCGCAGGAGACTCCATACGAACTTCAGCAACGCAAGTATTTTCCTCTTCAACAGCTTTAGGTTCATCTTCCTTGTTCGGCAAAATGGCTACTTCGAGGGTACCAGACTTGACCGGAGAGCTCAACCTGGCGCTTTTTCTTCGGGTCCTGTACTCATTCATGTCGAGTTTCTTCTTTTCCGTTTCTTTTTCTTGATCGGACACGGGATCGCTACTGACCAGCTGATTAGGAACTTCAGGTTGGGGTTCGGTGAATGTTTCAGGAGTATTAGGGCAGTCTTCTTTCTTTATCTTTATTCGGACATCTTTGAAGGTTTTGACGTTAGGTCCCCGACTCGAGACCGCTATCCTGCTTCGAATTCTTTTCCCAGTTGCCCCAGGCGTTGCTCGAGGCTTCGTTGGAAGACGGTGACGCAGTGGGGAGGCTGGTCATAAGCTTCTGCTCGTTTTTCAAAACCCATTCGTCTTTTGGTAAACGGAACCACCCTCCCGAATGGTTCTCGCGGGCAGAAAGTAGCGAAGCGGATTCCTCCCTGACACATACTGATCTCCTCGCATTGTACAGGGCCTGTAACTCGTAGAAATCGAACTCGTATTCGCTAGCATCTAAAGGCCGCTTTACACGCTACGACAAATCGTAACGATTTATCGTTCAGATGCGATCGTTACGATTTATCGGAACGTGTAAATGGGACATCGTAGCGATTTATTGGAGTTGAACTCCAACTCCAATAAATCGCTACGACTTGGAAGGTTGATGCCGGCCGGCATCAATTTCTCGGAATCGTAGCGACTTTTTTGAACGTGTAAACGGTCCCTCCAACTAATCGCTACAATTTCCACCCAATCACTGGGTCCCAGTATGCATCTGAACGATAAATCGTTACTCACGCGAGACTCACTCACCGACTCACGATTTTCACTGGGAGACTACCCGAGCGGCGAGAGGGGGGGGGTCATATAAAATCTTCGCTTCAAAAAGTTTTGGATAGTGTCCCTTAAATTGTCCTAAGTGTCCCGCGAGTATGAATCACTCGGGAACGAATGGTTTACCTATATATACACAATGAAAAGCCGTTTCCACCTGTCCCAACTGTGTCCCATATGGATGACTCTGGGGTGAGTTCAAATAGTGTCCTGAAAGTGTCCTAAAGTGTCCCGAGAGTGTGAATTCCCCTGAAAAAGGCGGGGGGGGGGGGGAAGATTTATCTGTTTGGAGCTTGCCTAACTGTTTATCCTCAACCATTAGGGATGTAATATATTCATTCATGATTCGACACTGGCCTAACCTTCTCCCAGCAGGTTCAGCCAAAATTGATTCGATTTTGATGAAATTTTCACGGATTGATGGTGGACTTTTAAATTTGATTTCACTAGCACTTTGACGATAATATAGAAAACTAGCTGCTCCGGCTCGCTTTGCTCGCCTACGCACGTGGCCGTGGCTAAGATGTGGCGGCGTTACGATTGCGAACGCTTCGTTTTTTCTACCTGGGGGCCTGCGACGTTGCCTTTCTGGCATAGACGTAAACGTGATACGACTGTGATATTAAGTGTTAATGAATGTGATAGTATAATGAGTGATACGATTCGTACGAATGTCATAATAAGTGACCATGAATTAGTATACAAGAACCATACCATACAAGTTTTCACGAATAGTGATAAATCGCGAGTTGTTGAGGAGAAAATAGGCCACAATCATGATCAGTTGAGCACCAGGGATATCGAACGACAGGTTCTCAGGGAAAATTGTAAGAGAAAATCAGGTGATTATTTGTGTACGAGGCCAGCAAAAATTATGAAAGAAAACGCTGCAAATTTTACACAAGGGTTTATTATTCTTTGATATAGGTTAGTTGCGCAAAAATTATTTGTGTAAAAAAAAAATGGGAAAAAAAATTTTTGGATTTTCTTTTTTCCAAAAAAAAAATTTTTTTTTGGATTTTTTTTTTTTTCAAAAAAAAATTTTTTTTTCAAAAATTCTTTATTCTTTAGTCGAAAAATATTTAACCTCCTGGGATCCTTCAAAAATCCCATTTTTAGCCCATGAAAGCCCTATAGATCGCAACAATGAAATCGGATCGCTGCGGGACCCCAAAAAATGGGAGAGTCTGGCCCCTGGCCTGGAAGGCCCCTGATTGTGGCGCAACTACCGGAAACTGAGGGAACCGCTTATCTTGCTCGCCGCCAAAGTTTGAATTACTAATCTTTTGTTTCTACAAGTAAATCACCCGGAAAAATGATGACGATAAGCAGAGAAATCTTTGACCACCAGGGAGAATAAATATTTATGTCAAACTTACGCTAACAGAAATTGAACCTTTTAGTTTAACCTATCTGGAAAGGAAAGGTACCTACCAAGGAGAGGTACCTATCTGGATTAATTAGGAAACGCTGTAAATTCCTCCATATGGGTTAATTATTTCAATGAACATCTTAAGAAATGAAATTTTAATTATCTTGATAGGTACCTTTATAAAATTAGGTAGGTATACCTAAAGTATACATACTTTATTTTCTCACTGAACAATAACTCAAAGACAACGTATAAATCACTAGAATACAATATCTGAAAAAATTGAGAAGTAGGTAGGTACCTACTGTATGTGCACTTTAGGTGGTAAATCCCGACATACCTCATATTCTTAAATCACAACAAAAATCCCAGAAGAAAAATTAGTTTCCAAATGAAAAACGCTTCAAACTTTACACAAGGGTAATTCTTTGCATATAGGTTACTTGAGCAACAATTATTTCTGTGCCAATGGAAAAAAGTTAGGAAAAAAACTTTTGAATTTATTTTTATTTTTTCAAAAAAATTTTTTTTTTTTCAAAAATTCTTTATTTGTTACTCGAAAATATTTAACCTCCTGGTATCCTTCAAAAATCCCATTTTCAGCCCCATGAAAGCCCTATAGATCGCCACAGTGAAATCGGATCGTTGCGGGACCCCAAAAAATGGATTCTACGTCCAAAAATACTTCGAAAACGACACCTGACTCGATCCCATAGCCAAAGTCTTCAAAAAACCCCTCCCGTAGCCACATTATAGCCCCATAGCGCTCCACGGGTGTGGGCGATCGGGCTGAAAATCTTGCGAGCACAACTAGATGGTAAACCGAGTATTTTGTCAAAATTTCAGATTTTTAAAAAAATTCCTACTGCCCATAACGGCCCGGACGGCGTACGGCGACGGACATTTCGGATTTTGAATGTAGATCTCTTGAAACGGATAATGTCAAATTTTGAGTCGTCGACCCCCGTCGCGAAAATAATTCCAAGAATAATAAACCAAAAGTATTACCTATTATGAATAGAAGAGATGAAAACAAAGTTTCAATAATAGTGCATCCATGTATGTGAATAGCAGAATTTTTTGGGGTAATATATTTTCGAGGATATTAACCTGCTTGGGAACACCATCCTTTGAGAAGATGAAGATTTATCAGACAAATGACAGATTCTGTCATCTTATAAGATGACAGCAGACTGCGGGGAACCCAACTCCCGAGATAAGCGATTACCGAAGTTTCAGGTAGTAGCGCCACAATCAGGGGCCTTACAGGCCAGGGGCCAGACGCTCCCCAAAAAATGGATTCTACGTCCATAAATACTTCGAAAACGACACCTAACTCGATCCCATAGCCAAAAGCCTACAAAAAACCCCTTCTGTAGCCCCATTTTAGCCCCATAGCGCCCCACGGGTTTGGGCGATCGGGCTGAAAACCTTGCGGGCACAACTAGATGGTAAACCGAGTATTTTGTCAAAATTTCAGATTTTTAAAAAAATTCCTACTGCCCAAAACGGCCTGGACGGCGGATGGCTTACGGCGTACGGCGGAGGGACATTTCGGATTTAGAATGTAGACCTCTTGAAACGGATAATGTCAAATTTTGAGGCCGATCGGAGTCGTCGACCCCGTCGCGAAAACGTATGTAGGTGTATTATTCCAAGAATAATAAACCAAAAGTTGACCTCCCTCCAACATGGCGATACCTAAAGTAAGTGCTGCTAACGATCAAGGAAATTCAAGTTGACACGACGACTAAGTTCAATAGTATAGCAGCTGGACTTATAAACCGCACGATTCCGTGCCACGTATTGGCATAGTCGCGTTCGCAATCCTCCACTTTTGGTTTATTATTCTTGGAATAATACACCTATGTTTTCGCGACGGGGGTCGACGACTCGATCGGGCTCAAAATTTGACATTATCCGTTTCAAGAGGTCTACATTCTAAATCCGAAATGTCCGTCCACCGTCCGCCGTCCGCCGTCTAGGCCGTTTTGGGCAGTAGGATTTTTTTTTAAAAATCTGAAATTTTGACAAAATACTTGGTTTACCATCTAGTTGTGCCCGCAAGGTTTTCAGTCCGATCGCCCAAGCCCGTGGGGCGCTATGGGGCTATAATGGGGCTACGGGAGGGGTTTATTGAAGGCTTTTAGCTATGGGATCGAGTTAGGTGTCGTTTTCGAAGTATTTTTGGACGTAAAATCCATTTTTTGGGGTCCCGGAACGATCCGATTTCACTGGGGCGATGTTTAGGGCATTCGTGGGGGTAAAACAGGGATTTTTGAAGGATCCCAGGATGTTAAATATTTTTCGAGTAAAAAATACAGTTTTTGAAAAAACACATTTTTGAACCAAAAAATCCAAAAATTTTTTTTTTTTGAGATACCTAATCAAAAAAAATTTTTTTTTTAATTTTTTCATTGACAGAATTAAATTTCTGCACAAGTAACGTATATCAAAGAATAATAAACCCTTGTGTAAAATTTGCAGCGTTTTTCGGATTAAAGAGGGTCGGTTCGCAATCGTATACTTTCCTAGCGTTCGCAATCGTAACGTCTCCCCATTACTCGTTTCAAGTTATCAACCATCAAAGTGTTTTCTTGTCAAGTCTGATACATAACTTCTTCTTTTTTTTTAAAAGTATCTAGTGGCATATATAAACCATCTAATATGGTTAATAAACGCATCTTTTTATTTTTCATACCTCATAATATCTCATAATATGAGATAATATTATTATCTATTATATATTTGAGTAACGGCGTTTGTTCGTTTGTTGGTTTGTTTGCAACTCTGTAGCCTAAACCGTTAGAGCTAGAGAGATGCGGCTTTTGGTTTATTATTCTTGGAATAATACACCTATGTTTTCGCGACGGGGGTCGACGACTCCGATCGGGCTCAAAATTTGACATTATCCGTTTCAAGAGGTCTACATTCTAAATCCGAAATGTCCGTCCGCCGTACGCCGTCCGCCGTCCGCCGTCCAGGCCGTTTTGGGCAGTAGTAATTTTTTAAAAAATCTGAAATTTCGGCAAAATACTTGGTTTACCATCTAGTTGTGCCCGCAAGGTTTTCAGTCCGATCGCCCAAACCCTTGGGGCGCTATGGGGCTATAATGGGGCTACGGGAGGGGTTTTTTGAAGGCTTTTAGCTATGGGATCGAGTTAGGTGTCGTTTTCGAAGTATTTTTGGACGTAGAATCCATTTTTTGGGGTCCCGGAACGATCCGATTTCACTGAGGCGATCTTTAGGGCATTCGTGGGGCTAAAAATGGGATTTTTGAAGGATCCCAGGATGTTAAATATTTTTCGAGTAAAAAATACAGCATTTTTGAAAAAGAAACATTTTTAAACAAAAAATCCAAAAAAAAAAATTTTTGAGATTAAAATCCAAAAAAAAATTTATTTCTTTATTTTTTCATTGACAGAATTAAATTTCTGCACAAGTAACGTATATAAAAGAATAATAAACCCTTGTGTAAAATTTGCAGCGTTTTTCCTATGTGCTCTATGGTATCCGACGATGACGCGCGATCAATAAAAATGTGAAAAAGTTATGCGCAACCGTGCGCATTTTCGCTTTGTCAAAGGGTGCCGACTTTTGGAAAGGTTTGGGGGTTGGTTAGGGGTATACCTCATAATATGTGAGTATACCTCATAATATGTCATATTATATTATATTATAATATAATGAGGTATACCTCAATGCTCAACGACCAACAGGACCTCCTCCCTTCCATCCATAAGAATGCAACCCTCATAGCACACGTAGTATGCGTTGTAGCTTTCTGTTGTTTGCTTACAACGTTGCTCTCCTGTCTCCGTGAACGGACTATAGAACTGCATCTGACTCAAAGCTGCTCTAGCGACGACGATATTTTATAATACACGCATATTATGCTGTTCACATACCCCAAAAATTAAGTCCATAGGCATTGAGAACCCATCATGCTTTTCCTTGAGAGCTTGTTTTATTAAAACATCGGTGTAGCATTCTGGTTCAAAATTAGGGTCTGAAATTATAAAAATTCCTGTCACAAAATGGGTCAATGTAGTATTACATCACCACCAAATAACACCCCATCGTAAGTAACTACCTTCAGGGTCCTGGTGATATTTCGCCAAAATGGACTTTCTACATTCGAACAACTAATAGAGAAAGGTCTTGATTACGTTTATATTGCTGAAAGTGATTAAATATTTACTTAAATTTTGAGTTAACTCACTTTTTCCCCAAACTGACGTATTTTGTTTTGTATTGATGTCACCTCTGGCTTCATTTTTGAGAAATGAAAGAGCCACTTTATTTTATATTGGACGTCGATGGCTACTTTAAACCAGATTGTTGTGAACCTGAAAAAAATCTATTTTGAAAGATTTGTAGCCGTGTTAGTTACAATTGGATGGTTCGACTTACATGCTTGCCCACTTGAGGTCAAACCCTAGCAGTTTCGCATGAGTACTGTCCATCCCCATGAAGGCCTCTGAAGAGCAACGTGGTTAGATTATGGTCTGCAATAGGTACATCATATCCCTGCCGTGATGCCATTTTGGTACGTACCTAAAGTGATATCGAGCGCCCATCGTAGCATAAACGGGTGAACGTCGAAGGTTCCTTTGATGTTACTGAGCGACTCGCAAAGTTCTTCGCTTTTTGCAACCATCACGTCATAATGATGGTCCACAACCGGGTTCGGCTGCAGAAACTTATTTAGAGGCCTTCTCAGTACACTCCACCCGACTCCTGAAAGAAATTGTTACCTAAGTGTTACGTGTAGTTTAATGACAAGCCAGTCGCCAGAGGGTTTGATTCGTGCACGAAATGGTATCTAAGCTTTCATTTTGGTTTATTATTCTTGGAATAATACACCTATGTTTTCGCGACGCGGGTCGACGACTCCGATCGGCCTCAAAATTTGACATTATCCGTTTCAAGTGGTCTACATTCTAAATCCGAAATGTCCGTCCGCCGTACGCCGCGCCGTACGCCGTACGCCGTCCAGGCCGTTTAGGGCAGTAGGAATTTTTTTAAAAATCTGAAATTTCGACAAAATACTTGGTTTACCATCTAGTTGTGCCCGCAAGGTTTTCAGTCCGATCGCCCAAACCCGTGGGGCGCTATGGGGCTATAATGGGGCTACGGGAGGGGTTTTTTGAAGGCTTTTAGCTATGGGATCGAGTTAGGTGTCGTTTTCGAAGTATTTTTGGACGTAGAATCCATTTTTTGGGGTCCCGGAACGATCCGATTTCACTGGGGCGATGTTTAGGGCATTCGTGGGGCTACAAATGGGAT